>JAPCWY010000009.1:29602500-30202500 GCA_028455895.1 Rhodomyrtus tomentosa | reverse complement strand
TAAGACTTGCCAATTTTCACCACAGTTGAAGAGGAATGAAGCTACAGAACAATGTTCCAAACGAGATGAACTGACTGCAAGTCAAACATCCCTTTACCAGCGGACTATGAATGTACAATTCCTACCTCCTTATAATACTCTCTTTGTGCAAACTTGACTGTTGATGATTCTGTTCAGTCAGTTCTCTTTAAGTTCTATCTTCACCGATAAAGCATTGCATTGTAAAAATCTTTTTAAGCTGCCTAATATAGACTGTAGCGATTCTGTTGGGAATTGAACCCACTATGTCTACCCGGATAAGTGCGAGGGCAATGCTTTAAAAGATAATAGATATGGAAAGTGAAATCATCATCAAGAATGAATGAGAAGCACATGTAACATAAAAAAAACTAGTGATACGAACTGGAAGGAAGATTATGTCACATTGAAAAATCTAGCGAGATAAACAGGAAGTGATCTTATCGATATCGTTTGTAGGACAATCCCAATCTACGATAACAGTGGATTTCTAATACTGGCAGCTACCGTTGTCACTCCTGGCTGTTGGATCGAAGTTTGACGCCGTTGGGTCAGTGCAACCTTCAGGAACAGGAAGATTGACTTGTTGGGCTGCTTGGCCTGCGTTATAGTTCTCATGAGACGCTGGAACAGAATACTGTGAACTGAATTGAACAGAGTGCAACTATCCATTGAAAACAACCTCAGGGATACTGGAGTTCTAACCATAGAAAGATCCCTGCTTAATAGCATCTTGATTGGCATCTCCCAGAGCTGCCTCGGACAAGTACTTATCAGCCAATTGGACTCTCTTCACATTTTCTTGTTCCTGCACCAGCATGTTGCCATACTCCATCAGCTTCTCAAGAGTCATTTTGGGCTGATCAAAAGTTGGGGGGCCCTCCTTCGAGTTCACAAGCTTCTTCCCGATGCTGTCGACTCCCACGCCGGATACCCACTTCCTAACCTCGTCATCGTAGACTCTTGCTCTTAGAGCACCGAAAAAGTCTGCAGAGGAGATTTGGAGTTTATACTGAATTTGCAATATTAGCAGAGCATACAGAGATCTACACCGTGCTTACCAATTGATTGACCGGGGAAACTGTCAACAAGTTTCACGATGGCTTCAGCGGCGACGTTGTCAGTCCTGAAGATACCGGTGCAAACACCGATTCGGTCCTCTCGAGTGGGAGCCCAGTAGAATTTCTCCATACGACCATCACGGATGAGGGGGGCGTACAACGTGGAAAAGTCATTGCCCGTGACGATGATAGGGACACGAGGATTCTCCTCCTTGTTGTACATACCAGGGAGCTGGACGTTGGTCGGGTTATCGGCAATATTCATGAGGGTAGCGTTCACCATCTGGTTGTTCACCGTGTACTGCGTGGTACCACCCATCCTGCCCGCACCGGCATCAAGATCATTGATGAAGAGGCAGCACATCTTCCCTTTCCTGATGATGTCGGCTGCTTCACGGTATCTTTGCCGGATGAGTTTTGCTGGTTCTCCGGCATTTCCACTTTCCAGCTCTCCAGCACTCATCATGATGGGGCTGAAAATTTCATCACCAAGTATTCAGAGCAAGCGGACAGTACAATAAGCCTAATTAAGCATGGGGGGTTTCTGGTCTTTCGATCAGATGAAGAGCTCACGTGATTCCCATTTTGGCGAAGACGAGCTCGCACTGGAAGGATTTTCCCTGACCTTTTCCACCCCAGATGCCTAAAATCAGGGGAACCTGATCGAAAACCAGATTAAATATCCGAGTCATTAAGTTCAGACTAGTCGGACCAAATTTCTACACGTTTGTTCTCTGCACAGGAACTTCAGGCTTCTAACCTTGATGTTCGGCAAAGTCATGAAGTTCTTGCTGATGTGAACGATTAGCTTGTCCATGAAAGCAGGAGCGATGTAGAATCCATCCATGTTATTGTCCAGGTTATATCTGAATCAAGCGCAATACGCAATCAGTTCGTATGACTACTGAGTTTGGTTGATTGCTCGACCTTTGTTTCTGATTTAAGTGAATCAAAATGGCCATGTAAAAGCGTTTTCTCGCTCGCGTATGTACTTACTGGCGAAGTCCGGTGCTGATATAATCATACGAACTCATGACGGCGTAGTGGGTTCCGGTTCCCGAAGGAGCCTGGAACAGAGAATCAACCATGCCCTTGCCTCTGGTGATGTCTTGCTGGTCGTCTGACGTGTCGTAAGCGAGGCCTCTCCATTTGTCCTTCTCGGTCTGCTTCCCCTCATCGATCTCGGCGCAGACCCTCAAGCTCCGCGACGAAGGCTTCGGGTTGGCGATCCTGGAGCTCGCCTTCTTCAGGCCGTTGCCCAAGAAGCCCGAACTTGGGATCACCGAGCTCGAGTTGTTGAAGCTCAACTGCATCACAGCACATCGAACTCCATTATACGAAAGCCAACATAAGTCCACTGGTACTAGAACAGAGTCTCTCTCCAAGGCAAGGCCATCTCATACTACTTACAGAATCAACTGTCAAAGATTAAAGAACGACAAATCCGAAAAAGGGATCACACTCTACCGGACTGGACTTGCTTGACCACTCAACACTACGTTGCTAAGCATCAGCTAGAAAACCAACAAAACATCAGCAACTGAACAGAGAACGAACGATCATATAGAGAACATCGGACGAAACAACGAAGTACCGGCTTCCCATTGACGGTCCCGACTGTTGAAATTGCAGCAGCCATTTTTGGGCCAGCAAAGAAGCTTCGAACTGCTGCTTCCGAGCGTGGCTTTTTTCCTCGTTGGGCTATTAGTATTAGCGACAGGCTTTTATGAGATTCCGACGTCCATGGAGATGGAGGATTGGATGAGAGGACACGTGGCACGTCCTGGAGGCCATTACCATGTCCGGTATCCGCCAGCTCATCCTCCGCAAAGCTCCTTGGCCACTGAAAAAGGTGGAGAGTTTCTAACGATTCGGAAGTGGATAAATGGGGAGGTCGTTTAAGGATTGGGTTATGGAATGGGACTTGTGTGCCTCTCGAGAAGAAGCGGGACCCCTCCATTCTATCTTCAATTATGCGATCACAAGCAGACAAAAACTGAATCTCTGGGATCCCCAGCATGCAAAGAGAAAAATATCCTAGGAACACGCCCCACTTCAACGTATCGATGGGAAGATTGAATCCCAGAAGCCAAGGGTTTAGCCCTGACTACTGAGTCATGGTTAGCTCCTGCGGGAATCAGGGTGACCGTGGTTTCAAGATAAAACATGGAACCACAAAACCCGACCGGTGGACATCCGTCCGATTCCAAGTTTCAAGGCATATAGGATATGTTTTTTTAAGTTTCAAAAATTGGGGAATTAATATGGAATAGCTAGTTTGATTTTTCATTTTAGGCAATACTCATAACCGAAACTTTTACTGTGTTAAAGTTTCGTAATTGCCATGTCTATGACTTGTGTGGTAAAATTTTAAAAAAAATCTTAAACTTATATTCAATTTCAAATCTTTTTTTTATGACAATTTAGTCCTAAACCTTTTGCATTTGTGCCGATCTAGTTTATTTGGCAAACTTTGGCCGACCGGCAGTGACGTGGATGCCAGCAAGCAGTAACTAATGCTGACATTGACTGGCAAGGTCGACCTTGCCGGCCACTAGCAAAGTTGAGCCTCGCCGGCACTAGGCCAGGCCGATCATGGCGAGGTGTGACCTCGCCTAGATTTGACCTAGGTGAGGTCGACCGACCATGGCGGCCTTGCCATGGATAGTGAGGCTCGCAATCTCCAAGGCAAAGAGCAAGCATTGGGTCCGCAAAGATTTTGAGGTTTCGTCCTAGAGATTGGGCGAGACTCGTGCGCAAGTGACCTCACTAAGAACTTTTGCCTTGCTTTTTGCAATCTACTGTCTTTATTGGTTCGTGCTCACACAATCTCGCCTTGCCGTGGCTGAACAACCTGACCCAGGCAAGATCTGGGCGAGGTCCCACCTCGCCATGGCCAACCTCGCCCGGTGCTGGTGAGGTCTACTTTGCTGGCGTAGCCATCAATGACTAGCTTGAGAGAGAACAAAGGAGGGAAAAAACAGAAGGAGAAAAAATTATCCATGCCAGCAGCGACATCCACTTTAACATCGACCAGAATCCACGTAACCGTTAGCTGGCCAAAGTTGGTTGAATGGACTGAATTGGTATAAATACAAAAGGTCTATAATTGAATTGGTACAAGAAAAATATTTAGGACTGAATTGACAAAATTAAAAAATTTAGGATTGAATTGGCAAAAATGCAATAAGTTTAGGACTTTTTTGACTTTTCATGAGTTGTCATCATTAAATTGTAGCAGCAAATGATAATAATGAAAAGTGATAATTCATTACTATCGTTCAATTAAGAATATAAGTGGAATCTAATAGAGACCATGCAACCGAATTTGGAACTTGTGACATTGTAGGTTTCAAGTTTCAAGTTTCAAGGTAGGCATGAAAAGTTTTAGGTTTCAAAAATTGGAGAACCGATTCTAACGAATAAGTTCGAAGCGAATGAAATCATTCATCCGTAATTTTGACTCGATGACTATAGTCATCAGTGATTAGTCCACGGATCTGGTATAATGAGCGGGTTAATTATCAGCCTCAGCATTTTTGTTAAAGCAAACTAAGGACATAAACAGACTTCTCTTTAAAAAAGAAAAAACAAAAAGAAAAACAGACGCACGTCATATTTTGTGAGATCAATCATCACGCGGTCGAGAGACCGATCCCATTTCCTTCTATTGCTGGTCCTGTGAATTCGCAATAGTCGTCCATTTGATCTTTTCCGCGTTTTATTTTGCTGACGGAACAGGGGCAACTGAGGAAATATGCGGCAAGGCTCATAAAAGATTGAATCCCAGGAAGCGATTTAAGTAAAGATTTCTCCCTAAAATGGCGGGCTCATCCTCATTGGTTCCGCAATATGGTTTTGCCTTGCCCACGCCCATACCCTTTCGGGTTATCACACATTACACTCGCCAAATCTACGGTTAGCCACGAAAGCTTAAAAATAGATGACCATACCTACGTTTTAAGCAGGAAGGATTTTCAGTAACAAAGAAAGGGAAAGGGAGAGCTGCCAAATAATGCTACCCAATGTGCTCGACGCTCGGATGTAAGTTACCGAAGGAAACAACATAAGACCATGATTCAAGGGTAGAGAGATGCAATCAAAACAGATTACATGAAGTCTTGGAAAGTCAAAAAGTACAGGTTACATAAGATGCTGGGATTGTACTTCATTGGGGAAATGGAAAAAATTCCCAAAAGAGTCGTGAATTTGACCGTCCATTTAAAGGCCAATAAGGGTGAAAAAAATAGAATAAAAACTCTTTCATTATGTACAACTGGCCAAACCATCCAACGGAGGCTTGATGGCCTCAAACTTCACCTCCCTCACTCTCTCAGCTAAGAACCATAGTAATCGATATAAGGGGAATAAAAATACGAAACACCAATTACATATCTCGATTTGTCTCTTCCAAGTAAGTTCCTGCTGCACAGCAGAGCTGATAATAGTCGAACATCATCAGAAGTCGAACTCTCCCGTTGCCTGACAGAAATCAACATTAAAAAGGCCATCAGAGGTTCACGTTTAAGAAAGAAAGAAAAAGTGCAATCGATGATCTTTAGAACCTGACCTTATTGAAAAGGATGTCCTTATTGTTTATGTGCATTATGCCATCCTTAAGTGTGCACTTCCACCTGCTCTTCGTCCGTGTCACCTATCCACATGAAAATACAACTGAAAACATAGTTTCTACCTAAACAAAGTATGATAGCTTCAAGGCAGATCGTAATTGTCATCCTGAAGCAACTGTCACCTTGTCAAATTGAGCTAGAACTAGGTGCTGGGTATTTAGCTCCTCCCCCTCGTCCATATCATCTAAATCATCCTCATCATCATCATTTTCATTCAGTGGTGGCTCATCTTCATCTTCATCGTCTCCAACATCATTATGAACTCCAATCGCAGGAGTAGCTGCCTGTAAGTCTGAAGAAAAACGAGAGGGAGATCATCTGAGTCTTCTAATACACGAGTGACACCAAAGGACTGGCTCAAATATCATAAACTTCCAAAAGTTGCAAATACCATTCGGAGCTGGTGTACTAGCAATGTTGTAATCTTCATTCACAACTCCTTGATAATTGTATATCTGCAATGCCAAGGGGAGAAAAAAAACAACCAACCAACCAGTGAGATTGCTCCTTATCTCTCCCTTTTCTGGGGATAGTTGCTCATCTCAAATTGAATGAGCCTTAAAAGCAGGGCACGGTATGGACAACAAATTTTTTTTAGTTCATTTTTTTTTTGGGAGGGGAGGGGAGGGGAGGGGAGGGGAGGGGGTGGTTATTTGGATTTTTAGCGCAGATCATGGTGTACCCTTGCACCTTATGAAGACTACCCAAAATCTACGACTACATATAGTTTATCAAGATATGCTCATCACATGGATCCTGAAAGCAACTATGGAACTTTCTGCCCACAGCATGAAAAAGGGAAACGCATGAACATCCAAAATTCAGAATTCTATTATCAGAAAAAGCAGAAGAGACGATCAAGCATTCAATTCTGTGTTCTAATATCTTAAATGGGACTCACATTGGGAGTAGAAAGCATCTCATCATAAGGATCAGGAGTTTGCCCATCTACTTGAGGTATCTTTGACAGTGACCTTCCCACGTGTGACAGCATCTGCCTATTTCTGGTGTCAGTAGTGGATAGAACAGTCGCCTTCTCTGTGATCTGGAAATTTACCACATCCGAGTTAGCAAATATACGACTAGCAAATTACAAAAGTTCCGAAAGAGCTGCTGAAACTAAATCCACCAGGAAAAGGTTCAATCCTGCAGCTGGTAAACAGCAAAGATATTGGCTCAGGATAAAAAACTAAGCTTCAACACTTGAACTAGAAAACAATAACCAAACTTTAAGCACGAGATCTACAAGTTTATACTCCCCCTGGCTCAAAATCATCTGGCTCATTCGGTTACAAAAACTAATCATAGACTATTAAGTATCAAGGCCACAGAAAATGGTAAAGCAACATAAAAGACCAGAGAAAATGTGTGCATGTCACACTAGCACCAGTGATTCTCTGAGCCGGTCTGGATTTCCAATGCCTCGGGAAACTGAGCACACGTTAATAGTCAATTTCCTCGCTCAACATCTAGATACTGCAGCTTTTTTTGCTAGAGCTTTAAACCACTAAAACCAAAAACTGCTTACAACAGCAACCAGCTAAACTCATTCCATCAATTGCACATACAAAATCTCCTTTACTCACAAGACCGTCTAATCTCTCTCTCTCTCTCTCTCTCACACACACACACACTCAATCGACAGAGAGAATAAAGAAACTGGAATTAGTAATTGGCCATATTCAGCAAAATATAGCTGAAAATATCAGCCAAACCAAATAACAGTAAGTACACCTATGTATTTTCACAAGAAATAAAGATCACATACTAACAATATGTGCAATGAAAATCAAATTAGACCTGTGAATCCTCAAATACAGCATCTCCAGCTCCATCCTGCTGCGGTATATATCCACCATTCTGATAGCGCGGAACAAAATCCTCACGTTTTCTCTTTCCAGAGGGCATGAAGAAATCCTAGAATTTTTCAACATCGATATCATTGTTAAAAAATTCAAGTGATAATACTACCATAATTTTATGCAAGAAAACCACTCACTAGACATCCAGGAAGCTATGTAAAAGTCGCAACTTAGAGCAAAATATGAGGTGAAACTTACTTGTGTATGGGGCTGATTAGAAGTTCCTCTGTCCCCATCCTCTCTAGCCTCCAT
The DNA here is from genome assembly GCA_028455895.1 of Rhodomyrtus tomentosa. Taxonomy (NCBI): domain Eukaryota; kingdom Viridiplantae; phylum Streptophyta; class Magnoliopsida; order Myrtales; family Myrtaceae; genus Rhodomyrtus; species Rhodomyrtus tomentosa. The sequence goes on along the minus strand of JAPCWY010000009.1, from coordinate 30,194,676 downwards.
ATAAGCTACATAAATTAGGATAGGAGAGAATTACAATAGGACCATTAGATTGAAACTCGTTGCAGCTCTAAGAGTTTACTCACCAATATTTACATCGACACCCAAGGGGGGCCTTTGATTCATCCAAGGTGAGGGAGGACGCTGCCCAAAAAAAAAAATGCTCACGGAAATTGTACAGGACGAGGTTTTGAATTGGAGTTGCATAAAAAGGGTTGCTTGCATAGGGGGAAATTCATAATGGGCCTGTCTCCAGGTAGGCAAGATGTGGCATTCTCAATGATGCAAAATCTATCCTCCCTTAAACACTAGAGCCGTGTTGCAGGTTGAAAATTCTTTTAAGCATAAAACAGGTGCATGAACATCGACTTCAGTAGACAATCATGAAATTCTGAAACCAAACCTATACGTCTATTTATTACCAGTTCTGATAGGTATATACTGTCCATATCAACATGACTTAAATATTTGAGCCTTTGTATATCTGACATCAAATCATATCAACATCAACAACACATTTATCCTAAACTAGTTGGGGTTGGCAGTCGATGAACCCCAAAGAATCATAAAAATAAAAGCAGAATCAAGGAAGAGAAAAGAGATAAATGTGTAAAAATAAATAAGTAAATATATATATCTATCTATCTAGCTATACATTACCCCTTCACAACACTAATAGCCTTCCTCCACTCCGTCCTAAGACAAACCGTACGCCAATCTATTTCCCACTCTATTAAATCTTTTTTACTACTTTCCCCCAAGTAAGTTTCGGCCGACCTCTTGCTTTCTTCGTGTTATGCTCTCGATATCAAACTTCTGTTCCCGGCGCTTCTAAGGGACTTCGGAGGATATGCCCAAACAATCTCAATCTATGCTCTCATCTTTTCCGCCACCGGTTATACTCCAAATTTTCGTCGAATCTCTTCATTCCTTATCTTATCCATCCTTGTATGACCATACATCCACCTTAACATCGTCATTTTCGCTACTCACATTTTATGCTCATGTTTCCTTTGCGCTGGCCAACATTCAGTTCCGTATAACATGGCAGATCTGACTGCTGTTCTATAAAATTTTCCGTTTAACCTAAGAGAAATTTTACGAGCACACAAAAATCCCGATGCACTGCGCCATTTTATCCAACCTGCTCTGATTCTATGGCTTACATCCTCATCAATCTCTCCCTCCTTTTGCAATATCGATCCCAGATATCTAAATGTATCTTTCTTAGGTACCTTCTGTCAGAGCATATTTACGGCTTCTTGAACCCCTCTTCTTGCCGTGTCAAACTCACACTTAAAGTATTCCGTCTTACTTCGACTCAGCGTAAATCCTTTAAACTCTAACATGCTTCCCCATACTTCTAACTTAGCGTTACTCCAGCCCTAGTCTCATCAATAAGCACGATATCGTCTGCAAATAGCATACACAACGACACCTCACCTTGAATATCTTTTGTTAGTTTATCCATAACCAGGGCAAAAAGGTAAAGGCTCAAAGCAGGACCTTGGTTTAAGCCTATTGTGATTCGAAAATAACTTGATGTGCCATTACAAGCCTTCACACATGTAGTAGCACCATTATACATATCCTTGATTGCCTTGACATACTTTGAAGGTACTTTTTTCTTCTCAATCCACCACAAAACCTTTCTTGGAACCTCATCATACGCCTTCTCGAGATCAATAAACACCATATGGAAGTACTTCTTTCTTTCTCGATATCTCTCCATCAATTGTCGTATTAAGAAAATAGACTCCATGGTAGATTTTCCTGGCATAAATCCAAATTGATTGACAAAAACCTTGATCTCTATTCTCAAACGATGCTCAATAACTTTCCCACAGCTTCATTGTATGGCTCATAAGCTTGATGCCTTTATAGTTAGAACAATTTTGGATATCCCCTTATTCTTGTATATAGGCACAAGTATACTATTCCTCCATTCATCAGGCATCTTGTTAGTATGGAGTATCTTGTCAGAAAGTCTAGTCAACTAGCTTATTGCTACATCCCCTAAGCATCTCCACACTTCAATAGGAATACCATCGGGTCCCAAGACTTTATTAGTCTTCATCTTTTTTAACGACTCCCTAACTTCCCGTGCTTTAACTCTACGCACAAACCTTCTATTTAAATCATCAGAAGCATCTTCTAAATCCACCTCACTTCTATCGCTCTCCCCATTAAAAAGTTTGTTAAAATAACTCATCCAACTGCCCTTGACGTCTTCATCTCTTATCAAAAGTGTTTGATTTTCATCCTTGATACATCTAACCTGTGTCAAGTCTACTTTTCTTGTCCCTTGACTTTGCAAATCTATAAATACCTTTTTCTCCTTCTTTGCTCCCAAGTTTGTTGTACATATCGGTGAAAACCTTGCCTCTGGCCTCTTGAACAACTTTCTTGGAACTTTTTCTCGCCAATCTAAAATTTTGCAAATTCTCTTCATTAGAACAGTTATGTAGGCATCTGAAACACTCGTTCTGCTTAATTGCCTCCTGCACCTCTTCATTCCACCACCAGGTTTACTTTGTTTGATGTACATTCCCTCTAATTTCCCCTAACACCCCTTTTGCCACTGTCTAGATGCAATTAAACATCTACATCCATATCATATTTACCTCGCCCTCTAGTCGCCACGATCCTTCCTGTAGCATTATTTCCTTGAATTTATTTGTTTCTCCTCATATAACTTCCATCATCTTACTCTGGAATGCTGTGCACTTCTCTTCATACTCTATACTTTGTTATACTGAACTTCTAAAACCACAAACTTATGCTGTGTAACTACACATTCACCAGGGTATACCTTGCAATCTATGTACGAAGCTCTATACTCTCTTTTGACAAGAAAGAAATCAATCTGACTACAATTTTGACCGCTGCGAAAATTGATCAGATGTAACATCAAATCATATAAGAACTAAAATTGCTATCATCCTATAATCATCTAAGTCATTCTTAAAAAATTGTGTAAACAACCATCATGAAATAAACCTAACCATTGCTAGATTACTTATACTAAAATTGAAAAGATTAAGATGCCAAATAAGAAATAACTGTTCAATCTCACAGGAATAGGGTTTCAATATTTGTTTTTCCTTTTTTTACGGGACAACTAACAGCTTCGCATTATTGATGAGCAATGGTTATTTTTCAGGTCTGGTCGTTCAGCTAATCAGCTTAGAAAACCATTGAACGAAGCTGAATTGCTAACCGTGCAAAAGTCAAGAGCAAGAAGCATCATATGTGGCATGGCATAGAAGACAACAAAACTATTTAAACTTTCTATGTCATGGGAAACAGAACTTCCATACCATGTAAGGGCTGGGTCTCCCAGCTTTTATGTCAGTATTGCCACCAGAATTGCCGACACCATCATTTGAAGGAGTAGGGTAATCAGAAGATCCAGTTGGAATGTTGTACATCGAGCTATCTACAGTCCCAGGCAGCGGGGTTGGAATGGGAGTTTGCAATGGCGTCTACATCTCAAGGAAATCCCAATCAAATGGCAGCAACACAAGATTCAGACCGAGTCACTTAAAAAATGAGTAAAATGACACAGTGTGAGTGGGCGAGGGACTGAACTCACTGGAGGAAAGAGCATGTCAGCTGTGGGAGTTTCGTATTCTTCTGTCCCCTCGTAAGGTACATTGAGATCATGAACAGGAGCAGCTGCGCCACCTGGTGGAGGCTTCGTGGGGGCTGACCTGTCCACTGGGCCGAGAACAGCACCTGCTTGCATCATCTTCGTCTCCCAAATCTGTTTTTTTCCGAATTCAACAAGAATCAAGAATCCCCACAGTGATCGGACACATCAAGAACAGAAGCGCACTTTCCGCATGAAATTGGGTCTACTCGCCACGGTGATTGGACCCAATTTCACAAGAAAAATAAGAGAGAGAGAGAGAGACTAGAAGCCCTAATCAGGTAAAACACAAGCTCGGCAGATCTGATACTGCATCCAATTCATCCAGAATCTAAAAATTAAATCGAAACCCCGTGGATTCCACGCTCGCAGATCACACAACAAAGGAATTCTCTCGAGAATCGAACAAATTGATATGAGAACCCAGTCGCATCAAAAACTTGAAACGAAAGGGGGCTCTTAGCGCAAAATCCAGATGAAGGGAGAGAGAATAAAAAATTACCCCTTGAAGCTCGTTGAGGACCTCCTCGCCAGGGCCGCCGTTGTTGACGAACTCATCCCGGACCTTGCCGATGACGTCTTCGATGACGTGGAGGTAGACGGAGCTCGTCATCGAGGAGGCCGCCATTTTCTCGATTCGCTAAGATCCGCCGGGGAAAGGAGCGACCTTTTCTTCCTCCGAGGGAATCGATCGGACGGCGATGAGATGCGAGAATCAACGGCGAAGCCCGGGGGAGGTCACGGGCATGGAGGGGGGGGGGGGGTGGTTTGTGTCTAGGGTTCGCGCGAGAGCGAGAGAGAGAGAGAGCGCTGTGTGTTTCTCGCAAAATGACGCTTGAGAGAAAGAAAGGGGAGAAGGATGAGTGAAGGGCGGACGAGAAAAGGAGAATAAAGAGTGGAATATAAATATGTTTGCATCCGATTGTGGGCGTGGGTCCACGTGTCCAAATCTGCACGTCACTTGATTTTTTTTTTCCCCTCTTGCGGACTGTGGGGTGGGAGGGATTAGGGGAGGGGAGGAGCCGAGGAGGAGCGTCCGTGTGTTGGCAACTGGTGCGCTCGCACGTGATCCAGAATTCCGGATTCGGACAAAAGCTTCCGTTCCGACCCACGTAGTCTCTTTATTAAGCCTGGGGCCCATCGCACTCTTGTCTTGAGCCTGTTGAAGGCCCATTCGGTAATTTGGGCTCCTTCACATGGCCCAGTCTTTGCTCGGGCTCCTTCACGAGGCCCAATATTTGGGGTGGCAAGAAAAGAAAAATCACTTTGAAAAGGCAAAACCTGAGGGTAGACATGGCCGTTTAGAACCGTGGGCCCAGAACCGACTCGTTGACCGGACTTGCAATTTTGAATCGAAACCGGAGCTGGCCTTCAAGGGCTGATTACGGTTCTTGATTTTTCGGAACCATGAAAAACAAAGACAAGAAAAAGCGGCCCCGCCCCTCGGGAAGAGCCAAACTGCTCTTCCCGAGGTCCCCTTCTAGGGGAAAAAGAGCAGTTGGCTCTTCCCCAAGCCCAACGGGCCTTTGGACAATGGCCATTGCAATTTCCTTAAAAAAATATATAAAAAGTCTATAAAAACTTCTCAATCCCTATTCATTTTTCTCATAATTTCTCTCAATTCTCTTCAATACTCTTAACTCTCAAGTTTTGATCTCTCAAATTCTGTCAAATTCTCTCAATTCATTATTCTTTCTCAATTCCGTCTTAATTCTTCGAATCAACTTTCCGATCAATTCTTTAAAAAAAATAGCAAGTGGAAGCAGAAATACTGGAAAGGGAAAAAGCCCGATGAGAGAATCTGATTATCCTGTTCGTGAATATGATCCTTGTGACTATGCATGTTGGGAAGACGATGATGTTTCCAATCCCAACGTCGAGCATGTCCCAACGCAAGAAATTATTTATCTTTCTACTGGTGTCGAAAAAATGTCAATAGCAAAGGAGCTGGGACGAAAGAGCCGAGAATCCGACTTATGGCTACTATTCAGCAAAGTATAGAATGAAAATGAAGGCAAGTTTGAATAAGTTGTAAATATTGTCCGCAAATATACAAACTTGGTAAAGAAAATGGTTACAGAACATTTCATCGGCATTCGACGAAAAAACATCCAACGCAAGCGGGAATCGACACTAGCCAACAGCAAATTTTCGGGTTTGCTAATCCTAACCCTCATCATTTATTTCGTTTCACTAATGCACTTTATAAATAAATATTAGCTGAATATGTTGTTCTTGAGCATGCTTCATTCAATACTGATGAAAATTTTAATTTTAGATATTTGGTAAACACTGCGCTGGCTTTGCAAGCACCATCTGTTTCGAAAACTACTCTTAGACGCGAACTTAAACAAGTTTATAAAAAATGAAAAAACATGATTTGATAAGTCTTTTTGGAGAATTCAATGGACGTGTACATATAGATAGTGATATTTAGAGTGATACTTGAAATATTAATTTTTATATGGGTGTCAAATGACATTGAATAAGTGATGATTGGGTTATTCAAAAAAGACTTCTTGCATTTCGAGTTTTTTCTGAAAGGCATACGACCCATAACATTTATAGACTAATCAAGAAAGCTTTAGAAGGATATGATTTGATTAATAAAAATTTTTCAATTGATTTTGATAATGCCGCCGCAAATACTGCTTCCATTCCCGAGTTAAAAAAAATTTGTAAACCGTCTTTTGGCGGGCAATTTTTTTCACATTAGATGTGTTTGTCATGTTTTGAATTTATGTGTACAAGATGGTTTACGATCTCTTGTGACTTATCTCCATCTAATCAATAATGCAATTAGATTTTTATGGAGTCGTCATTATCTTATGAAAGAGCGTGGAAAATTTTGTAAACAAAATGAGAGAATGGAAAAAAGGTTTCCAAAAAATATTCTGGCTCGTTAGAATTCTACCTACAAGATACTTCTATAAACTTTTTATTACAAATATTTATTATGTTCATTTATTTCGAATACCGTTCCCGATATGGCTTTATTCTCGCAATATTGGGACGTTTGCAATTTTTTTTTAGATTTTTTGAAAGTTTTTATTGATATTACTAATACTTTATCTTGTAGTTATTAACTCACTACGCATTTATTTTTAATAGAGTGTGTTAATATTGCTAGTGTTTTTAATGAATATGAAAAAGATACTAAATTAGCTTCGAGTATTTTAGTAATGCGAGAACAATGGTTGCATTATTATTTGAACATTCATCTTGTCTATTTAGTTGGTATTGTTTTCAATCTACGTGCTAAATTAGATGGTTTATTAGATTATCTAAATGCTTATTATTATGATTGTTTACATTTGAATGAAGTAATAAATATTTCAATTATACAAGCAGAGTTTAAACAGGTTATAGTAGCATTATATAATGAATTTTCTAGTAGATATGATTTAAGTGATGGTGGATGTGGATCTACCCAACATAATGTCTCACAAAGCGATGCTGGTATTTCATTTAGTAGAAGGCATAAAATGCTCATGAGTAGGCAAAAAAAAAACATAAAGGGACATCGACAAGTGGTATTTCTAAATTAGAAAACTATTTAATAATTATTTTTGAGTTTAGTGATTCCGAACATAGCGCAGATTTCAAATTTTTTGAGTGGTGGAATAACCATTCAGCTCAATTTTCAGTTCTCTCCTTCATTGCGAAACAAATATTAGCGACCCCTTTTTCAATAATGGCAGTTGAACAAGCATTTAGCGCTGGAGGATTAATTTTGGACCCCACCATTCAAGATTAAGTTCGGAAAGTATGGAGATTCAAGTTTGTATCGATGTTGGACAAATACTAAATTTCGACAAAAAGAGCTGGATCGAGAATACGAATTTTTCAGTGATGACTGTAGAGATACTACCGCTACCACAATAACGGGTAACGACGATTGACGATGAGGAAAGTTGGGATTTCCAAAATTAATAGAATTACATGAGTTTTGATTCTTCTATTCCAAGAAGATATGTAGGCGCTTAATGATAATTCATTAAGTTCAAGCCCATTCCTTCTATCTTTTTTCCAAATTTTATTATAATATATAATTTAATTAATGATTATAATTTATAATTTATAATTTATTTTAAAAATAAAAGGAACCGAAACCGGTCCCTTAAGGGCCGGATCCGATTCCTCCTTTTGGTGGAACTGCCCATGTCTACCTGAGGGTAAAGCTCAAGAGTGGGGGAGCTGTCATGTAACTTCGGGCCTACACTGAGTTAGATTAGATGTTGATCTTAAGATATTAAGTGGAATTGTGAGGAGACTATAAGCCTAAAAACAGAACATCACGACAGGGAGAATACGAGCGACGTTCTGATTCCGCTGCTTGTCTCGTCTCTTCTCCGATTTGATCGTGTCGTGACTAATGGCGACTACCTTTAGAAACCGATTATGAATTATCTGCACGTTGTTCTTGATTGAGATTTGTCTTAGCTCACTATGTTTGGTTAAAACAGGATTACGTGACGCAGGGGTCGAACCGAATTCTTGAGAGTGGAAATGTGTGATACGTGCTGGCTTGGTTTGGATGTGATGTAGGTCATAATTGGTTTTATCTATAGTAGGAGTGAGCAAGTGAGACCGGATCGGGACTAGTGGTCTGGTTCCTGATTCTAGGGAGTGACGATTCGATTTGTAGTTCTTGAATTAGAACCGATACTTGGGTGATCCGGTTCCCGGTTTTAGAGGCGTAAAATCGAACCGGACAGCCTAGACCAGATCGATTACATTTATTTATTTTTTAATTTTAAAAGGAGTGACTCTAACGTGTTGCTACCGACACACCATGAATAGAGGTGACAAATGGGTGTGTCGGGTCGGGTTTGGGTCGGGTCGAATATGGTCCGACCCATATTGACCCATCTGACCTATGTCCGACCCGACCCGTGACTAATCCATACTCGATCCTACCCGTTTTGACCCATATTATCAAAATATAATAATATTTTAATAAAATAATATTACTAAAATAGTTTTCAGTCCCGGCCCCTGCCCCTGCACTAGCCCTTGCCCCGACCCTGTCCTTGATCCCTGGCATTGGCCCTGTTCTTGGTCCTCGATCTCAGGTCGCGGCCCCGGCCCGGGTCCAAGTCCCTATCCCAGCTCCGGCCTAGGCACCCGGCTCTAGCACCCCCCAGCCCCGGGTCCCAGGCTCGACACCCGCCTCGAGTCCCGGCCTCTGTGCCCGACCCGAGTCCTAGCCCCGGCCCCGGTTACTGTCCCGGCCCCGGTCACGATCACGGTCATTGCTACGGCCCTAGCCCCAACCTAGTCTTAGGACCCGGCCTCGGGACTCGACCTCGGGTGTCGCCCTGAGACCCGACCTTGGTCCCGACCCGGCCCTCGTCCTGGGACTCTGCGTCGGCCCCTGCCCTGGTCCTGGCCCCGGTGCCCGACCCGGGTTTTGGCCCTGGCCTTGGCCCCGGCCCAGGACCCAACCTAGACCTCGGCTCCGGTCCTGATCCTCGACCCCAACCCCGAGACTCGATTCTGGCATCGGCCCCGCCCCGAGATCCTACCTCAATCTCGGCCCCAGCCTATGGACCCGGCCCCTACCCCAGCCCCTGCCTTGGGATCCGACCTCGGCCTTGGTCTCCGGACTCGGCCTCGGCCCCAACCCCGGACCCTGGACTCGGCCCCAGTCCCGACCTCGATCGTCGATCCCCAACCCTCGGCATTGGTCCCGACCCTGGTTGCCCGTTCCCCACCCCCGTCCTCGGACCAAATTCGGGCCCTGGCCTAGGCACTGGTCCAATTCCTGGCTCCAGTCGCTCGCTCCGAGCCCGAGCCCGGGTCTCAATCCCGGTCTCGATTGTCGACCCCGGTCCCGGGATCACTTGTAACTGATGAAAGTATGTTGTACTTACAGGTTAAAAATGGGTACAATATAGGTTGAAAATGAGTTAATATGAATTTAAATGTGATCCATTATTGACTCATTTTTAATGAACTCTTTATAAGTTAATGATTCATATTTAATTCATTTTATATAAATATTAATTAATTATGAATTTGTGAACCATATTGCGAGCTGTAACCATGAGGCTATACAAACACCGCCATAAAGAGAAAGTCAAAATATTTGTTAGTGGGCGGCGGAGAGCATATCAACTTCTCGAAAAAAGGTGAAGGATTTCTCGTTGTGAGGATTGGGTAAATGCCCATGTCATGTCAAACGGTTTTTCAAAGCCTGCAGTGAGATTGGCCCAATCTTCGTTGTTTGGATTCTTTTCTTCTCTGCAAACCGAAATGAAAGAGAGAGAGAGAAGAAGCAGCGCCTGGTTTGGGTAGAGCATTGATTTATTTGCCGAGAATTAATCTTGCTGACTGCAACCCCTCAAAACACCGATTAAACACCTTTTTTTTTTTTTTTTACGAGTTATGAAGAGAGAAACTTGTCATGTTATTGGTTCCTTGGAATCCCTTGAAACCAGACTGGATCGATAGTCTGGTCCAATACTCGATTTTTGGGGTAGCCAGTCCGATTCCCGATTCTTAAGAGGAACTAGATCGAACCGGGACCGATCACCCCTAATCTATAGGACGTATCTCACGTGATAAAAGATAAACGCTCTTTTGCATGCATTTTCCCGTTATTTCAAGAAACAGGGGACTGATGATAGAAGCGCTTTTTTTTCTCGTCAGTTGTTCGTGATTTGTTCAATTGCATGTTAGGATGAAAAATGCGCTTTATATAAATTAATATTTTCATGGTTCAGGAATCGCATCTTTATTAGTTAGAGATTTTGCACGTAGGAAATTGCCTCTTGAATATTTGCATATCTAGAAAATTCATATTTGCAAATCTAACAGTATTATCATTGTACATTTCTAAGGTTTTGCAGATCTTACTTATTGGGATGGAATTTCGTATTATATTTGCGTTCGGACTATTGCCATGTTAGAATTTGTTAGGGAGCACGCAGCAGAAGCCCATTACCTTTTTGTTTGAAGAAATCACTAAGAGATAACCTAAGTCTAAGCTTGTTAATATATCTAGTTGGGAACTTACCTTCACACAAAGCTTAAACCAATGAATTATAAGCCAACTGAGATATTTTAACTACTTCACTCAATACCAATTCTCTATTGTGGGATTTCTCTAGCATAACTCATATGTATTTTAATAATCTTCTCATCACGTATGAGCTCAGCCTTAATAATCTCCCCTTTAATCTAAGTATCCTTTTGCATCAAGATATCTTTTTTCGGACCGAACTATGAAGTCTGCCACTGGGCTTGCATTGTTACGCCACAATGCCTACCACTTGAAAATTATGCCTAACTTCATCCAACAAACCTCGGAATAGATTTGGAGCCCAACTTAGTGGAATCATCACCTTTGATACCAATTTGTTAGGGCGCGTAGCATAATCCCACTACCTTTTTCACTTGGGAGATCAGTAAGAGGGAGCCCAAGTTTAAGCCTGTTAATATATTCAGTTGGACTCACCTACACTTTTTAAGCCAATGAGTTATGTATATTAACTACTTTACTCCATACCAATTATCCAATGTGAGATTTTTTTTAGCATAACTCACATGTGTATCATAACATAATATTTTATGTTTCGCATGAATAGTTGTATTCTCAAGTTCTCACGGAATACATCAAGGGTGTCGCAGCCATTGCCTTGGGTTGGCGAGGGTCGCCAGCTCTTGCATAGTGGCCGGCAGAGGACGCTAGCTATTGGCCACTCTTGACCAGCGACCAATAGCCATACCAACCTTGTATAGGAAAAAAAGAGAAGAATAGAAAAGGAAAGAAAAAGCAAAAAATTTTAAAAAATTATCCACATTGGTGCTGACTATGTCACCTAGGATAGTTGACACTACCTGGATAGTTACGTCATTGAATTCCTACCAAAATTAATCGGAAGGACTAGATTTGTAATTTATTGATAGGTTTAGAACTAATTTAGCAAATTCTCAAAAAGTTTTGTATTAAGTTGGCACGATTAAAAGGTTTATCATTAAATTGGCTAAAATAAATTCTTAGGATTGAATTGCCCTTCATATAATATGTTTACCATTAAAATATGTAAGTTGACAATCTGTTGACCATATATAAGGGAGAGTTGTTAGAAATCGCGTACCAATTCCAGAGAAAAATTACCCAAGCAAACAATCCATACAATAGACTTCAACAATAAAAGGACATAATGAGAAGAACACACCAGAGAATTTGTTATCAAAGTGCACCCAAACTTAAGATACGTTTTCACGCAAAGATACTTTGTGAATCTACTAGTTTTCAAGAAAGTAGAAATATAATTGATGATCTTTTCACAAGATTATGGTACAAAGAGATTAAGAACACTCAGAATGATATCAAGGCCTATCTTTTTCTTTTTCTATTTATTTGATACTTTGCATTTTTTTTCTCTTGATGGCAACTATCTCCACATTGCTGATATAAGGTATAACTTTTAACCTAAAAGCAAAAAAGAACATAAAAGACAACAAAGCCCTTAACGATAATTTTGGCTTCACACGCCAATAGTCTCCCACTTAAAGAAAAATATATCTGATGCACCAAGCAACTTTGCATCCATCCTCTTCAAAAAACGAGTAAGTAAAACTTGTGCCTCTGCGATACCCCTCATCACTTAACATGGAATAATGTCAATAGTAGTAGTGCATAAAGTATGCTTTTCTTTATCTACTACCTTGGTAAACATGTTAGCTGCATTTTTTGAGCCATTAATCTCATGTACTTTTAACTCATCATCTTTCAACATTGACCTCATGAAGTGATAACGCTTCTCTGATGTACATATAACTAAAGATAGATATAAGTACATGAGTATGTTAAATCAGGTGTCTCTAATGTATGCGGTCAATGTTACTGCAAGATAGGTGTACATGTAGCGAAACCTATACAGGCCGTACCCGTGAGACGCGTGTGCATTTTTCTGAGTCATTTTTTATGAGGGCCAGCGAATGATCTTTGTATTGTCCTTCGCATGCGCTCTCTTCTATATACATAATATCATATTAAAGCAGAGCACGATTAGCAAGCATGGGGCAGGGTCAAGAGGCTGCCACACTGGCGATGTGAGGCTTCACTGGCCTTGTGTGAGGCCAAGTATTGTCGAATCTAGTGAGCTCGAGCCTCTCCGGCCGGTTGCTAGCCACCGAGGAAAGAAAAAAGAAAATAATTTAAAAAAACTTACTAAAACGTGTGTACTGTAGAAATTGATTTTCTTTAACAAAAGATGAAAAATATTTTCTAGTTCGTTTTCAGGTTTCAGTCAAACATCGAAAAATATTGTCATTTTCCTAAAAAATAATTTTTTGAAAAATATTTTCTAAAAACGCTATATTTTTCACGAAACAAACGAAGCCTAAATATATGTTACCCCTCCGTCATGTAATGACGCAGGTTGAAGGCATATATAAGTTATATGGTACCCCTACTTTATGTAGTAACATACACTAAAATACAACGACAAACAACGTTGTTAGAGTGAAAACGACATCGCATCTATAAACTTGCCAACAAGGTAAATGGTACCCTTACATCGTATGGTAAGGTATACTAAGGGTATGTTTAGCAACAATTTTGTTCCTAGAAATATTTTTTTCTAATTCTATTCTTAGGAACAGAAAAGTAGATTTTGTTTTTTGCTTTTTGTTTTCGTTCTAAATTTGTTTCATGGCCACTGATCTGTTTTTAGGAACAGAATCTATTTTTTTTTCTGTTCCCGCGACCAAAAGATTAGGAATCAAAAGAACGTAAGCATAACCAAACAAGCCCTAAGATACACTGATAAGAAAAAAGTTAATTACGCAACATTTCGACGTTATTCTTTTTTTTTTTTTTCCCCTTTCGATGAGATAAGAGGAGATTAATTACTAAGATGATTAGCTGGACTAATTGTCGTCACTGCAAGTCCAGCTTTGGAAACCTCAACAGATTCGGATGGACATACGAATCTTACTCCCCCGTTGCACCTACCATACAGATATGTGTGTAAATAACTATTATTAGCATGTGCATTATATAATTGTTCAGTGCACGGGACTCGGTTCCCGTGTGGTGTGAGAGACCTGGGTCGGGCGTTGGAGTGGTGGACTTATATATATATGGCTCATGAAGGGCATGGGACTGCGAGAGGATGCAGCAGCTGCGACTGCGGCAATGGACATGGCAACGGCAACCGGTGGTCGCCTTAAGGAATGACCGCCCTTGTCCCCGGCGGAGCCAAAGGAATTGGGTCTCTCTCTATCTCGCGAACACTTCTTTCTTTTTTTCTTTTTTATGTCGTTGATTTCGATGGTTGACTAGCTGTTTTGGCTTAGGTTGGGTGTAGTGTAATACACTTCGTGATTTAGGCATTTGATGACTTCACGAATCCTGTTCCTTTATCATAATTTGAGTGGTGGTAGGATTGCGCACGGACTAGGCGATCCCAGCTTTGAGGTATAATTCAACCCAACCCGAACAAATTGAGCCTAGAATCTTTAGGCAGCTGGGCCTGTTATTTCATTAAACTAGCAAACCAGCCTGGATCGAGATACATCGGTCGAGTGCGGTCCGAGCTATTCTAGCTTATACCAAATTTTTCTTGTCCAGCTAGAAGTATGCGGCCTTTATTACACATCAAAACGCTTCTCTACAAAGCTCTACACCGTGTCGCCACAGGCTAAAGGCGTTTGATGCCACTTTCCACCACAAAAAAGGGACTTTATTAGCATGTCGTTCCAACCACCTTTTCGAGTTCCTATACTCAAAAGGTGAGAAACTAGGCTAGTTTGACCGAAAAAATGAACATAAATTGCCTCACCCGATCGGCTCCAAGCCGGTTCCAACAGGTGTAAAAAAATGGGGACCGGGCCTGATCGGTTCCGTTTTCGGTTTTTTGATATTGTGACAGTCGATTTCATCACACCCTGTTTTCACCTTATATATATGTTCAAAACGAATCTTGAACCTGGAAAGCCTATGAAATCTATGAAAGCAATAACCACCGGGATACATATTGTTTCACATTTGAGTATTTTTCTAAAATTACAGCCGCATCGCTTAACAATTATGCCCGAATCTAGGGTTTGATAGGAACCACTTCGAGACTCTAGTAAGGTGGGTTTTAGGTTCTTGATCTGAAACTTACTTATGCTGGAATCGATAGCCCTAACTCATACTAAGGGTGTCAAAAAAGCCTGTGCTAGCAAAAAAATTCACCTAATTTTCGGGACTTTTGGGCTGGGCTTGGTATTGCTCATTGGGCCAACCCGGTTCCGTTTTTTTTTTTGCACCCACATATTCTTTTTTATTTAATTTATTATTTTTTTTATATTTTTTCATTTGACGGGCTTCTCAAGTGATTTTAATTAAAAAAAAGAAAAAAAGAATTCGTCCCGACCTGAAAAGTTGGAGCAGATGTAATTCTTGTTGGGCCCAGCCGAGGCTTGTACTGTTTAGTCTCGGCCCGACCCATTGAAACCCCAAACCCATACCACAACATCATTTCTGATTATTACCAAAAATCCTATAGTTCGGTGTATTTGAAGGCTTAAATCATGAGGTTTGACTCCAACTCGTGAGTGCGGCCAAATCCTCCAAACAGTATACATGTGATTGTACAATGGTGTTGACATTCGGAAATTTTTTTACTGGAAAAGGAAAGAGTTAATTAGGTCTTGCCTGCGTTTACTAGTTGGTAAAAATAGTGGCATTATCGTACCGTGATTAGGCATGCCGTTGTTGAGGAACTGGCGAGACTTGGGGGGACCGTGCATACCTGATCCAGAAACGAAGCCGAAATCGATGAATGCTTGAAAGATTGGAAGAGCAAGGGTTTCAGAGCCTCGGGCTCGGCTTGCGACGTTTCCTAAGATCGGAGTGAGAAAAGCTTATGTCCGCCGCATCCACCCTCTTCGACGGCAAGCTCAACATCCTAGTAAGCCTGAGTCGTCGTCTTTGATCCCGTGGATAACAAGGTCGCTATTTGTGCTCTTCTTTCAAATAGATTTTGTTTGGTTTTCATTTTCTTGGGGGTGGTGTATGTGGTAGATCAACAATATCGGGACTATTGGGAACAACGACGCCGACTGTGGATTATGAAGAGGAAGATTTTTTTCCCGTTAGCATGACAACCAACTTTCGAATCGGCGTACCATCTGAGCTGTCTCGCGCATCCGTTTCTCAAAGCCTTGGGAGCCGGAAGCATTGTGTTTTTGTCATCCGTCGGCGTTAGTGGCCTTCTCATGCTTGCCGGCGGCCTCTTACATGATGGGGAAGATCATTTGTGTCGATGGAGGGTTCACCGTGAATGGCTTCTCATTTTCGAGAGCATGAATCTAATTTTGTTATACCTCTAAGGCTGCATGCAGTCGTTTGGATTTCTAATCAGATATGATTGGATATGATATGACAATAAATTCTAGAATATTTTCATATCCTCTTTATTGTTTGGTGAACTGCGAAAATAAAGTCGGATAATTTTTTTATGCTGCCGGGAGAAACTGAATATCATGCGTGCTGGACAAAATGATGCAACCACATAGTTGAAAACTCATTTGATGATGTTTTCATTACTGATCTCCCGAGTTTAGCTTGTCTAGCTTTCGACCCAGATCTTCTTTTAGTTTGGAACAATTTTTTTTTTTCTGTTTCCTTTTTGTGGATTAATCTGGTGGAATGCTCTTCGATTATGTCTGCAATGTTCATAATTTCTCTGAATAAGACCCTCAACTACAGAGAAAGAAGCAAACTCCAGTCGCCAGTTCCAGCATCGAAGAGCACGAAACTGGACATCTTAAAGCAATAAGTAACAGCATGGCTCCACTTCCATACTCGCACGCTTGTCGATATTCTGGAAATAAGCAACATCGAGCACACCACACTGTTTCTCCCAAGGCATGTGCAAACCAAGAACGAGGCATGAATGTCTACTGTCATGATCGTCGACTCTGTACCGAGCAAATTCAATGTCAATACGACCATCACATGTCGAATCAATGCGGCCAACGGCACACACAACACAGGACGCCCATCCGAATGCCAAAAGATAAACCGCAACTCGCGTCGCCAATCAAACGACGGGCTTTTTCCTAAAGCTGGGACAAAAAATAAAGTTTTTACCACATCAATTTTTTTGTAAAAAAATTACCAAAGCAGGGCCGCTCAGCAGTCTGGATGCCGAGCGAGGCCCGCGCTCGGCGAGCCGGCGCCCCTCTCGGCAGCCCAACTGTTTTTTTTTTTAATTTCATAATTTTTTTCTTTTTTTTTTGCAATATTAATTTTATTTGTATTTATCAATATTTAATTACTTAAGATATATAATTATAAGATTACAATAAATTCAAATATGTAATATAGATGTCGAAGAAAGAATTGAAGAAATATAGTCCAATTAGGGTATTGTAATGTTACAAAAAAAATCACACATCTAATATACAAATCATGAAAAAATAAACTTAATAAATATGATTGTTGAATGATATTATAACATTGCAAAAGTTTCATCAAACTAGCGTATACAATTGACACAGCTGTGCTTTATTCCCGGGCCGATTTGTGTGCACACGTTTGCCTGTTGTGCTCTGATTTCCCATAGTTGGTGCACTGGTTATGCAAATCACTACTGCTCGGTGTTCTTCAATCCATTTCATTATGTATCCTGGACGCACAATGCCTTCATTTCTTCTTAATATGGCTCGGGCCTGGCACTAATGATAACTCAGTAAGCTCATCCAGGTATTAATGATGTCCTAACGAATTAAACATGTACTAATAACACTAAAGGGTTTTGTCCAACGTATAGCATTCATCTACAAACGCATTGTGATCATTTCCATATAATTGACATGCTACAAGTAAGTGGGAATAAGGAATTTTCAACTGTTGAAATTTTTCACATGTGCACGTTTGGACATCTAGGCGCACTCTGTGTTTGTTGCCCCCAGATCCTCTGCTCCTATCATATCTAGTTTTCACTTCGTAAACCCCTCTTTCAGAGTCGAAACATCTCATGTGATGCTTCTTTCCTTTTTCACTATTTTTCAGGAGTGCTTCACCTGCAAAGCGCATATATACCCATCTGCCGGCCTTCTGCATTGTGTATGTCGTTCTCCTCATGTCAAAATAGTAGGACAACTAGTAGAATATCTTCTTGACCATGGCTGTTATTGGAAGACCTCGAATGGGTTTTTGCATCCCATTAACCGATTCAACTAAATTCGTGTTCATCGATCCATATCTCCTCCCTCCATCATAAGCTTTTATCCATTTCTCTTTTGGAATCCGATCACAACATTCAGCTGTGGGTGGATCGAACTCCCTAATTTGGCTCAAGATGAAATCAAACTTCCAGCGTTGATTCGCGTAAGCTGTTCATTACAATAATAATTAGCACATTGTAGAAAAATTTATGAACACGTATTCTTCGAATTTACGAATTTCAATATTTACTAGCCATCTCAAGATGTCTTTTGCCATTGTCATTTTTGAAAAGTTTTTTTTTTTTTGTAGTTGCTTACAATGTGACAAATGCAATATCTATGGTGGGCATGTGGAGTACGCCATTGCACTGTCTTCATTGCTTGTCGAATCCCAAATTCAATGGAGATGAGGACTTCGGCTCTACTTGATGGGGGTGTTGTAGCACCTTTTGCAGCACCAAATAATGGTGCCATCGCTGCAACACCTGCAAAAGGTGCTACAACACCAAATAGTGATGCTCAACGCCATTATTTGGCACTGTAGCTCCTCGGGAGGGCTAGCCTCTCCACAGGCAGGGCAGCTTTTGGCAAAGCAGCCCTTGCACCCTGCTCGACAATCAGACAGCCGAGCGGGGGACTCTGATGTCCATACCCCCTTCTATGGAGACGGGCCCCCTTCCCTCCCGCCGGCCTGTCAATATATGACTGGACAATATGTTCGAAGGACTTAAAGAGGACAAGAAAGAAGTCACCTTACATTGATTAGTTATTTTAGTGACAAATATGATATGTTTAAAATTATACATCAAATTAATGGGTTGCAAGTTGGAAATTGTGTGTGTGTGTGTATTTTAACAATGAGCACTCACTTGCATGGATGCATACGGACATGTATCATTATGTTACGTAATTGTGGAGGGTGCGAGAGCGAACTTACTGGTGAATAGCATATTTCCTACAGTCGTTACAATAAATCAAAGTTTAGTCAAAACCACGATCTTCGCATTGTAGGCAAATCGATGACGACAGTCGAAGTTCGTGTACCATTTTCTTTGCCAGAATTTCTCCCATAAAGGCTCTCTTTTCCGTCCTTACTGTGCCGAAATAGGTAGTTGTTGCCTGAGAAATGTGTCATACCCCTAGTCCCACATTACCTAGGAGGAGAGATTGGGAATGGCATATAAGCCTTAGGCCCTCTTGAGACTTGCAAGACGCGTTTTTCGGGCGTTGTATGGGGGACGCTCGGAAAAATAAAACCGTGAGGACTTGTGTTCAAAGCGAATAATATCTTGCAAGTGGCACAACGGAAGCGTAGTGGGCCTAGGCTGTTACAATTGGTATTAGAGCTGACCTTCGACAATATGTGGAGTCGCAGCGGGCTCTCGCTGGTGTCAGGAAGTGCACAACAGGGACGCCTTGCCTTTGTGGGGGGGGGGGAGGTGTTTGTCACGCCCCTAGTCCCAAATTGCATAGGAGGAGAGCTTGGGAATGGCTTATAAGCCTTGGGCCCTCTTGAGACTTGCAAGACGCTTTTTCCAGGCGCTGTATGGGCGACACTTGAAAAAATAAAATCGCGATGACTATGTATTCAAAGCGGATAATATCTTGTAAGTGGCGCAAGAAAAGCGTAGTAAGCCCAGGCTGTTACAAAAGGTGGTGCCCCAGCCGAAGAAACCCTCCTCTAGTTTTAAAGAGAGAAGGGGCGTGCCCTTTGTGCTGGGGGGAGGGGAGAGGTCGTGGGCCCCCTTTTACAGATGTTGCATAATGGGGCGATGCTCCTTGCATAGGGGCCCCTTGCTTGGCAGTATGACTGCTGAACGGGGGGAACCCCCTGCAGACACTATACAGAAACGTCTGTAAGGCCAAAAAGGGGGCCCTCGCTCGGTAGTGTGACAGCAGAGCGCCCCCCCCCCCCCCCCATTTGCAGCGCTTGTGAAGGCTTCAGCGGGCGCTGCAGAGAGCCCTTTGGCTCTGCTTCTCATTCTTTACTTCCTCAAGTCTCATACATTCACTCTTCCTCGATCACTAACTAAACTCTCGCGCTCTCACTCAGTCGCTCACTCAAGTCACAAAATTTTTATTGAGGCCCTCCTATAATAGAATATGACATATTTCCACAAGATATGCTTTCGTCATCAACACGTTCTACTCAGCCGGATCTTCATTCTCGTCGGTACAACACTAGACCTTCCGATCAACGAAGACAACCTCATTGCGGAACAGGAGGTCAAGTAGGAAGACGACATCATTAGTAAATGTAATTGTAATTAATGATTGTTATGAAGATCCCATATTTTTTTTATATATCTCACCATTTTTATTTTAAGAATATTTCTCATTAATTACATAATTACAAATTTATTTATTAATTATATATCTTAACTAATTAAATATTGATAAGTATAAATAAATAAATATTGATAGAAGTACAACAAAAATGCCAATATTTGTGTATAGAGATCTAGTGCCAATATTTTTTTGAATCACTTAAGTGTCAAATCGAAGAAAAAATGATCACTTAAGTGCCAAGTCGCAGGAATTGATACTTAAGTAATCCTTTTTTTTAGAAAAATTGGATCACTTAAGTGATTCAAGAACGATCACTTTAGTGCCAATTTCGAAAAAAAAAAGATCACTTTAGTGTTAATTCCGGCGACTTAACACTTAAGTGATTATTTTTTTTTTCTCAATTTGACACTTAAGTAATCAAAAAAATATATATTGACACTAAAATGATCTCCGTACACAAATATTGGCACTTATACTGTACTTTTGCTTTATTATATAAAAACGTAAAAAAAATTATGAAATTAAAAAAAAATAATTGGGCTGCCGAGCGGGGCTCGGACTTGGGCTCGCCGAGCGCGGGCCTTGCTCTTTACCTAGACTGCTGAGCGGGCCACCAGAGGCCTGCTCGGTAGTAAAAAACCGGATTTGGTAAAAGCTTTATTTTTCGTCTCGGAAAAAAATCCCTCAAACAATCCCACACAGAAAAGCTTCTGCACGTTCCAGTTCCACCAGGTTCCGAAATGTGAAGCATTTGAAAAAGGACAGCAAACGGGCGAGAGACTGCCCCCCATTTCTAGACGAAAATATAATTACCTATTTACTTTTACACTGCCGGGTTATTCACTACTAAGCATGTAAATTTTAAATCTTATGTGAAAAAGGCGAAACATGAAAACAAAAAAGTACATACACAGAGTAACTTGAAAATTAATTCAAACATGAGGGTCGAAAAGACATTGCAATTACAAGCTAGCAAAAAAAAATATATGTTACCCGGTAATACTAAAAGATACTAACGAACGTAAGAAAAAACAAAGAAAATGTCTTCATTATAGATAACGGTTCGTGCCTAAATAATTTTTCATTGATATTTAAACTAAGTTTCGGAAAAATTTTCTTTAATTTTGTAAGCAATACAAGTGATCGTTTTTTTTTTTTAAATTACTTTTTAAGTAGTTGACTATCCGAGAAACGAAGGGGAGTCGCACCGGACCAATGCACAAAGAGCCGATGTGCTGGTGCCAACTCATTGTCGTTAGCTTTGTCATCGATTTCAATCTGCCTAAATCATCGAAGAGAAGAAATCTCTGCCCAAGGCTCAATCATGTGTGAGAACACGCGGTCTGGACTCGAATCCAGTAAAACCAATCCACGACAATGATTGATTCATGTGGAAATCTTGTATGTGGAACCCATACATGATACACGAGATGAGCAATTAGGATTCATTATACAAGTCACGCTACGTGCGCAATAGAGGTGCCAATATGAGTCAATGATCTACTTTTTTAACTCACTTTTATATATTCAGATCATATATGGGCTGACTATATTTTAAAAAAATGAGTGAAATATGGGTTTAAGATTATAAAATCTATTCAAATATGGGTTTTAATGGGTTTTAGCTCAATTCATTTGCGATCAATTTTTTACTCGTAAGCTATAGCTTTCCAAGCCCCCCATTGTTGACACTGCTCCTTGCCAGTCACCGCACACTAATGCAGCTACCCGACCCTGCCGCTTGCCCACTAGCGCTGCCACCCGCCGCCCGGTACCGCCGTCACCCGCCCACTGTCGGTTGCCGATTCGCTCACCATCAAGCCCCTGTTCCGCTATATCCCAGAGTCACATCCCTGTGGATTTTGTTCCAGCGAGTCGAAGGTAATTTGCCACAAGACTTTTATCACTTTCATGATTATTTAAATTTTCTTGCCGCAGGAAGAAAGAGAGAGGAGGTCACCGCTTTTTGGTCCTCGTCCCTATTTGACAAAATAAGGCAGCAAAAGCTTTGGCCTTGGTGATCCTCAGATGCGGGCAAAAGAAAAATTAAGGAGGCACATCTGTCTAACCCGTATCATCGAGCTTGCCATAGTTCATCGCGACCATCCTCGGTTCCGAGAGGCTCTTGCCATCGTTGCTCCAACCTGACATGCGCCTGCGAAGTCCTCATCATCAGGGAGCCAGACCCAGAAGCCACGATGGCCAGCCAATGAGAATCCCTTTCGATGCACAACCGCACTATCGACGATAAGCAGCAGTTGGAGTGATTTTAGTACCTTTAGCGTGCGAGCTGGTGGGCAAGTGGTGCTGGCGGCAGCGGGCAACCGGGCGGCAGGAGGCGGTAGTGGCGGTGGAGAAAGGCGGGAGCGTTAATATGGGTCAGGTCATTGAATTTTCATTATACAAATATGAGTCAAAAAAAGGGTTAAATGGGTCAATATGAGTTTTTTTTTTCAAATTAGAATATTTTTTTTATCGAAATAGGATAAAAAATTATTACCTAATTGGGTGCCGCTTAGCAGTCGTTGTGCCGAGAGGCGCTCGCTCGGCAGCCTAACTGCCGAGCAAGGCCCACTCGGCAGTTGGGTATATAGAAATTCGTTGTGCTGCTGTGTCTTGTACATCATTCGTCTCGTGTCAAAATAGTGGACCAACTGGTAGAATTTGTTTTCCACAATAATTGTTATTGGCAGGCCACAAAAACCCTTTAGCATCCCGTTCACAGCTTCAACTAAATTTGTCGTCATTGATCTATATATCCTCCCTCCATCACAAACCTTTGTCCAATTTCTCTCTTGAGATCTGATCACATCATGTAGCTGTTTTGGGATCGAATTGCCTAATTCGGCTCACAAGCCAATCAAACTTCTGCAGTTGATTTGCGTAAGTTGTACGTTGCACTAATAATTAGTAATTGACATTCAAATTATGAAGACGTACTTTCCTAAAATTTATAAAATTTCGAATTTTACTCGCCGTATGAACATGTTTTTTGCCTTCGGCATTTTTGAATTGTTTGTTGTAGTTGCTCATGATGTGCCGAATACAATATGTATTGTGGGCATGTGGGTGACGCCCCCTCCTGTGTCCATTGCTTGTTGAATCCAGATATGTCCATATGATATTAGACAAATATCGTCCCTTCTGGTAACATATCGCTGCAAAATCTGAAGAAACCACTTTCAATTGTCAACATTTTTTTATTTCAACCCCAGCAAATGCCAACGGAAAATTATGATTGTTGCCATTGAGTGAGGTTGCACAAAGAATCGTTCCTCGATATTTCCCATACAAATGAGTACCATTGAGAAATATCACAGGACAACATCTTTTGAAGCCTTCAATTGTCTGCTTGAACATGCAAAACATCCGGACGAAAACCATGCAGCTTTGATCTGGTTTCACCGATCATCAATCACGAAATGAGAACCTAGATTCTGACGTTTAATTTGTTCTTGTACTTCCTTAACCTACCACATGAGTCATCACATCCTCCAAAAATTTTGGCAGGCCTTTCAGGTTTTATGATAAGTAGGTTGGAAGTTCAGCTTGTCATGAATCTTGGCCATCAGTGGCTTGATTTTGATATCTGTTTAAGCGACAACCATTTGTTCTATAAAGATGTAGATGTATTTTTGATCAAGGTATCGATGATCTCGTGACAATGGCGGATTAGTGCATGTATGTGGCCCATTGCACTTATTTATTTTCCAAAACATGCGATTGACTTTAGTAGTCGCACGAAACCTCCAATGACACGGTCCATTCGTATTACCACACCTTGTCACATATTCTCTCTTCTTTGTCACATCACGGCGAAACTTATGATTTTTTCTAATAGAATACTTGTCATGACCTAAAAATAAGGCAAATTCTAGGCTAATGGATTATCGAGTTAATTTTAACGACCAGCCTAATACGGAATCTCCTAAGCCCTACCAAATCGCAACTTAAATTAATCAGAATGATTTAGGATTTGAAGTAGCCACTAATATTTTTGGGTATGTTGATTAGAAACCTAAGTAAAACAGCGAGAGAACCATTTTACTTCTGCAAACAAGAGATTGTGGATTCGGAGACTTGATTACACTAGTCAATTAAAACTAATACCCTTTCGGTATCTTAATTCCATATGAGATGTACTAAATTGACGACTCAGATTAAACCAATTTTGAAGCTTGGAAAATGGAGTTCTTTTCTTTCTTTTTTTTTGGTGGGGATTTTCGCTTTTTATATGCAATGCATGAATAACATGGATGCAATGACATGAGACTAAAATAAATGTGATGACATAAGTGACAAAAGATGCAATGCAAGGCATGTGAAATTTAAGTTATCTTTCCCTATATGTAAAAATTATTTAATTTATTAAATCATGCAAAACAAAGGACATAAAATCGAAGATAACACGAGACGGTTGAAGGTGACAAAATGCGATCAAATATGCAATTAGCTAAACCAAACATGCAAGGACTAAACATAACATGAAAAATTATGATTAGACTAAATGACACACGATTTCTAATTCAAGCAAGTCAGCTAAACAATTAGACTAACCTAACTCGAATATCCTAAACATGATATAACGGCGTGCGAAAGTACATGACAAAAAATATGATGCGACACGAACATGTACATTATGAGACATGCAAATACTATGATACATACGATTTTCGAAAATATGATGATGCATAAGTATAATCAATTTTCAAAAATATGAATGACATGAGATAAGAATTAGGCAATGAGCATATTTTATTCCAATTTCTTTGAATTTTCAGCCCTATTAAAGATATCTTGACTTGACTCTCTTGACCTAAATTTTCAAGATAAACTCAATGAGATAAAGATTTTAAGAAACCTTATCTTCCTAAAGATTTAATAGACATGATTTCTAGGAAATCATATGAAATTTTCAAAGTCTATCAGGAAATTCGAATTAATCAAGATATCAATCAAACACAGAATATCAAGCGAATCAAGTAATCCAAGATTGCGATCCAAATAAATTGAAGCAAATCAAACTGCATCTTCTTGCAACTTTTTTTAAAAAAGATATTCATAAATCTACATTTGGCTTTTTAAAGTTAGCAAATTAGATCTAAACGGCGATAGATCGGATTAACTAACTTCCCATCTTTACTAAGTTGGAGGGTCGTGTCCGAATGGTGGCGCACAAGTTTATCCAACTTAACATAGATTTCCTAATTTAGATTTAGACAATATTTAGTTCGAAAATAATGCCCAAAAAATCTTTAATTTTTCCATCGAAAATTTAATCAATCAAAACAGCAATCAATCAATTAGAGATATACAACCCTTTTAAATTCAGAATATTCTGGATAAGGATTGTTACCTAAATTGCCGATTTGCTTTCCAAAGTTTGAACCTCGACGTCTTCGACTTGGGATCTTGGATCAGCGATGCGAGGAGGTCTCGGTGCTCGGCCTGCAGGAACTCGACTACTACAACTGGATGGGCGACGTTGCCTCACGATATGCCACTCTGACTTTTCTTTATGCTTGCATTAGGTAAAGCCACACAAACCGCAACTTTTGTTGCCTTACTCCACCAACTCTTGTCGCAACCTTAAAAAAATTAATTAGGCTAATGTATTATTAGGTCAATTAAATTAACTAACCTAATACGGACTCTCCCAAGCTCTATCAATTCGCAACTTAAATTTCACTGAAATGATTTATAAACTGGAATCGCCACTAATCATTATTGCTAGATTGATTGGAAACTTAAGTAAAACGACGTGAGAACCATTTTACTTCTACGAACCAGAGATTATGGATTCGGAAAATTAATTATACTAGTTAATCAAAACTAATGCCCTTTCGGTCTTTTGATTGGTTTACGTACTTGATTTTTTAATTTTTTTATTAAATATGATGCTAATGCAACCTAACTATATGACATGTGACATGCAGTAACATAAGAGATGATGTGGCATTCATGCATGGATGATGTGTACGAATGACATGGCAAGATGACGTGGCATTATTGCATGGATGACATGTACGAATGACATGGCAAGATGACGTGGTATTATTGCATGGATAATGTGTACGAATGACATGGCAACATGACATGGCATTTGTGTAAAATGCAATTTTTATGGATTTTTGAATTTTTTTAAAAGAAACTATCCTATTCTCGACAACCAATTTTCTAGATATGGCAAAAGTCAATCAAGCAATCAGGATAACAATCTGCTAACTAACATCCATAGCCAAATCGTGACTGTCATTTATCATTTTTTCGAATTTTCCAAAAAAAATTCGGATCTTGAATTAAAGATTGGTTTCTTCAAATACAACAAATCAGACCTAAATGGTGATAAGTCAGATTAGCTAAATCCCAAATTTATTTTAATAAAAATTATGATCTTCGAATTTTCAAAAAAAAAAAAAATTTGAGTTTGCACATCATTCAATGTCAACACCCCAAATTATGCAAAACGAACGTTAGCAAATTCAGAGATTCGCCTTCTCAAGTCCTCAAAAGTTCTACAACAGTTATTGATACAGAACATGCAAAAACAACACATCTCCAGGCTGAATGGCACAAAAGCATATAAACGAGATCCAAAATGCAAGCTTCCCAACTCCATATATCAACGAATCAATCTTGTGCAAATATATGGACATTACCTTAATTTGCACGGGGCGAAGACTGCGCTGACTTGATGTGAAACCTTCGGGGGTGGTGAACGAACAAGCAAGAGCAGCAACGGCGTCGACGTGCCGGATTCGGTGAGAATAAGAGAGAGAGAGGATCTGCAAAATTTTTGTTGTCCCCCCTCCCCCCCCTCTTTTACATGAAGACTTGCACTAGTCAGTGAGTAGAAAACGTTCAAAATAGGTTGATTTGGACTCCAAATAATATTAAAACATCGCTGGACAGCAACAAAATCCTGCCTAGGCTTCAACTTCGATCCGCAACGTTCGCAGTTTGATTTTAGCGCCAAACGATAAGACAAACGCTTCTGGACTCCAGCTTCGGACAGGAATGAAAGCAGCACGAAGGAGGCACTTCAATGTCACAAACGGCTCGGCACGTGTGCGGTGGCGGTGACAGATGGCAGCAGTTCAGGGCTATAACGGGCGGTCGACCGTGAGAGTAAAAGAGAGAGAAAATTTGTGGAGAGAGAGAGTGATCGGAGTCTCAGAAAATTATGTTGTCCACCCTCTAAACCCTAGGCTAATGTGAGATATATATAGACTAAAAAATTCGTTGAACCATAGGGTTTATTTTTGACCGTCGGATTCGAGAAATAATAGTCGTTGGATTGAAGCTTCTATACTTAGTGGGCTCGGGTGCTCAAAATTTCGGCAATAATAAAGGAGCATACGACTTGGCCGAAATTCTCCCATTTATGAGTTTATTTGCACGAATTCAGGGCCTAATCGGACTTTAACTAATTAAATGGGTAATTAGTTGAAAGCCTTGCATTTAAAAGACCTAAACTAGACTGAATTAAACTCGAATGCAGCCCAAACCCATATAAATTCAGCCATCCCCTCTTGCGGTCGAAAATTTCATATTGATAATAAATTATGTTCAATCGACTCGCCTTTAACCCTAATGCAAATGGCATGACTGACAGAAAATAAATATGTAATGCATGAGAATTTATTTTTTTTTGCAAAAGTTATGAATAACTCTTATTTTATGTTAAAAAATCAAAATTTAAGTGTCTTGACAAAATTGCACAAGACCGACGCCAATCAACTCGTTTCAACGTCGCACACAACATATCGTAGAATCATACAATTTCATCCACGGAATTAAGAACGGGCTGTTTCGGTGTTTTTGGGGTGTCAGCCGACTCCAAATCTCTTGGTGAGGCTTATAAACTTGTAAATGAAGATCTTGGAATGTTGTTTGTGTAAATAGTGAGACTTTTTGAGGATAATGCGGCTTGCATTGCATAAATACGTGATGGATTTGTCGAACAATTCTGGACAGAAACGAGAACACTACAAAGTCCACCGCTTTTTGTTCTCGCTTTCTTGAAGACCTCCCCAAGATGTATTTTGCTGGCGGTGGCTTTCTTTGAATGTTGGACTCAGAGTTTGTCCTTATGTAACATGCATATGGAAAAAAAGGAAAAAAAAGACTTTCTGGTGTTGCTCTACGTAATTCTCTCTTTCCATCACTTTGACGCATGGATTGCCTTGTCGCTGTGGGTCGATTTCCACGCTCTCCCCTCTTCTGCCATGAACGACGATCATCTGAGCATGAAAGAAAAGAAAATAAATAATCATAAAAGAAGAAGAGATGCAGATATTTGATGAATGAATTGCTCCCTCTCCTGGCCGTGAAGCTTCTTCGGTGAATCAAATCCCCGCTTTTCCTCACGTTCACTTTTTCTCTCAAATGTGCCGTGTATTCTCATGAAATTGGCCCCCCAAAATCTGTCGTGTTTTACAATGAGTTGGCCTGTGAGAACTCTCTCTCTCTGTCTCTCTCTCTCTCTCTCTTTTTCTCTCACTCAGCCGTGTATATTCTAATTGTGTGGTGGACTCCTCCAAACCCTAGGCATAACCTCGCATTTATAGATAAAACTATTGCAAGCTTAGAGTCTAAAGTTTCTTAATTTTTGCAAAATAAACTCGGGCTCAAAATATGACTCGAATTAAATCACAAAGGGCTAAATTGCATCAAATTAGTTTAATTTTTATTTGAAAAATTCGACACATATTCTTTAATATTGACGAAAATTGGTGATGAGTTCTAATCCAAACCGCTTGTCAATTCAAGCTCATTTAAACATCGCCGATCCAGAACAATGCTAATGCAATGCATGAATGCTAAAAACAAATATGAAGAATTATCTAATTATTATTTTTTGTAGGAATTAAAATTAACTCCTAATTTTTTATTGCAAAATAAATGACTAAAAAGATAGTCAAAATTTAGGTGTCAACAATACTCTTTCGCAATCAATTGCATCGCGTCCCATGATGGGAATAACATGCCAACTGAAAATTCTTTCAATGGATCAAATACCCCATCTCCCGGCTTCACTGTTGTATCGTCTTGCATCAAATCAAAGCTGGTATCCGAATAAGACTATAGATGTACCAATTGCAAAACAAGATTAATACAATGGATGTTGTAGTAAACCTCCATTGTCACCTTTGACATCTTCTTCATCGCTGTCATTAGTGTCCATCCAATCATCATCTTCTTCATCAACATTATCATTATCACTGTCATCACCATCATTATCGTCATTATCATCGGATTCCATGCACTTATTATGCACACACCTTGTTTGTCTTCATCAACATTGATACCTTCCCCAAAATCATATAGCACTTGTTGTTCAGTTACAGTTGCATAAAACTGTGAAAATCCCATAACACCAGCCTGACGTGCAAACTGTTAGATCATTTTAACTGTCTCACCATTATTCACCTCCGTAATTTCGTATATAACACAATTAGCTGTTACAACTGGATATCTATATAGCATCCTTTGAATATATTGGTTTCCTGTTAGATTGAACGCGCTCTTAATCGTAGCACATAACTCATCGAATATTGATATGTTTCCAAACTCGAACATGGCAGATTGTTCTCCTTCATAACCATGTCCATATTCATTTTGAACTATTCTGCCTCCCGAGAACACAATCGCAAAAGATATTGTCAACATTCTGCTAAATAAAAAAATTACAAATTATTATACCTAAATTGCAATTTCCAAAAAGTTTAAGGATCAAATTACAATTTCTAAAAAGTTCAAGGATCGAATTGCAATTTCTAAAAATTATAGGACTAAATTACAATTTCTAAAATGTTCGAGGACCAAATTATAATTTTCGAAAATTTTTAGGACCAAGGTGTAATTTCTAAAAAGTTCGAGGACCAAATTGCAACTTCTAAAAAGTTCGATGACCGAGCACTTTCTAAAAAGTTCGATGACTAAATTGCAATTTCTGAAAAGTTTAAGGAACAAATTGCAATACAAACCTTGGTCGCGGTTTGGTTTGGTATTCGACGAGCTAATGTCATCCCAGTGGTCATTTCCTATTTTTTGGGATTTTTTTTTAATTTTTTTAATTTTTTTGGAGACAATTTTCCAGAAGGGCAAAATAATTATTTTTCAAAAATTCAAGAGCCAAATACCCACAATAGTCCATGGCTAGTTGATTGGGGCCATTTTTTTTGGAGATGGGGGAATTTTTTGCAATTTCTTCAATTTTTTGGAAGACTATATGTCGGAAGGGAAAAATCTTCATTTTTTTTAAATTCGGGGGCCAAATACCCACAATAGTGCATGGCTAGTTCATTGTGCCTATTTCCTATTTTTGGTGATTTTTTTTTCTTCAATTTTTTGGGAGACAACATGTTGGAAGGACAAGAGCTTCATTTTTTTTAAATTCGAGAGCAAGTATACACAATAGTCTATGGCCAGTTGATTGTGTTCATTTTCTATTTTTAGGATTTTTTTTAAAATTTCTTCAATTTTTTGGGGGATAATATGCCGGAAGGACAAAATTGTCATTTTTTAAAAATTCGGGAGCCAAATACCCACAATATCACATGTCTAGTTGATTGTGGTCATTTCCCATTTTTCAAATTTTTTTTGAAATTTCTTTAATTTTTTGGGAAATTTCGGAAGGGCAAAATCATCATTTTATTAAAAATCGGGGGCCAAATAATGGTGCTGCAGCACCTTTGCAAGTGTTGCGGGTGGGATCGGCACCCGCTTGTCGACACCTAAATTTCGATCATTCATATAAGCACAAAAAGTGAATTAATTCTCGCAAAAAAAAATCATCATGAATTGCATATTTATCTTTTGCATTTCAAGGTGAGTCAATTGAGCCAATTTTTTCTCTCGTTCATAGAGCATTCAATAGTCAAGTTTGGGGAATGCTCTAACCATGGAGCGTCGGAGAGAAAGATGAGCGACCCCTGCTGTCTCTTGCCTTTCGTGTTTTTAGTATCTTCTTCTCTGTCCTTCCCCCTTTTCTTTGCTCTCTCTCCAATTTGGGGTTCCATGTCTACTACCACGGTGGGTATCATTTCCTCTTGGTTTTGTGTCTCCGGAATGATTTCGTCCACTTCTGGGTGGTCTTCACTATAGAACGGATTCCAAAGGGGGCTAGGCTCATTAGCTTCCGCCTTCAGCCAATAACCAAAATTTCCCGTCTTAACTTCCTTCTTCTCTGTTTCTGTTTATGGCACTTCCACACAATTTGTAGTGAAATGACCCAATTTTCCACAAGAGTAACAGAAAAGAGGGAGGCGTTCGTACCTAAAATCGACCCAGAGTTGGTCGTCCTCGAAGTCCACCGCAGCCCCCAACATTAAGGGTGTAGATAGATCTAGTAATACGCGAGCTCTCCCTATCTTACACAGGCTTCCTTCTTTGCCCGATAGTTTTATTTCGAGCACTTGTCCGATCTTGGAAGCCACCTCCTGTATTGCGTTTTCTGAGATTCTTTTAAGGGAGAGGCCATGGACTTGTACCCAAAACGGGCAGTGAGTGAAGATGTGGCTATGTATGGGGATTTTTGGTTGAAGTTGTTGGAGAATGAGCAGATTGACAGAGAACGACCAAGGGCTATCTTCCAGCACTCTTTTTTTGACGCTTTCCGATTTGAAAGTGAACATGAAGATGCCGTTTTGGAGTTGATCGACCACCACCTCTTTCGTCTTCCAGGCTTTTTTCATTGTGGACAAGAAGGCTTGGAAGTTGACACTAGGCTTAGAATGGAGTTTACCTAGAAGAGTGAGGTTGCGTTTGTTCCACTTCTCCACTGGAATGGCCTCGCGCACCCTGGCCATGGACTTGTCAGACCACAGACCACCCATTCTCCTACATAGGGCAGCGATTTTCCTTTCTTTTGGTGTTACTTCCTCCATGGTTCTAGCAAATCTTTACAGAGATCAAAAGAGCCACTAGGGACCGGGCAGAGGAGGCGAAGTAGCTGGGGAGCCTGATGCCAGCTCGTGGCCCTCACCTGGGAGATGACGTTTAAAGATTCCACCGGGGTTTCTCCAGATTCGATGGATGAAGGGAGCTCTATCAAGTCCTTCTCTAGCTTGCGAACCTAGAGGGTGCATTCAGTGCAGTTTTGGATACGAAACTTAAGAGTTGCGTCCGCTGGAATTTGCTCTAAAAGGTAAATTTTCGTGGCTTTCTTTTCACCATTGACTCATGTTTGTTTGATTGATAGCATGCTCACTGAAATATATATTAATCAAAAATCATGTTTAGAATCATGTTCAATTGATCAAGATTTCGGATGAGGAAAGATGAACCCTAATGTCATATTTTTAGCTATCCCTCTCAAATTTTCGAAACTGAAAATTTAATTGACTCACTTTTATTTTAGTTTTGTCATGTTTTATCTTGCTTGTTTGTTATGAAATTTGCACAATTTTGAACTAACATACACAAAATATATGCTCCCATTATGCCTAGATCCTTCGTAAATTAAATCGCATACCTTAGTCATGATTTCATTGAATGGAATGGCGATTTAGTATAGAACTTCATATTCTTTCGCTTTGGCAAAAGGGACGTTGTGGTATTATACTCTATCCGCATACTGGTTCGAATATTCAAAAATGTAGCGGATGAAAATTCCTTTTCTAACCTAGATATTTGAGGATGAGTGGATTTTCAAAAAATAAATTTGACATATGAAGGTCTATTATGGGCATTTTTGTTTAATCTTGTTCAAATTTTCGATTGATTTTTATTTAATATGAAAATACCAAAAAAAATCTCATTGATCAATTGAAAAGGTTATTTCATGAAATTGGTACCTAAAGGGCATTAATTTTTTAATTAATGTAACTAAGTTCCCCAACCTATTTTCTCTAGTTAGCATAAATAAAATAGTTCATGTCTAATCGACCTACTAAGAAACGATTAGTGATAGCTTCAATTTAATAAATTTTGTACTAATTGAATCTAAGTTGCGATTCGGTAGGATTTGAGAGAATCCAAATTAGGCTAGTTAATCTAATTAATCTGATAATTCGTTAACCCGGTTTTATTTTAGGTCGCGACAGCTTGCCGACTCTACTGGGGACTAATTTTAACTTTTTGAGAAAATAAAAAGGTGCATCGAATGCATGAATATAGAACTTTCGGAAATTAGAATTTGGAGTCTTGAAATTCCCTTTAATTTTCGAAAAATAAAAATAAAAATTTTGGAGACTTAAGCCATTGATTTCATGATATATGCCTTGATTGGTTGATTGTGATTGTTTTTGATCAATTTTTTTTAGCCGGTTTACCTTCCATTCGCCTATGCCGGGGTCACTGAATTTAGAGGGCTCAAATTTGCTGGATTGAAGAAAAATGGCCTTCTGGTCAATATTCACGGCATTTGGCAATGAACTGTGGTGGATTTTAGCATTTCAAGATAGTTTTGGGGGATTTTCAGCCTATTTTTTTTTTTGTAATTTCAGAAGATATTTTTTGTAATTTCAGTACATTATTTAATTATTATAGTAAGTTGTCATGATTAAGTGGATTGTACTTGTTATGCATGATCCATGACATAGCATTTGACCAAAAGTGTTAGATAAATCTAGGATGGTGTCTGGGTAAGAATCTACCTAGTTTCAGGATAGAGGAATGAATGATCTTGTCCTCGACCCCGACTATGTTGAGATTTCCCTGTTCAGGCTTAAATATCCAGGCACAAGAGGATTTCTTAGCATCCCTTGAGCTTGAAAAGGGCTGGATACGATTTAAATCGTTAACTTAGATTCGCCCTTAAAAGACCTAAACAGCTTGGTTAATAAAGCACGCATAAAGTCATTCTGCTTGTCTATGATCATCTTTATCATGTTTTTGCATAGTTACTCTTCCTATACTTTTCTTGAGACGGTCCATGGCTATTAGGTGCGTCGTTACTTTTGTCTATCACTTTATGGGGCTCGACAACATTCGTACCGTTGACATAACTAAGAAGAATTTAATTGACTGGCTTCCCCGACTTGATGAGGTCACGCGACATTATGTAGAAAGAAGACTAGGGAATTTGATTCAATTACTTGACATCAAGGTCCATATTGGGATGATCCAAGCCCTTTCTCACTGTTGGGTAACTCAGACGACCACTTTTCTGCTTGGTAAACACGAACTCACCCCGACCTTGGAGGAATATGGCGTTTAAATTGATAAGTCTCTTGACTCTGAGCTCATTGGCCAGTGCTTGAAGGAGGATACCTCCGTCGTTTTAGTCGAATATCTAAAAGTTGAGTTGCTTGTTGTTAAGAAGGCTTTAAAGCAAATTACAGGCAGTGCTCTTTCATATTTCTCACAGGTTGTTTTAACAAAGCTCAATTTTTGCAAAGGGGCAAAATCTTTTTACTAGCATTCTTTGGTGTGATCATTTTTTCTCATCACAAAAATTCAGTCAATCCTCGCCTGGCATGTTTAGTTCAACAAGTTTGTGAGGAAAAAAACTTTGTAAATGCTATTTTAGCTGATTTCGTCATCTCTCTGAATAATTTTAGGCGGAAGAAGACTAAGATCTTAAAAGCCCCTGTTGAACTTTTACAAGTCCAGTTTTTGTCACATATAAAGGAATGTCAATAGCCTCTGTCAACTGATATTATTAGGAATTTTGCCCATCCACTAGTCATTTTCAAAGAAAAGCAAGAAAAATACCCCGATCATCATTTTTCTGAATGGTTAAAACTCGTAAGTAATCCATTCACCAAGACCCTCCAATGGCACGCTAGTCGGCGCCAAGGTAAGGAAGTTATCTTACTCCCGGCCAATCAGGGCCAGTCCCTCTCTTGGGTATTACTGGAGCAGCTGAATATTATCCACCTCGAGTCATCCGTTAGTTAGGATGCGTCCAGGGGTTACCTCCGCCATTACCTTCCCCCCAAACTCAAGTAAGCTTTGAGAAGATTATGCCAGATCATGAGAAGATCGTCATCACTACTCGCAATCTATGGGCGGCTTGTCAACCGATCAAACTATCTTTTTCGAGAAAACCGCTAGAGCTCGCTGAAGAGGCCTATCGATCTACGAAAGCAAAACGCCTGAAGCACTCTATCCCCGAAGAGTGGCGTCCGAAGCTCTCCGATGTCACTCCGGCCCGATATACAAACAACGAGCTTAGGCGATCGATGGATGAAGCTCACGAAGAAATTGCCATGGCAAAGAAGACCATCAAACGATTGAATACTCAAGCAGGCCCTCCCAGCCCAAGAAATCGGAGAATGGAGCAGAGCCCTCGATGTGATAGGCTTTTAGTTGTTCGAGTCTTGTTTTGGCTTTATTACTGAGTCTTTAATTAAGAAATTGTTGTCGGATTTTGGGCTTGATTTTACTTTCAGTCAGCTATTCAGTAATGGTTACATTCTGACCTTACGGGCTGCTCAAATTTTTACATCTAGTTCGATTTCGATTCGATTTCTGTACTTCAAATGAAAAATGTTCGTCAGCCCTTGATCTATTTTTTTTTTTAATTTCCATGGCAATCTAATACGTTTCTGATTTTAGATGGAATTAATGGCCGCAGTGGAGCAGGCTGGAATTTCGCACATTTTGAGACTCCAGAATCATTTTGCCGACCATCCTTAGTAAGAGACCTCCCCTGTTAAATAACTAAAAATGAAAGTTGTGGGTGATGTTTCAACTAATAACCTGCAAAATTTCATATTTTAATTCATATTTTTAGGATGTCTTTCGTTCTTTTACCAAAGGGCGGACAGACAACTTTCTGGAAGTGATTTTTCAGGGAAAATTATTAAACTGACATTAATTAGTTCGTTTCCAGTTCAATCACCAAAGTTGGAAGTTGTTCATTATCCTCTTGACTATAAGATTGTAAATTTTTACATCGTTTTGACTTCCCGGTGATTTACTATGAATTTTATTCCAAAATCCGTCAAAACTGGAACTTCTTGGTCAGGATCACGAGTCAAGTTCAGGAAGTGTCTGTGAGCCTAGTTTAGCCATGGATCGACCCAATATATTTCATAGACTATACTCATCATGTGATCTTCCTCGCAGGTAATTTATCATGGATCCTCCACAAATTACTCGATCAGTAGCAAAAAAGATGACGGACAAAGCTGAGTTCGATGATGCCGTCCAAAAAGCTGTGGATAATAAATTCGAAGCTTTGAACGAGCGGGGGTTCGAAGGAATGATGTCACAGAAGATGGACTAGATGATGGCTAGCCTTGTTGCTAAGCTACAATCATCCAGCTCAAACCCTTCACCCGCTGTAGGCAATCCTGAGAAAGAACCCAAGCGAGTTCCTTCCCAGTTGCTACCTCTGAAGGATGTTATCTTTACTGGCACTAGCTCGAACGTGCCATCATTTGTTTCCGTTCCTCAAGCCAGCCCCGTGGCTCTTGGAGCAAATGATGAAATGGCCCTGTTAGAACAATTGGAACAAAGAATACGTGAAATGGAGGGCTCTCATAACATACCCCAGCTCAATTTCTCTGCCTCTTCGAAGGTTAATGTCCTCGATAAGTTCAAGATGCATGATTTCGAAAAGTATGATGGCACTTCTAATCCGCTGCAGCAAGCTCAGATGTACCAAGCCAGGATGAGCAAATATGCAGATAATGGCCCTCTGATGGTTCAGACTTTCTAGGCCAGTTTGAAGGATGCGGCAATGAGATGGTACATAGATTATGAAATTTATAGCATGGAGGATTGGAAAATGGCAGCAAGAGCTTTTGTCAAGAACTTTAGTTTTAACTTGGACGTCTTTACCTCTAGGGAAGACCTGGAGCAGGCAGAGAAGAAAGTCAAGACAGTTATGCAATATGCCACCAAGTGGAGGAATATCACGTCTCAACTTAAGCTGGATCCCCCTGAGCGGGAGCTCATGAAACTGTTCGTTTCTATCATGTCGCAGATAATGTGGATTCGAGTCCTTTGCACAGCAGCAATATCATTCAGCCACCTCGTCCAGATGGCCGAAGAAATAGAATGTGGCATGAGAAAGGGCTGGGCAGGGACGCTAGCACGAGCACCAAGAAATTCATGACCAAGAAAATAAGGAACCTACTTCGCAGGTTAATACAACTTATACCCAGGCACTTAAGGCCCAAATGACAGCCGTGTAGATTCCTAACCAGCAGCAAGCCTATTTTGATGCGCAATGGCAAAGGGAAAATTCACGCCCACCTTGGCAATTTGCTCTTCTACCTGGAACCCCATCACAGGTACTTGCAGTTTTACGCAAGAAAGGGCTTTTAAATTCCGAGCCTCTGTGACAAGCTAATACGAACTCATCGAGGTATGACCCGTTAAAGAAGTGCGACTATCACTCTGGTGAGCCTGGACATGATACATATGGTTGTTATGTGCTCAAGAACCGCATCCAGGACTTGCTCAATTCTGAAGCATTTTCCTTTCAAAATAACAGTCAGTTGAATGTTCAAGATAATACATTGCCGAATCATTTGAGCACTGCTTGAAGAATCATCGGTGGGATGGGTGCAGGCTTTCAAGATTGACCATTTACTTTTATGCAATCCCCTGCTTGGCATATTTCATGCTTTATAGATTGCGTTTTCAATTTTTAGGATCAAGTTTCTCCTTTCAGGAAAACGTTTGCATTTTTGAATTCAATAAGATTGTTGACACCTAAATTTTAATTTTTAGAAATTCATTCATTTAATGAGAACTAGTCATAGTTGCATTTGCATATTAATTTGGACCGATGGCGAAAGATTTGAGCTTAAATTAACAGGTGATCGAGCTAGGCATGACATGGAAATTTGGCTGAGCATGATGATGGGTTGCCGAATTTCTTTGAAGGAGTTTGGACCTACTCTTGAATTTAATTTAGCCCATTTCGCTCAATTAAATTTGAAAGGAGCTTTAATTAATTGTCCAATTATTCGAATAAATCCTATAAACCCACAAGCATTAGGGTTGGTGAGCAAGAAACCTAAAGTGCACTATAAATAGAACACTTAAGCTACGTTTGACAGTCAGGATATAAGTCATGATAGGATAAAATTTATCATATTATGTATTTGGTTCCTACTTAGGATATGATACAGCAGTATATAAGGGAGATATAGCCTGGATATAATTATCCTAGGGGGAGGTAGGATAAAGGTGGATATGATTTCTTTTATTTATTGTATAAAAATTATTTTTCTGAATAACAAATTTCTTATATAATAAAATTAAAATAGTAATTATTTTAAATAAATTTGAATTCTAATGTTTGAAAGAAAAATAAAAAATAATAATTTTATTTTTTATTTTTTTTTATAAATCATATTTAAAATTTGATTTCTTTCTTCATTATAATATATAGTTTGTATATGTACACACACTTAGTATCTATATCATTAAATATTTTAAATATAATAGTATAATTTATTATTTAATGAAAAATTTTATTAAGAAATGATGGAAGGGAGCCAACATAATAATAATAAAATATTTATAATTAAAAAATAATAATAATGAAGTAGAAGAAACTAGATTTTAAGTAAATATATTCAAACTTGAAAATGATTTCTTTAATTTTTGAAGAGAAGGAATAATGAAATTTCTAAAAAAATAGCATCTTCGTCTCCGTCTTTCTAACTCTATTTCATGTGGAAGTTTCATAATTGCTTTATAGTTTATTATAAAAATTTACGAAAATAGTGAGATGGTTGAAACTTAATCTCCTTCTTTTTTTTTCTGGTTCACATCAAAAGTTTAAGAATAACAAAAAGAGAGTCAAATATTTTTCTCCTCCATAACTTTCATATTGAAGTTTAACGAATGTTGCGAAAAAAGTAAATTTTTTCAACAACAGTTGAATGTTTATATTTTTTTTTCTTTTACTAGATTTAAAAATGAATTATAAGAAATTCTTATATTTTTCGCTTGTGCTTTTTTAAATTCATTTTACATTGATATATCGTATATACCAAATAATGGATATGATATGATATGAATATATCCGGCTCTATTACTGCTATTCACCAAACACAGAATAGGATATGAAAAAATCCATGGATTTCATATCATATCCAATCCTATCCTGACTAAAAATCCGGGCGACCAAACGCAACCTTACATTTCACAAAAAGAGGGGCCACACAATTTCTCGTATGCGGCCATTGAGACACTTCCGATCTGAGGGAAAAGGGAAAAGGAGATTGCAGAGAGAGGGAGAGAGACGGTGAGACTTGGGGAAAGAGATTTCTAGACCACTGCGAGGATTCTTGCAGGATGAGCACTTCATCTTCATTATTGTCTCTCACGTAGAAGAGAAAAAGGAGGACTCATTCAAAAAAATCCCTTGAGGCAGGATTAGAATATTGAAGGAACTCGAGAACTTCATCCCCGGAGAGGCTCAGGCCAGAGAACCAAGTAGTGGGGAGCATCATAGAATAAAAAGTAAGTCCATTTTTTGTTTTCTTCTCCGCAGGCCACGCAAGAACAAAGAAAAACACCACTGATTGAAGAAATTCATCAAGATTCCTTGACCCCACGTCACTACATTATTCTTGGATCATTGGTGTTTTCCTTGGTATGTTCAAGCCCACTGTCTTGAGGACATAAGCCACGAAATTGCTCATCGAACGAGTTTTTTTGGCACAAAACCAACGACTCTTTGAGCAACAGTCCACCGCCGTTCCAGCTCAATCCATCGCCTCTGTTGAGTTCTGTCCTGTCGTGGACCAGCCCTTGTTCTAAGAGCTGGAGTTTCCGCGAATTTGACCTAAAAGGGTGTTGTTTAGGGTGAATTGTTATCAGTTCCTCACGTGATGAAATTTAGCTTTGGAAACGGTAACACTCTCAATTTTGGATTGCAATTCATGTTTTGTTGGTTACTTACATATGTGCTTGATGGTCACATGTCAACTTGCAATTAAAACTGAAAGTTTTAACCTTTCCGTCAAATTCTGTCAGTAAAAAACCGAAAGTTGGTTGAGTTTCATGATGCTTATGAATTCTGATTTCTTTCGAGTCAAGCTCAATGTGGTCGCGAAGTTGGCTGAATTTCATGATGCTTATGAGAATCAATAAAATCTTTTTGGAACCATATCTTTCCTGCAAAGCGAGGAATTGTTCAAATACCTTCTTTTTTAATTTGGCTTGATTGAGAGATTGATGGATTGTCATTGAATTAAATTTGAATTTCTGGACTACTAGCTCTCTTGGCCGAATTCTATTGTGCATTGTTGTTTAATCTTTTGCCTTGAATGGAGTGAATTGCTTTGCCATGAATTGTTTTTCCGAATGCCTCCTGTTGTGGGTAAAAAGTTAAATTGGACTAAATTGGAATTTCTCACGGATCAAAATTTGATTTCCGGCACCCATGCACTCATGGCCGAAAATTGCATGTGAGTAAAAACTTTGTTGAATTGATTTTATCCATTGGTTGTTTAAACTCATTCTTTGCCCCAGGTAAGTTTCGATCGAATTGAACTTTATCTAATCCTTGTGATTGATTGAACTGGATAATGTCCGATTTATCTTGGATAATATTTGATTCGAGCTGCTTATTAAGTTGGTTGGATTCCTTATTTGACTTATCTCATCTTTGTTGAATTTATGAATACCATCTGAATAAACATAAAGTTTGAGCTTCATTGGATTATCCGAAACTTTGAGAATTATCCGAAAATAATTTTTCTAGACCTTAAAGATAATTTTCTCAAATCAAGTTGGATAAGATTTCACTTCGATTGAACATATCTTTTTAAATGCGGAAGATTATATGAATATCTTTGCAAATTTCAAGAGATAATTTTCTAAGTTTAAAAGGCATGCGATCCTTTGCGGATATGACCTTATTTCCTTTAAAATTTCAGCACCTATCCCTAGTTGGCCGACAATTCATTTTAATTCGAATATTTTTATAATCTACCTTGAATATAATACATGCTCCCATGTACCTTGTTCCTCGGAATATGTGCAATATGGACGACTATTTGACTTCACCCCCGAAATACGAGATCATCCACGCATGAAATTATCTAACATATCCCATAACTTTAGGACTGGACCGACAAATTTCATAATTCACTATTTGACCCTACCCCTGGGTACGATGTGAAGAAATTAACTTCTGACCGAACTCCCAGGGTACGAAGCGAATTAATCGAAAAATTCTGAATATAAGGTGTATTATGCTTAAGGTTTATTATATCTTTATTTGATTCATTTTTTATTAAAAAAATCATTAAAAAATCATCTTGTCATATTCTTAATTGAAATTTTGGAAATTACATCTCCAAATGTCTTTTAATATGGATTGGATTTTAATCAAATTTGTGTTAATTGTCGAATAAATTCTTCATGAAAAAATAAAAAATTCATTGAAGGTCATAACATTCCAATTGCATTTCATATTGTTTAATTTGTCATGCATTTTTATTATGTCA
Organism: Rhodomyrtus tomentosa; assembly: GCA_028455895.1. Taxonomy (NCBI): domain Eukaryota; kingdom Viridiplantae; phylum Streptophyta; class Magnoliopsida; order Myrtales; family Myrtaceae; genus Rhodomyrtus; species Rhodomyrtus tomentosa. The sequence continues at coordinate 30,153,186 of JAPCWY010000009.1, read as the reverse complement.
TTAGTATAGTTCATCTATTTTTGCATGACAGTGAATTGGACTCATATTTCCCGTGCATCAAAATATAATTTTCAAAATATATCATGCATGTCGTTCACGCATTACTCCATGTCATTTAGGGTAGTCATAATTTTCGCATTTTATACATATTATTCGTCATTCATGCATTTATTATGCCATGTCGTCTAGGTTCATTAATTCATGTCACATGTCATTTAGTTTAGAATTCACATTTTTCTTGCATTAAAATTCAAATTTTCTAAAATCATCGTGCATGGTTATTTTTCTCGTCATATAGTTTCATGTCATCCTATGTTCAGGTTTTGCATATAGTTGCACTCATGTAATCGCATGTCATAGAGTTGCATTTGCATGAAATTCATTTAATCAAGAAAATCCCCCCAAAATTGCACCTTAGTTCACTCACTAAAACCAATGGAATTTGGCAATCAAGAAAATTTTTCATAAGAATGGTACCGAAAGGGTGGTAATTGAAAAATTAACATAATCAAGTCCCCGAACCAAAATCTATGGTTAGCAGAAAATAAAGTATTCCTCCGTACTTTATTTAGGTATCTAATCTACCTACCAAAAAATATTAGTGGTAGCTCCTAAATAAAAAAATCATTCAATTAAAACCTAAGTTGCGAATTGATAAAGTTCGGGAGAGATCGAACTAGGTTAGTTAATTTATTTAATTAATCTGGTAATACATTAACCCGAAATTCAATTCGAATTTTAGGTCGCGACAAAGATGTAATTTTTTTTCATTATCAATAAAATTACAGAGATTTTTTTTATATAATTTTGAAAATCTTATTGAAGTATCCCAAACTAGCCCAATGACGATAACCAACAAATGAAAAATTCTCTATGGTAAGCACTAAGGGTTGGGCTTCATCAAGATATCTCGTCCTAGGTTTTCCAAAACACGAATGCTTTGCAAAATTTCAAAAAAAAAATGTTGTGTTCTTACCCCAATTTGTTTCAGGAATATTCTAGAGCTAGGCACTAACATGTGCATCAAGTCCTTTAGCTAATCAACTTGATCTTTTGATCGTGTCCTAACATGTTGTCCCGGTCTTAAGAGGAACTTTTCTATCGCTAGATTCAATAATTTCTGAAAATAATATTATGTGTTCCTCCCCGTCACAGGATCAATGGAAGAAGTGGATATTTTCCAAATCATGGAGTCAAATTCTAGGGCACATCCGAGGGCAATCCCAATCCCTGGTCGCTGCTATGCCATCATCATTGGACATGATCTATTCTGATAGAAAATGGGGCAAATTGACAGCAAATCTTGAAGAATGTCTTTCTCTGTCTTGTGCTATTCTTAATCTGACACTCTTTTTTCCTTTTGGTAGGAGCACATGACATAATCGTCTCCAATGAGCAACTAGAGTATCTCGAGCCCACGATTGACTGGTCTCATGAGCATTTCTCTTTATCCGAGGGCAATCCATAATTTTCCCTATTCCTTGAGATTTATTTCACATCTGAATATATTTGTATAGTTTATGCATGTTAATACTTGATTTACACTCACTTTTTTGTATATTCTGGATGGTCAAGTTAAATTGAACTTCATGTAATTCATCTCATCATATGTTTATCTACATTGCTAATCTTCATTGGGGGACAACTTTAATTAGGAAGTCTCTCTAATCCAATTGATTATTTTGAATGAGGAATATTGAGACGATGAAAGGCAACCCATTTCCGTGCACGCCCTGTACTATGATCTCCAATGAATTGAGTAATGTGTGAATTTACATGCTTACAATGTAAATGGTCATCTTGCGAAAAGTATAACAACCAAAATGATATGAGGTATTCATTTCCTCTATCCAAACACTACAGGTTGCCATTTTCTTAACCCCTTTGAATGGTGGTTTCAATTCATACCCATGTCAAGAATATCCCCACATTGGGGCAATTTTCAAAGATTAAAGAATGGATATAATTTTCTTGCTTTCACTTGCATCAATCTTCAAGTGTATTTATTGCAAGTGAATTCTATTTTAGCTGAAGTGCCCTAGACGTGATGAAGAGCATTTCGTTTCTATACCATATACATCTGATACTTTGCTTAACCTAATTTGAGCACTGAATTCATTTCTGTAAACCCAATTGGTGATTATCCTAGCAAGAAATCATTTCAAATCGCTTGAGAGACGAGCAAAGTGTCTTGGGCAAACTGAAGTTCCAAAGATCTACCAGCAAAAATGTGTAGAAAAATCAAATGAGAATCTTCCCTCCTCTTGAAAAAAAGGAACGAGAAGAAGGTTGAACAAGAACGATGGGAGTAGGGAGTAATAAAAGAAAAAGCTCACCATGCAAAAAATAAATAAATAAATAAGTGAAGCCTGGAAGGGTCCACTCCCACCGGAAAAAAGAAAAAGAGAACTCTCTTAGAAATAAATCTCTAGAAGGAAGGGAGGTCTCAGTCGAATTCTATCTCAAGAAAGATCATTCGCCACCAACGGTACTCTTGCTCGAAGTGTCAAAGATGAATGATCACCAATTTTCTCATCATACACCCTTTTTGTTGTAAATAGGTCTTTCATTTTCAAGCTTACCCTGAATTTACGTTACAACCTTCACCAAAAGTCTATTTAGATTAGGGCACTTGGGTTAATATAGGATTTCAAGTGCTTATAAATGTTGCCCGAAGAAGTGTGAGCAATAACATTTTATCTAATTTTGTAAGGTTCATGCAGCTAATAAATATTTCATTTCATAGCCTAATGACTCATATGAGTCTCTTTTGATCGAGACTTTGACCATGCCTGAATTACAGTTCTTGTGAAAGACCTCACGGATTGGTGTAGTCATTATTAAATATGTCTCGAATTTAAATCGTGCGCAGATGAAATTCGGTTTGTTACGGAGAAAGAAAAATCTTGAAATAAGCAAAAACACTTTTGCTACTATACAGGGACATCTTCCGTGCAGTGATATTGGGCGCTATAGGACGGAAAAAAGTGGCACACGTATATTGTGATATTATGCTTTTGTGGGGCCCATGTAGTGCAAGAAAACAAAACACAAAAGATTTGTTTTTTGTACTTTCCCGTGCAGTTGAAGCCGTATGTTAAAAAGTAGGTCTTCGTGGATTTTCTCCTTTTGCTTTTTGACCGAGCCGCAAAAGGGGGACCGAGACCAAGTGCCGCACAAGCCGAAGAAGAGAGTAGCCGCACGGTAACGAAAACAACGAGCCGCGAGCGAAGAAGAGAAGAGCTAGAGGCAACGATCTGGTATTTTTCTTTTAGGTCGCACGGACTCGGACGTAGATTGTGTTTGTGAGTTTTATATCCAAAGTTGTTTATTTGTAAACACGGTATTTGAAAATAATCTAGATGCGAAAAACACGAGTATATTGAGATTCTCCGATTATAGTGAATTGTTCTTGCTGAATCTTCCTGTGGAAGTAAGTACCGACATTCGGACTGAACCACGTTATACATGACGTCCTTTATTGTTCCTCGTTATTTTCTCTGGGATTTCGCATTGACTTATTTGCAAGATACTGGTTAATTTCCGAGTTAGTATTGCAACAGTCATACTAATTGCGAGAATATCTGAATCCTTATCAGGTATGATGATGACAGCTCTAATTGATTCTCTTACCTGCATCAATGGTCGGGTCTCAAAATACTTTTTATGGGATGATAGAAAGTACTTTATGACTAAAGTTCCTCATTCAATTTGAACAGAATTGTCAAAAGAGGCAGGCAGGCTTTCTTATTGACAAATTCCCCAGTAAAGCTTTATAATGCAAGCAAAAACCTCACATGTTTTGATAATTTATGATGTTACATGTGCTCATAATCACATCTCAAATGAATAAGCAAGAATGATATAGTTAGCCTGGCCATTCATTAGAACCATTCACAGATTCCAAGCTAGTTTTCTGAACCCGTTTTCAAACCAGCATTTTTCCTCATTTAAATTGTCATTTTAACCTCTCATGTTTGTCATGACTTATTTCAGGCAACACATTCCTTTTGCATTTATTGATTCGATTCGGTGGTACATCTCTTATAAATTGTACTATACAGCCTTGATAGTATTAATTCATGATGACATATGCACCCATGATCTCTACCTTTGTCAAATCGCGATGACATATGAACTTGCGATCATGATATTTTGTCAAATCATAACGAGGTAACTCTTATGATTTTGACCCTTTTATGAAATCATGATGATATAAGCACTCATGATTTTGGTCTCCTGCCAAATCACGGCGACGTAGCTCTTGTGGTCTTGGCCCATTTTAGCCAAATCACAACGACGTAGATCTTATGGTCTTGGCCCATTTTAATCAAATCACAACGATGTAGCTCTCATAATTTTGGTCTATTTTGGTCATATCATGATGACATATGCACTTATGATCTTGGTCTCTTTATTAAATCACAACGACGTAACTCTTGTGGTCTTGATATGCCTCTTTTCGAATCACAACAACACAGCTCTTGCGATCTCGAAACACATAACACATATCTTACGATGTCTCGCATTAGAAGGAAACTTCCGGTAACAGATGAGCACAGTACCTTAAAAATCCTAGCATCTACTAGAAGTCTGGAGATTAAGGGAATCACCAACATATGAGGTGTTTAGTGAAACAAGTATTTTCATATGCGACCCATGTGCAAGTTTCTCTAATATGGAACAAAGAAAAGTTTTGGCACATGTTAGTTTTTGCATATCATGCATTATTTCTTGCACCAGAAAATGAGATTAAAACCCCCGTAAAAAAAGAAATCTTCATCACTGCACTTGTAAAATTTAGGTTTCAATTTTAGTTTTTGAGCGAAACATCTGTGAGCTTCCACTCAAAGAAGTGCAGCTGTTGACACTTAAATTTTGATCATTCATATAAGCACAAAAGAGAATTATTACTCGCAAAAAAAAAAATTCTTATGCATTGCATATTTATCTTTTGCATTTTAAGGTAAGTAAATTGAGCCAATTTAAGAGGTGGCTGGTTCTCGACTAGTGCAATAGGTTGTGCCGAATTTTATTTGGGCCAATTGGATTAATTCTCATGTTTAATTTAGTCCATTCAATCTTTTTAACTGGAGCCTCCGAATTGATGTCCATAAATTAAAAAAATCTTAATTAGAACCCGATCTAAACCAGTGACTGCATCTCAAGCCCACAAACAAGGCCAAATTCAGGTATTTTCACCGTTGTTCTCTCTTGGCGGAATTTTTAAGTGAATATGAGTGGAAAATTCGAATTTTTGCTTGAGGAGGAAGAAAAGATCGGCAGTGTTCTTTCAATATTCGATCCGGAAGATATTTATCAAATATTCAGATGATATCGGAATAATATTGCGTCTATCAAATATTCAGACGATATTGTGTTCTTGTTCATCAAGTTAGACGATGCATTTATAAATACAAGGCTCGAGCATAGGTTTTGGGGTCGACGATTATTGAAATCTTTGGAGCTGGAAATCAAGAGGATACTCGAGGTGATTCAGACAGTTTGATTGTCTCCCCAACCGGTTGAGACAATCCTCTATGGTAACAAAATCACACCCGACCGAGCTACACACCAAAAGACCCCCTTCGGATCAACTCTGCTCTTCACCTACACACCAGTTTGTTGCTGATCCCTACCGGAGCCGACGAACATCAAAATCGTGCCGCTGTCCGGATTTTTTTGCGTTTCTGTTCAACCATGCTTCAAGGTTAATTCATCGCCCTTTTCGTCAATTCTTAGGCTCTAACGAAGGGGTTGTTTGGTGCCAAGAAGCTTGCGAACCTAGAGGGTGCATTCAGTGCAGTTTTGGATACGAAACTTAGAGTTGCATTCGTTCCTTGGCTTTCTTTTCACCATTGACTCATGTTTGTTTGATTGATAGCATGGTCACTAAAAATATATATTGATCAATCAAAACTCGTCTTTAGAATCATGTTTAATTGTACAAAATTTCGGATGAGAAAAGATGGACTCCAATGTCATATTTTTTGCCATCCCTATCAAATTTTCGAAATTGAAGCTTTAATTAACTAACTTTTATTTTATTTTTGTCATGTTTTGTCTTGCTTGTTTTTTTTTTATGAAATTTGCACAATTTTAAACAAACATGCCCATAATATATGTTCCCATTGTGCCTAGACCCTTCGAAAATTAAATCGCATACCTTAGTTGTAATCTCATGGAATGTGTTGGCAATTTTGTATTAAACTTCGTATTCTAAGGATGTTGTCGTATTATACTATGTCCGCATACTGGTTTGAATATTCAAAAATATAGCTGATGAAAATTCCTTCTATGACCTAGATCTTTGGGATGAGTGGATTTTCCAAAAACAAATTCGGAATATCAAAGTATATTATGGGCATTTTTGTTTAATCTTGTTCAAATTTTCGATTGCTTTCGATTGCTTTTTATTTAATACGAAAATACAAAAAAAAAATCATATCGATCAATTGAAAAGGATATTTCACGAAATTGGTACTAAAAGTGCATTAATTTTTTAATTAATGTAACCAAGTTCCCGAACCTATTTTCTCTGGTTAGCAAAAATAAAATAATTCTCCCACTATTTTATTTAGATATCTAATCGACCTGTTGAGTAATGATCAGTGACGACTCTAATTTAATAACTTTTGTATGAATTAAACTTAAGTTGCGATTCGGTAGAATTTAAGAGAATTCGAATTAGGCTAGTTAATCTAATTAACCCGATAATCCGTTAACCTGATTTTATTTTAGGTCATGACACCGAGCGGCAGCCCAACTGAAAAACAAAACAATACTATCTTTGTTTTCACTGGAGAACTATCCCCATACAAATCCACAGAGAGAGAGAGAGTTACATTCACTGAATTTGGAAAGCACAATCTTGTGATATTAGGTAAATCTCCTAATCTAAACTTTAGAATATACACTCTTATTTTGCATGAATTATTGATTGGATTGCATACCTCGAAAAAAATCATGTTGCAAGATTTAGATACTGAAAATTGCCTAATTTGGAAGGTATTGCAATGCCCGAATTAGAATACAAATGCTTGTACCAGACAAGTTCTCTAAACATGACATGCATTGCACAGCTTGCTATGCCACATCACCACTTCCACCTTTCAGACTGCCTCATTGTCATGTCCGCGTTTCAAACGCCTTAAACTCGGTCAGCGTAAACGCATCAGACCGTCATTGGCAAATATTACTGTCGAGCGGTACCCAATTATGTAGTATCTTTTTTAATCCTATTTCAGTAAAAAAAATTAATTCTAATTTAAAAAAAAAACTCTTAATCTAAATCGAATCATATTATACCCAACCCAATCATTTTACATTTTTATAAGCAAGTCACGAAACCCTATTTCCTCCCCCCACGCGTCTTCATTTCATTTTCCCTCAAAGGCAGGAATTCGAACTCCGATCTCTTTCTTCTTGGATGATACGAGTGGCCACTGCGGCGATGTCAGTCAGCGTTAAAGACTTGTCCCATCGTACGTAACTTGTGGCCCATGTCACGTGAGGCACTTGAAAGCTGGCCACCATACTTGTGTGCGGTCAGGATTCAGGAGGCCTCTGCCAATTGTCGTCTCTCTCTGGACCAGTGAAGGACTCAATATATGACAAATGGAGGGTCGGAGAGGCGCATTAAACCCAGAAAGAAAGAAGAAGAAGAAGAGTAGTTCAGTGAAAAAATCACATTTTAGAGAGAGAGAGAGAGAATGGCTCGAGAGGGGGAGGGACATGGGAAAGCGAGTAGTTATAGCAGCCGCAACGGCGACGGTGAGAACAGGTGGTCGCTTCAGGGAATGACCGCTCTTGTCACCGGTGGAACTAAAGGAATCGGGTTTCTCTCCTGATCTTCTCTCATCGAGCATTTCATTCTTTTATGTTGATGATTCAGAAGGTCGACTGTTTGTTATGGTTTAGATTAAAGGAGTAAACATCGTGACAATCATGAAATCCTCTTCTTCTTTTTTTTTAATATAACTTGAGCGACAGTAAGATTAAGTACTGACTAAGGCAATCCATGGTCAAGGTTCTTCTTGTCCTTAGCCATAACAAATTGAGCCTAGAATGTGTTCTGGTTTGTAAGTACGAGTTGATGAATAATCACATTGTTGTACTTGTACCATGATTACTTGATTAGGCATGCCATTGTGGAGGAGCTAGCGAGGCTTGGGGCCACCGTGTATACCTGCTCCAGAGCTGAAGCCGAAATTAATGAATGCCTGAAAGATTGGGAGAGCAAGGGTTTCCGAGTCGCGGGTTCGCCTTGTGACGTTTCCTCAAAATCGGAGCGAGAGAAGCTTATGCTCGCAGTGTCTTCCGTCTTTGACGGCAAGCTCAACATCCTGGTTAGTCCATGTCGTCTGCGATCCCGTGGATTCGATAACATTATTAAGGACAAGGCCGCAGTTTCTGCTTGTCTTTTCTGTAGATTTTCGTTATCGATTTTCATTTGTTGTAGATAAATAACGTTGGGACCAACACTTCAAAGCCAACCCTAGATTACACGGCGGAAGATTTTTCCTTTATAATGACAACTAACATCGAATCGGCTTACCATCTGAGCCAGCTCGCGCATCCCCTTCTTAAGGCCTCTGGAGCTGGAAGCATCGTGTTCTTGTCATCCGTCTGTGGCGTTGTTTCGGTGAACGTCGGATCAATTTACTCAGCTACCAAAGGTAAAGTAACATCATCATAAGTAATTATATCTAAACGCCTTAACATGGAGATAAACAAACTGCGTCTGCTTGCTGTTTCTGTATCAATTGATTGGCAGGGGCAATGAACCAGTTGGCGAAGAATTTGGCATGCGAATGGGCCAAGGACAACATAAGAAGCAACGCTATTGCGCCTTGGTTCATAATGACTCCACTAACCGAGAATGTAATCTGATCTCCCAAGGCTTTGAATCCTCTTTCCTGCTCAAACATAGTTTCCTTACATAGATCTTTGACCATGTTCGCCATCATGACATGATGTTAACTCATTTGCCGTCTCAGCTACTGAGAAAGGAGAAGTTCCGTGAGGAAGTGATAGCAAGGACGCCGCTAGGCCGCACCGGAGAGCCAGAGGAGGTGTCGTCGTTAGTGGCCTTCTTGTGTTTGCCGGCGGCCTCTTACATAACGGGGCAGACCATTTGTGTGGATGGAGGGTTCACCGTGAATGGCTTCTTGTTTCATAGCGCATGAGTCCTACTTTCTTCTGCCTATGTTCATCGAGTGGATTTGACGTTGCGGGGACGAAGAAGTTTATTTATCAATAATGGCAACATCCTTGTATATTAATGTGTGTACGTTGACAATTTCTTTATCTTAAATAAGGGAGGGTAGCTTCGAAAGTACTTTCACGTTCTATTCTCACTCACCGAAACATTTTTTTATATAAATCGTAAATCTATTCACAGATATCAAATTTGTTCTAAAATTTTAAATTTTACCAATATAATTTTAAATATTTTCTAAAAATTTTAATAGGGCGGTTTACTCATTACAGACAATTTTACATGTTATGAGTTAAATTTTGTAAAATTAATGCCAATTGTTTTAAAAGTTTGAGATGTTAGATGAAAGAATGGTTTATTATTCAACTATTTTAATATTATGATCGTTTTGATCATTTTTTAAAAAAAAAAATTGCTATCTTTTTTCCTCACAAAAAATACCGACTTGTTTTTGTATAATGTCCAAAACTAAACCTTATCTCTTTTTTTTTGTCCCTTTCGTGATTACCTTGGGGAAGAGAGGCGTGTGTTTATCCGAAAAAAAAAAATTATGTTCACTAAAAATTTTAAAATTTATTGCGAAATGTAATTAACTTTTAAAATTTACAAAAAACGCACTTAAGCTCTTTTGTTGAATCCGCCCAATTCGATTCTAACGTGTTTTTTTAATTGTTTCTATCATATATGACGATGACGTGACTAAAACGACATCATTTTGGTTTAGCTCTAATTTTTAATATAATTTTATTTAAATTGATTTGAAAAAAAGTATAAAAACAAAAACAAAACCAAGATCAGAACCAGATACAACCCTCACCCAAGTCTGGATGAGGGCCCGGCAATTCCCGTCGACCTTTTCCCCACCGTCATTAGCCCTTCTCGATGGTGATGGGACTGCGACGGCAAGGGCTTTGCAGCAATAGCCGCTAGTTCTAATGTTATTTTTTTTTACCTTATTTTAAAATTATATATATAATTAGATTTATATCAAAACGACATCATTTTGACCATGTCATCGACACATAGGAGAGAGAAAATACTTCAAAAATTAGCCACGTTAGTATTTTTTGTTAGTCAAATTTGACGGAATTAACGAAATGACTTGACTGTATCAATTTGATAATTTTTAAGACTTCATTGCACTATTTTGTAAATTTTAAAACTCAATTGCACCATCATGATAAAATTTATGATTTCTAGCGTGTGCTTATGTGTGTTTTTATTCCTAAGAAAAAAAAGCCTCTCTTCCCCCGGTCAACACTCATGACGTGAATCACAAGATTAATCAATTCGACCCTATGAAAATGTCATCGTCGTCCTCACTTCACCAACGTCTCTGTTAAAATGTACGAGTGAGTTGTGATAGAGAAGCCCCATATTAGAGAATTACTGTGGTGTGAAGCAGTTAATATATCAAGTTGGCCTATGACTCATTGGTTTAAGTTTTTGAGTAAAGGTGGGTTCAACTAGATATATTAACGGGCTCGAACTTGGGCTCACTCTTAGCAATCTTCCTAGGTGAAAAGTATCAGAATTCTGCTGCATACTCTCAACAAATGATTTCAGAGTGATGGTTGATTAGTGGCTCACTCCTATTATGTATCGATGTTCGGTAAACATCTCAAAAAAGGAATCTAGTGGTCAATGCGATTTCTGGGCCGGTGAATGTTTTGGTGTAGCAACATGGGCCCAATAGGCATTGATGAATATTCAAGTTAAGAAAAGTTGGTGTGGAAGAATACCTAAGTTAAAAAGGAGCAAGCCTAATATTGGAGCTCACACGTGAGGGAGAGATTATTAAAATGCACGAGTGAATTGTGTTAAAGAAGTATCACATTGGAGAATTAATGAGATATGAAGTAGTTAATATATTCAAATTGGCTCATAACTCATTGATTTAAGATTTTGAATGAAGATTGATCCAATTAGATATAGTGGTGGGTTCGAACTTGGGCTTATCTTAATGATCTCTCTAGGTGAAAATTGTCAAACTTATTCTGCGCTCTCCCAACAATTTTTGTAAATCGGAGTCACCACCGTCGCCATACTTCTAGAGAGGGAGAAAGGCGGTGGCAAAAAGATCATCGAGCTTTATGCTTCGGTCCAATGGCCATGTGTTTTAGCTTCACGGCGAGGGACTAGAACCTCCACTTCTCCTTCTCGCAGTCTGGCCTCCAGCCCGTCGTCACCAACCCCAGCGACAAGCAAGGTGATGAATTATCGGGTCCACAGGACCCCCAAATTGATGAGGCTCCACCTCCTCATCCTCATCCTCCCACAACATCAGAGCCTAGGGAATGTGGTAGAGGAACAACTTCGTCCTGTCGCTTTCGGCGTATGCGAGCCCCAACTTCATCTTCTTCGCCAACTCCTTCACGATGAGGCCTGAGCGGAGTGAGCAATTCCAAGACTAGTACGTGGCAAAATTACATTTTTATTGTTAAAAGTTGTGTACAAAGATTAATTTAGTGTCAAAAATTTTAAATTGACAATTTTTTTTTGGTAAGGGTAAATTGACAAATTTAGTGCCAACTTTTTTTAAAAACGATCAATTTTAGTGCCAACTTCTTTTAAAAACGATCACTTTTAGTGCTAAAATTGACGTGACTCATCGAAAATTCGACGCGTGTTATTGTTATTATTTTTCAAGCTGACATGACACATCAGAGTTGGTACTAAAAGTGATTATTTTTAAAAGATGTCAACACTAAAAGTGATCGTTTAAAAAAAAGTTAGCACTAAAATTGTCCGTTTGAAATTTTTGATACTAAAATTATTTTCGTACACAACTTTTGATACTAAAATGGTCCGTTTGTAATTTTTGACACTAAAGTGATCTTTATATATAAATTTTAGCACTAAAATTACCTCATACGCAATTTGGTCAAATGGATGCAATTGGTGGGAAGAAGATGAAGGTGGTGGGGATGAGCAAGGAAGGGCTCGTGGTGCACAGCATGGCGGCTCAATTCGGACAGAGGGTGGAAAAATTGGTGTTGATTTGCGCGACAGTGCACTTGGAGGAGCACATGAACAAGATGAACAGCTAACAATAACCACGAAGGAAAATTAAAAAGGAAGAGTAACTGTGCGGGAAACGATGGAAAAAAAAGGACAGTTTTTGTCAGATCATAGTTATCTCCAACAGTGACAATCAATGACTGAACTGCCACGTGAACGGCATAAATCAATAAAAATAATTTGTTAAAATTTTACGAAAGGATTTAACATTACATGAATAAAATAAAAATTATGAATAAACAGATATGTATATAGAAATTTAAAATATTCGGTAATATCTCCCTCACTTGTTATTCTCACATTCATGGAAAAAATTGTAAAAAAAGTCCTAAACCTATTGAATTTTCGTCAATTTATTCCTAAACATTTTGTATTTGCATCAATTCAGTCGTAAATCATTTATATTTTTATCAATTTAGTCACATCAGACAATCTTTGGTCGGCCGACGCTGACGTGGACTCGATCGATGCTGACATGCTAATTTTTACTAATATTTTAAATGATTTATTTATTTTTTTCTCCTTTTCTTTCTTTTTCTTTTTACATGTCATCATCTTCCTCATTAGCCACGGCTCTTCTTCGTCCTCTTTCTCGTTGGCGACCTACTAGAGGACCTGGCAGGCCATGAGCACCACTGACGTTGGGCGATGCCAACTTCACCGTCACTAGGCAAGGCAAAGCCACTCCATCAATGGGCAAGTCCGGCCTCGCCACATATGGTGAGGTCCAGCCTTGCCATCGCCTAGCCATGGCGCTCAGCGAAAAATGAATGACTTGAAAATTATTTTTCTAAAAATAATTGCTTACAAAAATAAATAAAATTAAAGATATTTTCACCGTCCATAAAAATATTTACGAAATTATTATTATCCATGGGCGGCGCTATTTTCACTCTCATTTTAGCTAATACACTCCATTTTTCAATCAATAGACTGAAATACCCTTATTTCTCTTTAAGTTATTATTTCTTTTTCATCAACCTAATCAAAACTGCTGTCTTTATTCCTATTTTCCATTTTAAATATCAAATTCACAATATAAGTGTCAAATTACATCTAATAAAAATATGATTATATAATGCTCATGTTATCACTTTTCCTAGAGAAGTTCAATATTCCTAATTTATTATCTCTTGCTTTTAATTAGAAAAATTATATAAAATGTTAGAAATCTCTAGTTACAACGGCTTTTGAATAAATCATTATCTGTCTATTTTTTATGAAATAATTTGAGGAAAAAATTATTTCAAAGTGGAAATTTAAAATCCAATATAATTATCCAGCAGAATGGACTTGTAGGTTTCTAAAGTTACAAATAGCTTATTTATGCTTTCTTTTTTAGCTTTTCATATTTTAATATGAATTTCAAGATAGGGTTGAAATTTTTTTTTACGAAGAATAGACTTGGTATGAGGTTGAATTTACAATCGATATTAGTTCCTTTCTTTATATCAATTTTTTTTTTGATCAGATTATATCAAGAGTTGAACTGTACAGAATTTCATGTTTTTTCCTTTATGTGTTTATCCTTTGTTAATATATTTCTAAATACAAATATGTTCGACATTATATTATGCTTTTAACATATTAATCTTTTTCATTTTGTGATCAATTTTGCTTTTCCGTTTTTATTAAGATCGACTAACAATAAAGGTAGATTTGTCGATTAACCTAATAAAAAAAAAGAAACATTATATTAAATAAAGATAAGGGTATTTTAATAAGTTTACTAGCAAAAAGTAGAGTCTTAACCAAAACGGGAATGAAAATAAAGCTGCCCTTATCCAAACCGAAAAAAAAAATCATCGATTAATTATTTCGAGCAATTTAAATCATCAATTTTTTTTTAAATATCTTTATGCATTGCTGACTGTATTATGGATAAATCGGCAATAGCACTGTGATGATGTAAGAATGAACTGAGATTTTAGCCAATTGATAAGACCCCGAGCGAGAATTCAAACGTGGACATGTTCTGTTTGACTCGACTCCCGGCATTTTGTGGCCTCGAGTAATGGAGGTTGTCTAAGTCTGCCGGGGTCGTAGTGGACAAGCTTCTCCGACTTCTCCCAGCCATACTATACTCCTTTTGATTCAGCGTGGGGAATATTCTGTTTTTTATAAAACGTTAAGGATATTTATAGAGCATAATTTGGGATGACTTCTTTACTTCTGGCTTTCTCAACTTAGTCAATCACATATTTGTAGACGAAAATATAATGAAAAAGTTTAACATCATCTTAGATGTTAATAACTACATATATGCTTTACACTGCCGGGTTATTCACTACTAAGTATGTAAGTTGCAAATCTTAAATGGCAAAGGAAAAACATAAAAACAAAAAGGTTCATACACAAAGTAACTTGAAAATTAATTCCAATAATTACAATCTCGCAGATAAAAAAATATGGTACCTAGTAATACTAAAAGACACTATCGAAAGAAAGGAAAAAACCCGAAAATGTCTTCATTATAGATAACGGTTCGTGCCTAGATATTTTTTCTTTGATAGTTGAAGTAAATTACATTTCTTTAGTTCTGTGAGCAATACGAGCCATCGTTTTGAATTTTTATTTTTATTTTTTTAAGTTGTAGATTACCGAGAAACTAAGGCAAGTCCCACCGGACCAATGCACAAAGAGCTGATGTGCTGGTACCAAAACATTTTCATTAGATTTGCGATCGATGCCTAAATCATCGAAGAGAAATCTCTGCCAAAGGCTCGTCATGTGCGAGAACACGTCTGGTCTCGAGTCCAGTAAAACCAATGGACGACGATGATTGACCATGAGTAAACCTTGTACATGGAGGCCGTACACGATACACAGAATGAATTAGGATTCACTTCACAGTTTCACTTGATACGAAATTAGGAAATTTTTCGGGTCACGGGTCGTGTCAGGGTTAAGGACATGTACAACCGTACGTAATTGTGGCTCCATGTCAGGTGAGTAACTTGATGCCTGTCCACAATATTTGTGTGTGGTCAGGATTCAGGAAGCCTCTGCCGATTGCCCTCTCTCTCTCCGGGCCAGTGAAGAGTGCTTGGATCGTCTGTCATAGCACCCCCAAGCCATTAGATCTTTCCCCTATTAAAAGGAAAAATCTAATGGCCAAAAAGATTTTGATCCCTTCCCTACGTGCAGGGGGTCCAGATATACAACACAAGTGGAGAGTAGGAAAGACGCATTAGACCCTGAAAGAAAGGAGAAAAGTTCACTGGAAAAATCACATTTGAGAGAGAGAGAGAATGGCTCGAGAGGGGGAGGGGAATGGGCGAAGGAGTAGATATAGCAGCCACAACGGCGACAATGAGAACAGGTGGTCGCTCCAGGGAATGACCGCTTGTTGGGATTTCTATAACAAAATCCCACGACAAGTGAATGGGAAATGAAGTAAGTAAATTCCCACGTAGGACAAAGCGGTAGATGAAAGATGGATTTAAATATTAAAACATCACAAATGGGTTCGGGCCCTCAAGGATCACCCCACTTTTGTGGACGGGAGAGTATCTACGCAAAATTAGGTCGGTCCGCACGCACCGCTACCGGCTTGGCTCGGTTCAGGCCCAGGCTTTCTATATTTTTTTTATACCCCATCAGTTTTATTTTACTCTATTCTTTTTAAATCGAATGGACACGATTTGAACAGACAAGTTTGGTCGATTCTGAACACATTCTTCTTTCCAATAGATGTTTTTTTCGGAATAAAACGAACAAACATATTTCTTCGATACAGAACTGTCGTTGATTCTTGTTCCTTCGTCAACATATACATACCACTTCGTGACTTCGTGACTCTTCAAATCATTGTCTACAAATACAAACCCCGACCGTCGCATGTCATTCATACTTCATCACTCATCATATGTCCGATTGTTCTGCAAAGGTTGCGGTTGAAGGTGTCCTCTGAACAAGTACCATTTCAGAGGATATGCAATCCGTTCTATTCTGAAAGACAATTGTCCAATTACTTTGGGTACCGATTGATGGGGCAAATTTGTCTTAAGGATACAACGTAAATTCGTTGGACTCGAATTATCTGTTTACATTTCGACTATTCATCTGCACTTGGATTCAGGTTAGTCCTTCAATTTTAATTTTGTTTATAAGAACTTAGGCAACTACAATCTTAAGATAAATTTTATCTGTTGATGTTCCTCGTGCTTAGTTCATATGATATTTTCATTAGAAATGTTCTTTACCATCGTTCACATATGATGTCTATTTCAAATAAGTCTTTTCTTGAAACTTTATAACGTTGTTCGAATAGTCCTTTGTTGAATTCCTATTGCCGTCGTCCTTATAGTTCTTTTGGAGGAAAAAATTATGTGACTTCATTTATATAATTGTTTGATATTATATACGTTTTGTTTTATCATTTTTTTCAATAGAAATGGCTTCGACTTCGACTCCGATTACTCCTATTCCGAATCATGGAGAACGATCAGAAAAGTTCAATGGTTATGATTTCAAGAGATGACAACAAAAGATGTTGTTCTATCTCATTACCTTGAATTTGGCAAGATTTCTCAATGAGGATGATACTAAATTGGATGTTGGAGAGACAAAAAAAAAAAGTTGATGCTGTGGATGCATGGAAGCATTCTGACTTCCTGTGTCGCAACTATGTCCTCAACGGTCTGGACGATACCCTTTATAACGTATATAATGGAGTTATGGGATAGTTTGGATAAGAAATACAAAATAGAAGATGTTGTATTGAATAAATTCATTGTCGGCAAATTTCTGGATTTTAAGATGGTATTCATGCTGAAGGAATGACACTAAGTGAGTCATTTCAAGTGGCTGCCTCCATTGAAAAATGGACACCGTCTTGAAGAGATTTCAAAAATTATCTCAAATATAAAAGAAATAAGTTATCACTTGAAAACTTGATTGATTGATGGAGGATTGAGGAAGACAATAAATAGGCTCTGAGAAGAAAGTTGGCAAGAATCTAGAGGTCTCAAGGGCCAATGTTATTGAAGAAAGATCGAAACCCAACAAGAAGAGGAAAATTTCTAGCAAATCTGGAGAGGGATTCACCCAAGGCCTGAAGAAGTTCGTTGGCAAATGCTTCAATTGCGAAAAGTCTGGACATCGAGCCAAAGACTGCAGAGCCAAGAAAATACAGAAAACTCAAGCAAACATGATGGAACAAATTTTCAATGGTATTGATGATATCAATCTTACTGCTATGATATCTGAATGCAACATGGTGGGAAACCCCAAGGAGTGGTGGATTGATATTGCGGCAACTCGACATATTTGTGCGAACAGATCGATGTTCTCATCGTATATTATCGTGGGGGGTGATGAAAAACTCTATATGGGTAATTTGTCGACCTCTAAGGTTGAAGGTGTTGGAAAGATTGCTTTGAAGATGACATCTATAAAAATCGTGACACTAAATAATGTTTTACATGTGCCAGACATTCGCAAGAATTTAGTGTCCGGATCTCTCCTTAGCAAGAATGGCTTCAAATTGATTTTTGTATCTGATAATTTGTACTCTCCAAGAATGAGATGTATGTAGGAAAGGATTATCTCAGTGATAGTTTGTTCAAGTTGAATGTAATGACTGTTGTATCTAAGGATGACATGAATAAAGTTGTTTCTGCTTATGTCTTGAGTCTCCTAATTTATGGTGTGCTAAATTAGGACATGTTAATTATAAGTCAATAAAGAAATTGATGAACATGGGTTATTGCCAAAGTTAAACTGTCCAAGTGAAAAATGTCAAGTGTGTATTGAATCTAAATTTTCGAAGCCACCATTTTATTCTGTAGATAACAGAAACACAAAACCTTTAGATTTAATACACACAAACATATATGATTTGAAAATGATACCGTCAAGGGGTGGTAAAAAGTATTTTATTACATTTATCGATGATTGTTCAAGGTATTATTATATTTATTTGCTTAGCAACAAAGATGAGGCTGTGAATGCTTTTAGAACCTATAAATCTGAAGTTGAAAATCATTTGAATAAAAAAATTAAAATGATAAGAATTGATAGAGTAGGTGAATATGAATTTCCTTTTGAGGAAATTTGTTCTGAGTATGGTATTATTCACCAAATCACTGCTCCTCATACGCCACAATCCAATGGTGTGGCGAAAAGAAAAAATAAGTCTTTAAAGGAAATAATGAATGCATTATTGAATAGTTCTGGTTTGCCACAGAATTTGTGGGAGAAAGATGTCTTGATGGCAAACTTTATTTTAAATAGAGTATCTCACAAAAATACACAACAAACTCCCTATGAGAAGTGAACAGACAGAACGCCTAATTTGAAATATCTCAAAGTGTGAGGGGGTTTGGCTAAGGTTGCGGTTCATAAACCTAAAAAATTTAAGATATGACCGAAAACTGTTGATTGTGTCTTCATTGGATATGCACTTAATAGTAATGCATATCGATTTCTTGATGATAAATTTGAGGTCCTAGATATACACGTTAATACGACCATCGAATCAAGGGACGCTTCGTTCTTTGAGAATATATTTCCATATAACATAGTATATGAGCCAATTGAAAATGAAAAGAGACCGCGGGATACTACATCTAGAAGCGATCCTATGGAGGATGAACTTAGATGTAGTAAAAGATAAAGGACTTCTACGTACTTCGAACCTGACTTTCTAACATATTTCTTAGAGAATGAGCCTCGAACCTTTAAAGAGGCTGTGACATTCTCAAAAGCCCCGTTCTGGAAAAAAGTTATCAATAGTGAAATTGAATCCATCCTGTCAAATCATACTTGAGAATTGGTTGATCTTCCTCCTAGAAACAAACCTTTACAATGTAAGTGGATTTTCAAGAAGAAAATGAAAGCGGATGATACTATTGATAAATATAAGACTATATCTGTAGTAAAAGGCTATGAGCAACGAGAAAGTCTTGATTATTTTGATACATATTCACCTGTCACAAGAATTACATCTATAAAGATGTTAATTGCTATAGCAGCATTGTATAGACTTGAAATCCATTAAATGGATGTCAAAACAACCTTTATAAATGGGGATTTGGAAGAAAAAATATATTTAGAGCAATTTAAAAGATTCATTGTTCCAAGACAAGAGAAGAAAGTATGTGGGCTTATCAAGTCACTCTACGGTTTGAAACAAGCACCAAAATAATGGCATGCGAAATTCGATCAAGTCATGTTGTCGAATGATTTCAAGATTAATGAGTGTGATAAATTTGTATGTATTAAGAACACTCATAATGGTTGTGCTATTCTATTCTTATATGTAGATGATATGCTTATATGGGTAGCAATTGTGAGATTGTCAAGGCGACTAAATGCATGCTCACAAATATATTTGATATGAAAGATATAGGGGTCGCATATGTTATTTTAGGAATTAAAATCCATAAATCATCTGGAGGATTAGCTCTATCGCAATCTCATTACATTGAAAAGATTCTTTGAAAGTGCAAGAATTCAGACATTTCACTAGTAAAGACCCCGATAGATGTTAATTTACAGCTTTCAAAAAATACTGGTGAGAATAGGGCTCAAAATGATATACTAGTATACTAGGCAGTTTAATGTATGTCATGAACTATATTAGGCCAGACATAGCTTGTGCGGTAAGCAAGCTAAGTCGATTTACAATTAGTTCAAATGAAAATCATTGGAAAGCTATGAAACAGGTATTAGGCTACTTGAAACATACTCAAAATTATGATTTGCATTACACAGAATATTCGGCTGCACTTGAAGTATACTATGACACAAATTGGATAACCGGCATAAAATACATATAATCAACAAGTGGATATGTGTTCACACTTGGTAGGAGAGCAGTGCCTTGGAAATCATCCAAACAAACTTGTATTGCGAGATCTACTATGGAATCAGAGTTTATTGCTTTAGATAAGGCCGATGAAGAAGCAAAGTGGCATTGAAATTTCTCAGAGGATATTCGTAATTGGTCTAAACCAGTGTCAGCTATATGTATTCATTGTGATAGTCAAGCGGCAATAGGCAGAGCAAGGAATGTCATGTATAACGGTAAGTCTCGACACATACGCCGAAGACATTACACTATAAGACAACTACTCTCTAGTAGAATTATCACAATTGATTATGCGGAGTCAATAGATAATGTTGTGGATCCATTAACAAAAAGCCTAACTAGAGAGATAGTTGAGAGAACATCAAGATGAATGGGTTTAAGGCCTATAAAATAAGTCTTCATAACGGAACCTTCTTAGTTGATTGGAGATCCCAAGATCTAGGTTCCAATGGACAACCAAGTTATGTAGAAAATGCAGAGTACTGTTAACTCTTACTCATCCTCGTTTGGAGACAGTACTGATATGTGAAGGCTAAGTGTAAGCTTTCAATGATTCTGAATCAAGTAAGTGATATACCATATATTCAGAAATTACCTATGTGAGTGTGAAGTGAGGGCCTCTTCTGTAGGAATTTGAAAAGTCGAATTCTCTAAAGTACTCATAAAATCGGCGGTGTTCATGGCTAAAACAAACACAACAGTGAGAACCAACTTTGTTCGAAAGATAGTTGTGTGTTATCTATTGTCTTGGCTTGCACTAAAGGCCGACAGTTCAAAGACATCAAGCCTACCGATTGACTAAGTAAATCTGATATTGGTGATCATGTTTTCCTTAAAGTTTCACCAATGTGAGGACTATCTCGGTTTGAAAAGAAAGGAAAATTGAGTCTAAGATATGTAGGTCCTTTTGAGATTTTGGAGCGGATTGGAACCTTGGCCTACAGACTCGCCTTACCGCCCAACTTATCTCAAATACATAATGTATTTCATGTGTCAATGCTAAGGAAGTATGAACCAGACCCTACGCATGTGTTGGACTATGAAACTATCGAAGTGGAAAATAGGGTGTCATACGTGGAAAAGCCAATCAGAATTGAAGATCGAAAAGAGCAAGTTCAGAGGAATAAGACGATTCCACTGGTTAAAGTAATTTGGGAGCACCATATGACTGAAGGCGCTACGTGAAAAAGTAAAGAAATGATGAGGCGTCAATACCCCCATTTATTTGGATAGCTGGATTTATTGTAATTTTCGAGAATGAAATCTTTGTAAGGGGGAAGAGTTGTGACATTCTGATTTTCCTGTCATTTCAAAACTTGTCAATGAAGATATATATATCAATGTATTTCAGTCTTATCTCGCTCGAATCTTATCAATCCCAAGTTAACTGACCAAAAAAGAAAAGGCTAGCGCGAGACAAGGTACGTGGACCTAGTAAATTCAAATAGAAAATGGCACTTTGACCATAAGGATTGCCGATGAAGTATTTAGAAACATTAACGGTCGATTTAAGAAAGATTAAGGAATGCATTGCTAGCGTTATACAATTGAAACGCGGGTGATGCTGCTTCACCAAAGTATAATTTGTAAAAATTTTCAAAATCGAACAATGATGATGGAGACCGTCGGAGCTATTAATAAACCCTCGCAATCACATGACAACCAAAGTCGCCATGAACTGACGAGCTCTAAGTGTGATGAGAATCACAGAGTCGATACGCGTAATTTCTGCAAAAGTCGCCCGTTAGTTCGGGATAGTCTGAAATTTGCATTTGACAGAGAAATGACCCAAGGACGAGTCTCGAAATTGAAAAATGAAAAACAAAAAATTCCAACATTCTAATTGAATTGGGCGTTGTCTCATCGAAATAAATTAAAATTGAAAAAATGACGTTCCGGACGACGAAAGCAAATTTACCATTTTGCCCCTCAAGTTTTGGCTTGGTCTTATTAATTGAAGAAGGGCATTTTGATCTTTGTCCAACCCCCCAGCTGCCGAAAATTGAAGGCCATTTTGGTCATTGAGGCTTGGTTATTATTGCTATAAAGATAAGTGTCAATAGATGATGTTATAACATTAATTGTCAACCTTTTAACCTATCATTCCTTGTGGTTGACCACCCAAAAATTGGTGTAAAGCTTCAATCTCCCTTGCTCAGCCGAAAACCCCCTACCATAAGCTTCTTCTTCTTGTTCTTCTTCTTCTTCTTCTTCTTCTTCTTCAACCGAGCTGCTCTCGCTCGACTGAACCGCTGCCGCTGCTTCGCCCTTCTTGATCGCCGCCTCCGACGATCGTCCAGCCTTGCGCTGGCCACCAACTTCAACCTCAACCTCTTCTCAACAACTTCTAGGTGGTAGCTAGGCCGTTGGACGCCGGAGGAGCCCTGACCAGTCCCTTTTCCAAAATCGGACAAATCTGAGCTCAACTGAGAGTAAGTCTTCGTTCAGCCTCTTTAGGACTCCGATTTAGTTCAAATTTTCGGTGGGGACTTCTTAACATATTGTACTAGGATTGACTGAGATGAGATGGTAAAATTTATGGAGTTTGGACGGGTGACCATGGCTGTTTGTGGTGATTTTCTCGGGACAGGTCTGACCGGCGATAGGCTAGAGGAAATCGAGGCTGTCCGAGAACTTTCGGATGTTGACTCGCACTAAAATCTTCGGTGAGACTTCCTTAGACCTAGAACAATATTTTAGCATGTAGATTATATGATAAATTAAGGTTTAAGGTGGAGTTATGGACTGTTTTGAGGGCATGATGGCAGAACCGAAATTTTCCTGTTTCAGTTTGTGCAAATCGAATTCTTGAGGGCTGTTTGAAGTGTTGCCTTGTCTTGATTTCATCGTTGAGACATACTAGGATGTTAATTGAGAGGTAATTGAGGCGTATGCTCCGTGGTTTGACGAATTGAAAGAGAAAATTGATGAATTGGATGAATTCCTCTAGGTTGGGCGGTTGCCCTATTTTGGACTCCCTAGAACAAATCCTTGGGGTGCCTTTGGCGGAAATTTTGTTGATTTAAAGTTAAGGTAAGGAGTCTCTAAACCTTGGCTAGGAGGATAGGCCTCTACTGGATGAATTGAGTTCGAATCGAATGAATTCTCATGAGATTGTCGTGTGATTGTTTGATGTCAATAATTGTGATTTGGTGTGGTAAGTGTATGCTTACTTAATGCATATGCTTTGTGTCGGATGCTATCTTATGGATGATGAATCTTATTAAATCGCATGTTATAGATTCTTAACTCATTTAATAAGCTTGTACTCGATCATGAAGTCTTGAACTGAATAGGAGTCTGGCATGCTTAGAAACTATGGTACCCTGATGCGTTAAAGCGCGGGATTACATGGAATGATATCCTGATGCGTAGAGACGCAGGATAAGTTTATACATTTGTTGACACAAGCCTTGAATGGCATTGAAAACCTAAGGCGTTTAATGCGGGTTTATGTTTATAATGGTCTAAGGCGTTTGTCGCGGACCAAGCCTGAGGCGTTTTAACGCGGGCGTGGATAATGAGACAATTCATGATGATGAAACGTATAAATTGATCTTGAATTACCATGCCTAACTTGAGTTGGGAATATTGATGATATACCTTGATGTTTGTCAACCACTTGTCTCTTTATAGTTCATTACGATGATCATTTGTAGTATATCATCCTGATTTTTGGTTGCCTTATATTGCCTGGCCTGTTTTTGCTCCTTGATTGTATTTATGTCTAGGTGTACTGTCAGCCTAACTTAGGGTTAGGACTCAGTTTACTGAGATGTAAATCTCACCCCGTTGTGGGACCTTACTTTTTAGACCCCAAGCCCTGAAGGATGCTTCCGACCCGCTTAGGTGATCCTAAAGAGATGACTGCCTATTTTGACTAGTTCCTTGATGGTCGGGGTACTATTTTGTTAGGAAATGTACAGTTGTATGGGTCGACAAGGGGGTTACGGATTGGAAACCACATAGGTTCGAGGGTTGGTTTCGTAGAGTCGATGAAGGTACAACAGGTCCACTGAAGTCTACACAAGTGCCTCGTGGAGTCGTACCTAGCTGGTGTCATCCTATTTGGGATGAGGTAGAAGTAGAGGTGTCCGTAGTAGGATCAAGAAATGTACCGGAGAAGACCCCTACCTTGGAGGACATCGACGAGGTAATAGAGATCTCTGCTTCTGAGGATGAACTGGAGGATGTTATGGTGGACGATTTAGTGGATGTGTGTTCCAAGACCTTCTTGAATTATGATCCAAATGAAGATGAGGACGAGACAGATGGAGCTAGTGGTTCGATTTAGGGGTTTCCTAACCTTACTAGGTAGTCTTTTGGTGGTGACCCATGTTGGCTTGTAAGCTTTTGGGGACTTAGAATTTGTTATCTTTTGGTAGATCTTCATTTGTCTTGACCCGTCTGCGGGGGTAATTTATTTGCATCTTTTGTATAAACCCTTGATGGTGTTATGTATGCATATATATGTTCTCGCTATTCCAGGTCTCTTTTTGTATACTTTACAAGAGGTGTTCGTTCTTTTCTTTTCCACATGCGCATTTCACTTTACATGTACTGCGTGGGCCGTATCCTGGGACTTGAGCGGTTTTTCACTAGATGTTACGAGCCGCGATAAGGCGCGGGGCGTGACATGAAATCAATGAATTACATCTTATTGAATGGAAATGCAACATTGAATTGAAATGAAACCCTAAAGTGCGACATGAATTAAAATGAAAGTCTAACACAACATAAATTGAAAATCCTAATGAAAGCTAGAAAAATCCTACGCAGGTGATTGAAGGGTCATAAAAAAATAACACTGATCCGAGACTATGCCCACTTCCTAGATGATGAACTCTGCTAACTTCCAGTGGGGGCTAATCGTCCCATGTGTTCCAAGTGACACCACAAGAATAAAATTGAGGCAGCGGAAGTATCTCATCCCTAAACTTGTGAGGATGGCAAAATACCTTCAAGGAAAATTAGATGAAAATTAGCATAATGAGTGAGGATAGTGAGCCAATCCATGACAACTTTCTAGACTCAACGAACAAAGCAAGAATGAGCAAAAACCGAATCGGGTAGTTTTTAGTTTTGTCGGCCGTCACGATAAAATTTGTCTTAATTCGTACGTCAATCGAACGACCCCAAAATTTTACAAGCTGATACGAGACATAATGATGAAGAACTTTCAAGTTTATATTTAAAGTTGACAGTGAACCGATCAGTATAATTTAATGCATCTTTGTGAAATTTTTGTCCAGAAAATTATTTCGTCCGGTATTTGTTGAAAGAACAAACGATCCCTTTAAAATGTGAATTAAAATCTGGAATTTTGCAGATTACTAGTTGAAACATCAACCTTCAACTTTCAAGCTTTGAGATTTGGCAAAGGAAGTCATTTAAGAGCAATAATCTGCGAAATCAAACGAACACTAGAAAATTGGAAAAATCCCAGCTTATATTGTTCTGTATGAAAATTAGTTAATAAATCGAAAACGCTATGGATCATTCCCAAAATTTCATAGATGATTGTTTTGAACATTTTCCATTTATACATTAGAGTTCAAGAATGACTAGAAGAAGCTCTAAAAAATCAAAAACCGTGCAAAGCATTCGCCTAAAAATAGTCATGGACTAAACCGAAAATATAAGTAAGCAGGAGAAAAAGGGTTGAAGAAAACACCACCTTTGGACGTCCAAAATGAACAATCACATAGACATGCGAATGAAATGCGACGTGAGGTTCAAATTCTATCTATCAAGGCTTGACAAAGGTGGAGTCCCAAGGATACGCAGATTGAATCACCTTGGTTTGCGATTAAATCAGGATCCTCGTAAATATCCAGCTCAACCAAGTATCAACTCGTATCACATGGTGAATGATAGGGGTGATGAATCATGGCACCGATTTGGAAGAGCTCGGGACTTGAAGAGGGAGACTCAGGCCAGATGGCGATGGCCAGAGTGTCCTTAATCAAATACCATCCTAAGCCTAGCCATTCAGGTCCAATGGCGGGTTGTGTGTGCTATGTGTAAATGCAAAAGAGTAGAGTACATGCACAAGAGTTTATATCAAACAACACTGCCATATAACTCTAAAACATACATTCATACTTCAACCTGCAAGAAAAGGTTAGCAAAACACTCCACCCTTGCTACGCTGTCACTCAACGCTCCCATTATCGCTCCAATCTGCAACAACATTTAACACATTATAAATCATATTCAACCAAGATAGCCAAAAGCGAGACATCCATGGAATTTTTATTAGGCCTAAGTCCGCTAAAACTTTTAATTTTCTAAAAAAATTTCAAGTGAACCAATTAAGTCCCAATTTTTTCGAAAAATTAAAAGGATTCCCCAGCGAAGTGGCCAAGCTGTCGTGACTTAAAAAATTAAAATCAATTTTAGGTTAATGTATTATCAGTTTAATTTTAATGACTCACCTGATACGGACTCTCCCAAACCCTACCAAATCACAACTTAGATTAATTCGAATGATTTAGGATTTGGAGTTGCAACTAATCATTTTTTGTAGGTTGATTAGAAACCTAAGTAAAACTGTGGGAGAAACATTTTACTTCTACGACCAAAGATTGTGGATTCGGGGACTTAGTTACACTGATTTATTAAAACTAATGCCCTTTCGGTACCTTGATTCCATGTGATATACTAGGTCAGCAACTCAACCTTGATTGAATTCACTTTAAGTTCAAATGAGGCCTTTTTTTTTTTATGTTTTTGCTTTGTTAGATGAATATACATGAATGACTACAATGCATGAGTGGACAAAAATGCAATGAGATGAATTAAAGGCAAAAGATGTGATGCAATACATGCGAAATCAAACTCATCTTACCCTATATGAGAAATTAGCTAGTTAATTAAACCGCATTCATTCTCTTCCGCCTGTCCATCACCAAAACTTGCCTGCTGTCCACAACTTTTCGAGATCTACACATGTAGCTGTTTGGAGATTCAACTTCACGTTGCAGTTGCCATGTTGTTCCTCTGTGATATCGCATTGTTAATTCCCTAAGGATATTGCTCCAATGAGGCCCAAGGTTATCACTAGATTCCACTAGTTTCATTTTTTATTTTTTTCCTTGTTGCAGGAGAAAGTAGAGGAATTAATAGCTCGAGCCATAAACTTGAGCTTTTTGGAGGATAGTGGATTTTGGTTGTCTTCTGGTCCTTGTCCGGATTTGATAAACCAGGGAAGCGAAAGCTGCGATTTTCATTATAAAGGAACGTCATGAAGCCTACATATCCGAGCTCACGGTTTGCCATTGTCTCAGTCCTCCACGAGAATCCGTCATCGCAATAAAACAGACCCGACAGACCCGACGCCCGCTGATCAAGCTGCGATGAACTCCGCCTCGAATGCTATCATTGATTAGTCGTTGCTAACCAAATTGTGACGTTGATACATTCCGCTGTGTTCTCAATTTTGTAGGATCCGTCCGCTGTGTTCTCAATTTTGTAGGATCCGTGAAGCTTCAAGTTCACACCACCGAAAGTTATACACCTCCACCAATTGACAAGCAGAGTCTACGCAATTTGAAGATTCCCGATCGACGAAGCACCCACATGAGTCCATTAGTAAAACCGTGTGCTTTTGTTTATTGCATGAAAGACCACATGTTCACTCTGACTTACAAAAAGTGCTAAAGTCAAAATAGTGAATTTGGAAATCAGGGTTCTGGGACTTTCTCACCACCTTGATCGCTCATCCGCACTTGGAGCTTTGCTTCAATTTTTTTTTTTTTTTTAAATTTTTACAGAATTCATGCGGAGCCGAGAAACCTACACCGAACCATCCCGACAAGCAAGTCCGCAGATCCTCGACGAGCTAGTCCAATCCAAATCCGGTCTTCCCCAAGTATTTTGCACATCAACGAAGATTTAGCACTACCGTGGTTGAGACCATCATCGGCAATCACAATTGATTGATGCAAGTCCACATGGCGTCCTCCTCTCCTTGAAGTTCATGGCCAAGAAAAGAACCATCAAAGTCTTGGCTAATTAAGCTTACGTTGTGAATTTGTCTTATTTTGGCTTTTGTCCTGATCTGCCAATAATTTTGTGGGTTTTGCAATTTTGTTTTCTACAAGAAAAATAATATTTGCCATAGGGAAAATTATGAAGTCTGCTAACCACAGATTCTCGTCGGAGAAATCTTTCGTGCAATATCAAGCCACTCCACTATGAGTTGTCGCCAATCTTGCCGCAAGTCTTGGAAAGTTCATCCGCAATTGGGTAAATTTCTTATATTGATTGATTTGAAATATTTGATTAACTATTTGAGCTATTTCATTATCCAACAAAATCTTTTTGAGTCGCAGGTAATCAATTAGTAAAATCTTTTCCTAATTCGCAACCGCACAAATGAAATTAATTCTATCTATAAGGCTTTAGATGTAATTAATGCATAGCGGGTATTTCGAATTTTAGGGTCGATCTACGAGACTTTAGATCGAAACTTGGTTCGAAAGAAATTATGAAATATTCAAGTTGGGTTACTTTCCATATTTGAGCTTATCTGATTGGATCGTCATCTTTGCATATCTAATTAGCTGTCTTTCCATGTTTGAATTGATTGGATGTGATTCGCTATCTTTTAGAATATATATCGTCGTATGATGAAAATCTCAAAAATTCTAAGAGATATCAATTGCCATGTTTATTTGAATTGCATGTCATGTAGATAATTTGCATCTTTAAATTTGAAAATTACATCCCGATGTGTAAACTTATGCCAAATTACTCAATCTTTAAGAATTTAGGGGTTAAGGCAACTTAAATCCTAAAACATATAAAATAAAGATAACTTAGCATAGTTTCATTTAAGGCTGTAATTAAATCCGAAAATACAAAAAAAAAAATCATTCTCATTTTGTTATTCATGCATTGCATTTAAAAAGAGAAAATCCCAAAAAATAATTTACTCCACTAAACTTCGAAAATTCATCCGAGTTGCCAAATTAAACATTTTTCATGAAATTGATATCGAAAGTGCATTAATTGAAAAATTAATGTAATCAAGTCCCAAATTTAAAATCTCTGATTCGAAAAATAAAATAGTTTTCTCCCACTATTTTATTTAGGTTTCTAATCAATCTACCTAAAAATGGCGGCTCCTAAAAATTTAAAATCTTTTGAAAGATAATCGCTTGAACCATAGAATTTGGGAGAGTTCGAGTTAAGTTAGTTAATTAAATTAATTAATCTAGTAATCCATTAACCTAAAATTAGAAACCCAATTTTTTAGGTCGCGACAAGATGTCGTGTGTTGTGTGATTTCTTTAGCATTATGTAAGAGCTGAGTCGTTGTTATCTACATCGCACATGCAAAATCCTTCAATCAATCCGTAAATATGACTTGGACATTGGCCGGAGAAATAGATCTACAAGGCTAACAGTTAGCAATGCAATATTCTTAATTAATTTTCTTCCTTTTTATTCTAATGAGATTATCTCAGAGTAATTTCTGAGATAATTAGCTGGAGCTACGGTGGTCACTTGACTTAGCTCCACTCCAATTATGAAGCAAGTCCGGCTTCAAGAGCCCATCAGATTACGATGGAGGATAAACGAATCTGAAGAAGAAGGTGAAGGTGAAGGTGAAGGTGAAGGAAGAAACACATGGTTTCAGACAAATAACATAACGACAACCTTTGTGGGACTTTGCTTGCTACACGATCACCAAAATTTTCTCCGGTTCAAATTGCCGAGGTCCTAAATTTTATCATTGCCGCCCGTGATCACCTGTGTTTTTCTGTTCATGCTAGGCAGGCTTCTATGATCGGCCGGAGGTGGGAAGGGGTCCCCACGTGTCGTGAGGACGTAGGTCGGCCGAGTGCTGGTTCTCCACCGGCCATTGGCGCGAACGCTGTATATGACACGGAGGAGAGTTTGGAGAGACGTATTAGACCCAGAAAGTTATGCGAGAGTTCAGGGGAAACGTCCAATTTTATAGAGAGAGAGAGAAGGGCTTATGACGGGAAAGGGACTGCAAGTAGAAGCGGCGGCGGCGACCCCGACAGCAGCCAAAGAGGTGGTCGCTTCGCGGAAAAACCGCACTCATCAGTCGTCACTGGTGGAGCTAGAGGAATCGGGTTTCGCTTTCTCTCTCTCTACACTTGGTTCTTTTAAGCCGTTGACTTAAACGATAATTCCACTACGACGGTTTAGGTTGAGGAAAAACATTCATAGCAGTGGTTTTGATTTTCTAATTCTATTTTCTAAAATAAAAAAAAATAAGAATTATGTTTGATAACGTAAATGATTCTAATTTTAATTCTATTTCTACGGAACCAAGGTCAAAAAGATTGAAAAAAAATCAATCCGAGATCAATTTTGGAGAAAAATAAGAACAAAAAACAAGTTAGTTTTAAAAAAAGAATCACTTTGAAGAATCACAAAACAGAATGGAACCTCACATCTCTCGCTTTTTCCTTTCGGTTTTCTCATCACTTTTTACCTGACCTAAATATAACGAGATCTCATTTTCAAAGAAAAATATACAAGATAATAAAAAATAAAAAAAATCTAAAAAGTCTAAAAATTTTCAAAAAAAAATCCCTAAAAATAGAAGAAGCTCATATTAGGTTAGTTTGGCCTCATTTTCATAATTTTGGGCGTTCCCTAGATTTCGTAGATTTTATTCATTTTTAGAAAAATCATAAATGCATTTGAAATTAAACCCGGACCACATTTCTCTAAGCCCTATAGCTTCATTAGGGTTTTATGTTGCAATTTATCAATGTCATGATTTCTTAATTGCACATTTGATTTCATTGATTGTGATTTGCCTAGGTTTAAGTACTTTAGACTAAGTCTAGTTTTAGAAAATTTAGAAAAAGATAAAAACAACCTATGTGAACACTTAGCATTGGCTTACCTCATTGGTTTAAAAATAAAATTAAAAATTTGCATGAAAGGTTTAGAGAACACTCAACTTCGGTGACGAAAGGGCATAATTAGAAACGATGACATAATCAAGTCCCCGAACTCTAGATTTCACTGATTACGTAGAATCTAACGATTTCCTCCAATCGTTCCACAAGGTTCCTGATCTACCTTCCTCAAAGACTGGTGGTGACTCCATTTACATGTATACATACACATGCCATCAATCACATTAAGATCAAATTTGATATTCCTTCATTGCGATTTGGTATAGACTCGCGAGGGCTCAAAATAATTTGAAATCACACATTAACCCAACATAGTCTATCCTTTTTTAAGCTTAAAGTGGCTCTTATGATACAACAATTAGAAGGAATAGCACAAAAAAATGTTATTTGCAATATGTTGTATAAGAGAGTCAATATAAATTAATCTTCAATTAATTCAAAATGCAGGATGAAATTTCATGAAGTAATTATGAATTATTTGACTTAAATGACAAAAATTGAGAAGTGAAATTATTTTCGATAATAAAAAATTTTATATTGTTACCAAGCGCATTTCAGTTCTAGGAATAGAAAATTTATGTTGTTACAAAAAATGTTATGATTCTTTAAAATTTATTTACGGAACAAAATCACAAAAAAAATTCCAATCAGAATCGTTGCCATGCTAGCCCTTAGGCTTTGCTTGTTTCGCTGAAAATGTAATAGTTTGAAAAATATATTTCGAGAAGTCACTTTTCAAGAAAATGATAATATTTTAGGTGTTTAGTTAAGGCCTAAAAAAGAAATAAAAAATATTTTCTGTCATTTTGGTGAGAAAAACCTATTTGATTTTTCGCGTTTGTCGTTTGGCCGAAGATTGCTTATGTGGACGCCGACCATCCTACGTGGTACGGTCAACGCTAGCGTGTACATTTTTTGTATAATTTTTAAGGAAAATTCAAATGATTAAATAATTATTAATTTTATCTATTACTATTTTATTTTATTTATTTTCTCAGGAAAAATCACTTTCAAAATTAGAGAAATGATTTACTCTTCTTGAAAAGCGAAAATCATTATCCCTCGCCTTTTCTCCCTGCACTTCTTCAGATTCATTTTATGTATAACTTTTTTATTTTCCTTTTTTGTAGTTTCTTTCTTTTCTTTTTTCCTTTCCCTCGGTTGGTTGCCGGCGACCATCCACAGATGGGGGCTCGCCAGAGGCCTACGACTTCGGAGCTCACCTGAGGTGGAGGAAATTGCCTAGCCTTTACCATTGGTTGACGTGGAGAAATTAAAAAAAAAAATGAGTGGAATGTCTTATTACTAACGAGGAGAATCAGTCCCACCTTTTTTTTTTTTTCTGTTGTGTTGTTGTTCCAGATAACATACATAAACTTATTTATGACTTTATTAGGTGTCTGGAGTAAATTGTTAATTTTTAAATTTGAAATACATATCATAGCAAAATTGGTTTAATAACCTGACTCTGGCCTATCCAGGCTTGAAAAACTTGTTCCGAGCTAGGTGTGTTAGACTGGGCGAGCTCGAGCTCGCCGGATATGGCGAGGCTTGGCCTCTTGAGGCTGGTCGCCGAGGCCGAACAACTAGCAGAGGAAGAATGAAAAAGAGCAGAAGAAATAGATAAAAATTTAAACAAAATATTAAAAAGTAGAAATGAGCAGTTTCGAAAAGTGTTTTCACTTTTTTAGATTAAGAAATTCGTTGTTCTAAATTTATACATGAATTTTCCGTTGATCGGAAAGTGCTTTTTGTTGATTGAATCATTTTCGGTGAACCAAACAGATAAAAGTCCGAAATATTAAATTTCGAAAAAATACTTTCTCTTAATCAAATGCACCATAATTGATTGCCTGTGCTTTTGAATCCAACAAATAGACAATTAATTTCACCGACACTTAAAATTCATGCCAAACTGATTACCTAGTATTTATAATTAAATTTTTAGTCTGACGTGGCAAATATTTGGAAAAACTGAGTCCATGCGGACTCCTGAAATTAAAAAAAAAAGCTAAAAAATTAAATTAAATCTGAAAATAGGATATATATATATATATATATATATATATATATAAAGAGAGGGTTACACAAGCAACGAGGGTCGCCGAGCCCTGGCCAAGGGCAAGCGACTCCAGTCGACCGCGGGTGAAGGCCGCCACTAGCGGGGGTTGCCGGCATAGGATTTTCAAATCATTTATTTTTTAATCTTGAAATACTAGTTGGAAGCAGCTCTATTGGCCTATATCAGACATGTATTATTTGAAGTAGAAGATGCGCTCCAGCTTTTTCCCTCATCCCAATTATGAAGGAGCAATTGAAAATCAATTGCATCAAACGTAATGGCATGCGTAGGATTTGAAACTTTCAGCGCACTTTCGGCCGGTTAAATTGATGACCACGGCTATTATCGACATCACGTGTCCCTGCAATGACACAATCCATGGTGGGTGAGACAAAGACTTCGACTCGTTTCTGGTCAAAGGCGGCTTACGGTTGGATTTTGCGTCGGGCGAATTTTTACTTCCACCTGACCACTAATCCCTAGAAAATTTGGCTTTTGGGCCATTGAGTCATGAGGACATGTTTTGTCCCGTTGCGCACACTTCTTGTCCCGCGACCTTGAAAAACTCCGAAGCCCTCGGCGGAGCCGCCTCAATTCGCATAGTCTAATCCTCTCTCGTGCATAGGCCCCAAGGATAAATCTTATACCCTTATTTGATTCATCGCGCGGTCCGGTCTAATTCTGCCCCTCATGTCGTTCCAGAAGAATGCAGGACCCTTGCCTTGTCCAAGCACTCTCGTTCCTGCAGTCGCTCTCTGCCCTTGTCGGAGGCCTGGTCCATTCACGGGTCACACCTCTACCGGAGGAAAATCCTGCTTTTGATATCGCTTGCAATTACCCGGCTGTTTCACGTGGCTAAGTCCTTAAAGGAGCACTCTGAATAAACACGCAGACTGCTGTCCGATCGTCTCTCGCACCTGGGATGTCGCACCACGCTCCGAAAGGGTGATACCAAACTTAACTACATATCTAGCAAGCCCCCAAAATAATCTCAGCACTAGCACAGCAAAGACAGCCTCAGCATGTTACCCACCAGAATAATTCTTCTCCATCTCCAAGCATTAAAAAAGGAGGATAGACTACCACTTCGACTGTATGTTAGCCATCCTGTTACATGTCACATCGAAAAACGCCGGGGACGAGGGGGTAAATTGGTGGATTCGTTAATCTCTTTAACTTTTCAATAACTGAGAGGTTGTTGGTACTGTACAGCGGAATAATACTATAACATAAATTACAGAATATAAAATGAAAAAGCCACCAAAAATTTTAAACTATGTCTACTATGATATATTTATCTCTTTTTTTTTTCTAATGACACTACAAACGTCAAATTTATATTCGTATCACACATTCACTCCAAGCTTTTTTTATGAGATAAAAAACCTCAAGCTTTTACCCGAGTGACACTTTCACCCTAATTTTTTTATGGCACCAAAAATCACAAAATTGATGTCACAAGAAAAAATTTAGGGCAAATGCATTGTACTGCGACAAGAAATCATGAGCCAAAAAGTCCTAAATCTATTGTACTCTTGTTATTTCAGTCCTAAATATTTTAATTTTGTCAATCTAGTCTTATAACTTCTCACGTGTTGTCAATTGAGTCCATCGGCTAATTTTAACGGGAAATCACTAGCGTGTATGATTTTTAATTACATTTTTTCGCTCCACCGAATACCATCAAGCCTCATCAATAGCTGACGGAGGTTATGGCCTTAGGCGAGATCAGCCCTTCTCGCTCGATTAGAGGAGGGTAGACCTTGCCTAAGGCCAGCGACCTCCATTGGCCATCAATGAGGCCCAGCGGAGGGGAAAAAAAAGGTAAAGAAGTAAAAAAAAAATAACAAAAATAATATATTAAAATAATATTAAAGTTATCCACGTGAGCGTTGATCGCTATGTAGGAGGCCAACAATGTCGAAGTCCACGTCAGTAATTTTCAATCAAAATTAGCTGGATGGATTAATTGACAACACGTGAAAAGGTTTAGAATTTAATTGGTCAAAATACGATAAATTTAATATTTATTTAGATAATTTTTCCACGGGTCTCATGCATTGCTGACGGTGACTCCCGAGCTCGATTTCAAACGTTTTGGACTACTGCCGGTCCATACTTTAACTCGACTCGCAGCATTGTGTTGGCCCTTGAGTGATGGAGTTGTCTTAATCTACAGCGGTTGTAGCGGACAAGCTTCTCCAACTTCTCCCAGCCATGCTCCTTCTCATACGTAGCGTGTCGAACGGGGTTACTCTATTTTGGCAGCATATTAAGGATGTTTAGAGCCTATTTAGGACGACCCTTTCTTTTCTTTTTTTTCCTTGGCTTTCTCAAATTTGTATAATCATAACGTTTGACATGATCTTAATTCTTAAATGTTAATAATTTACCTATAAACATTTACTGCTCACCAATAAGTATGTAAGTTTTAAATCGTAAATTGGCAAAGGCAAAACATGAAGAAAGAGAAAGAAAATAGGGTTCAAACTAAAAGTGACTGGAGAATCAAATCAAACGCAAGGATCGAATCCACGTTGAATTACAAGCTCGCAAACGAAATATATGTTGGCCGTGACATTAAAACGAAAGGGGAAAAAAAAAACCAGAAATGTCCACATCATCAATAATAGCTCGATAAAGGTTCGTAAAACCATTGCACGACAATTATTGATCCCATGGAAATCATGTACGTGGAGCCCATATAAGAAATGTATTTTTTTTTTTGGGTTCGTTACGTGTCTTGTGCAACGTGAAAATCTTGTACATGGAATTTACGTGCCTTACGTGTCTTGTGCAGGTTGCAAGACACTGCTCTATTCTCGCGTGTTCTCACCGAATCGAACCTCCCATTTCTCTCTTTTCAAATGAGAAGATGTAGCCACCGATGTAATCTCCATTGATCCCACGTTAAGATTCACAAGGCGAACAATTTGTTACGAGACTAGGAAATTCTTTTCAGGTCCTCATGTCAGAGTTTATTAGTGCGCAACTATGCGTGGCTTCAATTGTGTGGGGAAAGGGATCGAGGGACTTTAGTCTCTCCACCATAATTGCATGGGGCCAGGAAGCCTCAGCCGATCGCCGTCTCCCTCTCCCTGGTCCGGTGAAGGACTTTATATATATATATATATATAACACAGGTGGAGAGCCAGAGAAACGCGTTAGACCCAGAAAGAAAAACGTTAGAGTTGAGGGGAAAATTAACAATTTAGAAATGAAGCCGAACTCAATGAATGTCTGAAAGATTGGAAGAGCAAGGGTTTTCGAGTTGCGGGTTCGGCTTGCGACGTTTCCTCGAAATCGGAGCGAGAGAAGCTGATGTTCACTGTGTCCTCTGTCTTCGACGGCAAGCTCAACATCCTCGTGAGTGCAAATCGTCTTTGATCCCGTGGATCCGGTAGCAATTTTAATAGCATGGTCACTGTTTGTGCTTGTGTTTCCAATGGATTTTGTTCTTGGTTTTCATTTGTTGTAGATAAACAATGTCGGGACCAACATAGCAAAGCCGACTGTAGATTACACGGCGGAAGATTTTTCCTTCATCTGACAACTAACATCGAATCGGCTTACCATCTGAGCCAGCTCGCGCATCCTCTTCTCAAGGCCTCGGGAGCTGGAAGTATCGTGTTCTTGTCATCCGTCTGCGGTGTTGTTTCAGTGAACGCCGGATCAATTTACTCGGCCACCAAAGGTGAATTAACATCATCATAAGTAAATTATCTAAACGCCGTTAGTATGGAGCTAAACAAATTGCGTCTGTTTTTCTGTTTTTGCATCCATAATTAATTGGCAGGAGCAATGAACCAGTTGACCAAGAATTTGGCGTGCGAATGGGCCAAGGACAACATAAGAAGCAACGCTATTGCGCCTTGGTTCATAGTGACTCCACTAGCCGAGACTGTAACTTGATCTCCCAAGGCTTTAAATTCTCTCTCTTGTTCAGACATAGTTCCCTAAATAGATCTTGACATTGTTCGCCATGATGCTCTCATGTTAACCCATATGTTGCCGCAGCTGCTGAGTAACGAGAAGTTCCGCGAGGAGGTCATTGCAAGGACACCGCTCGGGCGCACCGGAGAGCCAAAGGAGGTGTCGTCATTGGCGGCCTACTTGTGCTTGCCGGCGGCCTCTTACATAACGGGGCAGACCATTTGTGTGGATGGAGGGTTCACCGTGAACGGCTTCTTATTTCCCAGAGCATGAATCCTACTTTCGTCTGCCTCTACGATGTTCATCGCGGGCTGTCGTTGCTTGGACCAAGGAAGTTTTATTGACCAATAATAGCGACATCCTGTACAGTAATGTGTGTACGTAGACAATTCCGTCATCATGGTATACAAGGGAGAGTATCTTCCACACTACTTTTACGTTCTACTCTTATCGACCAAAAAAATTTGGAAACGATTGATAAAATCCTTTTTAAAGTATATTAATTCCATCCTAAATTTTAAAATTTTATCGTAAGAGTAGCTTTTTTCGATCTTGATCAATCTCCCAACTCGATCATATTCAAATATACTTTGTATAATCTCAGAATTTACAGAGAAGGAAAAATCATGTGTATTTCCTCTTGCTTGAATAGCTCGACAAGAACTCAGAAAAAGAACAGCAAAAATTAATCGTAGACTTTTTCTGTCGTGATTTTCGTCCATCTTTAAGCTTCAGTCCTATGGCTAAGCTTTTTAGTTTCATGGCGACGAGGGACTAGTGCCTCCACCGGCCTTGGGTCCACAAGACCTCCCCAACCTGGGTCACGGCATCGGAGCCTACGGAATGTGGTAGTGTAACGACTTCATCTCCCCGGTTCTGGCGTGTACGTCCCCCAACGTCGTCTTCTTCGCATTCCAATCCCAGTGCGCAGTTTGGGTCTAATGGAGGCAACTGGTGGGAAGAAGATGAACGTGGTGGGGATGAGAGGATGCGGATCGCATGCCCATTCCTCAGATTTCTTATTTTGGACAACCTTTTGGATTTTTTATTTGTTTTCAACAATGATTCGAGCCGCACATTCATAATACGGACGCCTGGATTCCAAGGCAGGACCTACCCTTCTAAAGAAATGGCAGGCGATCCCTTTTCGAGATGAGAAACGGAGGGTCCATGATGTACGGCATGACGGTTCAATTCGAAGAGTGGGTGGATAAGTTTGTTGCAAAAGCGAACGGTGGAATACTAAATTGGATCAAATAAGAAAATGATTCGAATATCATATATACATGGTTGAATTATAGTGACCTAAGTCCAAGGGATAGTAGTAATCAATTTTACCATAAATCAAGCAATAAAACGAAAATTACAACTTCACTTGTGTCACTCAAACGCTCGTAATATTCCTTAACCCTCAATTACACCCAATAACCCACAAGTATTTAACCCCGCAAAAAAAAAAAAATCTATCAATCTCCCAAATGAATTCATAAGTCTTACAAGATTTAATTGATTTCAACATTAATTCTTCTCGAATGTCATTCATGAACGAAAAAACCCACGGACAAGTACTTGTCAAAACGGTGCTTCAACGTCTACACGTAGTCAACGGCGGCCCCAGGCACTCGCCTAAAACCGCGCTTCAATTCTTTTCCCCCTAAAACTTAAAGTTTAGATTCCCTTTTTCGTTTACTTCTATCTGACTTATTATTTAACCACTTCATTTCCAAATTTTATCGGGTTCAAACTTTAGGGCTACGTTTGGTAGTCATAAGATAAAATTTATCATATATTATGTTTGGTTCCTACTCAGAATGAGATATAGTAGAATATAATAGGATATAGCTTAGATATAATTATCCTAGGAGGGAGGTGGATAAAGATGGATAAGTTTTATTTTGTTTATGTTATAAAAGCTATTTTTCTGAATAACAAACTTCTTATATAATAAAATTAAAATAGTAATTATTTTTAAATAAATTTGAATTCTTATGTTAGAAAGAAAAATAAAAACAAAACCATTCTTATTTTTTATAATCATATTTATAATTTGATTTCTTTCTTCTTTATAATATATAGTTTATATATATGTGTGTGTGTGTGTGTGCGCGCGCGCGCGCGCACACACTTAGTATCTATATCATTATATATTTAAGTATAATAGTATAGTTTGTTATTTAATGAAAAATTTTATTAAGAAATGATGGAAGGGAGTCGAAATGAAGATAAAAAGAGATTTATAATTAAAAAATAAGTAAAAAATGAAGTAGAAGAAACTAGATTTTAAGTAAATATATTCAAACTTGAAAATATATTTTTTAATTCTCGAAGAAAATGAGTAATGAAATTTCTTAAAAAATTAGCATCTTCATCTCTGTCTTCTCTATCTTTAGTTCATGTGGAAGTTTCATGATTGCATTATAACTTTTTAATTTATCATAAAACTTTACGAAATAGTGAGATAGTTGAAACTTACTCTTCTTCTTAGCTTTTTGGTTCATATCAAAAGTCTAAGAAAAATAGAAAAATAGCCAAACCTCCTTCTCCTCCATAACTTTGTGTTTCATATTGGTTTAACAAATGTCGCAAGAAAGTCAAAACTTTTCAGCAAAAGTTGAATGTTTATATTTTCTTTATTTTATTAGATTCAACAGTGAATTACAAAATATTCATATATTTTTTCGCTTGTGTTTTTTCAAATTTATTTTATATCGATATATCATATATTCCAAACAATGGATATGATATGATATGATATGATATGAATATATCCGGCTCTATTACTGCAATTCACCAAACACAGGATAGAATTGGGAAAAATCCCTGAAATTTATATCATATCGTAATCATTCCTATTCTAACTAAAAATCCGGGCGACCAAACGTAGTCTAGATGTATTTACCAGTACCCAACTTATCTTGACATTTAAGCCAAGTCACAATCGTTTCGTTGAACGTTTGAATCTCAACTAAAATTAATTGACTAACTATTGTATTGAATTTATTGTTATGCTTCGCAACTGACGCAACTTCCCTCATATTTAAGTTAAAAAGGCTTGCGTCAAATGAATCTTGTTGATCACACAAGGCTTCTTGTACATGTATGATAGAACCTCCATCGAATACGCAATGGTCTTCTCTTTTAAAATTTTAAACCCTTGCCTATCCAGTAACTCCCAATCAGTTTCCTTAATTGTCTCTCGCTTCTCCCCAGACAATGGTAAGTGCAGTTTCATCTTGTTAGGGAAAATCCCTTTTGATATTTTGAAGATGAAAAAAATAATCAAATGCTACTAATGTGTTCTATTGGTTAAGTAGAACCAGATAAAAAATACACAAACCACTATGCAGATTGTGTATTAACATAATATTCGAAGATTTATGACTTCTCCATCAATGGTGAACAATGCATGGGTGTAGAGATGTTTATAAGCTAGAGATACTTGAGTAGAAAATGGACAAGCCTAGTACGGAAAGTTCGAGAAGCTTGAAAGGACCTTAGATAGGTGGACAATGAGGTAGAGCCACGATTGCCAATATATTTGGAGGGACCAAAAGATGAAAATCCAAGTAAAGTTATAGATATTGCATCTGAAGTTTGTACGAGCTCAAACTCTAAAGAGAGTTCACAAGCAATGTTCAAATTCCGACGTAAATCACTTTTGCAATGGGTTTTAGTAACCATGTATGTAAGGGTATAATCGATAATTTAACAGTAAAAGCAATAAGATATCCAATATATAATATTATTTTCAATGAGTGGTTTGGCTTAGATTTCTTTTTTATGATAAATAAGTTGTATTTCACAAATGAATAACTCTACTTACGGAACCTAGTTGCAAATTGTATAGGTGATTGAATCAATGGAAATTCTAATTTCAATCTCAACAGCTACTAAATCTTTTGTATATGATCTTGTTCAATTGGTTGATTGAAGACTGATCCTCTAAAAATTGTCCAACGGCTTAATTGAAAATATAAGAGTATAAAATGAGACCGGAAAAGCAATGAGAGATTAAGGCTGCGTATGGTAACCATTTTATTCCGAAAAATTAATTTTGATTAAAATGATTCTTTCTAATTTTGTTCCTATATGAGTTTTAGAAAATTAGAACGCTTTGATAACTGTCCAAAATTTTTGTTCCAGAAAAAGAAACGCGTTTGATAACTGCATAAAATTTCTATTTCGAAAAACTATTTCCCATCCTAATTTTTTCATTTAAGTCAAATAACTATGTAGTTGCTTTATAAGATGTCATCCTAAATTGAAGATTAATTTATAATGCATACTAAAATAATTTAAAATATATTTTTTTAGGATGGGATAGTTTCCATATTAAGAATTCATATTTTCTTTAAGTGTTGTTTTGTCTAAAATACATACAAACACAATAGCCTAATAACCAAATTATCCACGACAAAAAAAAAATCAAATTATCCTCCTTGACACGAAGTACAAGTCCTTCATCATCATTTTGTAACTTTTGTCCTAAATCCTAGTGGGTATTTAGCTCCAACTCCACTTGCTTATAGCCACATTTTGTGACGCATGGCTACGGGTATATATGTTATCATTCGCATGTTGGATGCCCTTATCTTCTGTGACATATTTTTACAAAAGAGTGAAATATGTTAAATCTAGTAAATTTAGGCCTAAAATTATGAAAATGAGGTCAAACTAACCTAATCTAAGCTTCCTCTATTTTAAGATACTTTATAAATTTTTCGTGATTTTTTTTTAAAAAATTCAATTGTTTTTGAATTTTTATTTTTATTTTTATTAGGTTGAGAAAACATTGATGAGAGAACAGAAAGTGAAAAGTGAAATATGTGAGACTTCATTCTATTTTGTGATTATCACAAGTGTTCTTTTTTTCAAAATTATTTTTTTTTTGTTCTGGATTTTGCTCTAAAACTGATTCTGATTCTGAGAACAAAATTAAAATCAGAATCATTTACATTATCAAACATAGTTCTCATCTTTTTTTTTTTCAGGAAACAGAATCAGAGAACTAGAATAGTTTTCATGAAAGTCCTAAGAGTCCAATATTTCAAAGCTTCAAAGAGAGTTTCAAATATATATACTTGTCTCCTATGAGCGTTCAATTGTACATCCTTGACAGGTGTTGACACTATTCAGCTTGTGTTTAAGTGTGAGCTAGAGAGCCCTATCTACTTGAGTATTAGCAACACCTACTTCAGGAAGAAGTGCTTGGATATAAGCAACGCTTGCTACTGTAATCTTTGAAAGATTGATTAGTGAAATCTAGTCAATAGGCTGTCAGCGTGGAGAGTGAACGCAGGCTTGATCAAAGCCGGACCACTATAAACATCGTGTGCAAACCTCTCTATCCCTTAACTTTTACTTATTGCATCTGAGTGTTTATTGACACATGTAAATCTGAATACATTGTCGTTCAAGCTCAGATTCTAAACTTATTTGTTTCAATTACGCATTATTTTAAAAAAGTTTTTGAAATCACCTATTCATCCCGATCTAGGTGATACCGAGTCCCAGCACATCTGATATAAATGACTCCTGTCAAATTTTTCATTTTTCACTTTACCTTGTTCTCTCGCTATCGATTCACTTCAATGCAGGCAAGCCTAACTTTGATACTAATTGTTGCGGAAGCAAGCAATTGAACAATAAAATAAACATAACAAGAAAATAAATCGATACCATAGTTACGTATTTTGCTCATAGTGACCTATGTACAGCAACGAATTCTACTATAGATCAAGCGATACAGCGGAGATAATAACGACACTCGTATCAATTAAATACTCTCAGTATTTCCCAACTCTTAATTACACCTAATAAACCACAAGTGTTAGCCTCACAATTCCGCACAAAATAATCTCTCAATCTCATGAAGTAATAAATAAATCTTACTCACAAGATTTATTTGGCTTTAACACTAATCCTTCTCGAATGTAATTCACAAATTAAAAAAACTCATAGACAAGTGTTTGTCAAAACAACGCTTCCATGTCTGCACGTATTCAATGATGTCCCCAAGAACTCATGTAAATCGGTGCTTTAGGCTGCGTATAGTAACGTTTCTGTTCTCAAAACAACTTGTGGAACAAAAGCACTTTTTTCTGTTTCTGTTCTCGGTAACGATTTATGAGAACATAAACACGTTTGGTAGCACCCATATGCGAAGCACCTAATCGATGAGACCTTCGTTTCCGAGGTTGAAGCTTGACCAACGATGGTGGGATTCAACTCGCACGAGCCCGCCAAAGCAAGCCATGCCCAGATCTGGGTGGGGCTCGGGCTCGGGCTCGCACAACGAGCGCGAGGACGACCCTCTCTATCGTTGGCCGAGGTCAAAGCTCGGCCGGCGATAGTGGGGTTTAACTCGTGCGAGCCCACCCAGGCTAGCCCTACTCGGATCTAATTGGGGCTCGGCCTCGTACAACGAATGTGAGGCCAACTCATGCCATCGTCGATAGAAGTCAAAGCTCGATCGACAATGGCGTGGTTTGGCTCGCACTCACCACCCGCGGCCGAGCCCCACCCAGATCTGAGCGAGCTCGCACAGGCTCGCTAGCGTGTCGAGTGTTGGGCAATTGCCGAGAAGAGGAAGAAAAAGAGGATGAACCGGCGGAAACTCACTGAAGGAGCGGCGTCATCGGCTAGTCAAGGAACAGAGGGAGGAGCCGCTCGTGCGTCTTCAAAAGAGGAGTGTGAGGAAACAACAATATTCCTGGAGCACAAAATCAAGTTTTTTTTTCAGCTTCAAAAATATTTTTATTTCCCAAAAGTGTTTCCATGTTCTCGAAACACTTTGGTAACACTTTTTCATCATATGTGTTTATGTTCTCAAATTATTTCTAGTATATTTTAGGAACGAAAACACTTTTTATGAAGCGTTACCATATGCAGAATTAGTTATTTTCCCTCCAAATATCCCACCCGGAAGAAGCGGGTATTTTTATATGAAAGAATGAACGCAAGTTTGACCGAATCCATTTAGCGGCCGAAGACTCTCATTAATATTAAGGAAGTTAATCTCTAAAACTCAACCTCATGTTCTCTTTTC
Source organism: Rhodomyrtus tomentosa (assembly GCA_028455895.1). Classification (NCBI taxonomy): domain Eukaryota; kingdom Viridiplantae; phylum Streptophyta; class Magnoliopsida; order Myrtales; family Myrtaceae; genus Rhodomyrtus; species Rhodomyrtus tomentosa. The sequence continues at coordinate 30,109,176 of JAPCWY010000009.1, read as the reverse complement.
TCTTACTTTTACGTTACTAATTATTTAACCACTTCAATTCTGGTCGGACTTTATCCTTGGAGCTCAAACTCAAGACATATTCAACAAAATTGGTGCTTATTTGCATGACGGTGTGCTTGGAGAAGAAGGATATGGACAAGATGAACGGTGAACAATAACCACAAAGGGAAACAGAAGAAGAAGAGGAAGAAGAGTACTCCGAAAATAAGATAAAAACACATGTTATGTCAAATTATCGGTTGTGCCACTAAATACCGCCGATGACGATTGAACCACTATGTCAATATTCAAGCGAAAGTTAATTGAAGATTAATTTATAATGCATACTAAAATAATTTAAAATATATTTTTTTAGGATGGGATAATTTCCATATTAAGAATTCATATTTTCTTTAAGTGTTGTTTTGTCTAAAATACATACAAACACAATAGCCTAATAACCAAATTATCCACGACAAAAAAAAAATCAAATTATCCTCCTTGACACGAAGTACAAGTCCTTCATCATCATTTTGTAACTTTTGTCCTAAATCCTAGTGGGTATTTAGCTCCAACTCCACTTGCTTATAGCCACATTTTGTGACGCATGGCTACGGGTATATATGTTATCATTCGCATGTTGGATGCCCTTATCTTCTGTGACATATTTTTACAAAAGAGTGAAATATGTTAAATCTAGTAAATTTAGGCCTAAAATTATGAAAATGAGGTCAAACTAACCTAATCTAAGCTTCCTCTATTTTAAGATACTTTATAAATTTTTCGTGATTTTTTTTTAAAAAATTCAATTGTTTTTGAATTTTTATTTTTATTTTTATTAGGTTGAGAAAACATTGATGAGAGAACAGAAAGTGAAAAGTGAAATATGTGAGACTTCATTCTATTTTGTGATTATCACAAGTGTTCTTTTTTTCAAAATTATTTTTTTTTTGTTCTGGATTTTGCTCTAAAACTGATTCTGATTCTGAGAACAAAATTAAAATCAGAATCATTTACATTATCAAACATAGTTCTCATCTTTTTTTTTTTCAGGAAACAGAATCAGAGAACTAGAATAGTTTTCATGAAAGTCCTAAGAGTCCAATATTTCAAAGCTTCAAAGAGAGTTTCAAATATATATACTTGTCTCCTATGAGCGTTCAATTGTACATCCTTGACAGGTGTTGACACTATTCAGCTTGTGTTTAAGTGTGAGCTAGAGAGCCCTATCTACTTGAGTATTAGCAACACCTACTTCAGGAAGAAGTGCTTGGATATAAGCAACGCTTGCTACTGTAATCTTTGAAAGATTGATTAGTGAAATCTAGTCAATAGGCTGTCAGCGTGGAGAGTGAACGCAGGCTTGATCAAAGCCGGACCACTATAAACATCGTGTGCAAACCTCTCTATCCCTTAACTTTTACTTATTGCATCTGAGTGTTTATTGACACATGTAAATCTGAATACATTGTCGTTCAAGCTCAGATTCTAAACTTATTTGTTTCAATTACGCATTATTTTAAAAAAGTTTTTGAAATCACCTATTCATCCCGATCTAGGTGATACCGAGTCCCAGCACATCTGATATAAATGACTCCTGTCAAATTTTTCATTTTTCACTTTACCTTGTTCTCTCGCTATCGATTCACTTCAATGCAGGCAAGCCTAACTTTGATACTAATTGTTGCGGAAGCAAGCAATTGAACAATAAAATAAACATAACAAGAAAATAAATCGATACCATAGTTACGTATTTTGCTCATAGTGACCTATGTACAGCAACGAATTCTACTATAGATCAAGCGATACAGCGGAGATAATAACGACACTCGTATCAATTAAATACTCTCAGTATTTCCCAACTCTTAATTACACCTAATAAACCACAAGTGTTAGCCTCACAATTCCGCACAAAATAATCTCTCAATCTCATGAAGTAATAAATAAATCTTACTCACAAGATTTATTTGGCTTTAACACTAATCCTTCTCGAATGTAATTCACAAATTAAAAAAACTCATAGACAAGTGTTTGTCAAAACAACGCTTCCATGTCTGCACGTATTCAATGATGTCCCCAAGAACTCATGTAAATCGGTGCTTTAGGCTGCGTATAGTAACGTTTCTGTTCTCAAAACAACTTGTGGAACAAAAGCACTTTTTTCTGTTTCTGTTCTCGGTAACGATTTATGAGAACATAAACACGTTTGGTAGCACCCATATGCGAAGCACCTAATCGATGAGACCTTCGTTTCCGAGGTTGAAGCTTGACCAACGATGGTGGGATTCAACTCGCACGAGCCCGCCAAAGCAAGCCATGCCCAGATCTGGGTGGGGCTCGGGCTCGGGCTCTCACAACGAGCGCGAGGACGACCCTCTCTATCGTTGGCCGAGGTCAAAGCTCGGCCGGCGATAGTGGGGTTTAACTCGTGCGAGCCCACCCAGGCTAGCCCTACTCGGATCTAATTGGGGCTCGGCCTCGCACAACGAATGTGAGGCCAACTCATGCCATCGTCGATAGAAGTCAAAGCTCGATCGACAATGGCGTGGTTTGGCTCGCACTCACCACCCGCGGCCGAGCCCCACCCAGATCTGAGCGAGCTCGCACAGGCTCGCTAGCGTGTCGAGTGTTGGGCAATTGCCGAGAAGAGGAAGAAAAAGAGGATGAACCGGCGGAAACTCACTGAAGGAGCGGCGTCATCGGCTAGTCAAGGAACAGAGGGAGGAGCCGCTCGTGCGTCTTCAAAAGAGGAGTGTGAGGAAACAACAATATTCCTGGAGCACAAAATCAAGTTTTTTTTTCAGCTTCAAAAATATTTTTGTTTCCCAAAAGTGTTTCCATGTTCTCGAAACACTTTGGTAACACTTTTTCATCATATGTGTTTATGTTCTCAAATTATTTCTAGTATATTTTAGGAACAAAAACACTTTTTATGAAGCGTTACCATATGCAGAATTAGTTATTTTCCCTCCAAATATCCCACCCAGAAGAAGCGGGTATTTTTATATGAAAGAATGAACGCAAGTTTGACCGAATCCATTTAGCGGCCGAAGACTCTCATTAATATTAAGGAAGTTAATCTCTAAAACTCAACCTCATGTTCCCTTTTCTCTTACTTTTACGTTACTAACTATTTAACCACTTCAATTCTGGTCGGACTTTATCCTTGTAGCTCAAACTCAAGACATATTCAACAAAATTGGTGCTGATTTGCATGACGGTGTGCTTGGAGAAGAAGGATATGGACAAGATGAACGGTGAACAATAACCACAAAGGGAAACAGAAGAAGAAGAGGAAGAAGAGTACTCCGAAAATAAGATAAAAACACATGTTATGTCAAATTATCGGTTGTGCCACTAAATACCGCCAATGACGATTGAACCACTATGTCAATATTCAAGCGAAAGTTAATTGAAATGATTATATTGAAATGTTACCAAAATATTTGGAAGTATATTTATAAAATTATAAAGTTTATAATTAAATTGACACCTATGTAATCTCCTTACTTGCTATCCTTACTTTCAAGCCTCCTTTTACTTGCTTTCAGTGAAACCATTTCTTATGTTTATGTAGCTGACCAGCAATTATTGACACGACAAAGACGGTCCAATGAACTTATCATATAAAAAGTCGCGATTCTTTTTTTTCGATTTTTAGCTGGCTTCATCCGAAAGTTAATTTAATGACTTAAATGTAGTTTCTCGCACTTTTTAATGACGTTCTATTTATTAGAAAATTTCTGTTCAAGAAATTGAAATAAAAAAATTGCTCACCATGTTCTCATTTCAAAAGTGTCTTTTGAAAGATTATTCACAGCACAACTTTTAATTTTAGAAAAGATTTGGCTGAAATACTTGTATGTGGGAGTGGAACTATTGTCATCATTCCATAGACACGGGCTTATCTCTAGTTAATATGACTATGCCAAACAAGTAGAAATGAAATGAGAGTTATTGGTAGATTTATACAATCACTCTTTCGGATGTACGAAAAGTTAGAAAGACATCGACACGGCGGCACAACACGGCACGGATGTTCAAAGACCGACAACCTCCCTCCCCTCTCTGTCTCTCTCTCCGTCGATCTAATTTTGACATCTCTTTGCTGTTAAAAAGTGTTAAACCCTCCACGTGATGTACCCTCTTTTCAATTCCCTGCAAATGCTTCCATGTTTCTTCCTCCCTAACACGTAACCCCATCACACGTCCGCCATTGTTGCTCTCGTGCTGCGCGCTCTCTCTCTCTCTCTCTCATCCATGCAGAAAACAGGCGTCCCACATTCGGATATAAACCTCGACTCGTGTCAACGAGTTGTTCCCTCTTGCGTAACCCTAGTGTCGTTCCTTGCAGCGCGGTTCAACAGAAGCTAGAGAAGTTGCTTCCTGCCCATCGGAGATCACGGCTGTAAACTTTTAAGCCTTCGTCTTCTGTCAATCTCACGCTGCAGATGGCAGCACCACTTCATACACCTGGACCCTAAAAGTAGGCCTCTCGTTGAAATCGCCGTGGAACACTGCTAAAGAGGCGGAAATCAGATATTAGATAGAGAGAGAGAATGGCTTAAGAGGGGAGTGGGACGGCGAGAAGATGTAGCAGCCGCGACGGCGACAATGAAAGACGGTGGTCGCTTTTTTGGGTGGTCTTAGGGCTCTCTCAACCCAAAATCTAGTTCAAAGATTAAGGCTTTCCCTCACACTTATAAACCGACCACAAACTCATTCCACAACCGATGTGGGACAACCCCAACAATATCTCACTCACACATCAGGTCATGGGTCGGAGGCCGCGACAACCCGTATCTCTCACGTGTGACTATTAAGTCTAGACTTGTTGGTAATCTGGGTTCTAATATCAGTGTTGGGTAGTTTTGGACCTCTCTCAATCCAAAAGCTAACTCAAAGGTTGAGGATTTCTCTCACACTTATAAACTGAACACCAACCCCTTCCATAACCGATGTGGAACAACCCCAACACGCTTCAAGGAACGACCGCTCTCATCATCGGTAGAACTAAAGGAATCGAGTCTCTCGATCTATCTCTCTCATCAAACACTTCATTCTTTTTATGTACATGATTTTGGTAAGCGATGAACTGTTATGGTTTAGGTAGGTTGATACTTGAGTCTAGTTCGGGGTTGCACACTTCAATTTTCAATTGGGAAATGTTTCCCTAACAGTACTGTGACGGAAGATACGAACTCAATCATAAAATTCATACATCATCACCGTATGTTTTGTATAAAGTATTCATTGATTGAAAGATCGTATAATATTGGTAGACTAGCAGCTTCTTTTGCAATTAGAAATAACTTTTGAACCTAAACAGAATTATGTAGCATGTACTGCACAAGCTCCCTTAGAGATCAACGCCGTGGAGGCACTATTTTCGACCACAAAAAGACTTCCCGCGTGTTTCTCGACCACATTTTTCGAATTTCAACAATGACAATCACATTAATCGCATAATGTCTAACTAGTGATAGTCCGCATTTTCTCTCAGAAAAACGTTTGAAGAGTTAGGTTTTGGCCGATCAATTTCGAGGGGCATGGGGAGCATAATGAGTGAAAGATAATCAAATCGCAACCGTCCGCATGATTCTTAATGGGCTCATCTTGGGATGACACGTGGATGACGGTGGAGGATGGTAATGTTGTGTTAATGATTTATATTATGTACCTAAACTCAATAACGAATTTATTAAAGTACGCTACGCCTTACGCGCTGCGCCCTCAATTGCCAATCATATATTTTTCTTTCCGGGGAATACCCTCTATTTATTTTACATAGAAGGCATCCCGAGGTCCAAACGAGACACGGCTTAAGGACTTACCTAGATTCAAATTATGACTTTAAATGAGTGTTTATAATAAATTATTTATTTTATGATTTTTTTGGTTGTATGTTACCTATTCTCTCTATGTAGTAACGGGGCACGTATTTAGGCTCAGTAGACATATTGTTGTACGATGATTAGGCATATGCCATATGTGGAGGAACTAGCAAGGCTTGGGGCCACCGTGTATACCTACCTGCTCTAGAAATGCGGCCGATATCAATGATTGCTTGAAAGATTGGAAGAGCAAGGGTTTCCGAGTCTCGGGTTCGGCTTGTGATGTTTCCTCAAGATCGGAGCGAGAGAAGCTTATGCTCGACGTGCCCTCCCCTCCCTCTTCGACGGGAAGCTCAACATCCTCGTAAGCGTAAGTGGTCTTTGATCTTCGTGGACCTGATGACGAGGTCGCAATTTGCGCTTTTCTTTCGAGAGATTTCGTACTTGGTTTCATTTTCTTGGGAGTGGTTTGTGTGGCAGATCAACGTCGTTTGGACCAACGGAGTAAAAGCCGCTTTGGTACGTGCAGCTGAAGATTTTTCTTTTATCATGACAACTAATTTCGAATCGGCTTACCATCTCAGCCAGCTCGCGCATCCCTTTCTCAAGGCCTCGGGAGCCAGAAGCATCCTGTTCGTGTCATCTGTCTGCGGCGTCGTTTTAGTGAACGTCGGACCGATTTACTCCGCCACCAAAGGTAAGTCAATGTTATCATATATAACGTATAAGTAACTATCTAAGCACTTTTACATGGAGCTAAATAAATTCAAGTCTTTTTTTTTTCCCCCGAAATTGATTGGCAGGAGCAATGAACCAGTCGACCAAGAATTTGGCATGCGAATGGGCCAACATAAGAAGCAACTCTATTGCACCTTGGTTCATAGGGACACCTCTAGCCGAGCCCGTAATTTGATCTCCCAAGGCTTTCAATCCTCTCTCCCGCTCAAACATAGTTCCCTACATAGATCTTTGACCATGTTCGCTATCGTGATATGATGTCAACTCATTTGTTGTCGCAGCTACTGAGAAACGAGAAGTTCAGTGAGGAAGTGATATCAAGGACGCCGCTCGGCCGCACCGGAGAGCCAGAGGTGGTGTCGTCATTAGTGGCCTTCTTATGTTTGTGTTTGACGTCGAAATCCCTTAACCGGGCATGCCAAGCAAGGGGTTGCTAATGTGAAACGTAAGCAGTTCGTTTTCCAATAAAGAGTTCTGGATTACTCTTGGACAGAGAGTGTCAAATGCGATAAATAGATAAATAGATATATTGATATGGATAGCACTGTATGGACTCTCGACTGATCAACCACTACAAATGACGGCCTTCGATATACTGACACTTAGGACGCAACACTGGAATCTAATCGACAATGTTGGACAAGGTGTAAGAGACAATATCGAAATTTACTTAGCGACACTAGACAATATAGGACACAATGTCGGAATTTAATCGACGACAGTAGACGGTATAGAACACTGAAATTTAATCGACAACACCAACACAGGATATGAAACTCGTCGGAATTGAATCAACGATGGGAATCTGAAACTATGGCTAAGCTAGGATAACTAATGAAAGGTAAAGACTTGTTTTGTTGATTTGTGTTGGGGGGTTTATACGACTCAAGGTATTTATGGATATACTTTGGTAACCGTCAATCAGTTAGTAATCTTAGCTCTTCATCTTTTGCTCCACTTCAACGTGTCTTCATATCCTTCGACGATTAACACTTTTCATGGCTAATGACACCATCGACGGTTTCTTGTTTTACGCACTACTCTCATTTCACTTTTAAGGATTGTCGCCCATCTTTACAACTATTTTAATCATAATCCTTTCGCGCGCCCCTTTTGTTGGGCAAATAGTGTTAAAAATAACAATTCTATTTTATAAAATTGGAGGATACTTAAAATTCGAATGACAATAGCAAATGTGGGCAAACTGTCCCAACCATACAAACACTGAGTTGGTAAAAGCACTTAATCTGAACCTGTTAGAAACACAAAATTTGAAGTGGCCAGAAGCACAAACTATGAACATGAACACAATAGTATTAAAAAAAATGGAATTGATAAAAATACCGAGGTCTGTGTTCGACACAATTTTCTTAAAATAGATTCGTCCCCTCCAATACGTGCTTAGATATTTCGTGAACGTTTGTCTTCCAAGATACAATGGTGAGCAGCAATAGAGTCAAGCACATCACTCCAAAGCTTTTGGCGAGCTTAAATAACACATGAACACTATCGAAAATAATGTAAATGTGGAGAATTTGAAAGAGAAGAAGGAGAGATTTTCACTTCATCCGGCAATTAACTTAAGAACGGTTACATTGTAACGGTTTGAGTTGAAAACAATTAATACATAAGGCAAAAATGGGCTTATCGCGAGGCTCACTTTCCAATCATGCATTCGCCTGCACAGGTCGTGCGCTCGCGCCCAAGTTACAACTTGTCGAGCCTCCATCAGGGTCTGGGATTTGCACCTCCTGCGCGTGAGGCATAGTACTTGTGTTATAATAGTTACCACTCAAAGAGAGTGTAATCATATATAAAGCACTTCAAGACCTTCCTCATTTTCAATGTGGGACTAGCACACTTTCACTTCCCACTTCCAACTCAAGGGTGTTCTCTGAGAAATAATTTCTCATTCACACACCCATCAAAATATCTCATATTTCCAACACATTTTTCCTCTGCTCCATGGGAAATGCCGCCAAAAATTCATTCCGGCGCCCTCAGGTTTAGTCAAACTCTAATTTCAGTATATCCGCCTATAGCAGATCATGATTTCCTCGCGTGCCCAAAGCGTGAACTTTGGGGCAACTTTCGGTGTTAACAGTTTGCTGGCGACCTCTTACATAACGAGCAGACCATTTGTGTGACGGAGGTTTCACCGTGAACGGCTTCTTATTTCCCCGAGCATGAGTCCAACTTTCTTCTATCTCTAATATGTTCAACATACATCATCCTCGTGGCAGGGACAATCAAAGTCCATTGTTAGAACAGTTTCGATGTATCTTGCCCCGATGTCCTTTTGGTTTTTAATTTCTATCGTGGCATTCTCAGTGATATATAAATTGATATTATCTAAGTTCTGAAATCTTTTAATCTTAGCGACAAAGTTGCTCCTAAGTTTCTCAAGTGATCAGCAAACCAAACCAGTGAGGCCTCTGGGCTGAATTATTTGGGCCTTATGTAGTCAAATCCCTCGGCTACGAAATAAAGTTGTGATAGAATTTCGGGCATTACTTTTCAGATTTTGATTCAAGCAACAGCGTGCAACAAAAGTTTCAAATAGTCGAACCAAATCGAAAAATAAATTTACAATTTACTTACAACTAACATACATCTATGATCCCATATTCATTCTCACTCAGTCTGCATTCTCATCTCAATTTGAATCTGAGTTTTTTTCAAAAATATATATATATGTGTATCGGATATATAGCTATTGTATTAAATAGGTTGCGAGATGATTAAATTAATCCATTTGAATCGTACTATTTATGGCTCAATCCACTCATTCTGCGCGGTATGACTCTGGTCGGTTCCAAAGTTCAAACTAAATAAACAACAGACGATCCATATGATTTTTTTTTTTTGGCTAAGGGACGATCCATATGATTTGATCTTTAGCAAAACTGAGATGATTTTCCGGGCACATGCGATTATGAAGCCCGACCAAGGACAAGGTTTTTGCTAGCAGGCTCTCTTCACTTGTCAAGTGAGAGAGACCTGTCTGTCTGAGGCAACTGTTTCTCTTAAGTGGGGGAAGCAACGCACGACCGCTCTTCAATCATCGGAGCGAAGCGGAGCGGGTCGCCGGGACGGGTTCCGATTACCGGTTCACGAAGGCGACGGGGCAGATGCTGAAAATCGCCGTAAACACATAGAAGCTTGTCCCTTCCCATCGCTTTTACCCTTCCTTTCGGGGCCTTCGTTCTCTCGCCAAACCCAACATCGTCCGATCGAGCCACTACCAGTACCTCGCTCGATGCACATGGCAAATCGTTCCGCCTCCTGACGACTTCTCCTCGCTATTAAAGCCTCCGCGTAACGCCCCTCTCTTCACTTCTCCGCAGAATCAACGTAAACCTACGCTAAGTTACGTACGTGTCTGTCCCTCTCACGCGTACCCCCTCACAAGTCCGCCATTGTTGCGCTCCCCCCACCCCCCCAACCCCCCCCCCCCCCCGCGCCCGGCCGGGGCTCTTCTCATCCATGGAGCCACGCGTCTCGCGTCCAAGACTTAAAAACGAGCTTTTTCTCCTCGGGAGCGAACCCGAGCATTTCTCTCGTTGCGCGTTTCGATAAAAGGAAGAATAACCAGAGCCCCCAAAAGGTGGTCTCTCTCTCTCTGTCTCTCTAAAGCGCAGAGGAGCGAGGAGGAAGACGGGACGTGGCGAGGAACCAAAAGAAAGAGAGAGAGAACGAAATGATGTGATAAGTTAACCATGGTCGAGTTAAGATAGCTTTTTTCTCGGCCACGTGGCGGCTTCAAGCTTCGTCTTTTGTCGACCTCAGGCCATCTACCAAACAGGCGGACCCCAACATTTAGGAGGCCCTCGGTGAACCGCACGTGGGACCCAGCCCCACAGCACTGTCCTATCTGTCTCTTCTCTGCACACGTTGTCCAGTCAGGAATGGCCACGTGCCCGCGGATCCCCACCCGGATCCGGATCTGCGATCTTCGACTCTCCGCTCCCCCACCTGAAAAGGGATTTTTCTTTTTTTATTTTTATTTTTTCTGCGAACGACTCTTCTCTGCTGAATACTCGCATTGCACGACTTCTTTTTTTTATCTTGTTTTTTTTTTCTCTAATTGGTTTTCTTTTTTCTTTTTGTTTTGGGTGAAGTTCTCTGATCGATTTGGCTATTCAAATTCTTCTTTTATGAATTTCCTACGCCGCGTCAATTTCGATTGAATTTTTATTTGAGTCGTATTTTTAACACTGTCGATCACATTTGTAATTTTTTATCCATCACATTTGTAATTTTCTTCTTTTTTTACTTTTGTGCAATTGAATCATGCGCCTTGTTATGTTATTAGCGTTTCCATCCATAAATATTTTATTTGGTAATTTCCACGCTTAACGGATGACGCTCCCAAGCACGTCGCATCCGATGTTAAAGACAAAAAAAAAAAGGTTGAACATATTTGAAGCAATTTAATTAATAAATGAACTTTGGGGAAGAGGGCGATCGATTTGACAGACATTTGTTGCCGGAGAACAACATAAAAAAATTATTAAAAAAAAAAAGTGGGAAGGATCGAACCGTGTCCCTTGCGGTTAACGGGTCGGGCACCCCGGGGGGCCCCGCTCCGTCTGGGACACGTGGTGCCCGATCCGGAGAAGCCCTCGCTCTCTACACATCTCCGTATTTCTTATGACGGGGAGTTGTCAACGAGGGGGACGTGTGGGCCCACATGTCAAACCTTAGCCACCCGTACGTATCGTCATCCCATTGGGCCACGACATCCCAGAAGAATAAAGTTTCCTGTTCTTTGTCTAGTTCAAAACCGAACATTAATAATTAAATAAAGAAAAGAAAAGAAAATTACTTTTTTCTTTTTTGCAGCTCGAACGCCAAGGACGCGTGGCACCGAGTAGAGGGAATTTACATTCCGAAAATCGAAGGACGCGTGGCACCATATGGGTGCTTGGCGGCCACCGGCGAGTGACAGCAGTGGTGGCGGACTCCACGAGCTCGCCCTGAAATTGTTTTTAAAAATTATTTCAAAATCAGAAATACATTTTTTTATTTTTTTTGTTTCAAAATTATTTCTTTTTTTTAAGTTTTCTCTAGAACATTTTTTTTTTCATACGTGTTTCTGTTTCGAAATTATTTTAAGGAGTGTTACCAAACACAGTCTGCGTACTCCGTTGGGATGCGGTTCATTCGTGAATCTCGCTCCATGCTAAGTAGGTTGGGATCCAGAAAAACTGTTTCGACAGGAATCTCAAGGGGACAACGCCTCTCAACATCATAAGGCTTTTATGATTTAAGTCCGTAATTTTTTGTTAGTAGTTTAGGTTTATACTCATGAACAATTATTGACATGATATATATATATATATATTTATTATAATTAAGCGATGTGACGAGAACTGTCATGTGTTAATTATAGTGAAATTATCTACTAACCATAATTTAAGGCTAAACCAAAATAAAATATCACGTATTGATTTTTCTTTCTTGCATTACATAAAATAATCAATTTGATTGACTGTCCAGTCCTAACATTCTCGAGTTAATAATTAGACAAAATTAATTTCAGAAATTCAAATAAATAATTTGCATATATTTGTAAAGTACGTGAATCGAATTCCGCGCGATGAATCGAGGAATAAGATAAAATTTACTCTGAAAACGAAGGATATCGTTTGTTCGGTTTTTTGTCGTTTAATATAAAGACCCAAAATTTGATTTTCAGTCATGGCATGATTATTCTGCAGGAAAATTCTCAAATCCGCCTTCCAATCGCACCAACGCTCATGGATATGTCGGGTTGGGTGGGCCACGCCTCTGAGAGAGAGAGAGAGACAGAGGACACGTGGTCGCCTTCGACGGAGGAGAAGAGAGAGTCGTACTGAAATGAGATGGACGGCTGGGATACCCTCATTTAGATGGAAGCAACGAACCAGACGACGCTGCTTCTTCGTTCATTCATAGAATGAAGGGAGGTCGGGAGGGAAGGAAGGAGAGAAAAAAGCAGATTCTCTTTGATTCTCTTTTCAGAGCTTGGTTCGTACCGTGCTGTGTACTGTGAAGAACGACGCAGCGAAAGGCCGAGGCGTTAGCTCATGGGATTGCTTGTGGAACTCCCTTTTGAGCGATCTTGGGTTCTCTTTCACATCTTCGTTCTGGTGTTTTAGCATCAATCTGGCCGGAAGTCATTGCCATTTTTGAAGGGGTACAGAAGACGAAGACGAAGGTGGTAAAGCAAAAGAGAGAGGGTAGAGAAAGGAGATTGCTTTTGCTTTTGCTTTCCTGGTTCTCTCCATGGCGGAGATCTGCTACGGGGTGGTGAGCGAGACCGAGGCGAACCCGGCGTCCAATCCCTGCTCGAGGGCCGCGAGGCGCCGGAGGATGGAGATCCGGCGGTTCAAGTTCGTCAATGGAGGCGGCGGCGTCGTGCATCCTCAAGGCGGCGAGACGGCGACCGGGCGAAAACGGAGGAAGCTGCTCGGCCCCGGCGAGAGCTCTTGCTCCGGCGAAGAGAAACGCGTCGGTGGATTGGGGGACGGGAGATTGGAGCGCAAGGCGTCCATCAGCGATGACTCGCTCAGCCTGATCAGAGTGACGATGATGACGACGGCTCTGAGCAGGACACTGTCCAGCCCGGCTTTTCTGGAGCTCCCAAACGAGTATCCGAAGTTCGGAGTCTCGTCCGTCTGCGGGAGGAGGAGAGAAATGGAAGACATGGTCGCCATCCACCCTTCCTTTTGCCACCGACGCGGCGAGCCCACCACCGAGCTGCATTATTTCGGCGTCTACGACGGACATGGTTGCTCTCATGTAAGAATTTCGGGCTCACTAAACTCAAAACGACATCGCGAGCTGTTTAATCTTTTTTCTGTTTTGGTAAAAGCTCAAAAATATGGTTTTTTGGGTTATTGATAGGTGGCAGTGCGTTGTAGAGAGAGGATGCACGAGCTGATAAAGGAGGAGCTGGTGGTGGCGAACACGGAGGAGGTGTCGGCTCCGACGGATTGGAGGGCGGCGATGGAGAGGAGCTTTCGCAAGATGGACGAGGAGGCGATCGCGTGGAACGAGGGCATGGCGGCGGTGCACGAGAGGTGCAGGTGCGAGCTGCGGTCGCCGGAGTGCGAGGCGGTGGGGTCGACGGCCGTCGTCGCCATCGTCACCTCCGACGAGATTATCGTCGCCAACTGCGGCGACTCCAGGGCCGTGCTCTCGCGCAAGGGCAAGGCCATTCCTCTCTCCTCCGATCACAAGGTTGGTTCTTCTCTCTTTGTCGGGTTGACTCCAGAAAACGAGTGGCCTGCGGAATCCGGTACTTTATCGGAACGGGAACCCGATCTTTTATGGATGGATTCATGTGGGTATTAACTCGATATGATAAAAGAAAGTCAGATATGCGAATTTTAATGTGGTCATTTCTGGCAGCCGGATAGGCCGGATGAGCTGAATCGGATCCAAGAAGCGGGTGGTCGGGTCATCTACTGGGACGGACCTCGGGTCCTCGGAGTTCTCGCAATGTCGAGAGCTATTGGTAGGTTCATCGGGTGGCGCATGATAGATGGGAATATCTTGTTCATTTTTTGGGTTTTTCCCATTGAAATGGAATAGCAACGTTATTTCTTGCGGTGCAGGAGATAATTACTTGAAGCCGTACGTGAGTTGCGACCCGGAGGTGACGGTGGTGGAACGGACGGGGGACGACGACTGCCTGATCCTCGCGAGCGACGGGCTGTGGGACGTGGTCTCCAACGACACGGCGTGCGGGGTGGCGCGCATGTGCCTGAGTGGGAGGATCCACGCGCCGTCGCGGGAGGACGAGGCGGCCGAGCCGGCGCCGACGGGGATGGGCGCGGGGGAGAGGTCGGACAGGGCGTGCGCGGACGCGTCGCTGCTGCTGACGAAGCTGGCGCTGGCGAGGCACAGCACGGACAACGTCAGCGTGGTCGTGGTGGATCTCAGGAGATCTTTGCTAGCGTAGCACGTAGAGCTCGCCTCACCCTTTTTTGTTTTTTCCCCCATCTTCTTTTTCTCTTGTCCGCCGTAGCCTTTTTTTTTTTGCAAAACTTTAATTTGAAGGATCGAAATTTGTTAATTGAAAGGGAAACGGAATTACGTGGGGCTCCCATCTGTAATTTTGCTGGGCGAGATTGGCGCAAACGAACACCGATTTTGTTAATCACGAAATGTGGGGAGGAGGTGGTGGGCGACCTGGACACGTGCTAAACACGTGAGTAGCGAGTGTCCCGACAGCATTAAGATACAATGAAGTCATGTCCAATTCACGTGAGGATATCGACTAGCAGAGAAACATGGACGCAAGCCATCAAGATTGACAAAAGGTAATGTCTTGTGTTTAAACTGACAGAACATATCAAGGATGGACAAAGCAAAGCTTCAAGCATTGGCCTTCGATTACCGGCAGATAGCTTTCCTAGAAATGCAATCTAGGAATCGTTAAAAGAATGGAAATTACGTTAATACATGAAAGAAAAGGAAGGAGCCGAGTCAAATACAGACAGACAATCTAAAAGCTATCGACAGTTACTGAGGATTCGGCTCAACAGATATGGAGGAGGAGAACATGGGCACGGCTGGTCCGAGTAAAAGAGTCAAAACTGTTGCGATTATCAACAGTTACACTAGGATGTTAACCAAAACCAATAATTGTTCGAGGACATGGTCAATGGAGTTGGCGGGAAACGACAGACATGGCCGCTATCCACAACGCCAAAAGCCACAATCGTCGAGGGGCAGTTACCCTTCCTTATCATTACAAATGCCACCAAGCGCCCACGGAAGGCAGCTCCCCGAACAGATCAACAAAAATTTATCTTATATTTACTTATCGCACTGCACTTCATTTTCTTTAGCTATAACTTTCAAATTCTCGTCGTTGAGCCAAACTCCAGCGTTTATCTTTATCTTAGATTTTACACATTCCATTCAAACTCTGGTGTGCTATCAAAGTATATTCAAACTTTGTCGTTGAGTTAAACTCCGACTTAATTTTGGATATGTTTGGTTCGTTATCTGTTAAGAGGATTTGTGCTTGCCAAGGTGCCGCATGGAAACACTTCACTTTCTCAATTTCTCTGCCGAAATCAATCTGGCAGAGAAATTCGTTTATTAAAATCACTTTTGAAGCATAAATACGCTTGATAAAAACATTGACTTCGGGTAGTATTTTCTATTTCTAGTCGGTTTTTCTACTTCTAATTGGATTTTTGGTCAATTTTGATAAGTTAAAAAAAAAATTACTTCTTAGCTCCAGAATCAATTCTTCGATTACACGAGCCTCGGTTGACTACTGTTGACACTCGTAACCGGACAAAATTACTAAGATGACTTTTATAAAATCATATATCCTTTGATTAACTACTAGTTTAATTCGAATTTTAAAATAAAAAAATGTGTACTCCTTCTTTTGAGCTTGACCAACTAATAAAAAACTAAAGTAATTCGGAATTTTTTAGATAAGTATTGGTTTTTTAAACCTTTCGGTGTATTTTTTTACGTGGATAAATATAGCACGACGAAAATAGACAGAGATATAAAAAAAATGGAATTGTTTGACCAATAGATGTCTTTCACATTCAACTAAAGAAATGAATAACTTTTTCAAATTTTTCATGGCAGTTCCAACCGCCGCCAAAAATTTTGTTAATAATGTTTCAAAAATATAAATTTTTCATCTGTTACTAAACGAATTTTTTTAATCAGAAGTTAATTTGAAGTAGAAATAGAAAAATCAACTACTATTTTTTAGGAGAAGCAGATAAATCAATTTTTGTTAAGAAGTTAACCAACAGTGTTACCATGCACTGCCCGAGCCGTCCATCGAGTCAAACTCCAATTCAATTTACGTTTATATAGCTTCTTTCAAATTCCATTGTATATGTTCCTATGTTCCTTTGAGTTATAATTTATTAAGTCTCTCCATCGAGTTAAAACTCTGGCTAAGATCATACTTGTGTAATTTTATCGAAATCTTTGCAAATTTCAAATTTTTATTTTTTGACTATCTGGATCTTTTCTATCCAAGATCTCTACATGACCCTTTGCACATTTAAAAAAGCCAAAGAATGAACCTGAGGAAAAGATATTTTACCGCGAGGAAATTCCAGCTAAACAGCTCTCAAGTATTTGTCTTAGCGATCTCTCCTCTTCATCTTTGTATCAAAAGGGATCCACTGAAATGAATGAATAGGCATGTAAGCCCCTGCATGGTAATACTTCTGACCAACTTACAAGAAATTGATTTCTCTACTTTTCCTTAAAAGCAGAAGTTGATTTTTTGTTTTTTACTTATACTCCAGATTGACTTCTGATCAAAGCAATTCGTTTGGCAACGGTTGAAAATTTCTATCTTTGGAACATTATTAACAAAATTTTTAGCGACAGCGGTTGGTCAAGTCTCGTGCGATCGAAGAATTGATTCTAGAGCTCGAAAATAAAAGTTTTTAACAGTTGAAAGTTAGTCAAAAATCCAACCAGAAGTAGAAAATTCTTCCATAAGTCCAAAAATTCAACCAAAAGTAGAAAATCCTACCATAAGTCAATTTTTTACCAAACGTATTTCTGTTTCAAAAATGATTTTACCAAACGAATTGTCTTGCCAAATGATTGACTTCTGGCAAGGAAATGAAAAAAAAAATGAAGTGTTTTTCATGCGCACCCTAACTTGCTTGTGGTTTAGCTACTAAGAGGCGGTCGTCTTCCAGCTCAAGATGCCACATTGCATCCTACTTATTGTGACTAGTATGGTCACTGTTTGTGATTGCCGTCGCGAGAGTACATTGGAAGATTCTTGGTTTCGTCAGATGACTTGTACGGTGTACATGGGTCATCTCCCAATCCTGGCGTTTTCATACTTAACTCAGGTACATTACTTCACACCACCCTCCGCCCCCACTTTTACCCACAAAATCACACTTTAAATAATAATAATAATAACTTATTTCTCTAGTTACGTAGAATCTAACAGTTTCTCCCGACGGCTAGATGAGATTTTCGGTCTACCTTTCTCAAACACTAGCGAGGACTCCATTTGCATGTATACATACACATACCAATAGGAGTTTGCCTTTATATTCATCCAGTTTGCCAATGAAGCTCGTTTTAGTCATTTCGTAAGCGACGGTACTCAAATGGATGTTTTTTTGTTTGTTCCCTCTCCTCGCTTCTGTTTCCGTGTGTGTGTGTGGTGCTCACGGGAATCGAATTTCGGACCTGATAATTTCTGGCCCCTTCTCTCGATCCTTTCAGCATATCTGTTCGTACTGTACTAAGTGGGGTTTTTGCATTATGTTAAGTTCCATTCAGATACGTATTGAAGCCTAGGCTTTTACATAAAAGGGGCTCTTAGTTCGACAGGAGTGAGCTCCAACAGAAGGACGGGGTTTTATGGTCAAATCCCAGGAACATGTCTCGTGGAATTATATATTGACTCTGTCTCCTAGAAATTTTACGGTTTATTGAGCTCACGAATTGTTTCATCCCATAGGCTGTTCCACCGGATTTCACTACGAGTTTGCCTTCGCCTGTACTTTCTGTTCATGCAGATTAAGGTTTTGTATTCACCCAAAAAAAAAAAAAAAAAAGGGAAGAAAACTAGTTCGTTCGTTCGGAAAATAGAAAGGTAACAGAGTAACTAGGATCATAAAAAGTCAAAAACGACTTCCGGTATGTAGCCATGTGATCGGGTCGAACCTTGGCCAAATTTCCCAGCTTCTATATTCCAAAATACGTAACCTTGTAGAGGATTTCCCGTGGAACGCTTTCAATTCATTTAAAGAAGGTTCAAAACTTTGCTCCAAATGAGCGAGGGCGATGCGATGAATTCTTTGAATCTGAAGAAATTTCACCAAAAAGTTCGACACTTGCTTTGGCAAACCAGTCCTCCCCTGAAATGGAAGAAAATAGTTGAATTTCAAGAAACAGTCTGGTTACGACAAGGATCGAACTGATCCTACTCCGACACTTGGACTCTCTACACCCTTGATGTCACCCTCTCCGGTAAAAGCCCCCCCCTACATCCAAAGCCGTCTGTGGAAATTCCCCAGTCCTCAAAAATCATAGTTTTCAAAGAACTTTACATACAGCAATTGACCGTTCCGGAACTCAAATCATACATATGCTTAACAACATGAAATGCAAAATTACGAGCAGACTCAGCCGAGGTAAAGGTCAAAGTCAGGCAAACAGGTTAGTGGCCAAACAACCTCATCGATCCAGAAGATAGGAGAGGCACAACTAGTTCACAGGAAGCTTTCCACTGATTCCCCATCACAGAAGATACCAAAAATGACGGAAAAAGGTTGCAATGAAGATGATGCACTAACTGCAAAGAACCTTCCTCTGACATGACCATGACATGACCATACGGCCACTTCCAATTTTGAGAATCTTAACAAAATTTTCCTTTGCTACATTTCCTTGCCGAAATCTTCAATGTGCCCAGACTTCAAGGCCTTCAACTTTCTGTACCCCTTGTCGGTTCCGAAGATCCTGGCAACATACATGAACATGCCACCACTCGACAATGAGGCTTGCAATAATCAAGGACATCACGTGATCGACATCTCTATAAAGAGTAAAGCCCTGACCCAACAATAGCAAGCGATGAAGAGAAAAAAGCAAAGCAAGATCATGAGGTTAGGAGAATGAATCGTACGTCTCTCCTGCACGCAACAACTTATGCATTGTGTCCAAACGATGTGCTGTGCATATTTTCTTATGAGCCTAAATGCTTACGGGATTCAAGATGCAAGTCAAATAAAATAAAATAAAAAGTTTAGTAGTGCTCCACCCCCTCTGGGACACCATAGGCCCTCTAATTGAGATGATAGCACATTAAAAGTTTTCCGTGATGAAACACTTAATTCAAGTACATCGTTCACACAGTGTACACCATAAGAGTTGCTCATAAAACATTATCATCTAAGCATCGTATAAAGCTGGCTAATTACAAATTATTTACGGTCCATTTCTACTCAGGAAAAGACACAATAAAAGGATCAAGTAGAGAAGTTCTGATACAGAAAAAAGTCTCTCAACAAACAACCATAGATAAAGAGTTTCAGAGGAATTTCAGTTTGTAAAAGGCCCCTAATACTCAATGCCAAAAAAAAAAAAAAAAAACATTCCCAGAGGGTGCATCAGGCTGCACAGGCGCAAATGCTCTGAAGGAATTATTCTATGGTCAATACGAAAATTAAGGTTACAACATGCACAGAAGGCAACTTAAACTTCTAAAGGATGATTTTTTTATTTTATCTGGAATGGTAAAAAAACTCCCATCCATTTGAGATGCATGGGACAAGATTTACATATATGCCATTCAAATACGAAAAGGGAACAGAAAATTGTTAGGGTCTGTTTGGGTTAACTTTTACTTTATACGTTTTGCTTATAGAAATCTCACAGCTCCCACACTTTGACATTTTTAAAAGCTGGAACACTTGGAACTTTTGCAAAATGCAAATTTTGACACATAAGTCACCAAAACGAACTGTTCATATTTTTTCAGAATTTATATTTTAAATTTTGGCAGGAAAACAGAAAAGTACCTTCTGCTTTTGCCTAAACAAATAAAGCCCTACGCAAGTCAGTATAACTATAAACAACTCTTGCCATTAAAAAGGACTAGATTATGCATATGTAACGAGTAGGAAATGCAGACAGAAAAGCAAGGTAGGTACAAAGGATAAATCTTACCTCCAAAACCAGATGGAGCAACGTCATATCGTACCTTTTTACTCATTGATATAGGCATTTTCCCACTCATTACATTCAGTGATCGTACATAAGATGATAGGTAAAATACTAAAGCGAATTATAGCAACAGAAGATAACAATTGATAGAAAAGTAGTTTCACCATCATTTTTGGCTTGGACTACCTTAAAAGACTGATAGAACACAGAAGAATTTAAATCTTATGGCCTCACAACAAACATTACGTTAAGAACTCACCAATCCATGTACACAAAGGTTGACGCGTAGTTTCCAGACTTGGTATACAGCAAGCGGTGGTGGTAATCATGAAAATCAGCGCTGAAAGATGCACGAAGGAGATATTTCAAACAAAAGGTCAATGGAGGAGCAACTCAATACAATGCATAATGAGGAGAGTGACAAAACTGTAACACATACCCCCCATATATTGGCAAAAAGTTTGAAAGGCTCCATGGGAAATGGTAACCACAATGAGCTTCAACTGTCTCCAGCACTCTGACTACCATCCATAGCCATAAAGTGATCAGATGGGGCCCAGTAATGGCAGGGCCAACAATGGTTGCAAAACCAAGAAACAGTATCTCAGCAGGGTGTGCATATTCGGAAGTCAGTCCAAAGGGCGTGGCGTATCTGTGTTAATATGAGCACATTCACATATTTTTTCGAAGAAAGGGCTAGAGTAAACTGTGAAAAAAACCTTGCTTACTCGTGGTGGACACTGTGAACATGCTTGTACAACCATTTTGTATGTAGAACCCTGTGGCCCCAATAGAATACAAAGTCCTCAAGGATGAAGTAGAATATAATCTGCGTCAACACTGTATTCCTGCAACATCCAAGGGAGGAAGTTGGTAGCTCCTCAAGTAAAGGTACAAATGGATGGTAATGATCCATTCCAACCTTGAGGACTAATTCGAACGAATGTTGCAGATAAAGAATATTTCATATATAAAGAACCTGAAAATACCAGGATGGCAGGGGAAGACTACTTCGCATGCCCATGAATTTGAAGACAGGATAGGAGAAAATCATCACTGGTAGGTTTACACACAAATGATACAATACTAGACGAGTGATGCATTTTTCCTGAGCTGCAGGGGTGTTATTCTTCGGCTGCACAAAACATTAAACTCCATAAAGAGGGAAGAAGGAATTGGAGAATCTATAGATAACAAAAGTAAACTTAAAGGTACTACTCAAACAAACATGACCAGGATTATTGACACAAACTTCAAGTTTAACAGCAGAAACCTTTCTGACCAGAGAAATGAGGTTGAAAATGCTTAGCTTTACTATTCATGTTCCCTTGATATTGGTTATCATGATTTGTTCAGCTGTCGCAAAGGAAAACTGTTACCACAGGCAACAATCTTATTTCTACTCGTATTGCTTCAATATAAGTACACAACATCTAAATGATAAGCTATTATAAAAAAAGAATGATAAGCTTTTGGTAATTTTTATTGCCCACGCTTTTAGACATCAAACTAGCAGAGACATATTCAAAATTTTGGATAAGCAATCTTGAATGAACACAAAATATGTTTACACAATACAAGGTTGAGTGCCACAAATATATCTGTGCGCGTGCGAATATCTTTGCAAGCATCTTTTGCAAAGATGGATTACTTTATGTTTAAAAACATTAAAGTAGTTTTATCTTCCATATACACAAGATCACCACTTCCATTCACATGTTAAAAGCAGGAAAGAAGACTTTTAAAACAAGACCAAGTGTGATACTATCAAAGATAGGAAGGCACGTGAGAAATGACAGGAGGGATAATGTCGTCAAAAAATAGTCCAACCTGTATTTTGTACTTGCTTAACCATCCTGCCCGTTCGAGAAATATAAAAGGCAGTCCTGATAAGAAAAACACACTTTCATGAAGAAAGAAACTCCCAAGGCAGGCCAGTTGAAAGTCGCTGAAATGCGTGACGAGATGCTGCATAAAAAGGGTAAAGCAGAATTAATATCGCTTATCCCCACTAGGAGGGGTTTGGAAAACTGAAGGCAGCAAGTGCTTCTAAGATATAAGCAGCATTTTAGAGCTCTCAAAATGAAAAGGTTGCTTTTCTTCTCATGCCAATACTGCTTGTCAAAGCCAATGAATTATGGGGAGCCAGAAAACCAAAGAATTAGAGCTTTATCATCGCCTAATACCATGATAAACTATAAGAACAACAAGGGGTAAATACAGATATTGATTTAGCTTTCTTTGATTGCAGTAATCAATAAGTCTAGCCAATTTTCTCTTGCATACGACGATTACTCAGGCCAAGGGAAGAAGACAAGCTAGAAAAATGCAAGACAATGATCTTGGTAAGAATTGGCACCAGAGAGCCTTGAGACTTCGGATTTATGTGACTGGAAAGGAGGACAAAGAAGGTGCACCGGCGAATTTTTAGTACTTCAAAGACATACAAGCTCCAATGTTTATGCCAATTATCTTTCCCCATAAAAATTGAAAATATGGAAAACCAAGGAACATATCAGGATGAAATGGCAGACATGCAGAGTTTCTAACGTCTAAGCTCTCATCAGACAAGCAGAGAGAACAACCAAAAATCGATAGAGAAGGCCATCTCTTCATTCCTTGTGCCCCAAAAAGTTCTCTAAACTGCGCCAACCTTCGACAATGCCTGCATGTACGTTTAATTAACACTACAAAAGATCTTCAAGCCCTTAATCCACAGTGCCCACGCGAAGAACTCATCGTCTTTTTTTAAAGCAAATTAAAGGGAGGAGACAGCAGAGAAACGGAGCAGTTTCGAGAATGAAGGGCCTGGGAAGAGTCTTCACACTCGTGATTGCCCAGAATACTCAAGTCCAGTAGCAGACACTGGCCATCCACCAAAACTACAGTAAAAGCTTCCAGAAGTTACTCGTTGTACGAAACAGCTAGAGAACAAAAAAGGATTAAGGATCGAATCGAACTAGAATCGCCCGTGTCGAATGGAGTCAAAACGAGCACCATTAGCAGAGGAGACAAGATTCAAAAAAAAAAAAAAGCAACGAGAACAATCCGACGCCACCGAAGGCATCGCCGCATTTCGCAGTCCGAACTGCTCCCGCAGATGAAAAAGGGAAAAAAAAATCGCGACGGAGGGACAATGATCCTATCGGATCCTCCCGGAATCAACGAAACGAGAGCGAACGGCACAGATGCCCAAAACAGAGCCGAGGGAGCGTCGCCTCCCAAGGCGGAAGCAGATCCAGATGCAGCCGGCGAGCGGGAAGAAGACCAAACTCAAAGCTAGAGAAACAGGAAAGGAAGGAAGGGGAAGGAAACAGAAGCAGGCGGGCAGAGAGGATGGCAAACAGAGAAAGCGGTAGAGAGAGAGAGAGAGAGAGAGAGGGAGAGAGTACCAGCCAACCAGATTCGACGATGGAAGCCATTGACGAGGAGAGAGCAGGAGCGACCAGGCTTGAAAAGGGGAGAAATGGGATGGTGGTGGCAGGCAGCGTGCGAAGAGCAACTGAGCTCTAGAGGGAGAGAGAGAGAGAGAGAGAGAGAGAGAGAGATTGTAGTGAGAGAAGACACGAGATGAGACAGACTGTCAAATGGGGGCGGGGGAGGGGGAATCTGAGGTCCCTTTTGATATTATTTTCCTTTCCCCCCTTCCGAAAAGAAAGAATCGAAAACGACGAGTGAACGTGAGCGTTTCGCCTTACGCACGTCCCCCTCAAATCTAAAATCTCCGTTTTTTTTTTTTTTTTACATTTTACTTTTTATTTTCTCTGCTGCCCAGAATAAAGATCTTTTCTGTTCTTTTTATATTATTATTATTATTTTTTAACTTGCTCCACTGACCTCCACATGGCTTTTCCACTTTGACAGTGATACACCGCACGGGCGGATCCTGTCAACCTCTTTTCATATGATTCGAGATATATATATATATATATATATATATATATTTATGTACACGTGATAAACTTAATATCACGAAAACTTTTAAATCGATATAATTATGAAAAATTTATCTTAAATTATTTTTTTGATCTCTAAAAATTACGGATGGGCACATCTAAAATAAATTTACCGTAATTTTTTTTTACGATTAAAAACCCTAAATCGGTACACATGTTATAAATTTACAAAACTAATTTTTTTATCAAGAAAAAAAATCTCAAATTGATGCACTTATAACAGATTTACCCTTTGTTAAATTGAGTTAATACCACGAAAAATTTCAAATTGATATATTTGTTATAAACAGTAGGTGAAAATCATAATAAACTATCACGTGCCATCTAACTTAATAATTTAATGGTTAAATTTAACAAAAATTATCGGGGAGTGCATTTATCATAGGCGTATCAGTTTGGAGTGAATTTATCATAAGTGTACCGATTTGGTGCTTTTTGTGATAAAAAAAATAATTTGAGCTAAATTTGTACCAATACAAGATTTTTCCGTAATATTAACCTTACATGAAAATATACGCAATCGTACGAGCTCGCCA
Organism: Rhodomyrtus tomentosa; assembly: GCA_028455895.1. Classification (NCBI taxonomy): domain Eukaryota; kingdom Viridiplantae; phylum Streptophyta; class Magnoliopsida; order Myrtales; family Myrtaceae; genus Rhodomyrtus; species Rhodomyrtus tomentosa. The sequence goes on along the minus strand of JAPCWY010000009.1, from coordinate 30,084,447 downwards.
CCAATTCCACCGACCACTATGCATACTTGATCGAGCCTGCCGAGCCCGAAAGCGAAGATGGTTTAGTCGAGCGACTGAAATTACACGCGTTTTGCACATCTCCCGGCTCAAAATCATAATATTGTTAAGGTGAAGTATCACAATTTGCAGTACTTGAAGGCCGGGCTAGAGCCAAAATTGGGAGTTCAACCGTGAAACGAGTTTTTACCGAACCGCAGTCGAGCTCCAGATTAAAGGCATCAAGTGATGGGTAGTTGACTGACGGGTCACTCTCGGGGAATCAATTTATGTCAAGCTCGAGATTACTACAACCAATACCAGTAATACACGTGGCTTACCTCTGACCAAAAGATTTGAAAAAAAAAAAATGCTACATTCGACTCTCCCAAGGTCAATGCTAGCTTGACCGGGCTTTGACTCATTTCTTTCTTGAGAATGTACAAAGATCAAGACGATTGTGTTTAGCGATATTTGAGATTCTAGACTAGATAAATTGATCCTAAACTAAATATTTTGACTACCAAAAACCTCAAATCCGATACATCTGTGACAAATTTAATTTTTATTAATTTTCGTTAAATTAGATTAATACCACAAAAAACTTCAAATTTAATATTCTTGTGACAAATAGAGGGTTAAGACCCTATATATATATCTGGTAATTATCACATGTCATCTAAATCAGTAATTTGATGATAAAATTTAACGAAAACTAACGGATGGTAAATTTATCGTAAGTGTACAAATTTAGAATTTTTTGTGGTATTAATCCTTACATACAAATTTATCGTAAGTGTACATTATACACGAGCATATTGGAATAATATGATAATGGCCGAAGAAATTATTCGTTTAATCTCGATAGAGGCAGTAGAAATTGCAAAGTTAGTGATTGACGATATGGTTCTTTTTGTTACGGCACTCTGGCAGCGGTGGAGTTAGGCAGGCAAAGGTCGTAGGTCAACCTGGCAATTCGATTTCGGCAAAAGAGAGAAAGGATAATGGGCTCTTGTGGCTATGGCGGTCTACGTTACACGGAGACGGGACAGGACACACGACACATATGACATGATACATTGACACGTGAATTCTCAAAAAATAGAGAATTTCGACATATTAGAACACGTTACATATTAAATATACACACACGATTAAAGTGGCATTAATAGGTTGTCCCACAAGTGATTCCCCCCCCCCTTTTATATATGTGTGTCTTTATTTATTTCTTCATTTTCTTTTTTTCTCTATGAGAAATTTATGTATTTTGGGGGCAGTTATGCTTAATTTACTTCTTTTTCAAAGACCTCCAGCACTGTGGAGTAGTACACAGCTCCTGCGGGAGTGATTCCGCACGTCTGACACGGGACAAAATTGAGAAGTGGTATGTCCGTGTAACATAGAGGGTAATCAAAGCCATAACAATCGCATGTACAGACACAATGACAAACGTCGTGGGCTGTCTTGGCGAGGAGGATCATAGGCGGGATGGTGGATTGTCGTCGTTCGAAGGTTGTGATTGGGTAGAGATGAGATCTCAGAGAGGTTACGGCAGTGGTGGCAGCGAAAGCTACCATGGCGAGGGGAATCTCGGCAAGGGCCAAAGGAATTGCGTGATGAGTGATGAATCCCTATCAGTAGAGCTGGTAATATAGGTTACAAATTTATATTTGACCCATATTTGTATAAAATGGGTCAAATATGGATTATTAACTTATAAAGGGTTCACTAAAAATTGTCAATAATGGGTCACACTAAAATCCATATTGACTAATTTCCGGCCTATGTTGGACTCATTTTCGACCTGAAAGTACAAATCCTTCCACTAGTTACAAGTGATCCCGGGATTGGGGCTGGGGTCGGCGATCGAGACCGAGATCAGGACAGGGGCCTGGGTTCGGGGCGGGCGACTAGGGTCGGGAATGGGACCAGTGTCAAGGCCGAGTTCGAGGACGGGGGCCGGGAACTGGCGATCGGGGTCGGGACCGGTGCCAAGGGGCTGGAGATCGACGATCGGTCAGGATCGGTGCCGGGGGCCAGGTTCGGGGGCCAAGGACCGAGGCCAAAACTTGGGCCCCAGGGCAAGGACCGAGGCCGGGACCTGAGCCCCGGGGCAAGGGTCAGGTCCCGGGAATGGGGTAGGGGCCGAGGACGTGACCGAGTCTCGAAACTGAGACAGCAATCGGGGCCGAGATAGTGACCGGGGCCGGGGATAGGGCCGGGACCTCGGTCGAGCACCGGAACTAGGACTCAGGGCGGGTGCGGGTGCCGGGGTGGGTACCTGGGTCAGGTCTCGAGACTAAGGCTAGGGCCAAGACCCCGGGCCAAGGGCAGGGCTGGGTCCCGAGGAATGGGGCCGAGGCTGGGGGTAGGGGCCGGGGCCTAGTCGGGTCCTGGGGCCGGGATCGGAGCCGGGTCCCAGGACCTAGTCGAGTCCGGGGCCGAGACCGGAGCTGGGTCCCGGGGCTTGTCTTAGGGCGGGGGTCGGTGCCGAGGACCGGGGCTGAGACCGGGACCGAGGTCGGGGCCAGGGCCGAGTCTTGGGGTCGGCGCCGGGTCCCGAGGCGAGGGCAAGGACCGAGTCCCGGAGTAGGGGCCGAGGCTTGGATTGGGTCCCGAGGCCATAGTTGTGGCCTTGACAGTACCGAGGCGGGGACCCGGGTCTGGCACCGGGGTCGAGACTTGGGATGGGTGCCGAGACCGGGGCGGGTCCCAAGGCAGGGGTCGAGACCCAAGTCGGGCACCGATGCTGGGCTGGGGAGGGTGCCGGTGTCAGGATCGGGACCGGGGCAAAGACCTGGGACTGGGACCAAGGGCGGGCCAGGGGCAAGGCCAGTGTAGGGACTGGAGCCGGGGCCTGGACCGAGAAGTATTTTAATAATATTATTTTTTAAAAATATTATTTTTTAAAAATATGGGTCAAAACGGGTCTGATTGGGTATGGGTCAATCACGAGTTAGGTCGGATATGATTCATTAAATATGGGTCAATATGGGTCGGACCATATTCGACCCAACTCAAACTCAACCCGACCCACCCATGTTAAACTGCTAACAAGCGGGGAATTTGCTAAAAAGACGTACTAAATCAATTACACTTGTGTTTCTCGACCAAAAAAATAAATTAATTACACTTATGACATTTCAGTCCTAAGCCTTTCTGTTAAGCTAATTTAATCCTAAATATATTCCACTTGTACCAATTTAATCTTAAAAATTTTCAATTATACTAATTGAGTCTTAAAAGATTTGACATTTTGTCAATTTAGTCTTAAACTTTTTGGCAATTTGACATTTTAGTCATTCCGATTATATTAGACCTTAAATTGATTGCATGGCGATCCATGAGCGTTGATCATCCTATAGTGATACGGACGACACTAGTGTGAACGATTTTTTGCAATTTTTTATTTTATTTTTTTTCCCTTTTTTCCCGTCATTTCTCATTTCTCTTTTTTCCCCTCTTATTTTCCAACCATCTTATGCAAATAAGGGAAAAATAAAAAATAAAGTGCAATAAATTTACAAATTTTTGGTAATTTTTCCCACAAAATTGTATGAACTGGAATACAGACCTGTTCGACCAAAAAATAATAATAATAAATAAATAGAGACGTGTAACGTCGAATTCAATCTGCTCTAGTATATTTGTTCAACAATGGAGATCCTCCAATTTGCTCAACCGAGCGAGCAACGATGACCTCGCGCATTTATTATTGTACAAAAAACAAAATCTGCTTAACATCACATAAACAGGAGCCTTGGCGAAATCAAAACAGGACCGGTCGACCAAATCACCCGCCGCCTCCGCCGCCATCCCCATTGGATATGTAGACCGCCCCTACGAACATGGCTCCCGAGGCGCCGCCATCAGCGACCCCGTGATGGTTGGCCATGACATAATGGCCGGCACCCAAAGTAGCGTGGCCTCGGCCTCTCCGTTCGCGAGGTTGCGAATGCAGCTTGCGATCGGGAGGCGGGGCCGTTCGCGACGACCGTAGACTGCGCGGCTCGCTGCAACTACTCTCCTCGCAATGATCCGGCTTGCCGATGCAAAAGAAGTTAAAACCCTTCATTTTAGGAAGAGGTTCGACAACGCTAAAGATGTTATATATAAAGTTGGAGCGAGACTAATTATAGATACATCTATTTTATCACAAATCATGCTCGCCACTTACCCAAATTTCTTTGAATAGGCGATGATATAACGATCCGCTCAGTTTTGAACCCTTAAGTTGCACGTGATGAAATCTAACAAAAAAAAAATCAAATCAAATATTAAAAACCTGAGAAGGCGAAATGAAAAATGTCTGAGCCCGGGTTCGAACCGGGGACCTCTAGTGTGTGAGACTAGCGTGATAACCGACTACACCACCCAGACGGCGTTTGACGTGTGCGGATCAGAATTTTATATAAAGGTTTACCTGCAAGAGTTGGTCCATACCCTCAACCTTTCTCTTGTCTTGGCCGGGCGAGGTTCATCTTTACATTTTTCTGGATTGTAAGTGACAAGGCTGGATTCCGATTGCCATTTTTGCCGCCACTAGCCAGAGTCATCAATTTCAACTTCCATTTTGATTCCCAAATTGTCGAAGCAGTGGCGATCGCGGGAAGATCTTCGGACGAATGGACTCTCTGCTAAGCCAGAAAGAACAAAGACTGCTGACTAGATTGGCGCTGCTATGGTCGTAATAGAGTTTATGTAGGATCCGCGAACATGAAGTATGAATACAGAGTGAGCCGAGAGACCTCATTCAACCGACATTCATTCCTCAATCACCGTCACCGCAAATCTAGCGAGGTAAGGGATACAACCGAAGAAGGATTCAAATGCCATTGTGATCTTAACGGGTACAGAAAAGCTATACAAGTAAAATGTGTGTTTCAAACAGTACATCAGGTCGCTCTCTCCTTATTCTCAGACAACCCTCTGTATGTAAATCATGATGGGAGGGATAGATAGAATTTGAAGGTCAAATGTAAGTTCCAGACGCCGTCCTTCACTTATAGCTCGAACGTGATTGAGTTTCGGCAGCGTTCTGGGATTCTAAACTGCACTTTTGCCTCTTGTTAAAGACAGTTTACTAAATGAAATGCGCCGGCAAGCTACCAATAATCCCTGCAGGTGCACACCCCATCTTTGAAATAGTGAAAACGGTTCACATCCCGGACGAGGATCTCTCTCTTTGTATACTTGGAAATGAACTTCGTCAGAGAGTGGCAGTCTTCACATAACCTTAAGTTCTTGGTAATCCGTATTGTTTCCCCCTTGGTGCTGTTGATGAGTCCAAAGGCCACGGCTAGTTTTTCACTGTGCCCCAACAAAATGCGTTCCTTCTCCTCTGAATGAAGATCGTAATGCACAATTCCGGTTTGCGGCACGTAGCCGTCTTCTTTCAACTCCATTGACAACTTAAGCAACAAGGCGTGAAGCTGCTCAATATGCGGATTCAATTCGTCCACTGAAACGAAGGTGTGTATCTTCCTTTTGACTTCAATCCAACTGCGACCGGAGACCTTTTGCAGTCTCTGAGCTTCTAGAAGTTTCTTCACTCTTCTTACCTCATCCCACATCTTGGCCTCCGTGTAGATATCTGCCAGGAGAACATAGTTCCCAGCATTTGTGGGTTCGAGCTCGAAAAGCCTTGCACTCGCTCTTTCTGCAAGCTCAACATTGCAATGAATCCTGCACGATCCAAGGAGCGATCCCCAAACTTTAGGTCCTGGTTCAATCCGCATCTCTTCTATGATTTTGGCTGCTTCATCTAACCTATTTGCCCGGCCAAGAAGATCCACCATGCAAGCGTAATGCTCCACGCTAGGGAAAATCCTATGCTCCCTTAGCATCGAGTCGAACATCATCTTCCCATCCTCGACAAGCCCTGCATGGCTGCAGGCTCCTAAAATGCTTACGAAGGATATGGGACTCGGTGAGATTCCACTGCAGATCATCTCGTTGAAAATCTGAATTGCCTTTTCTCCAAACCCATGAACCCCATAACTTGAGATCAATGAATTCCAGGAAACTACATCCCTCTCATCCATCTTATCAAAAACTTGTTGAGCTCGGTCAAGCTTACCGCATCTTGCATACATTGTCACCAGAGAACTAATGACCGGCAAGATCGAGTCCAGACCTCTTCGAAGAACGTATCCGTGAATCAACCTACCCTGCTCCAATGCAGCAAGCGCACCACAGGCTTGCAGCACGCTGACCATTGTCACAGAATTTGGAAACAAATCATGGGTCTTAAGCATCATCCCCCTGAAAAGTTCCAAAGCTTCAAAAGGCTTCCCATTCTTAGCATAACAAGCAATCATAGCACTCCAAGAAACTACATTCTTCTCTGGCATCTCACCAAACACGATTCCGGCACATTTCACGCACCCAAACCTGGCATACATGTCCACCAGAGTAGTCATAATATGAACATGGCCCTCGCAACCATGCCGTAGAATATGGGCATGAATCTCCCTTCCCTTTCGCAAGAGCGAGAGGACGCATTCCGAAGCTACGCATGCTTTCAACACAAAGGTATACGTGAACCTATCCGAAGGAATCCCGACCCAGTTCATCGTTCTATACAGATCAATGACCTCGTGTCCATGACCCGCCAAGGTGAGCGCCCTAAACAGCGCGTTCCAAACATATATAGTTCTGTTGCGAGTTTCATCAAACACCTTCCGGGCATTCCCAATGGCGTCCAGCTCAGAGTACATATTGATGAGCTTGGTCGCCAGGAACGGGTCCTGGTCGAAGCCATTCTCGAGAAGATGGCAGTGAACGTGGAGGCCGTCCGAAAGGGAGTCCTGGTGGGCGCAAGACAGGATCAAGAGCTCGTAGGTGCGCTGGGTGGGGTCGGGTTCTTGAGAGAGGACGCGAAGCGCCCGCTTCAGTTCGCCCTTTTGGCACAGGCGCTGGATTACGTGGTTCTTGTCGGCGGTGGCTGTTGAGGTAGAAATGGTGGGGTTCAATGTACAAAAAGAGCAGAAACGCGGTCTGGACGAGCCGCGAGTGGCCGCGCACTCGAGGTGCTTGCTGAAAAGAGGAGGAGGTTGTTGAACGGCTCGGGGAGACTGAAACGCAAACATTACACGAGAAACAGAGAGAGAGGGGTCGGGGAGCGAGCAGGAGCGACCAGGCTTGGAAAGGCAATGTGACGGTGGCGGTGAACGAAGAACCGAGGGAGGAGAAGAAGTAGAGAAAGACAGGAGACACGAGATGAGTCAAACGTGAACGACGAATCTGAGGGCTTTTTGGTAATAATATGAGGTCGGGGATATTATTTCTTTTCTTTTTTTTCTTTATCGACTCTATGAACGATCAGTTTTTAATTGAAAAATTTTAAATAATGACATAAAATGATTTCGTGTTATCAAATAAAGACATAAAGTGAAATTTATTTTAAAGAATGACGTCAAATATCTTCTTTATTTTAAAAAAGGGCCTGAAAAAGGATATTTTCGTAATTTCATTTTTAATTTTTTCACTTCTTTCGTTTCTTTTTCGCTTCCAACCCCAACATAACAACATCTCTCTCTTTAACCCACCAACACCTCCATGGCGGACCACACCAAGCACCGGCGCGATTTAGGGTCTGTATGGTAACACTCCAAAAACGCATATGGTAAAAAAAAATATTATCAAAGTGTTCCGAAAACATTTTTGAGAAATAAAAACACTTTTGAAGCAGACATAAGAAACCAAAAAAAAAAACTTAGTTCTGTGTTTCTGAAACATTTTTTAGAAACACGTTTGAAACATTTTTTAGAAAAATATTGGAATATTTTTTAACCCAGTTTGTTCTTTTTTGTTCTTGCACGATGTTGACACTTGAATTTTAATTATTTTATTTTTAAAAATTAATTAAAAATATCAAACTAATTCATAAAATTACAAAATTAATGTTGAAAGATTTGGCCTAACCTTAGGAACCAATTTTGAATAAATTTTTTTTTCATAATTTTTGACATTTTTGGATTTATTTTAATTATAAAAATAGCCTAAAATAGGAAAAATAATATTTGTGATAAAAAAATGTGAAAAAAATTTCATATTTTTATTTTAATTCTATTTTCATCTTGTCATATTAAAGTTTTAAAAATTTAGTTTGGGACCACATGCCTCTTCATTAAACATAATCCTAAATTGACAAAAAAAATTATTTTAAATCAGTTTAGCCAAAAAATTTTAATTTTAAAGTCATGACATGAGGCTTTGGTAGCCTGCATCTCATTTTTGTCTTCATGTTTGAAAAATTACACAGTTGGACTAAAAGGACCTAAATACACAAATATTTCTTTATTTTAGTCCCCGATTTCACTCAAGATACGATCAATATTTTTCTAGAAATTCACGTTTAAAGGTAATTATATTTTTAACTACTTAGAAATATTTACGTGTGACTCATAATTATAATTTTTCTTATCTATAAAAAATATATTTGATGTTCTTGTTGTCTAATTCCAATTTTTCTTCTCTTTTAGTTTTTTGTTTTGTTTTTGTAGTTGATATCGTCTATATCGTAATTTGATAAATCATGCATAAATTACTTATACATATATTAGTCTGATTTGATTTAAAATTTGAACAAATGAGAATTTTAATTTGATTTAGTAAATTGAAAAGATAAAAACATATTAACTTTAATATATATAATCCCCTTAGTTAAATGAAAAAAATATGAATATTTTTTTTTACAGTTACCAAATGCCTTTTTTTTCTTTTTTCTTTTTCTTTTTTTTTTTTGCTCTGGGAATAGAAACTTTATGCATCTACCAAACGCATTTTTGTTCTGAGAATATAATTTTTTTTGAAGTTACCAAATGTGTTTTTGTTATAAAAAATCATTGCCTGGAATAGAAATAGAAAAAAATATTTTTATTCCAAAAGTATTCTAAGAACAGAACCATTGCCATACATAGCTTTAACAGTCGCATAGCTCTAGAAACGTACCCAACCCACCCTCAAGAAGCACCCAAAACAAGCCCTTATCACCACTACCATAGCCATAATCAAAGACCCAGATCCCACCATTCCCTCTAAGCCCATCGACATATCCAGAATTGTAGTTCCCAAAAGCCCACCAGTTTGAGCTCTACACTAGGGGTGTGTAAACTGGACCGGACCGACCTGGATCGACCCGGTTGGTTCGGTCTTTGAAATTGGCGGTCCGGTCCCCGGTCCCAATAAATGGGACCAGTGATTGGACTGTTCGATCCTCGGTTCCATGGTTTAGGACCAGACTAGCAACACCCGGACCGCCAATATTTTTTTAAAATTAATATACATCTCTATTTTACATTTTGAAAAGTCCATGAATCTTATCTCATGTCTCTTGAGTTTAGTGGTGTCATTGTACATATTATTTAACAATTTGAATTTTGGTATTATTTTGGGACAAAATCAGGTTTTAATTGATGATAAGATCTGTTCCTTATGATTGGCACGTGCACGAAGAATAAGAATGTACGTGCATGAGGACAGAAACTCTAGTCATTATGCAGATTTGATAAATCTAATTTTTTTTCACAACCAAAAATAAAAAAGAAAGAAATAAAATCCGAGTTCGGTTCCATTGCCCATCTGAGTTCAGCCCGCCACATGCAAGCGTTGATTACGAGCATAAAAGATCACGTGAAGACTTCAAGGCCGAATCGAACACATGTTGGGTGTTCCTAGCATTTACGTGGTTATTTTGCCGTCATAGGTTGATTATATATTGTAAATTAACATTGTATTATAATTTCTAAGGACTAGATTGTTATAAGTAGTTAGAGTTAGCGGTCCTATTAAGCTCGAATTGGGACCGGCTCGGACCGCCGGTCCTGATCCGGTCCGTAGTCCCGAAAATATGGGGACCGAGACTATTGGTCCGGTCCTGGATTCCATGCTAGGACCGGACCGGACCATGCACACCACTACTCTACACCTACTAAAGACACCCTCTTGTAAGCGAAGGCCTTGAATAAAATCTGTAGACTTTGAGTCATCCAGGTTCCCTTCTTGCTTGGCCGGCCAAGCAAGGCAAGGGGAATCAAGAAATGGGGCAGCGGTGCAAGAAGACGAAGGGCGATTGCGTGTTGAAGGTGAAGAAATGGGATACTGGGTTGGGGAGCTCGAGATGGGATGGACTTGGTCAATTTGTCGTATCTGTTACTGAAGGAGGAGCAGCTAAGGAGGAATTCAACGCCTTCAGCGGTGGTGAGCTGCAGGAGAACGAAAAAAAAAACAAGGGAATATATATATATATATATAAAGGAAATTATGAAAATATCCTTGATTAAGCACGTCAAGCCCCTTTTTAAAATAAAGTCCACTTCAGCTCTTATTTGAAAAAAGAGAGTATTTTACGTCTTTATTTGAAAAATTTCCTAATATAACGAGTCATGTCGCTTGGCCTCGGAGGTGTATTTTGTAATATTCCCTTATCATTATCATTTATTGTATCCCTTGTTCTGATGCCCAAGATCAAACCAACGCATACGAAATTCGCGACTGGATGCGCCCATGCCGCATTTCATTGTCAACTGGAAAAGCCACGTGAAGTTGGCGGAGAGAGTGACAAAAGAAAAAATCTGGGGCGGCAGAGAACCATGAAAGAAAGAAGGAAAAATTTTAAAATAAGGGCGTGAACTATGAATTGATTTCATTTTTCTAAAGAAAGGTATACACTAACATGACAATTTCAAATAAAAATCTGAAGTGAATATAACTTTCAAATTAGAGTATTACCTTGCTAGCCAGCTGGCAAGACTAAATATTTCGACCAATCAAGGACATTTTCGCCAAAATATAATTTTTAACTTAATTGTTAATTAAATTAAATTAAATTAAAAAGCAATAGTTAAAAAAAAATGCAGGCGGTCCCTTGACCAGGCGCTGGTGACCCTGGCGATGGGAGGGTGGTAACTCTCCTGCCTGTATTTCTTTTTTTTCTTTTTTTAACTTTGAGCTTTTTTATTTGAAAAAAAAGGAAAAAAAGAAGAAAAGATGAAAGTGTCATTGACCAACCATCGAGGTTAGGTCTTTTTTGAGACTGATATGGCGACTTCATACCCTTATTTGAAACAATATCAATTTCAAGCTATTCTTTGAGGAAAAATAACGATATTTCATACACTTATTTAAAACAAGGCCCACTTTAGATATTTCTTTAAGAAATGAGTATTTTTTTGGTCAAATAAAAATTTCCTTTCATTTTCTCAAGTAGGTTGGTCGTTACAAATTATCCGGATTTCCGAACATATAAGGTCCCATAAAATACAGATCGGATTAGAAAGTCAGTTCTTAAGACGAGAGTTATGTCTATGGGCTTTTGCAACCCACTCAGCAATTTGGTTTGCCTCCCTATGGCAGTGGCTTAAGCTCAAATTATCCAAATGGGCCAACTCATTCTTGCAGGCCTTGATTAGTGGCTCCAGTTCCCACGAAGACAGATCACCATCTGTTACTGCTCTTATCCTAGTCAAGCTGTCTGTCTCCAGCACCACACGAGGGGCCGGACCGGGAGTGATTGACCGAAGGAACTTCAAGGCTTCTAAGCACGCTAGGGTTTCTGTTTGCTCAGCAGTTGTCGCCCTCACCTTCTTCGCAAAGCCATCGATTAGTTCTCCAGAGTAGTCTCTGCAGATGCATGATATGCCCCCCTCCGATTCAGCTTCCTCAATTGACCCATCGACATTAATTTTTAGCATATCCTTCTCTGGTGGTTTGCCATTTCGCAGGTGAGCTCGCATAGCACATCTTTGATTTACTCTTCCCCGGATTCCAGATCTCAAAATTTTGGTAAAAGGCCAGAGCAGACTCCACTATACGAGCTGGATTTGGCATTTGGTTTCTGAACACAAAGTGATTTCTCGATTTCCACAACTCCCAAAGCACTTCGGCTACTAGTTCCAGTGATTGTTTTCCTGTTCTCTCCTAGCCACCACATCTCAAAGCGTCTGAGCCCTTGAATGGCGATTTTAATTTTCAATGCAGGGCGACTCCAGATTTCCTCTGTTCACTTACACACTAAGAACAAGTGCTCTACTGTTTCTGGGTCTTTACCGCAAAGTGGACATCTTGGTTCAGGTAAAATTTTCCGCTTCCAAAGATTTTCGGTTGTGGGTAGGGCATTTTGACATAATCTCCATATGAAAGTTTTGATTTTTGGAGTAGTCCGTAGATTCCAAATCGCGTGCCATAGTTCTTTGGGGTGTTGACATGAAGATTGAGCCTGATCTGATCGTTGGATGTTTTATGCTTCCCAGAGATGGTTATAAGCACTCTTTACAGTGAGGGTTCCTGCTTTAGTGCGAGTCCACACTTCTCTGTCTTGATCCTCCATGGACCCAAGTGGAATAGCTATTTCTTCGACAATCCGTTGATCGAACATACCAAGAACTTTCTGGTCATCCCACTTGGAATCCTCCAATATTATTAAATCCGCTACTTTGTTCGGTTTATCCTGGACTCCCTTTCCCCTTATAATTCCGCTTTTTAGCCACTTGTCCTCTCTAATCTTGATGTTTCTCCCATTCCCTACTCTCCACCTTACACCTTTGGCGATAGCGTCTCTTCCCCATACAATACTCTGCCACCCCCAAGATGGTCAATTTCCTTTTGCCGCATCCCAGAATATGTTATTGGGGAAGTATAGTCCTTTCAACACACGAACCCAAATGCTAGAGGGATTTTGGACAACACGCCAAGCTTGCTTTCCTAGCATTGCTTTGTTGAAAGATATTAAGTCCCTGAATCCCATTCCTCCTCGATCCTTCCTCCTTTTCAGCATGTCCCATCTTTTCCAGTGAGGTCCCGAATTTGTTTCACCATGCTTCCACAAAAAAATTGCTGTTTTCTGTTCGATGGCACAGCAAACAGAGACAGGGAGTTTGAATATCGACATGGCATATTGCAGGAGTGCTTGTACTACGGCTTTAATGAGAGTCTCCTTTCCTGCTTTTGAAATCATCTTCTCTTTCCATCCTTCAAGTTTCATATTACTCTATCCATAATCCACGAGAACATTTGCTTCTTCATTTGACCCCATTCTGATGGAATTCCCAAGTACTTTCCTGTTTTCTTTTGTTCTGGAACCCTCAATTCCAGTGCCATGTTCCTTCTTAGACCACGTGGACAATTTTTGCTAAAGAAAATACCTGATTTATTTCTGTTAATAGCTTGTCCCGTGGCATAACAGTATTGGTTTAGAAGAGCAGCAACGTTTTGACATTCTTGAACTCGCCCATCCAAAAAGAAAATGGAATCATCCGCAAAGAGCAAGTGAGATAGGGTGGGGCAGTTTCGGCTTAATTTGATTCCTTTGATACTTCCATTATCCATAGCTTCCTTAAATAGACAAGATAAAACGTTACCCATTAGTAAGAAGAGATAAGGGGAAAGAGGGTCACCTTGACGCAAACCTCTTGAAGGTTTAAAGTAGGTCAGGGGCTCCCCATTTAGTTTTATGCTCAGGGAAGTCGACGAGACACAATACATCACCAAAGCAACCCATTTCTCATCAAATCCCATTTTAGCCATACGCACCTCCAAAAAATCCCATTCCACTCTATCGTATGCCTTTTTCATATCTAGTTTGAGCACAGCTTGAAACTTCTTCTTCCTCTTTCGAACTCTAAGCTGATGCAAGACTTCTTGTACTACTAGAATATTGTCTTGTATTTGTCTCCCTCCCACAAAAGTGCTTTGCTCTCCAGCAATCAGATCTGGTAGAAGAGGTTTAAGGCGGTTTGCCATTACCTTTGAGATAATCTTATACCTGAAATTGCATAAGATAATTGGGCGAAATTGATCAAGGCTTTCTGGATTGCGCACCTTTGGAATCAGAGAAATATGGGTTCTATTCAAGCGGAGATGGAAAGAACCTCTTTCAAAGAATTATTACCTCCCAATGATGATGGTAGACATGACCGTTACGCCCATCAGGTCCTGGTGCCTTGGTTGCTCCCAGTTGGAAAGCTGCGTTTCTTACTTCTTGCAGAGTGACTTCGGCTGTCAAGGTACGATTCATCTCACTCGAGACGAGCTTAGGGCATTGATCTATGATTGGCTGGAAGTTCCTAGGATCTACTGTACAGTAAAGGCCTTGGAAAAATTCCATAGTCTTTTCTTTCAGCTGCCTGATGTCTCGAGTCCACTGATTGTTGGCACATTTAAGCATTGTGATTCTATTCCTCTGCCTCCTCTGAATGCTGGTGGCATGAAAATATCGAGTGTTTTTATCTCCCCATTTCATCCAATTTATCCGAGAACGCATTCCCCAATACATTTCTTCTTGACGCCACAGTTTCTCAATTCTTCCATTTAATTCCTTTACTCTCTCCCTATCATCTTCGCCACTTGCAGAGTTTGTTATTTTCTGAAGCTCTGGCTTTATAGCTTTTATTTGGCGAAATGAATTCGTGAATTTGCCCCTATTCCACCTCGCTAGAGCTTCCGAAATGCTGTTTAATTTTTCTGCCATATCTGCCCTTTCCGATCCCATGAACTCCCAAGCTGATTTCACAACATCAAAGCATTTGTCTTCAGCGGTCCAAAACTCTTCAAATTTAAACTCTTTCTTTCTTTTTTCTGGAGTTGGGCGTAAAGATACTAATAGTGGACTATGATCCAAGCCAATGGCTGGCAAGGCGTAGGCTTCCGCTTCTGGGAATTGCTCTCTCCACTCCACACTACATAATACTCTATCAAGCCTTTTTTTCTCAAACTCTTCCCCTTCTCGGTTATTCGCCCATGTAAATGCACACCCCTTACTCTCCAAATCCATTAGGCAACATTCATTCAAGAAATCCTGAAATGACACTAACCGGTAGTTTTCAGCTGCTCTCTTTCCTATCCCAGTGGTAAAGGATTTCATTAAAGTCTCCCATGACAACCCAAGGTAAAGTATTGCTCCTTTTTATATATTTCAGATCTTCCCATAACAGTAGTAGTTCTTGGAAAACATTCGGCACATGGACAAAAGTGATCCTCATTTCGTTATGTCCCCCATTCTCCTTGTATTGTATATTAATGACGTGTTTCTTTGCTGATTCTACTGTCACCATCACTTCATCTGTCCACATGACTACTAATCCCCCTGAAATACCCACCGGATTCACAATAAAACAGTTCTGAAAGTGAAGAATCCTCATGATTCTCTGAATAGTTCTTTCTTGGTTTTTTGTCTCCATGAGAAATACGACTTTAGGCCTATCCTGAGCCGCTAAGGCTCTTAGAGGTTGGACTGTTGTGGGTGGACTAAACCCTGACAGTTCCAACATAGAAAATTCATTTGTAAACCAATGGCTGATTAGGGCTAGCCACCTAAGCCTTCTTTGTTTGTTTTTCGCAGCAGTACCCTGATAGTTCTAGGCTAATCCATTCCTGCAACCTCAGTACAGACTTCCTACTCAAAATTCCAAGCAACTTCTACTATAACCAACGAATCTCCTCCCCCTCCCGGCAACTCATTTGTCAGTCTAAATGAGAGCATAGCAAGTAGTAAGGCGACACTAAAAACCTAGAAAGCTGCACTATAATATCACAGAAAGACACCAAAGTAAAGAATCATGGCCTCTCTCTAATATGCATTTTGTCAAACGTTTGGTGTGCAGGGAGGGTTTCCAACTTGCGAGGAAGGAGGAGCCATGACAAGCTAAAAAAGAATTTTCCTGCGACGTAGGTGGTGCAAGAAATGATGGAGTGAATGACTGCAGACACAATGGCGGAGGAAAAGCTCTTGATGACTCGTCAAATAAGGGAGGCCATAAAACAGGAAAATTTGTAGGGCGAAGTTGGAAGCGCAGAGTTATGGGGTGGTGGAAGTGATGGAGGGCTAGAGGCGGAAAGGGCTAGGTGGAAATGCTCTCGGATCGAAATCGAGAGGTGCAACTCCCATGAAAAGGGAGAGAAAAGCTCCCATTCAGGGAGAGAGAGAGAGGAAAGAAAAAAAAAAAACACTTTTAAGAAATGAGTTTACTTCGAGCATGTATTTGACATTTTCCACAGAGAGAAAGAAAGAAAGAGGAACCTGAAAATCCAAATCAGAACAAGGGATTTGATTGAATGCACAATGGCACTTAGGCGAGGCCAACGCTGACGTTCACTCTTGGATTTCGATTTTTTTTTCCTTTTTTTAGGTTTTATTTATTTTACTAAAAAAAAGAATAATTCGAAATATATTTCTTTTAAAAATAATTTTTTAAAAGAAAAAAAGAACCCAAGTGTTCTCATTTTTTTTTTTCAAATAAGGGCTTGAAGTGGATATTGTTTCAAATAAGTGTCTAAAGTACCTTAATTGTGTCAAATAAAAGCCTAAATTGCATATTATTTCAAGTAAGAGCATAAAATGATTATGTTTTCAAAAGGACTTGCGTCATTTTGACTGGGGATATTTTGGTGATTTACTATTTTATTTTAATGATTTATTTTCTGTTTTGCGAGAAATTTTGACAAAAAAAAATCCTGCCTGTGTTATTATTATTATTTTTTAATTATCAATTTTTTCTTTTAATTTAATTTAATAAGAATTATAGAATTTATATTTTTACAAAAATACCTTTGATTGGTCGGAAAAAATTTGGTCGATTGGCAAGGC
This sequence comes from Rhodomyrtus tomentosa, assembly GCA_028455895.1. Lineage (NCBI taxonomy): Eukaryota > Viridiplantae > Streptophyta > Magnoliopsida > Myrtales > Myrtaceae > Rhodomyrtus > Rhodomyrtus tomentosa. The sequence goes on along the minus strand of JAPCWY010000009.1, from coordinate 30,067,865 downwards.
TAGACCCTTATTTGAAATAATTATAATCACTTCAGGTACTTTTTTGATATAATTAAGATATTTTAGGCTCTTATTTAAAATAAAGTTCATTTCATGCGCTTATTTTCATGTGAAAAAATAAGGACACTTGAGTCCCTTTTTTGAATTTTCCCATTATATTATATATAACATCCTCGTCGGTGGTAAAAAAAAAAAATTGGGTACGGTTTGGCCTCCGGAAATTGATCCTCGTTTTACCTTCTTTCGTAAAAGACAAAGCTTTTCACAATTTAAATCTGCCAAGTTCAAGCAAATTCAGAACGAAACCAAACTTTCAGGGGATCGATAATCCCGGGTATCTGCCCACTTTCCCGTACACTCAAAATGATACCGCCCCGATCGAACGATAATCTCGTCATTCACAATAATCAAAGACGGCTGTTCGGTATCCTTTGAACCTTTCACCTTCTGAATTTAGAAAAAAATGGGGAGTTGCAAGAGGACTGTCAAATTCACAATTACTACCCAAAAAACATCACAGGGGAAGACCCTTTTGAACTCCCCCGGTCTACGGCGATTCCACCGACTCTTTGTAACTTCAAGCAATCACTTTTAACCGCTTAGACAAAACACAAGCATTCCACAAAGCTCAAAAAACACAACCCGAGCTCGAGTAGTTAGATAGTCGGCTCTTGAATCCGTTGTACCCCTCCTTACCCGTCACCGTAACCTGACTTTGATCAAAGAACCAACCTGTTTGTTCGACGACGAGTCAATCACCAGTCAATTCCACACACGCATGAGTACGTAAATCACAACAGAGGAAATAGTATCACATCCTTCACAAAGTCTCAGCACCCTCATACGGAGCTCAAGCCAAGAGGCAAAATAGTCGTGAAATGTGGAATTCTTCCTCATTTTCTCGGCTCCTTGACACTGGATAAAAAGGATCAATTCAGGACAGAGCATTCCTCATTGTCTCATCTCGATGCACCATACAATTAATTCAATAAGTCGCACCGTTACTTTTCTTTTGCCAACTGGTGCTTAAGTCTGCTAGTACAAAATGTGTCAAGATGTGCAGGATTCGTGGCAACAAAACCTGTTCAGCGAAAGAGCAAGCGGAGTGAAAGCCCAAGGCAATCATAACTTTATGTCAACTAAGCACATAAGATACATGACAATTCACTAGCTCAAGATACTAATGGATTGTAGCACGAAAATAAAAACCAGCAAAATTTTCCTACAGAAAACAAAAACCACTTTACATAAATTAAGAAAGACTTCCATTCCTTCTGTTTTATAAGCAAAAATGCAGAATCTTATTCTAATGTGCAAAAGATGGGCAACTGAAATCTTTCATACGAAATTATCGATAGGAACCCAGAGGGACAAGAAGGAACTTCCTCGGTGGACTGATTGGCATTCACCGACATTCTTCATAGAAATTTCATAGCGTAAAAAAAAAAAAAATGAGAACCTGGCAAAAAAAAGTGACTTGAATAGAACTCTCCTTAAATTGCCAGTTATAAGCCAGCCAACCTCGACAAAGTTTTGACTAGGGCATGCCAACCTCTAGGAAGTCTTTACACGAGCACTAAAGAGTAAAGATATGATACAACCAATAGGCTTAGACATTCTACATCACAGGCATGCAGCTCCCTCGCAAAGAAAATGGAGGGCATCTTTGTTAGGCGGCAGCAGGATCATTTATCACACCCAAGAAATCATCCTTAATGGTGCCAATGCAGAACTGAAAACAACAAATGAACAAAATATCAGCCATGTTAGATTGAATTACACTCATATAAATTGACCGAAATAATCAAATGTGTGCAAATATGCCTCTACTAAAGTTGCAAGATACATGCAGTATCAACCTACTAATAACTTCTCCTTACCGAAGCACGATTCCAGATATTTAAGAATTGAGAAAAAACAACATATTCCTTCAAGGGAATTCTCAGTCACTCAAGAGGCCTCTCACTCTTCCAACATTCTAAAGCTAAAGGAGGTCACTTGTCAGACAGAGTATTCCAAGTGAAGAGAATGCCCTGGTTGGAAGGTCGACAGCAATTACTATGGCCCTCCATTAGTAGGAGTGTAAACTATGACTCTTCCATGCTACTCAAAGCAAAACTTTCAGCAGATGGAACTTGGAACAGGCACTTGCTAGATCTGCAGAATTGCTTGATGATTTGTTTTCTATTTTGGATCCGGGTGAACAAAACTGGATCTGAGGATACATAGTTCACTCTCAACAGTCCAGATGGCATTAGAACTAAGCCTTTGAAAGCAAAGCAGGAAACACCTGTGGTCCATCCATGCATCCAAAGCATTCTCTTATCACTTGGTGACAATTTTTGTAGTTTAAGTTTCCATCTCTCCAAGAGAAAATACACAATTGGGTTTGGCGTTAGCTGCACCATTCAGTGTCCACTAAGAAGTAAATCAAAGGATGCTATTCCTCGATTTATTTATCAAAATATAGATATGTAAGCAAATTGGCTTTAAATTTTTTTTTTTTAGTGTAAATGAGCTGTCTACAATTCTGAAGCAAAAGCTTTCTCCGTACACTTCTGGAAACTTGTTTGGATAAAAGCAGGTAGTTGCACTGATTATCTTACTGCTTCAAAGTAAAATATTGAACAAAATAAGGTATACGGCAGAAAACGGAAGTGAGCTGAAACGAAGAAAGTGACAATATAAGGGAGTATAGGACAAAGATAGAAAGCCATACTATCTCGGTCGCATCTACGCGAGTCCCAATTATCTTTAGTCTTACTTCGCTGTCCTTCTGAATTTTTACCTGAAAGAAATCATAGAAAACTTCAACAATGATATACACCTAAAGACATAGTTTGCCCCACTGGAAAACATACCGATCCATCTGATGTCGTATAGTTTGGCATATCTCCAGATTGGAACTCCATGTCATCTGGTATCAACTGAAACACAAAGATGATGATATAATGTACAAGTAATTGAAAATAAAATCAAAGGACATATAGCTTGACAAGTAGTTCTATCTCTCTTAACTTGACAAGTAATTCAAATGCATGAGAAAGTAAGAAAGCATAGAAAATGGACCACAAAAACTCACCGGCAAATTTCATTATGAAAAGAGTGCATAAAAAGATTCTTAGGAGCAAAAGCTCAAGCAAGTTAGAGACTCACGTGGTTTGAAACAAAAATCTGAACAGGACCAGCTTCGGCAAAAAATCCCATCTGTGTAAAAGAGACGGTTACTAATCTTCACAACTGTATCTTCACACTGCAGGATCCTTACTAAACATGAATATAAAAAGAATCTGTCACCTTGTTCACCATTGTGACAACAGCTTCTAATATCTCTCCTTTGAAGGGCCTAAACACAACGCATTGGTACTTCACAGGAAATGTCACGTACCCCGTCCCTTCTCGAATCAATCCTTTCCCAATGTTCTCAATACCAGTAATCGCCACCACGAAACCGTGCCTACCACTGTAACAAAGAATGTATCACATGATGCCGAAGGAGTGGTGAAATAAAGAGTTTTCTCTCCGATGGCCGTGCCTCCAATACATCAACTTTAAGCATTCTAAAAGAGCTATGATCACACCCAATCTCGCTCTAAAGAAAGAAAAGGAAGCAACAGCAACCTAAACGAGAGAGTGGGCAGAAGACAAAGAAAGAACTTTCATTATTCATTGCGCGTTCCGTCACAGAAAAACATTCCCTGTGATGAGGAATTGGAATTATGCTCCTCTCGGATATCAAGGAGCACTTTCAAACTGAAAACCTCAACACTTGACAGAGGCAAAATACTTTCAAGTGTCCTAATTCTTTACCCTGCTCTCCAATCCAAATTACATGTTAATTGTTCCTTCGGAGGCACAGAGAGTGCAAGGGGCAAGCAAAATCGAAGCCCCTCGCGAATCAAATTCCACGAGCCTATGCAGGAATCGAACATTGTTTACAGAAGGCATAGGGCAGGAGTCGATGAAATTGGAGACTGGTGGTGAAACAACTATACAAACGGCAGAAACTCACAGATTAAACAAAAAGAGAGCAGTGGATTGAAGAAGAGAACCTGCAAGTGCCCTCGACATCCTTCATGAGCTTGGCGACGAGGTTGTCGCGGAGGTTGCGACCGAAGAAACGAGGGTGGAGTTGCATGTTCCTTTCCAAAACGATGTGAAAGAACATCTTTCCTCTCTTCTCTCAAACCTTCCGACTGAGATTCTTACGGTTGCAGTTCGGAAGCAGACTCGAAGCCAAACTCGGGCTTGACGCCGAAGGCAAGAACTGAGAAGGAAGCGGGAAGATGGGTTTCGCTCGGCTCAGCACCTGGAGGCCGGTTCGGGGAGCGCCCGTTGCTTTGCGAAACACCGAAGCCTGATCTGATGAAGCTCCTTTTATCGTTGCTCTTAACATCCATAAGAGCACACAGCAGCGTTCTTGAGATTGATTTGTAGAAGGGAAACGAGTATAGAACGGTGGCGTTTCAATCACAAAAACCAATCTCCCAGTTTCCTCCTCGAAAAAGTCGGCCTAATACCAAGGTTAGGCCCTAAACAGAGTTTCAACTTCAACTCTTACCCAAATTTGACCCAAAAAAGCTGATAAAAAAAAAGAAAATTACCAAAAAAACCTCTTATCCAAATTTTATGTTGTATGTTATGAAAAAAATTCAATTTTATGTGCAGTTCCAACTCTAAAACAATTTTCGTCCCATAAAAAAATCCTCAATTTTAGGCCCATACCAATTCTACTGTCAATAATTTTTTTTCTCGTAAAAATATCACGACTCTCGGTCCAATTTCATATCTTACTCCTTTTTTTTTTGTCTCGTAAAAGATTGACGTCTTTTACTTGAGTACTATACTTGCCTCCATTAACCCTCCTCAAAATAGCTCTTTGGTATTTTACACTCGGTCTTTGATTCTCTTGTGCTTGAAAATGTTTCATCTCTTGCGGTCAAAGAGCTCGCACTCAGAACACTCAAATCGCTCGTGCTTAGTTGTCAACGAGGTATTTTGGATGACAAGTTAATGAGGAAAAAATTGTGACTCAAGTAAAAGTTCGTGAGTTTTTATAGGACTGTAAAATATTAAGGGGTAAACTTACATAAAATTGGGATAATACCTAAAGTTTGGAGTTTTTTATTGGAATAAAAACAATTAGGGTATAATTAGAATTGGACCTATAGTTAGAGATTTTTCAAGATACAAAAGACAGAATTTGGAACAAGAGCCAAAGTGGACAGTTTTAGGATTTCAGGCCTGAAAAAGTGGGACTGACATTTGATTGTTTCTACGGTCACAAAAGCCCCACTATATCTATATGCCCGATTCTAACATGTTCTTGAACACGAAATATATTTACAACTCGACGTAGTATTTAGTCAATATAAACTTGCAAATCAATCTCGATAAATTTAGTGTTGTTGTTTCAACAAAATAACGATGGCAAAATGAAAAAAAAAATGGTCTATTGCCTACTTTCAATTTTGGTCTCAAGTACTTTATCTCGTGTTAGATTTGATAATTGATTAACGTGCATTCAGTAATTTCAGGTTATACTGAGATGAAGTAGAATAATTTGGACACTTCGGTTATAAAAAAAAAAGAATAATAATGAAAAAAAAGCAATAGTTGGTCCAGGTACTTTTTCTCACGATCAATTTTAATCCCTGCTATATATCTTTGGCCACCATTAGACTAGTTTTGGGCCCAATTATTTGGACAAACTTTATATGTCGTTTTTTGGTCAATTTTTTTTTAAAAGGTGTTGCTAAGTGCCCATGATTAACATGTAGTGTCAGACGTTTCTAATTACTACAGAAATTGAAAGTTTTTTATGAGAGGTCGACACTTGATTATTGCGTTTGAGGAATTTAGCCCGTAAGGAACGGACTGGATCGTTACATTTTAGTGGCTTATGTCATCGTTTTTTCACTGGTTATTGAAAAGATTTCAATTAAATACTTGGAATAAGGTGTGTCAGGTCGCATCATATGATTCGATTCAAATTGACTCACACTACTTATTTATGACCTATTTATTATAATTAAAGTTTCTTGACCCATAACTCACTAGATTCATATTGTTAAAAGACTTACATATTTAATCTAATTAAGAAAAAGGTGTTTCTTATAAATTTTTGTTAAAATTACACTGCTAAAACATTGTGGATAGATTTTAAAGAAATAAAAATCTGATTTTTTTTATTTTTAAAATTTTCCTTCTAAGTCTAGCGAGGTTTGGGCGGTTGGTCATGAGGGCCGTTCGACCCTCTCCAACCACAAGCGAAGGCAGGCAATCAACGTTGGATTTCGCTGAAAGCAAAGCAAAAGAAATAACAAAAAATAAAAAATAAAGCAAAGCTAAATTCAAACAAAAAGTTATTTTTTAAATGATCTATTTATTATGATTCACTTAATATAGTTAGGTATACCATTTACGACCCATTTCAAATCTATTTAAAATCCATTTATTAATTAACCTCTTCATGATCTATTCAAGCTTGTTTTTAAAATTTAAGACAACCCATTTATCACTTACACTATTAAATATGAGTTTTAAGCCCATTTTGCAACATTTACCAAAATGGAAATCATTTTACAGAAAAGAATTAGAATGATATTTGAAATAAAATTCTGAAGTGGTCGAATTAATCTTAAATAATAGTCCAACCAGTTAAATGATGATTTGTATAGACAGCCAAATATGCTCATGTCAGATGTTCTTCCCCAACGCTTTAGTCAGCAAATCCTCTCTGCACTTGGATGATAACATAAAATTACCTTAAAATCGGGATAAAAAAAATGTTACGATGGATAAAATTTGTAGCAAAATAAAGCAGGAATTGCCAAAATTGAACCCGGGCAATAGTACATGGATGATTGGATCATTTCTGTAATTTCTGTTCGACTTTTTTGTTTTGTGTTTTATCACATGATCGTCCCTTGTTCATCTTTGGCATCAAATCAGGCATTCTCCGTCAAAATTTGGACGTCATCAAATTACAATTTGATATTAGTGTAGGGAACAAAATTTATCTTGAAATAAAGTACGAAAAAGATCAAAATCGAATGTGGATAATAATAATAGTTCATGGACCATGTACTCGCTTCACTGCTATCCACTGCTACGAACGAGATCACTAAATTTCTGAGCGGCAGTGACGCGTGGGAAAGGGAGATGATGAACTGAGAACGACGTACATTACATTCCACGAAGTACTCATCGTTACACTTGTTATTTCGTTTCATGGACAGCGAGCGGGACTCGACTACACCAGACTACACCACCATTTATTGTCTCCACATGGCATTGTGGATGCATGCGGGTGTGCGGAAATCTATGCGAACTTTATGCTAGACCAACACTCGGCCTGAGGTAAGACGCGTCTCTGCATACGGCGGTGGTGGGGTGGAGTAGGACGGAGGCGGGTTGGAGTATGAAGGTGGCGATGAAGAGTATGGCGGCGGCGGAGGCTGATAGGATGGAGGAGAGGGCGGTGGTTGGTAGGTTGGAGGTGGGGGCTGATAGGATGGCGGAGGGTTGGAGTATGGAGGTGGTGACGAAGAATACGGTGGAGGCGGAGGTTGATAGGATGGAGGAGATGGCGGTGGTTGGTAGGATGGAGGTGGGGGTTGGTAGGATGGAGGAGATGGTGGTGGTTGCTGCGGCGGAGGCTGCCTATACGGTGGAGAGGACGGCGGTGGATGTCTTGGAGAAGGCGGAGGGTAATGGCGAGCTGGTGGTGGATGCCGGTGAGATGGTGGAGGGTGTCTGGGAGAGGGTGGTGGAGGGTGCCTCCGGGAGGGTGGTTGTTCTCGGGAGGGAGGTGGAGGTTGCCCATAGGATGGCGGTGGAGGTTGCCCATAGGATGGCGGTGGAGGCCGCTGTCTTGGGCTCGAGGGTGGCGGAGGGTGCCTCCGGGAGGGTGGCGGAGGATGCCTTCTGACAGGTGGGCTCACTCGGTAGGGAGGGGGAGGAGGATGTCCGTACGAGGGTGGAGGAGGAGGATGTCTTCGGGAGGGCGGTTTCGCCCGAGACGGTGGTGGAGGGTATTTGCGCGAGGGCGGCGGAGGCTGTCGCTGAGGTGGTGGTGGAGGGTTCCCATAAGAAGGCGGGGGACTGGGCTGCGGGGCTGGTGGATACTGAGGAGGTGGTGGAGGGTACGAAGGTGGTGGCGGATGCCGACGAGAAGGAGGCCGAGTCCGCGGAGGGGGTGGGGAACCCCCGTAGGGTGGAGGGTGAGACACTGGCGGGGGAGAGCCATACCGAGGAGGCGGAGGAGATCCGTAACTATAAGGCGGGCTCCCGCTCCCATAAGAGGCTTTGTCATAGCTAGAGACTTCACCGCCCAGGTCTGCACCGGTGGGATCTCCGGCGACGGCACCAAAAGAAAGAGCGGCGTTGCGCTCAAACACGAGCACCGCCACCACCGCCAAAATGCGAAGACAACAAGCAAGCCTCTTCATTTCTCAACTTTCTCACTCGAGCAATGGCCTGTCGCTTGAGCTTTTGGAACTAGTCGGAGTAAAGACTAAAGAGATCAAATCCCGAGAAGGGGTTTAAATAGGGCACTGCCTGCCTGGCTCGGGGTTCTCAGTTCTCACTCCGTCCGTCCCGGGGTCGGCATGGCTACATGCCAAACATAACAGAGGAATATCGGAAGGGATGACTTGAGCCACTTTGGTGCACATGGCTCCATGCAGGGCGAGGGGCGCTCAATCAGGCTCCACGTGTGACGCCGTCCCCACCCTTCTTTTTTGGCTTCTTTTGCGTGTTTCCGGGAGAGTGCCTGATAAATTTGACTTTTAACCCCTCGCATCGTCACCAAAACTTGGAAAAACAAGAAAGATGGATTGGGCGGGCTTCCCGCAGGCACCGCTTCCGGAACGCGATGAAGTCATGCGCACGTTCCCCACACGCTCGACTCCCGCTCGGTGCATTAAAAAACCCTCATGTACCCTCCCGGGACAGCAGAGAATGGCGTGTTCCCTGGGTGGTGGGCTAGGTCTATATCTAAATCTTAAAATCAATCCTATTATAACTGAATTTTAATTTTTGAAATCGACAAACTGTTTATCTTGAAATCTGTTTTGAAACTGTTAATATTTTTCGTTTAGATTTCAGGACATACTCAACAATCTATTTTCTTTTTTTTCCCTATCAAAATAATGCGAGTATCAATGAAATGAGTAATAAAAATTATAATCCACCAAAATCATAATTCAAAATATAAATAGTCGACTTTTTATCTAAAATCGATTTTATGATACTAATCGGTTTAAATATTAGCTTTGATTTTATGAAATTGATTAAAGCTTAACACATAAATAATGTACCTTTAAAAGCAACTAGAAATCGGTTATTAAATCGGTTTGGGTGGGTCTCCATCTAGAACAGGAATCCGACTGATTTCAACATGTTTCCAAAAATTGGAACTAGTATCCGGCCCTATTTGAGCAAGAATCAATTCTCGATTTTATTTTTCGGGTGGGTCGATCTGGGTTATGAATAAACCCGATCCGATTGCATACCCCTAATGTTTCCCATTCTTCTGTGATTTTACCTCGGAAAAAGAATCATCTAGGCCCTCGGTTTCACCGCCTCATCACTGATCTTAGTCTACGGGGGTGCATATGTTTAGGAAGGCCCATTTCACTCGGAAATAAAAGAGTCCTGTCGTCCCTATGTCCTATGGTCCTTGAACTTAACGAGTTTGTACATGTAAATCTTACATTCCACGCCTTAAAATTTGTCAGCTTCGTGTAATCTAAAAACTTCCGTCTAGTACGTGAGTTTCAAATGGTCGGAAGTGCGCACACGCGGGTTTATTTCTGTTGATTCCGTTATCCTACGTCCCCCTAAACAATCCTATCCAGCATCCTACACGCTGACCTGACCCCTCGTACTACCCCTCATTGACAAACGAACCCTAATTCGCGTTTGATCAGGAAACGATCACATGCGTTTGCGCAAGGAGGAAAGACAAAACATGGGACGAAACAAAATTTGGCCAATGAAGCCTTACCATACGACTCATCCGACGCTGAAGACTTCTAAGTTCGTCCATTCTGACAGAGATATAAATGAGGAAGAGGTAACTTTCTCTTTCACAAAAGGCCATAAATGTATGGCATAGGGATACTGAAAAACATTAACTTCTCCTTGGAGTTTCAAGGTTGTTTTCCTCGGCTTGTGATCACTTTTAACTATGTCAGTGATCGATGGGATACCGCAGGGCAATATATTGCAAAAATCAGGAAAAGATAAATCTCCGTTGCATAGAAATTAATGAAGGCAAGCTGTTGGATCTTCTTCAAAAGAGAGACACAAAGATGAAACAACTTCGCTACTGGAATCAGTTGATGTTTGAACATCCTTGCAGTCACCAACAACAGGTGAAAGATGGCGTTCTCTTGAACCTTGCGTCATGGATAAGCTGTGTTGCGTTGCACTGATGCCAACACTGAAAATTTACTACTGTATGGTGTGGCGGGTGGTGCGACGGCTCAATCGAGCGTTCTTGCCTCAACGAATCGATGTTACTGAAAGCACCCTAAAGACTGTAGGATATGATTGGTCTCCAACAGAAAGGAGAAGAAATTCCATGAGCAATGCCAAGGCATGTAAACAATTCTACGGCGGGGGGGAAAAAAACACAGAGAATGAAAAGACCCTGGTTGTAATCTACTAGCTGAGAAGTCCTTCCACATTAATCTTGATGGCGGACTCTTTCAAATGGAACAACACCATATTCTATGAGCTGATCCTGATGCATCAGCAACAGTGATTGTAGTTCCTCGATCACGACGGGAAGCGGTGGCGGCAGTTTCCCGAGCCGCTAATGCCCTTAGCCTCTTATTATGGTTAATCTGGGTCAAAATTGTCGGGAACACCCTCTCGATGTTCGTCGCGTCCAATGCGGGAAGTCTCCAGGAACAGAAGGCCCTCCGTGTCTGCCAAAGCTTCACCTTCCACCATTTGCACAGCTCTGACGAGATTTAGGTCACACTTATTGCCGGCCAGCATGATCGCAATGTTAGAATCGGCATGGTCCCTCAGTTGACGAAGCCATCTCTGGATATTGTCAAAAGTTTCCCTCCTGGTTATATCATAGAGAAGAAGCGCGCCAACAGCTCCCCTATAGTATGCACTAGTTACGGCCTGGGATCGTTCTTGACCCGCTGTATCCCATATCTGTACCTTAATCATCTTTCCTTCCACCTGCACCAAAGGACATCTCGTTTATGTTATGTCAAGACTAATCATCGAAAGTGAAATAGGTTGCAAGAACATATGATGCACCATCACAAGAATGGAAGAACATTGTTAACATACAACAGTACAAAAGAAATAACCTATGCATGCTTAACCTAATGAGGGTTACGCTGAAATCCACACACCACCATCCTTTTATTTCACTGTAAAAAGGAAGACAGTAAATAACACCATTGAAATTGTAGTAGTCTTTGGATCTTGGCCACGTCGTTTGAATAATAGCGACAGCCTCATCAAGAACTTTCACATTCCTAATACAAAGATCAAGAAGGTTTTGATCGTACAATCGGTGACCAGCAGAACAACACAGGCAAACCAAGGCTGATGAAAAGTGGCACGTTTAAATCGAAAGGAAGCAATGCAAACAAACGGATAGTCAAGTCCGGTAGAGCTCTCGCCTGTAGCATCATCGATGCGAACTCGAAACCAATGTTGGGCCTGAACTCCATGCAAAACTCATTTCCAGCGAACCTCGCGAGAATGTTGGATTTCCCGGCACCGGAGTCCCCGATCAACACGATCTTAGATACATAGTCGCACTCGACATTCGCATTTTCGGCCATATCCTTTTCTCCGCTCTGAACTCTCTCAAACCTATCATATATACAATCGACAACGAATTCAGATCAAAAAAGCACTTCAAGACCTCCAAGATTCGCGCATTCATGCACATGCAAGCAAGCGAAAAAAGACATGGCGGATCTTGAAACCCTAGGCACAAACGACGAACGAAACTGACAGCGAAGCAAACGAACGCACCTTCGAGAAGAGGGGATGCTTCAAGTGAGGAAATCAGGAATGGGAAATGATTCAGAGGGTGAACAGTAAGGAATTGAAGGATCTTAGAGGATTATCGTCTCCGAAAGAGGAGGAAAAAGATTATAAACGAGTGTTGCTGGTTGACGTTACTAACTGGTTTTCTTTCGAAATCTTGAAGAAGACGGAAGAAAGATAACTGTGAGCAGTGATTTTTCAAAACGGCCGAGCTTAAATAGCCACAAGCCAGGCGGCAATCCATAGCATGGAAAACTCAATTTCAATTTGAATTTCATTAACTAGTGTTCCATAGTCCTACTAAAGATGCTTACCATTTGATTTCTAAGATATTTTTTGACAAATAAACAAAAAAATAAAAGAAAAAGCTTTACGGTTATATTGGCATATTTTACTATCAATTGAAGATAACACAATACGATCACATGTAAATTCTCGAACCTTATAAAAAAGAAAGTGCTTGGAAATGGATGGATCAAGGATGATATTTGTACCCCGATAGAGGAAAAGATACCTTTACATCATATCAATCGGCGTTGTTCGCATGTTATGAATCTCATCCTACTTGACGCCATCCGCGTATCTCACTTCCGTTTGATCAGTTATATTATGTGACACTACCCAATAATGCATTCATCTTATCAAATGCCTTGTTTTGAAAGAGGTACAAAACAATACGGTCAGAATAAAATCAGTGGCTTTGGGGCCATAAAATAACTGAATTGATCTATTAATAATATTTAACCTTGTCTGATGAAATCTCTTTTTATCTAAATAGTTAATTAATAAGCGTATCACATTCGAGAAGTTCGCTGAGAATTCTTTCACATCACAGTGCAAATCAAACAATTGTTATAGTTAGAGCATATATCGAGTATGGTATAAGTATAACGACTTCAAATTCACATCACGGTCTAGTTCGAAGGAAAAGGTCAGTGTACTGGGATTTACTACACCAAAGCATGCGGACAATGGGCTATGCGGATTAAGGGTTGGGCCTTTAGGAGACTAAGATAGTCCACAACAAGTAGTCACTACTTCCAACTAAACTGATCTGCAGGCCGGCTTATCAGAGCTTCTACCAGATTCATATGATCAGACTCCACGATTATGCTCGCAGTTCTGTTGTCTTCATTCAACGCTATAGCTTGGAGTGCTTCAAGGAAGGCTAGGGTTTGGACTTTAGAAGCAGACGAAACCTTCACCGATTTGGCAACGTCCGTGATAATTTTTGTCAGAAATCGCTGATATTGCAATCTAGTCATTGTCGGCCGTCCGACGTGGCATGCACAGCCACATCAGCGATTTCAAACAAAAATTGACTGAAATGACTACATTTGATTTCTTGCAATGATTTGGGGCTAAATTAACATCTATGCAAATAGATTTATGACTGACTTGACAATTTCCCCAGCACTTTTTTAGCCATTAAATCCCAATTTTCCTCCATGAAAGTACAAGATTCGCTCTAATTTCTTGAACCAAAAGGCATTGCAAGAATCCAATGTGGTAACTGATGCGGAGTGCCAATTTGTTCAACTGGCACGAGAAAGTCAGCAGGGTCTTTGTTGTCCACCAAGAGGGTAAAATCTCATATATTAATATTATTGTCACCTATAAGCGGGACTTGATGAAGTATAGGAAAATTAGATCGAAGACAAACCTGAAGCCAATGCAAATAAATAAAAAGAATGTTGATTTGAGTCCAACGAAATGATATTGTGTCCTTAGACGAATTTGTCCCCTCAATCAGTACCCAAGGACGTTGGACAAATGTCTTCCAGGATAGAATGAATTACGTTCCTCTGAAGTGATACGTCTTCAAAGTACTCCTTCGAGCGCAAATTTGCAGAACAATCGCACAAATGATGAAGATGATGAATGAATGACGAACATAACAATTGTATCTAATGCTTGTGTTTGATACTCGTTTTTAATGTGATGGTTAATGCTTTATATTTATAGAGAGCAAAGCGAAGAGTTATGAAGACATATGGCTTCGTCGACGAAAAGACACGATTTTGTCAAAAGAATTCGATGAAACGTCACAAAGTCTTATAGTTTCGACGAAACGTTACAATATCGTACGGTTTCATCTATGAAGGGTTACGAATTGAAACAACTCTTCATTTCTCATTCAATTTCTTATGAGATTTTACGAAAAAGTTCCAACAATCCCCCGCATGAATGAGAAGTTCAATTATCAAAACTCTCCATGAATGCATGACATGCAATGTGCGAATATTCTATGAGAGAACGTTGCATCGAGATAAGTAGTCTAAAACTTTGAACTTACCATAATGGAGACTTATCGGACTTACTCGGTCAATCAGTAGACTTGATGTCTTTGAACTGTCGACTTTTGATGTAAGCCTAGACAATAGGAAACACATAACTTTCCCTCTAACAAAGTTGGTTCTCACTGTTGTTTTCGTTTTGGCCACGAACACCGCTAGTCTTATGAGTGCTTTAGAGAATTCGGCCTATTCAATTCTCACAGAAGCGGCCCTACTTCCCACTCACATAGGTGATTTCTGAATGTACAATATATCGCATACTCGATTAAGAATCATTAAAAGCTTACGCTTAACCTTCATATATTAGTACCGTCTCTATATGGAAATGAGTAAAGAATTTCACAGTACTCTACACCGCATTTATAACTTTGTTGTCCCTTTGCACCTAGATCTTGGGATCTCCAGTCAACTAGGTAGGGTTTCCACTATGACGACTTATTTATCGGCCTTAAACCCATTCCCCTTGATGTTTTCACGACCATATATCTAATTAGGCCTTTTGTTAATGGATTCACAATATTATCCTTTGACTTTACATAGTCAATTGTGATAATTTCACTAGAGAGAAGTAATAATTGCACTAGAGAGAAGTTGTCTTACTAATATATATAACATTTCTCGCTCTCACACTTTGAGATAATTCTTGAAATTTTTTCAAGATGGTGGTAGCCTTTCAATGAAAGCATCCATTTGAAATGGTTTACTTAGAACCATATCTTTGGCAAGAATGTTATGCATAATCTCTTGGAGTTTTCAGGACTTGGAATTAGGACGGTTATGAAATCAACCATCTTTAAGTCCATAAACTTGCCGACGATGAATCTTTTCAATCCACCATATTATGCTTTGCATTTCTCGTCCAAACTTTTCCTTAATTCCTTAACCATTTTAGCGGCTATAAACATTATGGAGGGAATTGTTCAGACCATTTAGAATTTAACTGCGACATAGGAAGTCAAAATGCTTCTGTACATCTACAGCAACAATCCTTTTCATGTTTGTCTCTTCTTCTTCCAACTTACTTAGGAGCATCCTTATTGAGGAACCTTGCCAAATTCAATGTCATGACATAGAACAACATCTTCTATTGTCATCTCTTAAAAAACCATACTATTGAACTTTTCTGGCTTCTCTTCAAAAGTTGAGATAGATGCAATAGACGTTATCGATGTCGAAGCCATGAAAATAGCCCAACATACACTTGAAAAATATATGTACATATGATTTCATATGCATTCTAATAATTTTATATGCATAAAATATATTCAAATAATATATCAAAATGAAGATAATTTCGAGACGAATGCAACAGTACCAAGAATATCCCAATCGGAGTTCGTACGCATTCGTACGAGCTAGTCAAAGTTTTTGTTTTGACTGGTCAACAGGGTTGAAATGCAATTTTCAAAAAGTTCAAGGACTGAAGGGCAATTTTCGAAAAGTCAGGGACTAAATTGAAATTTTGGAAAAAATTTGGGGCAAAATTACAATTTCGAAAAAAATTCAAGGACCAAAATGAAATTTTTGAAAATTGGTAAAAAAAAGTCAATGGTCAACGTTGACTAGTTAATGGTCAATGGTCAGCCTGGTCAATGGATTGGTATCTGGGTCAGGTCAAAGTCAAAATGGGCCGGGTCAGAACTGGATCAGAGAGTCGGGTCAAGAGGAACCGGGTCAACGGGTAGGGCCGAGTAGCGCCTTTTTGGATCAGCGCGTGAATCCCACGCGCAGACGCCACCACGGCGTGTGTGGCTGAATCATACGGCCATTTGAGGCCGGCGACCACTACTTTTTCTCATATTGAGAAGACAAATCAAATGGTATCATGAAAATCAACTTTCATTGGATAAATTTTTGCGTACATGCGACGTTTCGTTGCGAACCCCCGGGCCGACGCCGTCGTAGCGCGTGTAGCCTCATACAACCTCCTCTGAGGACGGGCGACCACTCATTCTTCTCGTCTTGACGAGACGAGTCTGACCATGCGTTCAAAAATAAATTTTATGGACCATAACAATCTCGAAACACTATGAACAATATATTCTCTCGAGACTCATTATATTGACAATTCGTATTCATCCATTGCAGTTCATCGTATCGACCAATTCAAAACTCGATGGAAACATGGTAGAAATTCTAACTTGGCTCTGATACCAATATTAGAATTTTAAACATTCTACTAGCACCATAACATAATGCGTACAGCAAAAATAATTATACGAACCAAGCACAAGAAATAAAATTCGTCTGAAGATTGTTATCCACTAAGAGGGTAGAATTTCGTATATTAAGATTATTTTTGCCTATAAGCGGGACTTGATGAAGTATAGGAAAATTAGGTTGAAGACAAACCTGAAACCAATGCAAATAAATGAAAAGAATGTTGATCCGAGCCCAACAAAACGACGTTGTCATTAAGACGAACTTGCCCCTCAATCAGTACCCGATGACGTTGGACAAATGTATCCCAAGATAGAACGGATCACGTTCCTCTGAAGTGGTATATCTTCAAAGGACTCATTCGAACGCAAATTTGCAGAACAATCGCATAAATGATGAAGATGATGAATGAATGACGAACATAACAATTGTATCTAATGCTTGTATTTGATACTCGTTTCTAATATGATGCTTTATATTTATAGAGAGCAAAGCGAAGAGTTACGAAGATATATGGCTTCGTCAAAAGGGTTCATCGACGAAAAGGCATGATTTCGTCGAAAGGATTCGATGAAACGTCACGAAATCGTACAGTTTCAATGAAACGTTACGATGTCGTACGGTTTCATTGATGAAAAGTTACGAATCTAAACAACTCTTCATTTCTCATTCAAATTCTCATGGGACTTTACGAAAAAGTTCCAACAGTCTTCTCTTTTTTAAGGACGCGGATGCGAATACCCCTGGCCATCTGGAATGCCCATTGGTGCGTTTGAAATTGCAACATCTTCTTTTCGTGTCATTTAACAAATGCCAGGTAATTCTCTTTAATGCAGAAATTTTGAATTTAATGAGAAAATTACGTTAAATCAGATAGATTATGTGTAATGCGAAAAACCTTATTTCACTTATGTTGAAATATACTGTCGATTAAGATGGCACGAGTATATGATCACACGTTAATTCTCGGGCCTTAAGAAAAAAGGAAAACTGACTGGAGATCCAAAAGATGAGGTTGTTATTGAGCATTTGGATGAGTCGAATGAGCACGTCCGTACCAATAAATAATATATTTGAAAAATTAAGATATGGTCACGTCATCGCTGGCGGTGCCATGTAAAACGATCGGCATCCATGTCAACGATTTTCACCCTGGTAGAACTGAATCGGTAAAAGGAGAAAAATTTTAAGATCGAATCAACAAAATTAAGAAATGTAGGGTGGCAAAAGTACAAAAGTTTATATTTTTTTGGAGAATTTTCCTCCAAGCGACTCATCCAAAGCAATAGAGTGACTCTTTTAAAAGAGATATAAATGAAGCAGAGACAACTTCTCTTTTACAATAGATCATAAATGTATGGCATAGAGATACTGAAAAACATTAACTCCTCCTTGGAGTTTCTGTGTTACATTTCTCAGTTGAAAGCACACCTGACAACTCTTCAACGGAGAGACAAAAGGATGAAATGAAACAGGTTTGCTTCCGGATTCCCTTGCCAGCATGACAGGGAATCATTAACATCCCCACCCTCCATTATAGGAGGGAAATTTTTTTAATCATTTATGGAGGGTGAAAATGTTACCTCTTTTTTGCTGGTAGGAAATCCCCGGCCACTGAAATCAGCTGGTGTTTTGGACATCATGGTAAAAGAATTACCATAAAAATATGGGTGACATTGATTGATCGGGATGTCCAAATCAAAATGGACGGTTTGGATCAATCCACGTCACTTTTTTTAAGGGGGAAAGTTTTTGGTGGAAATGTCAATTTTTTTAAAAAAAAATTATGTCGGTTGATTCGGGCCGTCCATTTTTTATTTGGACGGCTCAGATCAATCATGTCACCGTCAATAGGGGATCCGGTTCCATTAAAATATAGTTTTTTCTTGAGCCATCAATCATGGATAAACCGTATTGCATCGATTCCAACACCGAAAATTTGCTACTATACGATACAGTGTGTGGGGCGACTGCTCAATCAAGCGTTTCCGCCTTAAGGAATCGATGTCATTAAATGCATCCTAAAGATCGTAGAATGAGATTGTTCTCCAACAGAAAGGAGGAGAAACTCCATGAGCAATGCCAAGGCATGTAAACAATTCTACAGATACAGGGGAGAAAAAAAAGAGACCGAAAAAGACCCCGCTTGCAATCTACTAGTTTAGTCGTCCTTCCGCGTTAATCTTGATGGCGGACACCTTCAAATGGAACAACACCATAGCCTATTTCTTAATCCCGATGCATCCGCAACATTGATTGTAGTTCCTCGATCACGGCGGGAAGCAGCGGCAGCAGTTTCTTGAGCCTCTAATGCCCTTAGCCTTTTGATGTGGTTAATCTGGGTCAAAATCGCCTGGAACGCCCTCTCGATGTTCGTCACGTCCAATGCGGAAGTCTCCAGAAACATAACGCCCTCCGTGTTTGCCAAAGCCTCACCTTCCGTCCTTTGCACAGCTCTGACGTGATTCAGGTCACACTTGTTACCGGCCAGCATGATCACAATGTCAGAATCGGCACGGTCCCTCAGTTGACGAAGCCATCTCTGGATGTTGTCAAAAGTTTCCCTCCTGGTTATATCGTAGACAAGGAGCGCGCCAACAGCTCCCTTATAGTATGCACTAGTTACGGCCCGGGACCCTTTTTGACCGGCTGCATCCCATATCTGTACCTTAACCATCTTTCCTTCCACCTGCACCGAAGAACATCTCGCTTATGGTATATCAAGACTTATCTCAGAATCACAAGACTATCGACTTTGCCCCGAATGTCTGCAACCCTGATCATCGACAGTGAAATAGATTGCAAGAACATATGATGCACATCACAAGAATGGGCTTAGCACACAATGGTACAAAAGAAAGGATAATCTCAGTCGGGACGACATGAGACTAGGTCATCAGTTCCGCACTTTCTTCACCAGAAAAAAGGAAATGGCTTTCACTTCACTTGTGAAACTTATTGAATAGTAGCTGCAGCCTCATCAAGAACGTTCATATTCCTAATATAAAGATTAATACAACAACTTCACTCTCTCAATTCAAGTATCTGATGCGATGGCGACATGCATGTTTCAACCCTAGCTGAAATAGAGATGTTCAATATGTGCCGACAGAATATCATCTAACCGAAAAAAACAAGAAATGGTTCTGATCATATGATCGGCAACCTGCAGAACAGCACAGGCAAACCAAGACTGATGAAAAGCAACACGTTTAAACCGAAAGGAAGCAATAGCAAACAAACGGATAATCAAGTCCGGTTGAGCTCTCACCCGTAGCATCGTCGACGCGAACTCGAAGTCAACGTTGGGCCTGAACTCCATGCAAAGCTCCCTTCTAGCGAGCCTCGCGAGAATATTGGATTTACCGACACCGGCGTCCCCAATCAACACGATCTTTGACACAGAATCACCCTCGATATTCGCATTTCCAGCCATAGGCTTTTCTCCTCTCCGAACTCTCTCAAACCTGTCATATCCATTGGATAACGAACTCAGATTAAAAAAGAAAAGAAAAAAGGCAGTTAAAGACCTCCAAGATTCACGCATTCATGCGCTTGGCGAGCAAGCGAAAGAGCGAAGCTTGACAGTGAAGTAAAAGAAGGCACCTTATAAAAAATGGGAAATGATTCTGAGGGTGAACAGCAAGGAATCTAGAGATCCTAGAGGATTATCGTCCCAGAAAGAGGAGGAAAAAGATCGGAAACGGGTGTTGCTGATTGACGTAGCTAACTGGTTTTCTTTCGAAATCTTGAAGAAGAACACGGAAGAAAGATAACTATGAGGGAGGGTCATTTTTCAAAACGGCCAAGCTTAAATAGCCACAGCCGGGCGGCAATCCCTCGCATGGAAAAAAATACGATTTCAATTTGAATTTTATTTTATCCATTTGTTTCATTAAAAATGAGTGGCTTTAGAAAATATTTTTTTTTTGAGAAGTCAATTTTTCAGGAAAATGATTATATTTTTCGTCATTTGGCTGAAATATGAAAAATACTCGAAAAATATTTTCGGTTGTTTGTACTCCTTTCAATATTTTTTTTTTGTTTTTTTTCTGTTTTTCTATTAATTTTTTATTGCTTAAAAAAATTCAAAATTTTTAATGATTTAATGATTTATCTTTAGTTTTTTTTCTTTTTTATGTTTTTATTTTTCTCTACTCCCTGTAATTCCTTCCAATCCACCTCTTGAATTTTACTAGTCTAGTGTCGGACACGCGTCTTATGATCAACGCGTAAATTTGAATTATATCTCAACTTAGCCAAAAAGTCGAGATAAATAAACCTTCAAGTTTCATCCTTTACGTCTTAAAGAAGCATCCCATTTGTTATCCTCATTATGCAATCGATGTGAAAATCCTTTCTTTAACTTGTAATCCGTACACGTCTCATTCCTGGCTTCTTAAATAGATCTTTTACTTGTCTCTCTCTATCACCACTAATATGGAACATATAGAGTCGTCAATATGGATCAATAACCCATTTTTTACCCATATTTTCATATAAATGAGTTATATATGGGTTTTGAGTTTTTAAGGCCTTAATAAAAGTGGGTTTAAAGTATCTAAGTTGAATCAAATGGGTCATAAGTAAGTCATACTCTTAGACCCATTTTCGACCCATGAAAGTAGCCCCACAAATTGCACATAGGCCAGGGGCCATAAAAGGCTTGGTTTTTTTTTTTGTTTTTGTAAATTAATGAAAGAAATCAGAAAAGAAAAATACAATAAAAAAGTATTAGATGTCGGTCGTCACCCTCCACGGCCCTCCTACCCCGATTGCCGCCATCTACCAATCGCCGGGGGAGAAATAAAACAGAAAAATAATTTTTTAAATAATAAAAGTATTATTGAATAAAAATATTTTTTAAAAAAAAATTCAAAAATCAGAAAAAAAAATTTAAAAAAGAAAAAGAAAAAAATGTAACTTGATTAAAAATAACTAAAAAAATTGGAAAAAATTCAATTAATTAAAAATATTTAATTTTTATCAAATCATAAAAATGTAAAAAAAAGGAAAAAATCTTACTTGATTTTTATTGCATGAAAATATTTTAGTATCATTATTTTTATTTTATTTAATATTTATTTGATGTGAAGTTTTTATTTGGTAACATATGCATGTGAAGAGCTTAAAATAAGTTAAATGAGTTATATAGGTCTTCTTAGAATATTAGTACGATTTGATAATATAGGTCAAAATGGGTTAGGTTGGGTATGGGTCTGCTACAGGTTGAGTTGAGGTATAGGTCATTGAATATGGGTTAAAACGGGCTAGACGGGTCAATATGGGTCGAACTAAATGTGGCCACGGGCTGTCAAACGTCGACGCTGGGCTGTCAACCCGCGATTTTGGTTTGTGGCAAAGGTTGAACTGGAACTGCCCCTTCAAGGGGCGATTTCGGTTCTGGTTCTAGACATATTCTGATTTTGATTTTTAAATTTAATTTTTAAAATAATAAATTATCAATTATAAATTATAATCAAATTGTATATTGTAATCAAATTTGGGAGGAAAAATGAGAGGGGGAATGGGGTAGAACTTAATGAATTATCATTAAACGCCTACATATCTTCTTGAGGATGAAAGGACCAAAGTCCATGTAGTTCATTTACCTTTGATAACCCAACCTACCACATCTCCAATTGTTGCTACCTATTGTGATACCCGTGGCAGTGGTATCTCCACCATCATCATTGAAGAATTTGTCATCTCGATCCAGCTCTTATTGTCGAAATTTAGTTTTTGTCCAATCATCAACACAAGCTTGAGTTTTCATGGCATCCAGATTTATTCTTGAACGGCGGGCATTCCAAATTAATCATCTAGCACTAAATTTTTGTTTAACTGCAACTGCTGAAGAAGGGGTTGCTAACATCTGTTTTGCGATGAGAGCGAGAACTGGATAATCGATTGAATGACTCTTCCACCACTCCAGAATTTTGAAATCTATGCCGTGTTCAGAATCACGGAACTCAAAAGTAATGGTTAAATAGTTTTCTAATTCGTAAATATTACTTATTGCTCCCTTTTGTCTTTTTTTTTTCTACTCATAAGCATATTGTACCCTCTACTAAGTCTAGTCCACCCTCATCGCTTTGTGGGGCACTAGGTTGGAAAGATCCATTATTACCTAAACCACATCTACTACAAAATTCCTTATATAATGCTACTATAGCGTCTTTAACCTCTTCTTGTATAGTTTTAATATCTATTTTTTCATTCAAATGTAAACAATCATAATAATAAATATTAAGATAATCATATAAATCATCTAATTTAGTACGTGGATCGAAAACAATAGCAACCAAATAAACAAGAGGAATGTTGAGATAATAATTCAATCATTTTTCTTGCATGGCTATAATAGTCAGAGCTAATTAAGCATTTTTTTTTCATAATCACAAAAAACACCAGTAGTATTAACGCACTTTATTAAAAATAAAGGCGTAGTAGGATAATAAACATCAGATAAAGTATAAGTAGCATCATTAAAACTTTCAAAAAAATCTAATTTTTTTGCAAACATACCAATCTTGCGGGAGTAAAATAATTTCGAAAATATTATTCGAAATAAACGCGCATGATAATTCTTTATAATCAAAATATTGATGAAGCAACTTGTAGGTAGAATTCCAACAATCGGAATGTCTTTTGAAAATCTTTTTGATTTTGTTCCATTTTGTTTACAAAATTTTCCCTATTCCTTCATAACTTGGAGACAACTCCATAAAAATTTAATTGCAGTCTTTATTGGGGAGAGAAAAGTCTCAAGAATTTGTAAATCATCTTGTACACATAAATTTAAAACATGGCAAACACATCTAATGTTAAAAAAATATCTGCGAAAAGGGAATTCACAAATATTTTCTAACTTGGGAATGAAAGCTGTATTTGCCGCAACATTATCAAAATCAATTGAAAAAGCTTTATTAATCAAATTATATTCTTCTAAAACTTGTCTAATTATTCTATAAATATTAGTGGTCGTATGCCTGTCATCAAACAATGGAAATGCAAGAACTCTTTTTTGAATGTTCCAATTGTCACCTATCCAATGACCTGTAATACTCATATAAGAATAAATTTGTCAAGAATCACTCCAAATGTGGCTACATATATGCACACATCCATTGAAATTTGTAAAAAAGTTTGTCAAAACTTTTTTTTTAATAAACCTTAAAAATTTCGCGTTTAAGAGTATTTCTCGGAATAGATTTTACTTACGGAGTAAGTGCAGTGTTTAACCAAATAATTCCAACCAAATTTTTTTTCCAGTAGTAAACAATAAATTTTCAATGACAACATGTTGAGCTAATGTTTCTTTATAAAGTTGATTAGTGTAACAAAATAAAGAATGAATGTTAGGATTGGTGTATCCAAAAATTTATTATTGGCTGGTGTCGATCCTCATTTTCGTTGCATGTTTTTGCATCAGATGTCGACGGTATGTTCCACGGCCGTTTCTCAACTTAAAATTGTATGATTTTGTACAATATTTACAATTAATCTTATATTGTAATATGCCAACATGTGCCCTATCGAAGTGTTGCCACAAGTTGGATATAACCTCCCGGACCTGCCGTTCCGACTCTTTTGCTATCGACATTTCTTCGACATCGGTAGGAGGAAGTAGCCGTTATAAGAAAAAATGAAAGGAAGGAGGAGTATTTATAGATGGGGGAGGATATAATTTGTTAAGAAAAAAGAGGAGGGGAGGAAGTAGCCGTTGCATTGCAATGGCCCGAATGGGGAAAGAGCCGTCTTTCCCATTTATTTTTTATAATGTCTAATAGCCGTTAGGCGGTTCTGGGCCGGTTCCGGTTCGGAACCACCGGGCTAGCTCTGGGCCCAAATTGGCCTGTGATCATGTCTAGGTCAAATCATAATTGATCTGAACCAAAATCGACCTCACCCACTCACTTGACGCCTCTACCGGACATAAGAATCTCCTGTTTGCTGTTCCAATCAGAGCCAACAGAAGTGATTCAAAGGTCAATTGCAATAACATGTCGCGGGGGCACTAATGGCATATTATTATTATTATTATTATGGGAGATTTGCGACTCAATAATTAAATGGCTTTTTGTATTAGACAGAACGGTTATGCGCAGAAGTGCGCGTCCTGATGGAGACATGCTTGCAACGCGGGAATTGAGTTGTCAGAGAAGAGAAACATTAAAGGAAAACGACAAAGGCGGCTTCTCAGTAGCCACAAGACTAACGACTAATGCTGGTCAGTGCTCTCTCGCCAAAGCCAGATTCCAAAGTCATACCATCTTTACGAATATTAGAATCGGAAAGGCTTTCTTTCTTCAATCATGTCATACCAAAAAGGAAGTGGTATGAGATTAGGCACCTCAAACTTATGGATCACCAAGGCGACCATTATATGTCGCTTCCCCTCGAATCGATTCTAAAAGGCACCGACACAGGTAAGTTACGGATAGCAAGTTCGGGGAATGGCCGTTTAGGCAATCATAACTTATAGTTGCGACACTCAGCTTCAATCGAACAAGAGGGAAGGAGGGAGAGAGTTATCTTGAAACTCAACTCTTACTTTGTCCACAATAAGACTAATAAGGATAAAAGAAAGTCTCTCTATCATTTCGCAGTTAAATTCAAGATATCTAATTTGCAATCTTACTGCCTGTCATCCTAACATCAATTCATCCCCTCCGGCCGTTTAAGTTTTAACCATGAGTCATTTCCATAATCTCCTTTTGTAACCAATTAATCTGGTCGAAATAATCTTACAAATGATAAATTACCATGTATATATAAGAAACACACATTTAATATACAACGTGTTCGAACGTGTCGGAATTCTCTATTTATAAGAAATGACGTGCGGCGTGTAGTGTCGCTCATCTATTTTTAGGAAAATGATTTTCATTTTTCAGAAATGGAAAACGTTTTCTCTCAATTTCAGAAAGATATTTTTTGTTCACCATAAAATATTTTCTTTGACCACACATTTTTCGCCTCAAACGCTAGAAATTAAGGAAACTATTTTCGAAAAAAAAAATCCTTTTCCCGTAAAACCAACGGAGCTCGCTGGAGAACGGACGCGAGACAAAAAGCACAAAATCAAATTAATTTTCATTAAATTAGAAAAGTAGAAAAAGCCAAGTGGGCGTGCCGGAGTGGTTATCGGGCATGACTAGAAATCATGTGGGCTTTGCCCGCGCAGGTTCGAATCCTGCCGCTCACGCTTTTCTTCTTTCTTTTTCCTCCAATTTTTTTTTCCCTCCTCTCTTGGAAAAAAAACGGAATTACAGTTGTAGCTGGAACATTTCACATGTCCGGATCGTCTGTTAATGTGCAGGGGGGTGTCAAGGTACATCACGGCTGTCCGTTCAATCAACAGACGGCTGTGATGTGACGGTAAAAAAAAAATTGCAGCTGCAATTTTAATAGATCGTGGTCGTCCGTGATTGAATGGACGACCACGATATGATCTTGACACCCCTACTCAAATTTGATCCAGACAGGGGATTCGAATCTTTTACATTTTACTCCGTATATTTAATCGCTAAAGGAATGGACCTCGTCCTTGCAAGGATTGCTTATCTTCATTCTCTTCCTACTCTTTCATTAGCATTGATTTTTGTGCGTTTACCTAGTTCAACGTCACTAGTTTTGTCCAGCAAAAAGAAACATTATTTAGTTCAGATGAGTTTTCAAGATGCAAATTTGCAATTATTAAATGTTGTTAGTACTTAATTCTTCGTAATTTTTCCTGTTGGGTATATTTCCTTCGAAGATTTTTGTATAACAACAACGAAATTTTTATATATATATATATATATATATATATATTCAAAAGAAAAAGATTCATATGAATAGATTTCACCTCCATGCAATGCATGGACATGTCTGCTGATTAATTTTGTGAATTAACGTTAGTAGACTTAATCATACTAAAAGAGAATGATTGGGAGCTTTGGCTTCCGACAAGTTTTAAATAATTATGCATTCCAAATTGGATTTTAGTACTAGCGTAAACGCCACCCTAGAATTATTCTTCAAGTTTTCGATGTTGCATGGGTGATATGTGTAGTTTTGTTACTGCAAGTGCAATCTATATAGCAAACATTCAAGTGTAAATTTAAATAGTACTCGAGCACAAATCAATGGACCTAACAAAAATCTTTCGAAGAATATCATTTGCAAACAAAGTTGGTAAAGTAATTTCTTCTTTTTTTTTTTTTTGGATTTCCATGTCTATCGTGTAGACGCATAAATCGCAAGACACAAGTAAACGACCAAACCCAGAGGGACCAAGACCACCAACGGCACGATTGCAGCCACACTGTGCCCGCTCTCGCCGCAGCCCAAAGTCCCCAACTTCATCTGCACCAGGTTCACCAGCGCCATCATCAAGAACCCCGACCCGGCCACCGACCCCAGCGCCGACGCCGCCGTCCCCGCCCTGAAGGCCGCCGTGTTCACATGCCCCATCGTCGCCCCTCCATGCGCCTCCTCGCTTCCCTGCTCTTCGGCGGCACTGCTGATCTTGATGGCCTGCTTGAGAGCCAGAGCAACGAGGCTCGAGAAGAGGAAGGAACTGAAGGAGTACACGTGGAAGGCGACGAGGCCCTCCGCCACGGCGGGGCCAGGCCTGCAGGAGGCGCGTTCCCCGAAGAGCTGGAGGGCGGCGGGGGAGGCGGTGAGGCCGAGGAAGAGGGCGACGGTGAAGAGGGAGTTGACGTTGACGATGCCGTCCAGGGCCATGATGTGGATCCTGGTGGATGACGACAGGCAGCGCGACACGAAACTCGACGTGGTCTCAAGGCACGACGCGGCGGCCGCGGAAGGCCGAACCGAAAAGGCCGACATCCTCCGCTTCGTTCTTCCGCTCATATCTTCTTGACTTAACGTATGTATATGAAATCAAGTGGTGAAGAAGCCATAAGACATGCGGTGTGGATGTAGGTCTGTGAGGTTGCGGGGTTCGAAAGAACACGAGAAGAGTTGCGTCGAAGTGAGAGTTTTTAGGCATGGAGGCTGGCAAAGCAAACGTGTCTTGGCCGGGAGGATGCGTCGCTTCGTGGTGTGGAATTTCGGCTTTATTTTCGGGGTTTTTTCATATATTAAAAAAAAAAAAGGGGACAAAAGAAGCAGGGAAAAAAAATAATAACAACATTATACTGTGCAAATGAAAAATTAAAGATCGCCGTTGCCGGGGATCGAACCCGGGTCACCCGCGTGACAGGCGGGAATACTCACCACTATACTACAACGACTTTGATGTTGGGAGCTTCAATTCTTATATATTTCTCTTTTTCCAGCGGTTTTCCAGCGGTACTGGTCATCACTGGGACAAAGTGAAAAACGCGAACGTTCGAAAATGCGACGTGACGCTCATTGCGTTGAATCCCTTTCCCTTGTTAGGGAGAAATCCTCAACAAATCCCACTTATCGAGTCGGTCGAGGCTTGAATTTACATCAAAGAAATGCGATCAAAGATTGAACGTTTCAATTCTGCGCGAGTGCCAAACCCGATCGATGGGTGAATCTGATCTAAGATATTATTGTGTTCGTGATGGCATGAAAACACTGTATGCTTTATATAGAGTTTAATTATAATTAAACGTACTTAGGCAGGTAAGGACCTAGAACGGCACTGTTTGCCCCCGTGGACTTTTATCAATCGATTGTTTCGACGTAGTAGGCCTGCCAGGACCCAAGATGTTAAAAGAGATAAATAGATAGATTTTAAGGATCAACCTTACGGTAAAATGACTCGTGCCCCACTCGACCGTGACTCAAACCGAACATTCTGATACGCATGAACTCAGGTGACACATGCCGGACTACCTCTCGACGGTCACCTCTGCCGCACCGATCCGCCCATTTTGCCCTTCGGGTTTGGGCGGGGCTAATCAGGCAACTAGGCCCATGATCACCTCTAGCAAGTGGTCTACAAAAAAGTCCGCCCCTTTATTCATGGTCAGAACTCCATCGCATGTGCGTCGATAGCCTTACGGTGTATTTGGCGTCGTGAATCATGCCAGATCACCACTGTTAACCTTCGCGTGCTACCGTGCATCGTAAAGTCAGATCGTTCTTACGTCATCCGAACTTCTAGTTTTCCCTCGTTCTTCGATCAAAACTTGGGAAGGGATTTGAGAATATGGCCCGTCAAATAAAGAAATGGACTTAAGCATCAGATGATTATATTATTCTAAGGTTCGTGACTTAGCAGTTAGCACCACATGCTCCTTCACGCAAGAGAGGCGAAAGTACCGAAAAAAGCTCTAAATCCAACGTATGGATGACCACGATACTACGTCGATCGGATCGGTGCGGATGTGGACTAATTTTATAGTTTTTAAACTATTTTGTAAATATGTTTTGTTATTATTTTTATTTTTATTGTTTTTGCAGGCCAAAATGAAAATTGAAAATAAGAAAAGATTCGGAATAAATATTTAAATTGTGTAAAATTTGTTCACGTCAGCGTCGCATATGCCACGTAAAATGACCGGCGTTCATATCAATGATTTTCCAGCCGAAATTGACCAGGGGAATTGAATTGAAGCAAATACAAAAGGCATAAGAATTCAATTCCAATAGAGAGATACGAGACCGAACTGGCACCAATAATACAGGTTTTTTTTTTTAGTAATTTGCCCCCGCAAAAGATGCATAACCGCCAAAATGAGGATGTTGAAGATTCCAAATCAGCCTGGAATCTACTTAAATCAATTTATAATTCACCCACCTACGAGAACAGCAATTCAACCGTAAAACACACCAGGATGTGCTCTTAATTTAATCAAATTAATTCACTTCCCTAACAGACCATGAAACAGCAGACCTTGAAGATTCTCATGTCCCCAAATTCGACAGCCTAACAAAAAAGACACCAAAAGCGGTTACCCCCTGTTCTTCTTACAATGCAGCACTTGGCCGGCATTACTCTCGGAACGTGATTCGCAGCTCCTAGTTTCTTATTTTAGCTTCAAGAACACTTGCATGACAACAACCCTATTTTCTCTTTTCAAGCAATTGCTTCAGGTATGTACATACTATTGTTATATTTATTGTAGAAGATGAGAAAATGAATTTTTAAAAAAGGAGGGGAAAAAAACAAATTCCAGTTTATTTTGTTAAGGAAAAAAGAAATTAGCGCAATCCCAACAAATGGCGGGCGAATTTGCTCGGTTGGACGAATATGGACCCGCATGGCAACCATTTTGATCCGAAAAAGTGGTTCCGATTAAAATGACATTTTCTGATTCTATCCTGTCATGCTCCGAACCCGACGAGCGTGCGTACATCCCACCAGGCCATTTCCAATTCAAGCTTCAGGATCCAACGGCCAATAACTCACAACTCTTTACAAAAATACGCACGTGAAAGCGATGCCATCTCCATTAATAAATAAATCAATAATCGATGACTTAGGACAGATACACCAAAATCTCATTAACCAATTACTAAAAGACCATTCCTAATTCACCAATTCAGAAGGGCAATCCCGATATCATATAATGTACATTCGTAATTTGTAACTCTTTTAATACCGTGATCGATTATCCCTTCCATATGCCAATCCTTAGCAGCTTGTGCTTTCTCCGCCTGGAACCTGAAAAATGTAAGCCTCCACTGGAGTGAGATATAAATCTCAGTAAGGTGGGTTCTAACCCTAGATTAGGCCGACCGTCCACTCAGGCAGTCATCTACCCCTCAATACTTCCAAACTCATAAACTCGCAGGCGTATCAAGTATTATCAATAAAACAATAGCATGCAGATGGCAGGCATGCAATGATGACCTTATGTCAAACTCAGATGCGTGCGCACACTCGGCTTGTCACTTCACCATATCCACCAACCTCCGCATGCCTCAATCTCTAGCCCGTGATTAATCGCATCAGGCTCGGTTGGCGTAAACGCATCAGACCGTCATCAGTAATCCGCGTAAACGCAGCAGGTCCTGATGGATCTCAAGCAAATCTTATTATCTCTTACCTCCGTCCCGCGAATAGTTCGCATTAGGACCATGGCTATCTCAACCCCGCGATCTCTTCGCATCAGGGCGCCACACTACCATAACTTCACCATGTGATCCTGTCGCATTAGGGTATCAACTCCCGTCCCGCGTCTCATACGCCTTAGGGCCTCTCTGTCCCGCGAATAATTCGCATCAGGACCTTGATTATTTGAACCCCGCGATCTCGTCGCATCAGGGCGCCACACATCATCAACTCCACCCCGCGATCTCATTACATCAGGGTATACATCTCCTGCTCCGCGTGTCATACGCCTCAAGGCCTCTCTGTCCCGCGAATAATTCGTATTAGGACCGTGGCTATCTCTACCTCGCGATCTCGTTCCATCAGAGCGCCACACCACCATAACTTCACCCCCCGATCCTGTCGCATCAAGGTATCAACTCCCGCCCCGCGTCTCATACGCCTCAAGGCCTCGCCATGTTATACTCATGCCATGATTTTCCATTCAATTCACCGATAAGACACTTGTGCAACTCACGCACAATTTGACTATTCATGGCATGCAAAACAATCAATGATATGCATTCATGGCAAACAATTCAAATATATACAATATCATACATAGCCCTTCTATCATTATTTAGGACATACCAATAGTTATCCTTTGGAAAAATTTCCATAATTCAATCCAATCAAATTTCGACTTACCCAATTGAGTCCAGTCTTCCTAGCATAAGGTTAGGAATTCCCTTACTTTTGATTTGCCAACACAATTTACTCCTTTTGGGCCTCAAAGTTTCGGCCCTCAATGTCCACAACCGGACTTGTCACGCAACCTAACAAAATTCAATCAATTCCGTCAATTTTCACACTAAATTCCTCAATCCACGAATCATAATCATCCATATCCTAACCCTCATTATTTAATCATGTCTTAAACATCAATTTGAGGTTCAAAATCACCCGCTCTTCAATCCACCAGAACCGGTCTTGCACAGAACCTACCCGGTTCAATTCAGTTCCGTGCATACCGTGCACTATCCATCCTAAATCAACTTCAATTCCATGATTTAACCCTTATCCTACCTCTTAACATGTCTATCTAAGGATTCTTGAGGCTCACTGAAGATTTGAAGTCAATTGATCGCCGGAAACTCGTCGAACGTCGCCAGTTCTTCCCGAGTCAAAATTTGGCAGTTTCTGGGCAAAATATACAAGGTCGGTTTGTGGTAAAAAACTTATCAAATAAATCCCCAATTTTTACCACAGAACCCTACATATGTCTACTGAGTCTTCACAAAATTTGAACCTAAAACTCCAAGAATTCGGCCATCAAAAGGGTCAAAAACTGGACCTACATCAGGTTGAGTTAGTTTCCGTCGACTCCCGAGAAAACGCTTGGCCGGAGCTTCTCGGTGCTCCAAAGGACTTGATTCCACTTCGAGGAGGTCGGCAAGACATAGATCTAGGTTGTTATGGCCAGAGGAGGTCGCCAGCGGCGCCGAACAGCAACCTCAGAACCGGTCAGCGACGAACAGAATGAAGAAGGAAGAAGAAGGTGGGTTTCAGTGATCTCTTGGTGGAATGGACGACCAAATGGAGTGAGGAGAGAGAGAGAAGACTTATATTCAAATGATTGGTCAATGGGTTGAATGTTAGGTGTGCATAAAGTGTGACATGACCACAATTGCCCATCTCTTGACACATGTCCACTTGCCTTTCCTAGGTGATCCAATGGCCACCATTCACTCTTCATTTTCGGCAACCACAAGGTGGGTTTAATGTCCACAATTCCATTCTTCAATTGCAAGGGCAAAGTCTTAGGTTTGAGGGGCAAAACGGTCATTTTACCCCCGATGTTTAGAACATTGTTTTTCTCGCTCCGGAATTTTATCAATAGGGCGACGACCAATCCGAATAACGTTGAAATTCTTGATTTTCTATTTCAAACTTTTCAGGAATCGTTTCTGATAGTTTTCTCTATCAGACGTGATTCCAGTCTATCCTGAACCAACTGACGGCTTTTGCAGACATTACGCGTATCAACCCCGTGATTCATATCACGTTTAGGGCTCGTCAATTCGTGGCAGCTTTGGTTGTTATGTAATTATGAGGGTCTATCGCTAGTTCCCTCAACAATCCTTATGACAAAAACGTCATTTCCTATCCGAGTTCCTTAGGTCCACGTACCTCGTCTCGCGTTGGCTTTTCCCTTTTGGTCAGTCTACTCGAATTGATCAGATTCAAGTGGAATACAATTGAAATACATCTCCATATATTCACTTCTCATTAATGAGCCTGAAATTGACTGGAAATCAAAATGTCACAACTCTTCCCCCCTTAAGGAAATTTCGTCCTCGAAATTTGCAATCTTCCGCCTATTCAATCCTTTGGGGTATTGGCGCCTCGTCGCACCCTCACTCTTCCAGATAATCCTTTCCATGGCCTGACGATCTTGCTTGTCCTTTCCAAACCAACTATCTTCCCTCTGGGACTTGTCTCCTACGGTCCTCAATCCAATGGGCTTCTCTCCATTCTCTTTTAGTATTCATATCATTTGCCAGTAGCTCTCCCTCGAGCGTTCACCTTATCTCTTTCATTCGTCCATAACCATTTTATTAAGCTCTCGCCAGAATGCATTCTTAATGTCCACACCCTTCGGCGCATTACTCCTTTTGAGCTTCCTTTCACGCCAATTGAGATTCCAGGGCATTATCAATTTGCCCTCCATTAACCAAATCAAGTTACGACCCTCTTAACTCTTTAAGCATTTACATGGTTATTTCCGTAACAATCCATTCTCGACTCCATCCGAAATTTCCTTTGGATCAAAGTGGTCCTTCAACTTTCATCGTCATGTTCTCCTCTTTTATTAACATGTCCAATGCTCGGCCATACAATAGATTAATTTCCCTCTCCGATAGTATATGTATATCTTGGCACATCTTTGTGCCATCCCAAGAAATACCATAATTCTCCCCTCGAATTTCAATGAGGTCATCTCCTTATGTTTCCCTTCGATACCGAACTCATACTTCCGTCCATAGTCCTCACGGGTTCCATCCATTTCTATAATCCGTTCAGTATCGGTGTTTAATCATGGTAACACCTCAATTTCCTTTTGGCCATCAGGCTAGGTGTTTCCAGTAGGCATCACCTTAGTCTATTAGCGAACTTCCAATTTTAGGAGTTGAATCTCTTATTTCTTGAGGGAAGATCTGTCCCTCCATTGCCTATTCTCAATGCTCAACTCTCAATTTGTAAGCATCCGTTAAATCATTCACTCTTCCTTAGCGATACGAGTATCGCTATAACAACACTTTGGTGATCACTTTGTTCTACATGCCTCGCCTTCAATTCCCTTTAGGCAGTCCATGCTTTTAATCTCTTATAGTTCACATAACTTCGGGGTTTTTTCTTTATCCATGCAACGCTCTCGTATCCACAAGTAATTTCATCCTTTGGCGTTGCCTCTTGTTCAATTCCCCTCGGGAAACTGCTACTTTATACTCTGGTGGTAGGAATAGCCTTGAAACATTCTTTCACTCGAACAACATTCCCCAGCTTCATCGCGAGGACACTCATAACCCATTCCAATCACGCCCTAAGCATTCCAACTCTTATGGCCTTATCATCACGACGTACAAACAACATCCATTTCAAATCGCCTTGTTATATCTTCAATTTTCATTTTGCATCGTGCCACTACAACCTTCATAAGCTTTCCAGTTTTCGACACAGTACGCCATTAACCGCATAGCCATCAGCTTAACTCGAGTCCTCGAAAACTCCTTTCACATTCATTCACCCATTCGGGTCACATCTCGTCCTTAATCAATTTTACCATTGAAACAGCTTTTGTGGAGAATCTTTCAATGGTCTGTCTATGGCAATTCATCAATCTCAAGAAGCTTGTACTTTCCGCAACTCACATCGACCCTAGCCGATCCATCATTCGTCCCCATCCTTACCGGCTCCCCAAGGATTCCATTTTTTTTTTTAAAGTTTCAAGACAGAGGAATCTCATCTCATTAGGTCCACGACTCATGCTCTTCACATTCGTCATATATCGAGCATCTCCTTAAATTTCGTAGGGTACCTTCGAAGGTCATTCATGTTTCTCATGACTTCTTAAATGAGTCCAATCATCATCTCTTGAGGTGGTAACAACTAACTCAATCATTCCTTGGGCACTCAATTCAACTGATATAAACTTCTTTATACTATTCCTCACACTTTTCACTTGAGAGCTCAGACCTTGGCTCTCTGTCGTCATGGGTCTCTTCTAAGACCGCACGATATTTTGTTTACTCTTGTCACTCTTTTCATGAGAAGCATTAGTGCTTCAGCCTCTGAGTTTTATACTCACTAAGACAACCTTATCCCAATTCCGTTCGTTCCACTGAACGTCAACATCATCCTGGAATTCAACATTGTCTACAGGACTATCTCCCTGACTTCACTTCCAGTAGTCATCCAGTTCTGCGTCCTCTTTCTTGGTACAGACGCTTAATCATGATACTAAGACAATTTAGAGTTTTTCTTCCTTTTACAATAGGGTCTCTTACCCTAAGGAAGAAACTACATAATTCCATGACATTTTCTCACTTCAACTTCACCTTGTCCTTCTCATCCCATAGAACGACAACCTTAGAGTCTGCGCCAACCGTGATACCTTTACTCCAGGGTTCAAATGCCACTATGCTTTCACATTCTCTTTCTCATAACTCAGTCACTTCTAGTGGCAATATCTGTTCATCCTTGGGTCTTACAAATTCCCATGCCGAATACTCAATCCTACGTTCTCGAATCACTTTGTATTTACACTTTAAGCGCTCTTTTCGCTTACCCAACTGTTTATTGAGATTACAAACAATCAAGACTATCAAGTTTATTCATTTTTCCTTTCGTCAATGACCAATCCATGGTCCAATCGCCCTTTAAGGACAATGCTCCATTCTTTAGAGAATAACAACTCATGATTTCACTCTTCATGGTTCCAATTCAATCAACCGATCCTAGGAAATCATTAACTTTAGGCAATCTAGCATGTCGATTCTTCCTTGACCTCATCCATAACAGAAAAGACTTACTACTTACTTTCCACTATGTGCCTTACGCCCAGGTAATCAACTGTTTCTCGTAGGCACACTCCATATTCATAATGGACATCTCTCTACTCGTAATCCATGATCAGGAGTTCTCTTATTCATAGGTCTTTCGATCATTCTCCTCTTTTGCTAGGTCCTAACACTATTCCTCAAAATCAGGAATAACAATCAGCCATATGGTTCTCAAGTTCCAATCCACTCAGGGACTTACTCATCTTATTCAAGGGTCTTTGACCACTTTTACCATATGCTTACGCGACCTTGAGAATTCTGTCTCACACCGGTCGATTATCCGATGATCCTTGCAAAAGTATTAGGATCCAAGCAATATTTGCTCTCAAGCAGTCCTAGGACGATACTTTCCATCGAACAACTCAATAGAAGTAGTCTAGGCGGATCTCATGCCTTCGAGGAAATCCTTCCTATAGTGACCTTTCACCAATCCTCAATAGCCTCTTAGGGCTAGTACTGCCAGGGTCACTTTCCTTCTTTAGTGCACTCATAATCTCTGAGGTTTTCTCACAAAACCCTCAATCTATAGGGAGACAATTTCGAATCTTATTCCTCTACCTGACTCAATCAATTTCAGCCTTATATATAATCTCACAAGCTTTTCCAAGCTCTCGTGGTCCTACTCACACATTCAATTTCGAAAAAACTTACTCAGAGTCGTCTTCTTCGTGACTTCCATCACTTTAACTGTCAGTACAAGTCGTCTCAGTGACTTGGGTAACAATGGCAGCTCCTTTTTGAGCTCGCCTATCCATAAAATTTCTCATTTCTATTCAAGGTTCTCACGACCCATTTAACTCCTGGGTCCCAAGTGGTTCACAAACTCGAGCCAGTCGTTCTGTTGGTTTTAACATTTTGGTTACTCATCTTTACTCAATTCTCATGATCCATCCTAGTTCCTGGATCCTTTCGTATCTCACATACACCAGCCAAGTGCTACTCTAGCGACCATACCTTGGTCTTTCAATTTTATCAGATTCTCATGTCACTTGAACCACTATGATTTCCCCTTAGGAATTCAAGACTTAAGTCTTTTACTCAATCCGGCAGTCTCAAGCTGCTCATGTCATCATTCATCATTATCAACCATCAGTGGTTCCAAAACAACTTTTTGATGACACATAGGAAATGCTCCACTAATTGCCAAATATTCAAGGATTTCAAATCATCCTTGATCGGTAATCGTTCCTCAAGCCAGTTTCAACGAGGCAACTTTTCAATCAAGCACTCAAGGCAGTGATTCACTAGGTCAAAAGCTTATACTCTAGGCCTAAAGGCATTCGCCACTCTAGCGTAGTCACAACAGACTATTTCATTCTCAACTTGCCTCGGTTCAACGAGTATAAACCTCTCACGTCATCTAATCTCCCAGTCATACCTTGGCCAAGCAGATCACATGAGACTAATAATCAAACATGCCTAACAAGCCCATTACAACCATCACTTTTCTTTTTTAAAAGGCATCCACTGTCAAGCATGAGGCTTTTAACCATGCCAATCACATGCATCATTACACATGCCATGCCACTTTCGATCATCCTTGATGAGAATCAATCGCGTGCCGCACATCCCTTATCCACGATTGGACTCAACCTGATACCTAGACTTTCCCTTTCAAGTTATGACTTGGGTCATCCCTACCTCTTGCCATCTTAGAAGCCTACCAGGAGCAGCTCCTTGTCCAGACCTTTCTGTCCCGGCGATCACTCCCCGCCCTCATCAGACCTGGCCGTTGCAGGTTGTCCCAAATCATACATCTACGGAGAAAGCCCCGTTTCACATGTCCCATACCATGTTTCATTACAGTTTATAGGTATCTCATCAACTTGTCCCATACCAAGCAACAGTTTATTAAGTCCGACAGCAATAAGTCACTGCATGCACCCTCATCAACTCTCATTTCAAGCCATAAACATAAGCACAACATGACCGTTCTCATCACTTGCCCAGTCAAAACCGCCTTCAGATCAATTCATATCCATTCAAGAGTTCTATTTCCACCAATGTCCGTCATATCTCACAAATCACTTGCCTATATTCCATTATATATCTCAAGTCCATTCAACATTCAAATCAAATCCTTATGCATCCGATCATAACTAATCTTCAATTTAGATACTCCTTGTCTTTATCTCAACTCATATCATTCAACGTTGTCAATAACAATCGATAACTAAAACCATCAAGATATCATGTAGTTCAAGCCTGAATCCACCAATACTAGCTGTCTCTTTATAACTCGTTCTTCTCGAGTTGGGTCATTGGTAAATCAATATCACAGTCATACACCTCAATTGACCCTTTATTCATAAGCAATTATCTACTATTCTCAAATATAATTACTACCTCAAAATCCATGCTTATGACTCTTTAATCCCAGCTTGCTTCCACTTAAATCTTGATCACCACATAACTCAGAGTCATCCATTAAAGTCAACTCTAGGACCATTAGACTACCTCACAAGTTCAAGCTTACCATCCTCGAGACTCGACAATCCATGCCTAGTCCTATAGACCTCAATATCTAATTGTCCTCAAGTCATCGCTCCTTATCACTCTAAGTCTCAATCACATTGGATCGAGCTGACCTTGCTTTGATACCAAACAAACGGGCATGTCACGCCCCGATCCCGGCGAGCGCGCGTACATCCCACCAAGCCGTTTTCAATTCAAGCTCCAGGATCCTACGGCCAATAACTTACAACTCTTTACAAAAATACGCACGCGAAAGCAATGCCATCTCCATTAATAAATAAATCAACAACCAATGACTTAGGACAGATACACCAAAATCTCATTAACCAATTACTAAAAGACCCATTCCTAATTCACCAATTCAGAAGGGCAATCCCGATATCACATAATGTACATTCATAACTTGTAACTCTCTTAATACCGTTGATCGACTATCCCTTCCATATGCCAATCCTTGGCAGCTCGTGCTTTCTATGCTTGAAACCTGAAAAATGTAAGCCCCCACTAGGGTAAGATATAAATCTCAGTAAGGTGGATCCTAATCCTAGGTTAAGCCAACCGTCCACTCAGGCAGTCATTTGCCTCTCAATACTTCCAAACTCATAAACTCGTAGGCGTATCAAGTATTATCAATAAAATAATAGCATGCAGATGGCAGGCATGCAATGATGACCTTATGTCAAACTCAGACGCGTGCGCACACTCGGCCTGTCACTTCACCATATCCACCAACCTTTGCCTGCCTCAATCTCTAGCCCGCGATTAATCGCATCAGGCTCGGTCCGCGTAAACGCATCAGACCATCATCGATAACCCGCGTAAACGCATCATGTCTCGATGGATCTCAGGCAAATCTCATTATCTCTTACCTTCGTCTCTCGAATAGTTCGCATCAGGACCGTTGCTATCTCAACCCCGTGATCTCGTCGCATCAGGGCGCCACACCACCATAACTTCACCCCGCGATCTTGTCGTATTAGGGTATCAACTCCCGCCCCGCGTCTCATACACCTTAGGGCCTCTCTGTCCCGCGAATAATTGCATCAGGACCGTGGCTATTTCAACCCCGCGATCTCCTCACATCAGGACGCCACACATCATCAACTCCACCCTGCGATCTCGTCGCATCAAGGTATATATCTCCTGCCCCGTGTCTCATACGCCTCAGGGCCTTTCTGTCACACGAATAATTTGTATCAGGACCGTGGCTATCTCAACCCAGCGATCTCGTCACATCAGGGCGCCACACCATCATAACTTCACCCTTGATCCTGTCGCATCAGGGTATCAACTCCTACCTCGCGTCTCATACGCCTCAAGGTCTCGCCATGTTATACTCATGCCATGATTTTCCATTCAATTCACCGATAAGACACTTGTGCAACTTACGCACAATTTGACTATTCATGACATGCAAAACAATCAATGATACGCATTCGTGGCGGACAATTCAAATATATACAATATCATACATAGCCCTTCTATCATTATTTAGGACACACCAATAGTTATCCTTTGGAAAAATCTCCATAATTCAATCCGATCAAACTTCGACTTACCTAATTGAGTCCAATCTTCCTAGCATAAGGTTAGGAATTCCCTTACCTTTGATTTGCCAACACAATTTACTCCTTTTGGGCCCCAAAGTTTCGACCCTCAATGCCCACAACCGGACTTGTCGCGCAACCTAACAAAATTCAACCAATTCCGTCAATTTTCACACTCAATTCCTCAATCTACGAACCCCAATCATCTATATCCTAACCCTAATTATCTAATCATGTCTTAAACATCAATTTGAGGTTCAAAATCACCCGCTCTTCAATCCACCAGAACCGGTCTTGCATAGAACCTACCCGGTTCAATTCGGTTCTGTGCATACCGTGCACTATCCATCCTAAATCAACTTCAATTACATTATTTAACCCTTATCCCGCCTCTTAACATGTCTGTCTAAGGGTTCTTGAGGCTCAATGAAGATTGGAAGTCAATTGGTCGCCGGACACTCGTCGAACGTCGCCAGTTCCGTAAATAGAATCAGAGAACCAAAATGGTTATCATACAGACCTTATATCATCTTTGTTTCAAGGGCTTCGACATTAGGCCTTCCAAATGGAAATGGAGAAAGCGCGAATTTTTTTAATAAAAAAAATGTTAATTATTAGATGTCGAGTGATATTGACACGCAAGCAAAGCTGTGTAAAATACGAATGTAAGTGCATACACTTGGTTTATTGTGAAAAGTCAGGCGAATACAAGTCCGAGGGTAATCTATCTTCCTACTAATTTTTCCTAATTGAAACATCATGGCCAGTTGACTTTATTAGTATTGAATTTGTTTTTGTCCCGAGCAGCTTCTCTTCAATCTACTTTTCAAAGCTAGGATTTCCACCCCCCGGGTAATTGAAGAAAAATGAGGCCATTTCCTATCACCATCGTGTTTTGGATGATCATGCATCAAATGCATTATCTTGAGAGATTCATAAATGAACCCAAGGAGGCACATGAGTCAACGAGGAAAACAATATTTTCCCGATATGATGAAAATATGAATGATTCAATCGTTCGTCCCTGTACTGTCACGCTTTTCTTAATTAAGTATCTGCACCTTTAATTTAGGAAAAATGACACAAATAGCTCTTGAACTTTAGCTCAATGTGCAACGTGGTCCTTGAACTTTCAATTTGTTCAATGTAGTCCTTGAACTTTAGCCCAATGTGCAATTTGATCATTAAACTTTTGACTTGTTTAATATAGTCCTTGGACTTTTCGTGCATGTTCAATTTAGTCCATAAACCATATGAAAATGTTCATTATTGTTCCTGACTTCTATTAATGGAAGGACTACCTGGAACATTTTCATATAGTTCAAGGACTATATTAAATATGTACGAAAAGTTTAGGAACTATATTGAACAAGTCAAAAGTTTAGATGTTAAATTGCACATTGGACTAAAGTTCAGGGAATATATTGAACAAATTAAAAGTTTAGGGGCCACATTGCACATTGAGCAAAAGTTCATGAACTATTTATGTTAGTATCCCTTTAATTTACTTAATCAAATCATCTTACTCCAACAAAAAAAAAATCAAATCATTTTACTTGCCCAAAATGCCTAATCAAGTCTCTCTGGCGATAAATAGGCTAAATACATAGAATCCGGATCACCTGCCCTTTCCTCATAAGGGCATGACCCTACCCTTGGGATCCGCGTTGTTCATTTTTAGACGGACGACCCATATCTCCTATTTTTATGGGGCAATTTTTAAAATTTTTTGTTTTATTTTTATTTTTCTAGTAATGATCTAGGCCGTCTATTTATAACACGGACGGCCCGAATTTTAAGAGTAGTATCTAACATTCTTAGGAAAGTGCAGACAATCCCCTTCCAAATACAAAATTGTAGGATGACGCTGGACTTTGACGGACAACATTTTCCCGATGTTGATGCCCACATGGACCGTGGACGTTCCCAGGGGAGATAAAAGGAGGGGAAAAAAAACCAACAAATTGCTTTTTATTTTTCACGGTAGTGTCTTTGTCATATTTTAAGGGCAAAGTCGCCAAAAATCACCAAAACTTTTGTATTGATATCAATTTAGTCATAAATATTTTAATTATGTTAACATATGTTTAGACCTTTTGCATTTGTGCAAACTGAGTCCATCCGGCTAAATTTGACAAAAGATATTTAAAAAATTTCATGTCAGCGCTGAAAAGATCCATGTAGGACGACCAGTGTGCATATTAGTGAATTCAGGCCAAGATTGATCGAATGGACTGAATTGGCAAAAGCAAAAAGTTTCAGACTAAATTAAATATTTATGACTGAATTGACATCGACGCAAAATGTTTAGGACTTGATGGACACTTTTCCACGTATTTTGGTGCCGCGTGACGGCAATATCACATGGATTCAGCCAATTCAATTTGAGTGTTAACATCCAAAACAAGTCATGAGAATCCAAATCGCCCCAATAGAAATGTCGCCCTCACTTGATTTAGTCGAGGCAAATAAGATTTTGAATGAAAATGCTCGATGATGTTATCTAAAGTTCGAAAAACTAATATTGGGTAATAAATTCGGCCAAATAATGGCATGTTGTTCATGCAAGAATCCGAAACACTTTTGAAGCAAAAATAAGAAGGGAAAAAAAAAAAGCTTGCTCTTGTGTTATGGAATACTTTTTAGAAACACGAGCGAAACATATTTTAAATATAATTGAGAACACTTTTTCACTTCATTAACACACACTCTTCTTTTTTGTTCTGGTACGAGCAGCTCTTCCCTCCTCTCCTTTTGCGTTCCTCCACCAGCTAATGTCGCTCCTCCTCCGATTAGTTTGTGTGGTAACGTTCTAGGAAAAATATTTTTGTTCCCAAAATATTCTCGAAACACTTTGAAAACAGAAACGTGTATGGTAAAAAAGTATTCCGAAAATACTTTTGAGAAACATAAACAATTTTGAAGCAAAAATAATAAACAAAAAAAAAACTGGCTTCTGTGTTCTGGATCAATTTTCGGAAACACGTGAAACATTTTTTAGAAATAATTGACAACACTTTTTCACTTCACTAATAGACACTATTCTTTTTGTTCTGGCACGAGTAGCTCCTCCTTTCTCTCCTTTTGTGTTCCTCGACCAGTCGATGACGCTGCTCTTTTGGTGAGTTTGCATGGTAACACTCTAGATACGCATATGTTAAAAAAATATTTTCAAAGTGTTCTAAGAACACTTTGAAAAAAAGAAATACTTTTGAAGCAAAAATAAGAAATAAAAAAAATTACTTTTGTGTTTTCGGAACAATTTTTAGAAACACATTTGGAATATTTTTTAGAAATAATTGAGAACACTTTTTCACTTCATCAACACGCACTCTTCTCTTTTCCTATGGCACAAACAACTCCTCCCTCCTCTTCTTATGTGTTTCTCAACCAGCCGACGCCACTGCTCCTCCAGTGAATTTCTGTCGATTCCTCCCCTTCTTCTTCTTCCACTTCTTAGCAATCGATTTGTACCCACAAAACAGGCGAGCTCTGGCGGGGCTTGGCCTCACGCGACGAACCCACCCGTTCAAATCATTTGCGTTTTTGTTCCGGAAATAGATTTTTTTGTAGTTAGCAAACATGTTTCTGTTTTTAGAAATTATTATCGGGAATAGAAATAAAAAAAACTTATTTTCTAAAAGTTGTTTCGAAAATAGAAATATTACGGTACGAAGCGAGATTCCACTATTCTAATTACGGGATTTTTCTTTTCTGTCCTGGCGCCTTCTCGATTTATTTTAATTAACAATGGCTTGCTGACACTTAATTCAGTTTCGTGTGCCCTAGCAACACTTCGTCGGAAGCTTTCTTTAATTGCCGTGACATGACTTCCGACCTAAAATAATACAAATCCGTGCATTCGTATGATTTTTTTATGTGCTTGCGAGCGCGCGTTTTTTAGGGCGGTGTCATTCTCAAA
The DNA here is from genome assembly GCA_028455895.1 of Rhodomyrtus tomentosa. NCBI lineage: Eukaryota > Viridiplantae > Streptophyta > Magnoliopsida > Myrtales > Myrtaceae > Rhodomyrtus > Rhodomyrtus tomentosa. Next base: position 30,024,342 of record JAPCWY010000009.1, on the reverse strand, counting down.
ATTCTAATGATAGAGGCTTATTGGGGAGAATTACAAAAAAATAAAAATAAAAATTTTAAATCGATTGTAATTGTGTCAATTCAGTCTTAATTTTTTTTTTGTCAATTAAGTTATAAACCTTTTCTAATTATACAAATTCAGTCCATTTGGCTGGCCGACGCTGATGTGATAAATTTTTAATAGTATTTTTAAATTTATAGATAATTACTTTTTTCCATATTTTTTATTTTCTTTTTAGGATTGGGTTGAGATGAGGCTACAAAAGGTTTAGGACCTAATTGGCAAAAAAATAAATTACGACTGCATTGATATAATTATAATAAGTTCAAGACTTTTTTGGTAATTTTTCCAGGCTCATCGAAGATTTCTTAATGCACATATTTTATTGGCGTTGATAATTGACTAACGATAGTACGAATATATGATTATTTTCATTAGTTTCTTATATCCGAAATTAGTAAATAGTTGTAGAAATGATCTAGCTTGTAAATTCGGAAGACCACTAACCTTGCTACATTATATAACACTGGCATACCCTATTTTCGAGAATGGCTTTTTTTAATGATTTTTTTAATATAACACTGGCATATCTGTTTGAGTTTCTTTGCTAAACAAACAAATTGTGACCTTTTTCAATCCTACATATATGGAAGCAAGAGTACAAATTTTTTTATTAGTTAAAAGGATATTATAGTCTTCCAAATAAATGAATGTGCGCTTGAACTAGACTTAGCTATACCCGCGTAGGAGTGCACAATTATTAGGTGCACTCAGCACTTTACACAATCGCGGGTAATAATCGGCACTAATCAATAATCATTTTATTTTTTTATTTTTCAAAATTGCAATTAAAGTTAATTTTTTTAATCCTAATGAAACAATATGACTGTTCATGTAGGACTTGCGGTTAATTTTTTATCAAATTCATTTCAGAATTATAATTAGTTAATTATGTTCAATGGTTCCAACTTTTCAAGAATAACAGTTCTTTTTGGATAACGAAAAGGCGCGTCCAAATTAACTATTTCTCGAACATGAAGAGGTATAAAGAGGTGCATCCAAGTTAACTGCTCTTTAGACACGAAGAGGTGCATCCAAATTAACTTTTCTTTAGACATGAAAAGTTTTTTTTTTCGAATTACAGTTTTTTTTTTAGACATGAAAAGTTATATTTTTTCTTAAAAGTTTCCTTACCCCCCCCAAAAAAAAGTTATATTCTTTCGGCTATTATGTATTTGAGCAATTCTGTTCATTTTAAACACTTCAATTTTTTTATAACTCTCAATTTCGTTTTTTCTCAAAGAAACACGTCCTTATTTGTCATTGTTTCCCTTGAGAGATCTTAGAAATATATCAGAATTGCTATCTGCTATTCTCTTGTAGTATCATGGAAGATATTTGCCGAAAATCATTAGCACCACTATGGGGACAAATAAATTCTCAAAAAGAGTATTATGACACCTCAAAATTTGATTCCATTTTATCCCATTTTGATCGATATTTTTCAACAGTATCAAATTGTAAAGATATCCTTTATGGTGATCAATCTCCGCACATCTTATATTCAAGCCCACAAACTTTTTTTAGATCATTGCAAAGACTATGTGTTTTGCAAAAAATGAGCGATGTGGAAAATATTTTTCAAAGAATAATTGCTTATACTGTTTAGAAAAAATTAACCAACGAATTTTTTTTTTTATCATTGATAACAATCTATACCTTACTATTTTAATAGGCTGTGAAAAAATTTTCATTCGTTTATTTGTGCGATTACTTTTAGGGACAATATATTTCAGTAACTATATCTAACCTTTTCCTTTAGTTGTTTTTATAGAATTTGGCTATTTTAGTCATTTGGAGGCGGACACCAAAGGGAATTGATTATGTGACGGTGGATGTTATGCTAATATTTTATTCCACGAAAAGAAAAAAATTATGTCCACCTCTATCTCACCCCTCCTAGGATAATTTTATACATGCTATATCCCATTTTAGCCTGTCCTAGGTATGTACCAAACACATGGTAGGATAAATTTTATCCCATCCCGACTTTTATCTCGATTACTAAACATAGCCTTATGCTCCAAATCTGAAAGTTGACTTGTATAGGTATGTAGTTAGCGAGATAATTGCTATGTTACTATGCCAATATCTCGCATTCCAAAATTGGAATTAGATATTTCTTATTTTACAACCATTTAATGTTGTTTCTTAAAGTGGTTAAATTATTTTAAAAAATTTCTCTCTCTTTTTAATACTAGCAAACAATATAAAGTAAAAGATATATAGATTACTCCGTCAAGAAAAATAAGTATTTCAAGATTTAGTCCCCCTTGGACGATAGACATAATTTCTGTAAATATGAAGAAGGATTTAACTTACCATAAAAAGATTTCTAAGTTTCCAATAATGAAAAGTATTAGTTTGAATCACGAGTTAATCTTTTTAGTCCAAGGTACAAGCTTTCCATAGAATTTATTGATGGAAACTTAGAGATTAAAATTTATTTTTGGAGTTGATTTATTGTATGCAAAAATATTGTATTCTAATTACTATTTCTTGTTGTGTGTAGACGTTCGTGCGCTCTTAAAGAGAGGCTCTTTAGTCTTTTGTTAGGGAGCTAAAGGGAGAATAAGGACTATGACAATCGAATTAAAAACACTTGCGAGTACAATTGAGATCACTAATTGCGACAATTGGTGACTTTTCAGTCACAGTTGGCTTTAGAAACAGATAAAATAATCTTAAAGCACATCATCCCCGGCCAAACCACACGAAAAAAATGTTTATACACATAATTAATGGCATGCCTGCTCTCAAGCCAGCTGCATTTGTTTCTCCTTCGATTCTTGACCCTTCGCACGTAGTTTGTAACGACCCGATTTGATTTGATGAGAGTAAGAAGTGGTCGCTTGTGTTAGAGCGTCTTGATTAGGAGCAAATCTCGATAAACTTTCTAATACCGTGAAAGGGGCAGCAATGAACCGAACATCGAATGAGGGAAGAGCTGGGAGGAGGGAGAATTGGAATTACTTCATGCATGTACTTTTTGACGAAATGTGCAGTCTCGGAATGGATGAATGTGCTCGCTTGTACATCAAAGGACAATATCACGAGACTAGGTATGAGACGCTCCAAAGCGAACAATACCTCAGTGAATCCAATTCACGATGTCACAATCACCATGAGACATAATTTTTGGAAGCGTAGGTCGAGTGCACACAATCTCCTCGATCATATTAAATAAAAAGCTAGAGGAGAATACCTTAGGTGAAGCCACAACCACAAGCAAAGATAAGCTTTCTTTTTTATGGCTATTGCTAATCTTCTCATGAATCGATTCGGTTAATTTCTTCTCTTTTTGGAAAAAGTAGGGTCAATTCTTCAATCCTTTCGTCTTTTTCTAAACTTAGAAGATCATCACCAGGCTCGTTACTTTCACTTATATCTTTCTTTTTCCCCATCATCAAATCTCCTCAAACATACACAAATCTCATCCACCCAACTAAATCTACATTTCAAAGTTGGAAGAATCAAATGAAATCGTTTCAGATTCAAACTTCCCCGTTGCAAGCGCGTGCGAACATTTTTTTCTAGTATCTTCACATAAAATTCTGTCGGAATACACTTGAACTTACGCAAAACGATTCCTTTGATCGGGAATATAGCTTCAATTTGATTTAGAAGAACGAAAATCATTGGCGAAGACCTACAAAATCTCTCTCTCTCTCTCTCTCTCTCTCTCTCGCGGCTGCTCATCCATATATCTGCAGAGCCGCAGGCCCAAGGTCAGAGAGACGAAGACAACCCCAGTAAAGTGCCTAGTACTCTACTAATCTCTCTCTCTCTCTCTCTCTCTCTCTCTCTCCCTCCCTCTCTGTGTAAAGCTTCATGAGAGACCCCTGTTTCGCAGAACTCTGGGGAGTTCCTTATACCTGAGACCGGCGAGTTCATTTCGGTCATCAATTCAATGCCTCTCTGGTGGTCGTGCTCTGTCTCCTTCCTGCGTGACCAGGTAATGATTGTTTCTTTGTCCAAATAGCAAGCAAAAGCTCTCTCTCATAATCCTCAATCATCGTCCCCAAAAACCCAGATTAAAGAGAAGAGAGAAAAAAACAGAGAGAAGATCTGACACCCTCATAAATATATCCTATGTGCTTGAACTCAATGCCATTTATGATGGCTGCTGACCTACACCAAGCGAAGTTATTGCTCTCTTCCTCCTCCTCTATATTTGTCCCCAAGCCTCGCTCTCTGTCCTCCTCGGAGGACAACCTCAACTCGTTCGAGAATCGCCGCTCCAGGTCGAGCAGTCCGTCGATGTCCGATTCGGGGCTGAGCACGCCATCGGGGTCCGAAGTAGCGACAGAGAGCAGCTACGAGGACGAGGACTATATGGCCGAGCTGACTCGCCAGATGGCTCAGCGGATGCTTCAAGAGGACGACGACGACGTCAATCCCTCTGTTGTGAGTCCGGTGCTTATTCAATTTATTTCAAAAGATTCCCAGATAAGAAAAATTTAAGGAAAGTTCGGATTTTTCTGAATCGTGTGTCGATTTGCAGGGATGGGGTCTGGCTGGTTCGCCTCCATCGACGCTCTGGTCGCCTTTTGCTGAGAACCAGAGCAGCAAAACTGCGTCATTTCCAGAGAGCAACCGTGCTTGGGACTTCTCCCACGATCTCTCCGACAAGTTCGAGAAGATGATGAGGTTCGACGAGCAAGGGCCTCAAAATCACAACTTTCATCAGAACTTTTACGATCCTGCTTCTCTGGACATCAAAAGTTCGGTCCATCCCTCAAGTCAAGCTCTTTCGAATGGTGAAATCATGGCGTATGAAGTAAGGGCAGATCCTGTTGTGATTCTGGTGATGATTTGGTATGGGCTGCTTGTGTTTAGTTTAACAATTTGCCTTGGCTTGTTTGTGCGTCGCAGTTTGATCGGGTCCAACCGGAGCGGGTCGCTAAGCAATCGGGGTCCAAGAACCGGAAAAAGCGAGGTGGCAACGGGGGGTTGGCCACGGCCACGGCCACGGCAAGGACCTCGCTGTCTCCTTTAACGGCGAGCCATCGACAGGCGTTTCAGCCACCCGGGTCGGGCATGAGAGCAGTATTCCTGGGTGGGTCCGGTTCGGGAAACGGGTCGAGCGGGACCGGCGTGTTCTTGCCCCGTGGAGCGGGCAACAACCGTTCTGAACCGGCCAAGAAACCAAGTAAGATCCCTTGAAACTGTGAAAATGGGTTCTGTTTTGGATTTGGTGGAACCCTTCCCTGATTTTTCTTAATTCCTCTGTTTTCTTGAAATATTTTCGAGCTTCGGTTTCCCCTGTTTTGTTGTGATGCTCTGTTTTCCTGAGTAGTTGGGTTGGTAACTGGCTAGTGATCTGAAGTGGAATATCATCCGTCCAATATTCCGTCAATTTTTGAATCTTCTCTTGTTCGGATGTGACTTGTTTCGTTCCGATGAATCCCCACCTCGAAAAGATTCCCTTTAAACCTGAAAAAAAAGAAAAAAACCTCTATTTTGCGAGCTGGAATCTTCTCCCCTGGCCCACCTGCAGATATTTTTTTTTCTCGTCTCCCGTCGTTATTAATTGCAAGCTCTCCAATTGAATTATTTTAGCAGTTCTAGATTGCCAAGAATCTGCACCTAACGTCTACGACAAAAAGCAAATCTGATGGTGTTGGCGCACTTTGTGTGTCTTATTAGGGTGTTCAACAGTTTTGATACCAGCTAGAGTTGCTCATGCCCTGATGGTCCATCACGACACGATGGGCGCCCGGTCGCGGCCTGGCGTCGGTTACTTTCCTCCGCAACATGGTATGGCAGCTACTGACATGATTGCTCGCGTTTGTTACTTCCGGTCCGTAAGATGATCGTCTCTAGGGGAATAAGGCTTTAACTGTTGTTGGCCGTTGCTTTTCTATCCCGCATCCGCTTGGCGGGGTCTATCGACAAATTTCGGAATTTAATCGTGATGTTTGAGACATCGGCCATGATTTCATCGGCTTGGCAGTCTATCGACAACCCGTCAAATTCGGGAGCACATTTAATTCTTTGGTGTACTCTTACTAAATGCTCTTCTTTAAGAAAATCAAAAGCTTCTCCAAAACCAGTGGTGTGACTTCTGCTCTGTTTTCTTTCATTTTTGCAGATGCTGCCACAAGCGGAAGAAGTCCTGGCCCGTATCTCCAGCAGAAGCGCCAATCCGAGGCGGCACCGGCCCTGAACCAAAGCGATGTAGACCTGCCTCAAGAGTGGATGTATTGAAGTCGGCCTCGGGCCTTGGCACATGCGCAGATCGTCTTGTAGCCCCAGTCCGGAGGGAAGTTCATTTCAGCTTAAAGAACAATAGACAATGGTATAGGAATAGGATACAGAATAAAAAGGAGTGAAATGGAAGACGAAAGGCCTCTTTGTCATGGTCAAATAGGTTGAACCAAATGGATGATGATGGAGGCAGAGTAGACAAAGAAGAAAGTGACAAGCTCGCGAAGGGTAAGTAGTCTGCCATTGATGGAACATAATAGCGGTTGCTGTCAAAATACAGTGGAGGAGGAAGAAGTTTAGGCAATAATTGAGTGAAGAGGCTCGAAATGAGGCCTTTTTTGTCTGATTGCTTGTCTGGATCGCCAACAAGCCAGTGCCTGTAATGGTGTTTTTATATTAAAGTGCCTTGAATAAATAATTTATGCGCTGGTGGTGGATGTGGTTGCTGTTTGTTACTTCTCTCTCTCTCTCTGTTCATCTGGTTGTGTGTGGCAACCTTGAGTTATGTCTGGTAAAAGCATGTGCAGAGCACAATGAATTCGATCAGTTGCTCTCTTTCAATGAGGTAGTCATGGCATTTGTGTAGGGTTTATAGCATAGTTTCAAGGTAGAAACAAAAATCGAAGAATCAGACCGGTGGAAATCGGTCCTTTTAAAGGTTCTACCACCAGTCTATTTTTAGGTTTTTAGAGCATGCGTGGTAAGTTTCAAGTTTCTAAAATCGGAAAATCGATTCCGACTCATAGCTTTCAAGTTCTAGATGAAACTCAGCGCAAGTTCTATGTCTTTGCCCGAGGTATTTCGTGGCCCCTGATGATGGATTAGTCTGACTTCTGAGCTTCCATTTTCATTTTCGACGATCTGCGACATTTACTTTGTTAATAGTTACTATTTTTCACGCGTCTAAATATGAGTTGTGGTCAAAATGAATTGTAGTAACAAATGATAGTTATTAAAGGTTTTCTGATTTACTGCTGCAATTATTTAACTAATAATATAGGTTTTAGGTTCCATAAATTGGAGAATCGGTTCCAACGAACAAGGTTTCAGATTTTCAGGTGAAACCGAGACAGATCCCAAAACTATTATCCCTTGCATCTGTCAATGATTGAATCCGTTTGGGAGGAGAACATGCCTTTGTCCCTAAAGAAGGATGCAGATCAACTGTCCTTTGATCTCAAGAGGTGCGGGCGTTGGATGTTAGGTGAGCAACTCCAGGAAGACGTAGGGAGGAGGGTTGAGATGTCGCTGGGGGTCGTCCTCGTCTCGAACCGGTTCTTTATTTTCTGCGCGCCCGGACTGGTCGGATCATGCCGGGCGGTCCTCAGATTCGCCGTCATTTCCATGTCAGTTTTGACCACGTTCTCTCTCGGTCCACCCTTTTGTTTCGGCACACGAGAAAATTCTAGAAAAGAAAAGGTTCGTGCCATAGATTTTCATGATCGATAGAAGGACCTTTGGCTTGGAAAAACTTTTGCAATTCCAAAAGCTAGGGAAAAAACAAAGGGCTTCGTGCATGAGAAGTGGCGGGTTGAATTTGAGGATTGCCTTGAACGGGGCCGGTCAAACTCGCCTAAGCCAGTTTCATTTGTGGATCGGTCCGGTTTGCGATTCCGCTAACTCGTTTGGATCGCCGGTTGAGGAAATACGACATTAGTTTTTAACCTATATGACCGGTTACAAATTAGGAAATTGATGAGAAGTGTCTTTCGAGAGCGTGAAACCTCATTTTGAAATACATGTGTGTATTCCTAATAGGCTGTATTGTACACCCAAAAGAGATTACCGTACCAAGTAATTAAGAAAACATTTTTTTTTATTTAGAACAAACAGTTGACAATTGCATGCATTTACTTGAAAAAAAGAAGAGGAGAGAAGAAAAATGGGTGGAAACTATATGAAAAAATTACCCAATAAATCCTAAAGTTTATTGTATTAATATTATTTCGATTATGCGTTCTGCAATTTTGCTAATTTAGTTCTAAACAGTTGCGCGAAATTTCAATGTAGGCTTTCGGATCAATTTTTCTTCGGAAATCACTGATGAGGTGGCCAACCATTGCCGACCATCCTACGTGGCACACCATCATGTCAACGATTTCCAATGAAAACTTGTCAGAGGCACTACACTGGAATTTCTTGCAAATGCTTAAGATTAAATTGGAAAAATTGAAAAATTTAGGAAACTGAATTGACATCTATGAATTAAGGCTGATTGAACAACTTTTGCGAAATAATATTTCAAAGAGATTTGTTTCCTTATTATTTGGGCTTATAAGCAGGAGGGGAATTGGTGGAGATCATTTTCGAAACGATCTTCTTTGTGCCTGCCTTATAATTTCTTCTCTTCTGATCCGATTTCATTTCTCTTCCCCTTTCTTTCATTCTCGCATAAATTAACAAACAAATTTCCATGTCTTTAACAGTGTTTTTTCTCTTTCACTGCAGCAGAGGTCTAAGACTCTTTGAGCACCCGATCAATCCTTATCGGGCGGGACAATCGTTGCATCCTAAGCACACCGTGATATGCAAGAGTAGTGATTCGAAATTAGGTTTAGGACAGAGGAGGACGGTCTCGACGTAGTAAAAGAATGATATAGTATGTTTTGCTGACAACTCACACCTCTCCTTAAATAGGCTAGTTTTCGAGATGGCAAGCATTGAGGAGTTTTGTGAGCCTGCTACTGCTGTCGAAGTAACGCCTAGTCAAGCTCATAAATCTCTGAATCAGCTCATAAATAGACGAGACTGCTTCGGTTAAGCTTTTGTTCGACTTCAAAGTGGACAGTAGACGGATGAACAGCGGGAGAACATGATTTTGTCTTGTCGCGTGTTATGATCGTCTCCGTTGCACGAAGTACCAATCCTCGAGGAATATCTTCTCGGTTCGAAATTTGAAGAGCGGGACCATATATGTCACCATGCGTACCCAGATTTGCGGAGAGGGCATCTATGGAGTTGGTTGGCCACAGCATGACACGGAGACAAGATGTTCTTCGATGACTTCCATCTCCATCTCCAAACATTAGGACTCGCCAAACGAAGTTTCGATTGGTCTCCAGGTCCCAGTTTCCACGTGCTCATCAATCAACGCCATTGGAAACTCCACGACGGACCACTTCATCTTCTTCCCAGCTCATCCACCATATTGACCTCGACTTCTAAGTCCAGGATATCACAGTCACATCGGCATCTTATGCGGAGGATAGGGAAGACTCTGCATCAGCAAAGTTGGCAAGGTCTTTTTCCTCTTTGTATTCTTCCCTTACTTGTTTCTGTCCTTTGCGAGACCGACGCCTTCCGGGTTCTCCGGTCTGTGACTCTACTTCTGGGACAAGTCATCGGAGAGATTTTCGGTTTGCAAACTTCAGACGAGAGTCGGTCACCATTTGCCCTTTCAAGAAGGCAACGATGAACGTATCAAGGACTTGGAAAGCTACTCATCCCTATTACCACATGGACTTCCGTCGACTTATCTATTGGAACCATTGCTTACTAATTCCGGCAATCTCGACCAAGTCAATTCAAAACTCCGTAATGCATTCTTCTTAGCTAGTTCTCATCCACTATTTTTGTTTTTACATTCTATGCTATTAATTCAGCTTAATTCGTTTCACTTTTTTACTTAATTCGACGAAATTTCCATCTTTATTTAAGTACTTCTCAAACCCTTTCGCAAGTAGCTTAACTTTGTAATCTATGATATACATCATTTACGTAGAATTTTACTGAACTTTTCTAACTGAATATTGTAGAAATGTCTCGGTAAATATTTCGATAGATGATTGTTTAACTAAATATACCGGGTCCGAAATGGGCGGGCTTAGTTTGGGCTTATTTATTGCTTATTAACCTGTAGAGAAGTCGGCCATTTAAGCCCAAAGGACTTTTTAAGGTAGCGCATGATAATACTTCTGGCCAACTTCTTAACTTCTGACCAGAAATTGATTTATCTACTTCTCCTCAAAAGTAGAAGTTGTTTTTCTATTTCTACTCTATATTGACTTCTAATAAAAGAAATTCGTCTGGTAACGGTTGAAAATTTTTATTTTTGAAAATTCTTAACAAAATCTTTGCTGGCGGCAATCGGCCAAGGGTGGCAATGGTGGTCGGCCGAGACTTGTGTGACCGAATGTCATTTTCGTTCTTTGCCTTTTGAGATTAAGATATTTTTGCTCATTTCAAGACCTAATGTAATGAAAAATTTCCAATTGAAGGCCCGAGGTAGACCTCATCTGAAATGAGCATCTTAATCTCAAAACACACCCACTTACTTATTGGGCAATAAAATTCCAGCGGTCGGCAAGCACATATTAAGTGCCACTTTCGAAACCTTGGCTAGGAATATAAAACTTGGAACCGGAATGAGCATCTTATCTTCTTTTGTTCTCTCTTCTTTTTCTTCTTCCTTCCGCATCTGCGTCGAGCCAAATTCCGATCTTGGACGACATATGAAGTCACGCGCCGAGCCTCTGCATTGGCAACACCTACGGCTACAATCGCTCCTCTATCAAGTGCTGCTGGCTTGAAAATGTAAATGGCTATTGTCTCTCTTCTCATTCACGTCCATGGCCACTTGAGCTTGGAGCTGTTGACCATGGTTGCCAGATCTCCAAGCTGGTGGCCGTGGCTACTTTAGCTTTGACCTCGCGACCGTGCGTGGCTGCTCTCTTTCTTCTCGTCCCCCCGGTTTCCATGGGCTGATCCATCAACGCCTCCCAAAGATCCACCATAGGCGCCTTTTCATTTTCTTCCTGGTTCAACGTCCGTGTTGAGCTTGACTTCAAAGTCTGGTGGATCACAGTTGCGTTGGCATCTTATGGAGAGGACAAGGACGACTGTCGCGCTAGCAAGGTCGCGGTCTCTTCTGCTTCCGTCCTTCGCGAGACGACGCCTCACGCGTCCTTCGGTCACGATCCAACTTCTCGGACTATCTCCCAGCCTCCAAATTCCCTACGAGAGCCAGCGAAATTGTCGGAACTCTTTGTCCTTTTCATACGGCAAAAATGAACGGGGTCGAGCACTTTGACCCTCTAAGTTCTTGGTGCTTGAAGAAGGGCGATTTTAGGTTTCATAACGATTTCATCAGCAACTTGAAACATACTCGTCGGAATAGATTTTTTATTTTATTTTTTTAAACTTGTAACTTACCCTACGTGCTCTAGAACTTGGAATCTATCTTGTCACAATTTCCATGGCCGGTTCCAGAGTCTACTAGATTTCACCTATATTCTAAATTAAACAATTGAATATTTACATTTAATTACCACAATTTGCTGCTACAATCTGTTGAGTGCAATTCATATTTAGACACAAAAATAAATATGAAATATTAACAAATTAAAAATTTCAGCCGTAAATATCGTCGAAAATAAAAGTTGAAATTAGCGTTCCAAATTACATATTTATCACCAGACGCTATGAAATATCGCAGAATCATGCAAAGACGCATACCAAGAAAAACGCAAAAGCTTATTCCAAGTTCCACTTACCTAAAATTTAGAACTTACTCGTCGGAATAGATTTTTCGATTTTTGAAACTTGAAATATGCCATGCATACCTCAAAATCCGAAATCGAACTCGTTCTCCGCAGGTGCGGTTCCAAGTTCCATCTTCTACACTCACTTGAAGAGGGAGATCCTTGCCTTCTGTTCTTTTGACTGTTATAGAGCGTTTGGTGAGTTGCTGCTGGTTTCTTTCACAAAGCTAAAATTGAAATTTTGATTGGGAATCCATCGTTTCTAGGTTTTTTTTTTTATTGGTCGAAAATATGACGGTAAAAATTCTAATTATATTGGACTTTTGAGCGTAAACAACAATATTTTTTTTTGGACTTGCAAAAGAGTTTTGGACCATGCAAGTCCACCATCGGGGGATGACCTACAATAACCATCACTTTCGCTGCGGATGCTAGCTTCCTCACCTCAGGACGATACGACACAACACGATAAAAGTGCATTTGTCTTTTATTTAATTACGAAATCAACATGTAATGAGACGAAAAGGATGTAAGGAGCCAAAAACATGAAAGTCGCTTTTTACATGGGTCAAAACACGATAAAAAAAAACCTTCAACTTAAAAAAAATGATTAAAAAATCCCTCAGGGCCCAAACCGATATATAATATATTTACCTTAAATTAATTCTCGTTATAAAAAATCTTAAAATAGGATTCCTAAGGCACTTTTCGTTTCACCAAACATCCGAAATAGATAAAATCCAAGATAAAATTATTCAAAATTAAGTTATGTCCAAAAAAAAAAAAAACAAATACCGCGATATCCTCGATTTGAATTTTAAACCACTCATCAAATATCTGTCGTCGCACGTGAGTTTTTCATGTCGGATCTATCATTTTTTTCATGTCATATCCGTCTTGACGTCATGTGCATTCCACTAAGACATTGGATAAAAATGGTGATTGAGGAGGGTAGATTCGAATCGGGTGCCAGTTTAGTCTTTTTATGAGATGGACATTAGCGGTGTTGGATTTTTTTTGGTGAGACGGATTAATCTGAGATAAATATGTCATGAAAATTATAAGCTCAAATTTATGAGACGGAAAATAATTTGACATAATTGTGTCATACGGTACAACATATTTGACATACTGAAAAAATTAAATTCGTAAAACAGCAACAAAAAACTGTACAAAATAATATCTTGCCTTCGGTGGAAAAACAAAAAGTCTCGTAGAATCTTGGCGCTCTACAGCCGAACAAATGGGGCGAGCAGGTAGCGGACGTCGGACGTCTACTTCTCTATCTCTAACCATAGAGCCCTTCGGCTTTGAGATACCTAAAACCCGACCCGACAAGAAGGGGTCCACGAGCAAACGGGTCGCCCGAGAAATTCCACATCTGGAGTACAAGCCTACCTGCCCTGGGAACACGCAGTCCACACATTCCGCGTCTGTCTGTCTGTCCGTCTCTCTCTCTCTTTCTCTCGTGAACCTCCTTGCTTTTTGGCTGCAGAATTCGGATCCCGTGGCGGTCGCTCGACAGCCATGGAAATCGGAATCGAGGTCATGTCAGCGTCCAGAGATGCCCCACCACACCCAGCACCAGTTACCTCCATCCCCTCGAAAGAAAGAGCACAGCTCGCTTGCGCTTCAGCCATCGTATGACAAATGGTTTTTGCTTAGACAGAAGATGTTTCTGCTGTCTTTAGAAATGGCGTCGGCTCTTGACAAATGCGAGGTTCATAATCCCAAACACATGTCGATCAAAGGAACATGATCCGCGATTTTTTTTTTAAATAATTAATTAATTCGATTGGCATCAGTTTCTAATCTTTAGATCAGATCCTTCTTTTCCAAATGGTGTCGTTTTAATTGGTTTCGTTTCGCATTCAAGACGGTGCGAACGAAAGTGCGTGAGAAATTTATGACATTTTTCAAAATGACGAAGAACGCTCTGCGTATAGAAGGATTATATGGAGTTCCAGCAAAACATAGCAGCAGTCGGTTATTCGGCTAGCTTCACATGAAACAGAGACAGCAAGAAGAAGCAAAAAGCTGCGCTAAATCTTTATCATCACACGTATCTATCTTCATTCCCCGGCTTATTGTCATCATCAATCCATTTCACCTCTGAATTCTCACCACCCACCTCACCCCCCCTGCGCCGCGAATCAGCAGCTCATCGGAGGTAGGTCGGCGCTGGCCTTCCCAGAGTGAGGCCCGCCCGCCTCCTCCGGCTTCCCGATCGCGCCCCTGCTCGCGAACGCCAGGAACCCCACCGCGTGCCCGGCGACCGCCGCCAGGAACACGCCGCCGTTGAAGGACATGAGCGCCAGCATGGCTAGGTACGCGAGCCCCATGCGCAGCGCGTGCAGCAGCGACCGGAGGACGCCGGAGGCGAGCCCGGGCTTGGCGGGGAGGAGGCGGCTGCGGTGGGAGAGCCACTCGACGAGGACGCAGAGGGCGAAGACGAGGACGAGGGCGAGGGCGTACATGCCGGCCCGGGCGCCGGGCCAGCCGGAGAAGAGGATCTCGGAGTGCGTGCCCCAGAAGAAGGTCATGTGCATCATCATCATCTTGTGGTGGTGGGGGGCCGGCGGCGGCATCGTCGTCCCGTTCATGCCGGGCATGTGGCCGTCGGTCATGCCTTCCATGGTCGGAGACTCAGAGCTTCAGAGGTGAGAAACGGGACGGGACGGGGTTAGGGTTAGGGTTACGGGCTAGGGGATATCATAAGGGAATCGTTGTATTTGAGGAGGTCTTGTGGTTTCGGGGAGGTGTGATAGTACAGAGGTGGGGAAGACTGTACTGAATACATGGTTTCGCGTGCAGTACCTTTTGTTTTCTCCCTAGAACGGCAATAAGCCTCCGAAAGATTCGAACCACATTTCCTGATCACCAGACGGTGAAAATTTTTCGCGTGCAATCTCATCACGCGCGCTCGTAATTCAGTTAAAGCCAACAAAAAAAAAAAAAACGTGGCTGGAAAATTATATTATGGTCGTGTTTGATTAAAAAAAAAAGCGCGATATTTCAAAATTTTCGACTTAGCTGTTGTCCACGTATGTTATTAGTTGGTTATGATATGTTAAGATTTCAAGAAAAATTGTTAAAAAAGCCATAAATATATTACAATGATGTCAATTCAATTTTAAATCTTTTAATAGTATCAGTTCATTCCTAAATCATTTGACCTAAAGCCAATCAATGCTAATTTTGGATGGATATCGCCTACGTCGATGCCGGCAGGCCTATGTGGTACGGCCAAAGCTGACGTTGATATATTTTCATAATATTTTAGTATTTTTTATTTTTTTAATTCTTATTTTTTTCCTTTTCTTTTTTTCTCCTCTTTCCTAGTGGCCGACACTACCGTGGTCGGCAAGGGCTGGCCCTCGTCGCCACAGGTGACGCTAGTGAGGGTTGGCCTTACCTTGGCATTGGCGACGCCGCCCTGGCTCAGGTGAGGCGGCGAAATCTAGACACCAGATTTCTCAAGAGATGATAAAAGTTGCCTTTACCAAGCATCTCGCCTAACAAACCAACCGACGTGCTGAGGACGAAGCGATAATACATAAGACCAATTTAATTTGTGAAGAAATTAGCGAGAGAAGAGAGGGAGTGAGTGAAGAATGAGGAAGACGAGAGAACGTCGGAAGGCCTCTTAGAGCAACGTCGATCGCAGAGTGAAAGCTCGATCTCTTCACGAAGCCCTCTAGTATAGGAAACTTTTCTCGAGAGGGCCGCCGGATTTTGCGCGACGCCAAATCTCGCCTGGGCAAGGGCTGCCTCGCTTGGCGTCACCTGGGCTAGGACAACCTCCTTGGCATTCGCCCTCGTCGGATATGGCTGTACCAACCACTGGGAAAGAGGAGGAAAAAAAAAGAAAAGAAAAGAAAAAAAGAACAGAGAGAAACAAAGAGGAAGGGGAAAAAGTAAGAAAAAGAAATAAAAGTCAAAAACAAAATATTATTAAAATGGTCACGTCATCATCGGTTGTGTCACATAAGCTGATCGTCATACACCAACAATATGCTGGCAAAAATTAGTCAGAAAGATCGAATTTCTTCTAGATCAATTTGTTTAGGACTAAATTGATATGATTAAAATGTAAATGACTAAATTATCACCAATACGACAGGTTTATGACCTTTCTGACACTTCTCCATGAAATTTTAATATAAAAACCACCGCATTACAATAAGCACTTAATTACTCAGTCCATCTAATTAACTCCGACATTGTTCTTCGGAGAGAGAAAGAGGAAAAATAGTATTTTAAATGATTTATGCCTAGTATGGCCAAGTTAATTTACTTCTTTTTTTTTTTCGGGTAAGAAAAGGGGGCAAAGTGACAAAGCCCGATTTTTACAGTATTACACTACATGACTTGGAGACGATTGAATGGTCATTTAAGCAATTTTCAATGAAAATTGATTGGAAGTAGCAAACATATTTAGTATTAAATTGAAAAAATTGAACAAATTAGGATTGAATCGATGTTCGTACAATAAATTTAGGACTAATTGAGTAATTTTTCCCATTTTACTTCCAAGTCTGCCATGCGCATTTGATCTCTTCATCGGTGGTCCAAATCGCTTTATTCAATGTCTCCAAAGAATCTTTTTAGGCTTTTAGAATACAGCTGGTCAAACATAGATGTTTCCCTGACACACACACACACAAAAACGTAGATGTTTGTACAAATAAAAAAAAGAAATATAATGCAAATAACATTTTATTGTAAGTTTTCTTAAAGTTAAGAGCGGATAGAATATCTATATTGGCCAAATACTAATGTTATCCATGAAAAGATAGAGTTTAAGTTTATAGCAAGCGAAGGTGATGACCAATTTCTTGCCCTCAAAAGTTTAGAAAAACATTTGAAGATTAAGAATATGTATTGAACCCGGGCAATGCGCCAACGCGGTGCGACACATGGGTTGTCAAGCCATATATATCATATTTTGAGATTGTGTCGGGAAAATGATCCAAAACGTCCTAGATTTATTGCACTTCTATTAATTTAGTCCTACAATTTTAATTTTATTAATTGAATCATAAACATTTTCAAGTTATTTCCAATGAGTCCATCCCCTGGGCGAGGGCTTGCCCTTGCCGACCGTGATGTCTCACTGACCCTAGGTGAGGGTGGTGGCCCTTACCTGGCCTTGTCTAGATCTGGGCGAGAACATCGCAACCACGAATGAGACCAACCTCGCTCGCATGTCGCCGTCAAAGGTGTCAGGCATCTAAAGAAAAGAAAAGAAACAAAATAAAAGGAAATAAAAAATAGTAAATATTCGAAGGATATTGATATATTATTGGAAATTGTATACATTAGCATCGGTTGTACCACATAAGATGGTCGACTTCCATTGTAGCAATTTTCGTCCAAAATTGATCGAATTGACTCAATTGACAAAATGTAAAAATATTTATGATAATTTGCAAAACTATAAAATTTAGGGCAATGTTTACGGCTATTTGGACAATCTTCATCCGTCAAATTTTGCATTAAATTTCTCCATAAGCTCTTAATTTACATATCTTTTCGCAATCTTCTAGGTCCTCTCCTGCCCCTTCTATTTATAGCACTAATCTTCGTCCCTTGATCACTTCTCATTGGGCCACACGAGAAGTTCTTCCTCTAGGTCAACCAAACCATAACCTAATTGCTTCTCTCTCATCGTATCATCGATTGGAATGACAATCACTTTTCCTGAAATGGAATCATTGTCATCAATAACCAAATTTCGATTTTCAAAATCGAGCATTCCAGAATAATATTATGGGGGATCGTCTCACTTAAATTCCCCAAAGCCATTTTCATAAATATATCGATTCATTCCCTTCATCTCAAACTACGTCTTGGCCAGTCAGGAGTTCATAGTGAAGGGTTTCCTAGAATCATAAAACGCAACAGAACAAAACCATAAACAGTATCTATGTGTATATCGAAATCAAAGTAGGTTTCAAGACGTACCTTTTGCGGTCGGCTTTGAATTGATGGCCAGTTGTGTCTGGATTAGCGCCCTAAGAGTTGCGCCTCTACCGATATCTATACACACGAACTGAGTTCTCCAACGATCCAAGTGCTAGTTTTCAAATCTTGGAGTGTCTCTACCAATCGCCTAAACAAAGAAATGTTCTCTGCTTTTCTCTTTTGGGATAACAAATAATAATGATAACCGGTTTGAGGCGTCTCCAGGTTATTACTCGTAATCCTACACTTCACGGTTTAGGCCCCACGACATAGCGGCCTGGGCTCACGACGTCCTCTAAATTGTCCACTTAATCGTGCATTTAATCATTATCTCATAACACGCACGATTATGTAAATATTCGTAATAAGAGAATAAATAAAGCTCTACTTCGTAAGTAGATCAAGGGGCAGAAAAAATAAGATATCGATTTGCTATTGTGTGCGACCCTATAGGTTCATTAGACATTAGCAGTGTCCCCAAAACTCTTTTGGCCCACAAGTCATAAGCGGTCTCTAGCAAGACATTATGACTACCTAAGTATAGTGAAAGTCGATTTTCCAACACAATCTAATTCACAATTAATGTTAGAGCAATCTTAATTGGTTCTTAGGGCAGACCACTAACAATCTCCCACTTGCACTATAACCAATTATACAAACTAAATCCCTTTGTCATTTGATATCCGAGTTAAGTATAAGGCATGACAAGTGTCATCCTTATATAGCTCAAACTCATTTTCACAATACCGCAGTTAGACTGTTAAACCAAGCAGTTAACTCTTCAACTCACTTGAGCATGGCCATGCATTTCACAGTCTCAACTCTACGGGAGGCCATGATATCATACTTTCATTATATGAGAGAGACAAATCCCATCTTGTCTACTCACATCCCTCAGCACGATTCATGACATACCTAGCTATTACCTTTATAATCACCAGTTACGGTTGACGTTTGGTAATATTAAAGCATGTCAATCCACGTCTAGAAAATTGTGGTAGACTCAGATCAAATGACTATATTCTATAGCTGTGATGAGAAACACTAATGACATCATATAACAATCTTACAATATTCTCATAGTAGGTCTGTTTAATACAATGTTCTCCAACATGTATTTCATGTGATCAACATTATATCTCTATATTCATGACTCGTGAAACTTGGTCATCGATTGACTCACATACTAATCTCACACACCATTGGCGTCCCAATGCCCAATGTTAATTGACTATGGACATTTAGAATATCAATATCCATTCTATTAATAGAGTTTCACGATCAAATCAAATATTTGATCTTCTATTAAGGACATTCAATATTCAGGGGGATAAAGATTTCGCATTCAATTATATATTCAAATTAAATAGAAATCAAATATAACATATGTTTTATTAATGAACAATGAAAATGTATATTACATATACTCCCACTCACATCAAGACCAATTACTAATGTGTCTAAGGCCTAAAGCATTACAATGACACTCATGCTTAGATTGTGGAAGAGCCTTCGTCAACGGATCGGCTACATTTAACTCTATTGCAACTTTACACATTTTGACATCGCCTCTTTCAATGAATTCTCGAATGAGGTGATACTTCTTGAGTATGTGTTTGGTTTTCTAGTGTGACCTAGGCTCTTTAGCCAAAGCTATGGCCCCATTGTTGTCACAATAGAGGTCCACTGGATCCGAACCAATAGAACTGATTCCCAGTTCTTCTATAAAATTTTGAATCCATACAGCTTCCTTTGATGCTTCTGAAGCAGCAATGTACTCAGCTTCTGTCGTAGAATCTGTAATAGTGTCCTATTTGGAACTATTTCAGCACACCACTCCACCATTTATGCAAAAGACAAACCCTGACTGCGATTGAAGATCGTATTTGTCGGTTTGGAAATTAGCATCAGTGTAACCACTTACAATGACTTGTTCCTTACCTCCATAGACTAAGAATAAATCCTTAATTCTTCTCAAGTACCTAAGGATATTTTTAACAGTTATCCAGTGAGCTTCTCCTAAATATGATTGGTATCTGTTTGTCATGCTCAATGCATAAGAAACATCAAGACGAGTGCACAATATGACATACATGATGGATCCTATGGTTGATGCATAAGGAATCCTACTCATGCGGTTTTGCTCATCTTGTGTTGAAGTACACTAAGTCTTGCTAAGACTTATGCCATGTGACATTGGGAGAAAACCTTTCTTGGAATCTTGCATATTAAACCTGTTAGTGACTTTGTCAATGTATGTACTTTGACTCAGTCCAATACGTCTCTTTGATCTGTTTCTATAGATCCTGATCCCCAAGATATAGTTTGCCTCTCCCATATCCTTCATGGAGAAATCTTTTCCTAGCCACTTTTTAACTGACCGAAGCATAGGAATGTCGTTTCCAATGAGTAGTATGTCGTCCACATACAACACTAGAAACACAATTGCGCTCCCACTAGACTTCTTGTATACACAAGCTTCTTCTTTATTTCTAATGAAGCCAAACTATTTAACAGTTTCATCGAAACGAATATTCCAGCTCCGTGATGCCTGCTTCAATCCATAGATAGAACGTTGAAGCTTGCATATCTTTCCAGCATTGTCTGGTGATGTTCAGGTTGTGTCATATACATATCCTCCTCTAGGTTTCCATTAAAGAAAGCTGTTTTTACATCCATTTGCCATATCTCATAGTCATAATATGCGACAAACGCTAGGATAATCCGAATGGACTTGAGCATGTCCACTGGTGAAAAGGTCTTGTCATAGTTAATATCATGAGTTAGTTTGAAACATTTAACTACTAGCCATGCTTTATGGATGTGAACATTTCCATCCATATAAGTTTTCTTCATGAAAACCCACTTGCACCCTATAGGTTTGACACCTTCAGGTTGATCAATCAAAGTCCAAACTTTGTTTTGATACATTGAATCTATTTCGGATTTCATGGCATAAAGCCATTTATCGGAGTCTGGGCCCACTATAGCTTCCGTATAAGTCTTAGGTTTGTCATTTTCTATTAACAATAGATGACGATGTTCTGTGACATGAAAGCCATATCTCATATGCTCATGATGTGTTCTTTTAGACCTACGAACTATAGGTGCCATTGGAGTAGATTCTACGAATCTTCGTAGATCTAATTGAGGTTCCTCATGAGCTGGAACACTCTCTTGTGGCACATTAACTTCTTTGAGGTTTACCTTACTTCCATTGGTTCCTTTATTAAGAAACTCTTTCTCTAAAAAGACATCATTTGGAGCAACAAACACTTTGTTCTCTGATCGGTTGTAAAAATAATATCCTTTCGTTTCCTTAGGATATCCCACAAAGAAACATTTATTAGATTCGGGCCCAAGCTTATCAGAAAGTAAACGTTTTACATAAGCTTCGCAGTCTCAAATTTTTAGAAAAGACATACTAGGAAGTTTTCTTATCCACATCTCATATGATGTCTTATCTATAACTTTTGATTAATATCTATTTAGTGTGAACGCTGCCGTCTCAAGTGCATAGCCCAAAAAGATAATGGAAGATCTGAATGGTTTATCATTGATCGAACTATGTCTCACAGAGTTCGATTTCTCCTTTTAGAGACACCATTCCACTATGGTGTTCTAGGGGGAGTGAGCTGTAAAACGATTCCACACTCCTTAAGATGGTCATTGAACTCTTGCCTTATATATTCTCCTCCTCGATTAGATCGAAGAGCCTTGACATTCTTGCAAAGTTGATTTTGTACTTCATTCTAAAATTCCTTGAACTTTTCAAAGGACTCATATTTATGTTTCATCAAATAAATATATCCATATCTACTGAAATCATCAGTAAATGTAATGAAATACTTATAACCTCCTCTAGTTGTAGAACTTAGTGGTCCACACACTTCAATATGTATAATGGCCAACAATTCTTTTGCCCTCTCACTTTGATTAGTAAAAGGAGTTTTTGTTATTTTGCCAACTAAACAAGATTCACATGTATCATATGATTCAAAATCAAATGAATTTAATAGTCTATCGCTATTGAGCTTGTGAATTATTTCTCATTTATGTGGCCTAATCGACAATGCTATAGGGTAGGTCGGATTCAAATAATTAGATTTAAACTTTTTTGTATTTATATTATAGATTGGCACATCAAAATTTAGAACATATATCCCATCCACAATATGGGCGCTACTATAAAACAATTCATTAAGATAAAATAAACAACTGTTGTCCTTTATATAAAAAAAGAAACATTCCTTGTCCAAACAAGAAACAGAAATAATATTCCTGCGTATAGCAGGTACATAATAGCAATTATTCAATTCTAAAACCATACCAGAAAGTAAAGTTACATCATATGTTCCTACAGCTAATGCAACAACTCTTGCTCCATTTCCAACGCGTAGTTACACTTCACCTTTTGCTAGTGTTCTATTTCGTTTCAGTCCCTGCAAATTCATACAAATATGAGTACCACAACCGGTATCTAATACCCATGAAGTAAAATCAGTAGTAACATTTATTTCTATAACATAAATACATGAAGTGGAAGTCTCACTTCCCTTCTTCTTCAGATCCTCCAAATATTTATTGCAATTCCTCTTCCAGTGTCCCTTGTTGCCACAATGGAAGCGGACAACATCAGCAGTCGGACTCGTCTTGGTCTTGGGTTTGGGTTTAGGCTTAGTGCCCTTGGCCTTACCCTTGACCATGCCTGGCTTCTTAAAGCCTTTTCCTTTTTGAACCATGAGAACATTAGGGGTAGGGTCCTTCTTTTGAGCATCTCATGCAATTCAGCCAAAGTCTTATTCAGATTATGCATGTTATAGTTCATAACAAACGTGTCATAATCATGAGGTAATAACTGAAGAATAATGCCAGTAACCAACTCTTGACTAATGGGAGAGCCCAGTCGCTCAAGGTTTTCAATATGACCTATCATCTTTATGACATGTGGGCTAATTGAGCTCCCACTTGCTAGCTTGCACTCAATTAAGGCATTTACCGTCTGGTACCTTTTAGTGTGTGCCTGCTCCTGAAATAAATTTTTTAGGTTCATGATCATATCATAAGCATCCACGTTCTCAAACTGTTTCTGAAGGTTTGAGTTCATGGTTGCTAGAATTAGACAAGATGCATCCAATGCATCATATTTATGCTTTTGGTAAGCATTTCTTTCAGCATGAGGAGTATTGGAAGCAGGTGCCTTCTGGGGGAGTGGTTTTTCCAGGACATAATCCCTTTTTTCCTGCTTGAGAACAATTCTCAAGTTTCTATACTAGTCCAAAAAGTTTGAACCATTCAATTTGTCTTTCTCAAGGACAGAACGCAGTGAAAAACTTGATGCAGAGGTATTTGACATATCTACAACAAATATGCAAAGTGAATTGTTCATTAATACATTTTATAATCAACTTCCACTATATTTTCATAAAATGTTTCCCTATCAATATAGTAGACTAAGATCCATATTTCACCAAGACTCGAGTAAACTTTGACTTACTACTCAAGACTCAATTATTTAGGTAGACAACTCTTTGTCAATTGTATTAAATACAACTCTTAGTTGTTGGGATTGACATCTCATGTCTCATCCTCTAACCCTATGCCTCAAGGCCCAAAATCGTTTTGATAGCCTCGTTAAGTAAACCAATCTTGACATATGGATAACCATTATCCATTCTACCTTACTTAAATAGTTAAAAACACCCTGCTTTGGCAGACCCATCTTTTGATGATTCAAGTATTAATAAATGTATGATTGGAAATGCATCGCTTTATTACTTAATTTTATCAGGGACTTTCATAGTGTTTTCATACAGTGATGAATGTATGCATGTTATGAATTGTCGCGACCCGTTTTTTTTTCGACGGGTTAATGGATTACCGATTGGACCCCCACTTTGAAACGTGGATCGCGGGCCTGGATCGGCGCGGGCCCTCCCAAGCCCATACCAAATCGCAACGGGAGTGAATTTGAAGGGGTTTTCGACAATAACAGTTGATCGGATTCAACCTTGGTGTGGTCGTGGTGGCATGTGCTATGTGTGCATGCATTTGGAGTCGCCACCAGGTTCTTCTTGGAAGGCGGACCGAAAACCTCATTAATCGATTGGGAGAGATCGATTAGTTCTTCGAAACTAGAGATTTTAGGTTCGGGGACTTGGTTACGTTGATGTCATTACCAACGCCCTTTCGGTATCTAACGTGAGTGATTTTCCTAACTAAGATTTTATACATGCGCAAATTTGGGTGAGGTAAGTCTGATTCAGGGGTTTTATGCAGATTGGAAGACTAGTCCTATCAACCACAATCAATATGATGATAATGCAATCAAATACATAAATGAACCACGTTAATGCACATCAATTCAAGTCAAGGGTCTCTTAGTAAAGCCCTAAAGGCTTAAAGAATGTGTGATTTAGGGTTAGGAGTAAAATAGGAAGACTTGGTGACAATTCGTCCGAAGGGCGAAATCGTTATTTTTGATAGGTTCGGGTGTCGAATTACCCAAAATAGTCAATGGCCAGTTAGTCGTGGCCATTTTCTAATTTTTTGGGATTTTTCTAGAATTTTTGGAAGACGATTTACCCAAAGGACAAAATCGTCAATTTCGAAAGGATCGGGTTCCAAAAGACCCAAAATAAGTCATGGTCAGTTGATTGTGGCAATTTCCTATTTTTTGAAAAATTTTGAAATTTTCTGAATTTTTTCAATTTTTTGAAGACTTTTGCCAAAAGGGCAAAATCATCATTTTGGAAAGTCGGGGCTTGAAATACCCCCAAATAAGCCATGGACAGTTGATTGTGGCCATTTCCTATTTTCTAGAATTTTTTTGGATATTTTCTGATATTTTTCACTTTTTTCGAATTTTCTTTCCTTTTTCATGATTTTTCCATTTTTTTAATTTAATTTTCAAATTTTATTTTATTTTATTTGAATTTTTTTTATTAAAAATATTTTTCGGACTAGGTCAAACTCGGCCTGTGCCTCTCGGGCGCCCGACCCGACCATACGGGTCGGAAACAGGTCTAAACGACGCTGTTTTGTATTTTGAAAAATTTTCTATTTTAATTTTTAATCATTTTTATTAATATTCAAAAATCCCCGATCGGACGTCCCATAGTGTGCCACGTGGCCTTTTCTCAACCGCCTGATCTTTTTTTATTTTTTTTCGAATTTAATATAGAAAATATACTTATGTTTTTTTTTAATTTTGAAAAGACCAGATCGTGACACGTGGCAAACCCGCGACCGTCCGATCAGACAGAATTTTTTTATATAATTTTGAAAATCCTCGATCAGACACTCCAGGATGCGCCACTTGGCTTCTCTTGGTGCGTTCGATCTAGGTTTAATTGATAGTACTAAAAGCTTAGATCCGACGGATTTTCGAGTGCCACTTGGCGCCATTCTAACCGTCCGATTGACTTTTCAATTTTTTTAAATTTCGAAAATCCTTTAATATTATGAAAAGATTATATAAATTGTTTTAAGAATCCTAGATCGCGACACGTGGCAAAACCACGACTGTCCAATCTAGGTTTTTATTTTCTTAAAGCCGCCGACCCCACCCATCGACATGGCCGCCTACGTGGCGCGCCACGTCAGCACTGACCGGTCAGCACCCTTCGCCGGAGAAGATGACCGACGACTTGCCAGAACAGTGGTATTTTCGGTGAGTTCCCCGGACCGAGTCTCGACTTGGGTATGCCTCGGGAAGCTTCGACCAAGCGTTTTCGGCGAGGTTCAATACAAAGCAAAGACATACAGAGGCTTAACCTTGGTCCTAGGACAGAATGCAGGATAAAAAATGGGCCAAACAACTCTGGCAAAGCACAATCGAACATTAAAATACATAAACGACTCCGGCGACCTTTCGTCGAATAGTTGGCGTGCGTCGGAAAATCGGTATTCAAGCGAGAAACGAGGGGAACACAGGCTAAACCAACGTAAACTAACATCCAAGAATCATTATAGAGGCCTAAACTAACGTCGGTATGCGGTCGGTTCGATCCGATTTCGTCAAAAATTAACCCGGGTAAGAAACTCACAGTAAGCAAAAACAAGGTATAAAACAGGGGAAGAAAAAATCGACCTTGACCGAGGGTCGCCGACGGTTTGGGGCTTCGACGGCGATGCTTCGGGTGTGTTGGACCCTAGAGGCTCTCCGTGGATGCCGGAACTGCGTTTGATCTTCGCCCAAACCTCTCCAAAATCTCGGATCTCTCTCTCTCCCCTTTTTTTTTCTTAAAAAAAAAAACCGAGAATGCTTTTCTCCCCTGCCTTACTGTTCCTGGTATGCAACTTTGTTGCAAACCCGATTCGGTTAGGCCGAGTCGGGTTCAACCCGACCGACTCGGCTCTAAATTTTCACCTAATTGAGCTCTAAATTGATCAGTTTTCATGAAATTGATGCTAAAATCAGACTCCTCAACATGTTTTCCATCTAAAATGGGTATTTTCACGAACAAATGAATTCGAATTTAGCGAAAACCCTAAATTTTATTTAGGATCCAAAAATAATGTCTACTTAATCGAGGGCTTAAATGATCAAATCAGCCTAAATTGAGGCCACTAACAAGTTCGGGACGACGAAAACTATAGGGTGGAGGTGTTTGATTTTCATGAATGTCCCTAGAGAGAATTTAATTTTGAGATTCACGAAACCAGAGACTAAATTGAAAGAAAATTGTGCAATTAAGCCCTTTTGGTTAAAATTGATCAAATTGAAGAGTCAATCAACACAATTTCACTTCAAGGTTCTTGATGTCAATGTCATGGCTTATTCAAAGCAAAAATTGGAGATTAAAAGACTCGAAAGGGATTTTTTATGCCCGATTCGGGTTTATGTTTATGAAGGAGCATAGCGGTCCAAGTCGAATTTTCAAGATTTAAAAAGACCAACTTGAAGAAGGAATTAAAATAAAATTATTGAATATTTTTGTGTATTTTTATGACCACGAATGATATTTTTTTTTATTTTTGGGTATTTTTATATTTAAATAAATTCAAAAAAAATAAAAATTATGAAAAATATTTTTTTGTTCAAAAATTGAATCTCAAGGCTAGGCCAAGGCTTACTAATTTGATTTTGAAATTTTATGACTTTTTTTTTGCTATTTTTAATTAATTTTGGAAATAAAAAATGAAATAAAAGGTGATTAAAAATTAGGTATCAACAGCTGCCCCTCTTTAAGAGTGACCTCGTCAGAGGTTGCTCTCAAAGACAAAATGTCACGCTCCGCGCCCCATCGCGAGCACGCAATCATCCCTGCAAGCAAAACAACAACAATCTCTCGGCGGTCCCAAGGATCCACTTATATATAAAGGAAGATCGAGAGATGAAATAATTTACATTAAGCACACAGGAGCGTTTCCCAACAACTCCCCGTACAATATAAATATATATCCCAAGACTAAGCAGGACTGGATAGCATCAAAAGGTCGTACATCAACATTAACTGGTCACATCTACTTCAGACCGCTATACACCAAGGCGACGGGTAAACATGTCAAAAGATGTCCACAAAATCCACTAGGGAAGGGGGATCAGGTCGCCAATCAAAAAGTCAGGTCGTCATCCGAAGTGGCCTAGGAAGAACTGTTGGAATCTCCGGTGTCCTCGCTCTCCTCTGACGGCTCGTACTCGGAGAAAGTCTCTAATGGAACCTCCACAGAGTCTTCCATGGTCGCTTCCTGCGACTGCTCAGCCTGGTCTCTCTCCACGGTCGCCTCTTGGTCCAGCTCGGATGGATCTCTCTCGGACGGCTCCACCACGATGATCTTGTCCTCTGACGGTGGCACGGGAAACTCAGCTGTCGGCGTCCGCTCCGGGCCGTTCCTCGAACCAACCACTGAGCCCTCGGGAAACTCCTGGTCTGCTATCGTCTGACACCAAGGAGGTATGACACCCTCTGGAACCTCATGGGGCTTCAGCGGCTCGACCTTCCTATCCCCGTCCTGTCTAAACCAAGCCTCAAACCGATGAGGCTTCCAGTCTGGTTTGCCCTCATCTACCCAAACTACTGTACATTTCCTTATGTATATATTACCCTGCCTATCGGGGAACTCATCGTAATACGCCGTCATCTCCTGCGGGTCCCTGAATCTGATAGGCCACATTGCTATTGCCTAGGATCTGTAAAGTAGAATTTCCCCAAAAGGGATGAGATACACATCTCAGTAAGAAAAACCTAACCCTAGGTCAGGTTGACCGTCCACTCAGGCAGTCAAGTCACTCAACCTATCCAACTCATGAACTCACGCGGACACGACAATCATAATTCAATAAACAATAATGCATAGAGGACAAGCATGCATTTATATTCTCATGTCACACACAGTTGCACGTATATGCTCGGCTTGTCACTTCACCACACCAATCAACCTCTGTCTGCCTCATTCTCTAGCCCGCGATTAGATCGCATCAGGCTCGGCCCGCGTAAACGCATCAGGCCCCGGTTCAATTTCCAAGCAGAGTCTATGAGCTCGTATTCTGTCCCGCGATTATATCGCATCAGGACTATGGCTATCTCAACCCCGCGACTCCGTCGCATCAGGGCGCCACCTTTTCAAAATCCACCCCGCGACCTCGTCGCATCAGAGTCTTAACCTTCGCCCCGCGTCTCATACGCCTCAGGGCCATGCCATGCAATGTCACAATCATGTCTCATGCCACATCATATCAATTAACTTGATTTTTTTAAAAAATCAAATTTCATAACCAATGACCAATGCGCATGATAATAGGTTTAATAAATTTCGTGGCATGCAATTCAATTCAAATAGTACTCAGGCACTCAGACCATTCACACATAGGCTAGGTCAAACAATCATTCTATAATGTCCAAGGGCGCATCAAGCTATTACATGCGAGGATTTTCTCATAAATCGTTCCGTTCGGCCCTTGACTTACCCAATCGAGTCCAATCCCCCTAGCCTCGGTTTAGGAAATTCCTTACCTCCGCTTAATAACGCAAATTACTCCTCCTTGCACCTCCTAAGGTTCGGCCAACTCAAGTCCAAGGTCAATCCGTCGCGCAACCTAGGATAATCAATCGATTTTGTCAAATTTCAAGTTCAATCCCTCCATTCATCCATCCAAATCATCCATTAGATACTCCTCATCATCACAACACATCATACACACCAAATTACAACACAATCCCAGCCTATTCAACCCTCCACAGAACTGGTTTGGCCTAGCATTGAACCGGTTCCATTCGGTTCTGTTCATGCCGGGTCCAACCGGCCTTAATCTATCTCAAATCCATCAAATATACACCATTCTACCTCTTATAATGTCTACCTAAGAGTTTGGAAGTCTCACTATGAGTTTTAAGTTGCGTGGTTGCCGGAAAGTCGTCGGAAGTCGTCGGAGCACTCACACACAGAATACCGGCAGATTCTAGGCATAATGTACAAGGGTGGTTTATGGTCAAAAAATTATCAAATAAATACCAAATTTTTACCAAAAACCATCTATATGTCTACTTGATCTCCACAAAATTTGAGCCAAAGATTCCAAGTTTTTGGCTGTCTAAAGGGTTCAAAACCGAACCTACCTCAAACTGGAACAAATTCCGTCGACCTGTGGGAGAATGCTTGTCCCGAATTCGTCAGAGCTCCAAATGACCTGATTCCAGTTGAAAGACGTCGGCAAGACGTGGGGTTACGTTTGGGTAGTCAGCCGCCAGCAGGAGACGACCGGAGGTGGCGTTCGTACGGACCGAACAGCGGCGTCCGGCGGGGTCGGGTGAAACAGAAACTGGAGAAGAAGAAGAAGAAGCTTGGTCTGGTCTTTGGGGGAACAAAAATGGCCGAATGGGGGGTTTGAGGAGAGAGAGAGAGCTGTTTATTATCCCAAAAAAATTTAAATTAATTGAGGTGATTGGTAGGTGGGCATTAATTGGTGAAATGATCTACTACCCTTGGATGCTTGACACTTGTCCATTGTTCTTCTCAAGGGCATCCAATGGCCATCAGTTGCTCTTCAATTTGCAGCAGCTTGAGGGAGGAGAAATGTCCATTTTGCCCTTCCTTCAATTATAAAGACAAAGTCCTAAGCTTGAGGGGCATTATGGTCTTTTTACCTCCGATGTTCGGAACGTCGTTTTTCTCATTTCTGACTTCTTCGATAGGGCGACGGCCAATCCAATTGACGTTGGAATTCTTGATTTTCCTTTTTCAAACATTTCAGGACTCAATTCTGATCGTTCCTTATACCAGACGTGATTTCAACCTATTCCGAACCGACGGGCGGCTTCTGCAGACTATACGCGTATCGACCCCTTGATTCTCATCACGTTTAGAGCTCGTCAATTCACGGCGGTCTTGGTTGTCATGTAATCGCGAGGGCTTATCGCTAGTCCCTGTGGTTTCGATCGTCACAGTCCGATTTAGGATAATTTTGCAAATCGTACGTTGGTTAAGCGGCATCACCCGCGCTCCAACCACACGACGCTCGCATGGTAATCCTTGATCGTTCTTAGATCAGCCTTTTTGCGATCCTAAATATCCCCTCGACAATCCTTATGGTCAAAGCACCATTTCCTTTTCGAGTCGCCTAGGTCCACGTATCTCGTCTTGCGTTAGCCTTTCCCCTTTGGTCAGTTTACTCAAATTGATCAGATTTGAGTGGAATACAACTGAAATACATCGCTTGATATAAATAAACTTCTCATTACAGAGTCTGAAGTTGATTGAAAATCAGAATGTCACACAAAATGACACCTGAGTCTTAATTGACTCGATTGGAAAAAGAGGAAAGCCATGACATCGGATTCTTAAACCTCTTGATGAAAGCTCGAATCAGTCCTTGGTTTGCTTTGACAGCTTGAACATGGGCCGAAGAGAGGAGTTTACCTGAAACTCACCTGTCGATTGTTGTGCTTGTGGAATTTGAGGGTCCGTCGTTATGCTCCTAGAGTGTCGGAATCATGGGCTCAGATCTTTTTTTTTTTGTAGCCTCCTATCAGCTACACCAGACTCTCTTCTTCGTAGCTTCTCACCCGTTGTATTTGACTTTGATTTTTTCTTCCATAGCTTCCCATCCGCTATGCTAGGTTTGATATGACTCTACAGGTTAGAGATTAAACATTTGGATTCACTCTTATGGGTTGAGGCGTGACCTTTCGGGTTCGCTCTTATGGTTTGAGACATGACCATTTGGTTTCGCTATTATGGTTTGAGACATGACCTCTTGATTTCTCTCTTATGGCTTGAGACATTTCCTTGGGGTTCGCTATTATGGTTTGAGACATGACCTTTTGGCTTCGTTCTTATGGTTTGAGACATCACCTTTTGGTTTCGCTCTTATGGTTTGAGATATGACTGTTGGGGTTCGTTCTTATGGTTTGAGACATGACCATTTGGGTTCGTGCTTTTGAAACGGCAAGAGAGGTTTAACTCGAATCTTGGGTCGGCTTCTAGGCACTTATATATTTCAAGGGAGTTCCATGACGCTAACTAGCGAGGTCAGAGGGGATTTTTCTCTTGTTTTGAAGGGGTTCCCATGACAAGTAGAGGGAGTTTTTCTTTTTTGAAAAGGGTTCCCATGACGAGGGTTCTTCACATCAGATGAGATTTTCTCTTATTTTGAAGAGATTTCCATGACGAGGGTTCTCCCCGTCAGGAGTATTTTCTCTTGTTTTGAAAATGATTTCCATGACGAGGTTCTCCACGTCGGGATGATTTTCTCTGTTCTGAAAAGCGCTCTCCCACAATGATGATTTTCAACGTCAGATGGGGTTTTTCATTTGATTTTGAAAGGGTATTCCCATGACGATGACTCATGACGTCTGCGGGAATTTTCTATGATTTTAAAAGGGTTTTCCATGACGATGACTCTTGACATCAGCAGGATTTTCTCTGATTTTGAAAGGGTTTTCCCATGACGATGACTCTTGACATCATCGAGGATTTTTTCTGACTTTGAAAGGGTTTCTTCTTGTTTCTTTTTTTGGAAAAGATTACCATGACGAGGGTTCTCCATGTCATATGGAATTTTTTGATATTTTTTTTTGATTTTGAAAAGAATTCTCGTGACTAGTAGAGAGGATTTTTTTTTGAAAGGGGTCTCCATGAAAGTAGAGGGGATTTTTTTCTTTGATTTTGAAAGGGGTCTCCATGATAAGAAAAGGGGATTTTTTTTTATTTTGAAAAAGGGGCTCCCATGACTAGCAGAGGGGACTTTTTGAAAAGGTCATTGGATGTTTTTGAAATTTTCATCTTGACAGAATTTCATTTGGATATGTTAATGAAGTAGGGAGGTTATCCGAAACATTTCGCCTTGCAATGATCCCAATTTTCCTGTGGGAATAATTCTCTATTCAACCGATATCGGGTCATCGAAAGATTTGTCTAAATGCCGGCCAAAGTCTACTTGTCCAGGAGGGTTCTCACAATTTTCACTGGTTTTTTTGTTTGAGACGACACTCGAATTTTTCTCTCAAGTCTACGCTCAAGGCCTTGGAACTATTCGTAGTGTATACCCTTAGTTGATCAAAAAGGGCCTTTAAGAGACCGTAATGTTAGGCTTGGTCCATGATTTTCGAAGGGGATTTGCAATCGAGTCGAGGCCAATGAACTGAAAGTCTCCATCATATGCTATAGGTCTACAAGTCAAGAATTTGCAAGAATGAGAGAGAAATAATCTTGCTCTTACCTCTTCAAGCGATGTTTATGATCATTTTAACTCTGCGTTAACTCTAGTGCCTTAGTCGAAAAAGACTTTTCCAGGGTTGTAACGCAGGTGAGGATTGGGGATTGAAAATGGGCCTATTTTTGGCTCAGAAAATATGAGAGGAGTTTGATGTTGATGATCATTGCGGATCTGTCACCGGTCTCAACCGATTAATCTTCAAAAGGCATCATCATCACAACAGGGATTGAAGGTTGCTGTTGTTTCTTGCGTGTGATTTGCTGGAGTGATTTTACGTTCTGGTTCCCTTGGGGATTTTCTTCTGCTCCACTGAGGATTAGCATGTGGATGTCATTGATTTTCAGCATTCTCTTTTTTTGTCTCATAATTTTTTGAGAGCTTTGAAACTTACATTGGCCTTAGCCTTGCTTTTACGAGGCACTTTGCCTTTTCTCTTCTCTCTCTCTCTCTCTCTCTCTCTCTCTCTCTCTTTTCTCTTCTTTGCTGTTTGCCTAAGATTCTTTCTCTCTCTTTGAATCCCTTTTTGAAATTGTTACATTTCAAGGGAATCAATTTGAAAATATTCTGTTTCCTTGATCCTCTGAGAGTTTTCAATTTCTTTTTGATGCAGCCTTCTTCTTGAAATGAGAAATGATCACCGACTGGGTTTTTGAAAGGAATGCACAAGCTCAATTGGGTTGTGCAAGGGATTAAGGTGTGTATGATAGAAAAACGATCGCTTTTCGTCGTTCTAAGGCACCTAAGTCTCAGCATGAGTTTAAATGTAAAGAAACACCCGAAGATTGTTGTTAGTCCGAGCAAGAAAATTTCTAACCATTTATCTCTTGCCGTTGTTTGAATTTCTTCTATTTGGCCTCGATGCAGGGTGGTTCTTGACAAGGTTGTAGAAATGAAACCTTCGCTCAAAGTGGTTAACGATGGTCACCTGTCATGTTTTTGATGGAAGAAGGAATGCCTTTCGTCATCTCCACCTGGGTAACACTGCGAATGATTCCTATATCGTGGAGCGCGGCTCCTATCCTAATGCTCACTCAACTCTCGAGTGTATGGGGACGTGTTTAAGGGTAGGCTGCCTCCTTTCATTCGAGTTTCTTCATGGACTATTCAAACAAAGACTTTTTGATAACATCGTTGCAGTTTGAGTAGAAATCATTCCCACAAGCTTTAGAGTATCCGGGGTGCATTCCAAGATGCTTGGATAACCAAACGGAGTGATTTCAAAGAATTTCTTGGAGCTTTAGTTTTTTTTTAAAGCTCCAAGAATTTCCTGATTGGATTGCAAACGGAGTGATTTCAAAGACTTTAGGATGTCAATGACAAGGGAAATGACACTTACCTGATTGCGGCGGTAAAGGGTTCCTATAGAAATAAAGGGAACTATGTCAGTTCATGCCTTTAAATCCAGGGCGAATTGAAACGATACAACTTTACCCTTGACGGTGTGTTTTAACTCTGGATGCGATCGCATAGCTGTAGAATTCTGGATGGCCATGGTAGTTTCGATTTTTGGCTCTCCTTTCTCTTTTCTTCTTTTTCTTTTCCGGCACGTTCAAAGAGGTCGGATTACCACGGATTTCATCCTCTGGCTTTTGCTTCCTCTCACTTGGGAAAACGAATCGAATTTGTGTTGTCTTGTCTAACCATTCTCCTTAATGATTGCCTGTAAGGGGAAATAAAGAGAATGCACATGTCTAATTATGCATGTATGAATGAGATGTGTGCGAAGGTCGCTGAATGACTCGATTTCTTTGAAAAGAGTGTCGCTCAGGGCTTTTGATTCATTCAAGGAAAGTACTTCTTGACCGCATCGAAATTTACAGGGTGCCCCAGTTCCATTCCATCCATGTTTACAAGGATTAAGGCTCCTCTAGGTAGGACCTTTTTAACCACGTAAGGTCCTTCGTAGTTTGGAGTGAATTTGCCCTCGGGGTGTGGCATGTTGGGGAGCGTCTTCCTTACAACAAGATCATCAACCTTGGACGTCCTTGGTCGGACTTTTCGATTGAATGACTTGGCAACTCTCTTTTGATACGCTTGCCCATGGCAGTTGGCCTTCAAACGCCTCTCGTCTATCAAGTTCAACTGTTCATGTCTTTGTTGAACCCATTCTGCCTCAGTAAGCTTGACTTGGGACATGATTCTTAATGATGAGATCTCTGTTTCAACAAGTAGGACTGCCTCCATTTTGTTCACTAGAGAGTAAGGCGTAGCCCTAGTAGAAGTCCGAATCGAGGTTCGATACGCCATCAGCGCGGGTAGCCTTTCATACCAGTTGCGGTAGTTCTTCGCTGTCTTAGCCAAGATCTTCTTGATGTTCTTGTTTGCTGCTTCTCCCTCTTCGTTCATCTGGGGTCGGTAAGGTGACGAATTGAGATGGCAGACATTGAAGCTACTCAGAAGATTATCCGCCATTTCGTTGTTCAAATTCTAGCCATTATCAGTCACGATGGCTTGAGGGGCCTCATATCTCGAGATGATGTCTCGCCTTATGAATTTAGCCACGTTCTTTGCAGTCACATTGGTGTAGGAGGCAGCTTCTATCCACTCCGTGAAGTAATCGGTTGCCACCAGTATGAACCGATGTCCATTTGAGGCCTTAGGGTTAATTGGCCCTATCATGTCTATCCTCCACATCGAGAATGGCCAAGCCTCAGACATCTGGTGCAGCTCTGTCGGAGATGCGTTGATTCTATCCCCATATACCTGGCATTGATGACACGACCTCACGTGTTGATTGCAATCTGATTCTAAAGTCAACTAGTAATACCCTAGTCGCATGATTTTTTTGGCGAGGAGATGGCCATTCATGTGCGGGCCACATTCTCCCTCATGAATTTCACTCATAAGTGACCCGGCTTCATTGGCGTCCACGCACCTGAGAAGCATTGAATCGTAAGATCTCTTGTATAGAGTTTGGCCACTGAGGAAAAACCTGTCGACCATCTTTGCTATGTACTTTTTATCTCCTGCCTAAGCGCCTGGAGGCAATTCCCCTTTTGCCAGGTAGTTCTTAATGTTGTGATACCAAGGTTGATCATCGAACCCCTCTTCAATTGCCATGCAGTGCATAGATTCTTGGGTGATGCCAATCCTCAGTGGCTCAATGTATACGCCATTCGTTACTTGGAGCAGGGAAGACAAGGTAGCTAATGCATCGGCGAAGTGATTCTGCGCCCTTGGTAGATACTTGAAATTGATCATTTGAAATTCCATGGTTACTTCCTCTAGGAATTTATCGTACGGGATGAGCTTAGAATCCCTTGTTTTCCATTCGTCTTGGGTCTGTAGGATAATTAACATCGAATCCCCGTAAACCTGCAACTTGTGTACTTTCATGCTGAGGGCCAACTACAACCCAAGGATACAAGCTTCATATTTCACTGCGTTATTGGTGCATGGGAACGTCAACTTCACGGCCACAGGGTAGTGTTGATCATCTAGAGATATTAAAACTACCTCGGTACCTGCCCCTGCTAAATTGACCGCGCCATCAAAATACATGATCCACTTGTCATCGGAGAGTGTCAGAATGTGCCCCTTGGCCTTCTCTTCTTCAAGGGGGTCTTGCCCTTGTGAACGTCAACTTCAGCAAGCATGTCCGCGATGGCCCACCCTTTTATTGACTTCTGATTCGAGCTCCTTATGTCAAATTCAGAAAGGAGTACCTGCTAATCAGCTAATTTCCCCACCAATGACGGTTTCTCTAGCAGGTATTTGACCGGGTCATTCTCCGTGACTAATTGGATAGTGTGGTGAAGGGTGTACTGCCTTAGTCTATGGAGTACCCAGATTAGCGCGACACACGTTTTTTTACCTCCGGATATTTTGCCTCGGACGCGATGAACTTCTGACTTAGGTAATAAACAACTTGCTCTTTGCTATCCTCGGGGTTTGTTTGAGCGAGTAAAGCTCCTAGAGACTCGTGATGGGTAGTAAGGTAGAGGGTCAAAGGAACACTAGGAACCGGGACACCAATATTAGCGGACTAACCAGATATCCCTTGATCCTGTCAAAAGCCTGCTGACACTCGTGATCCCACTTGATCTTCGCATTTTTCTTTAGTAACTTAAAGAATGGCTTGGTTGTTTCCGAAAGCTGGGATATAAAGTGGGCGATGTAATTCAATCTGCCCAGTAGGCTCTTAACCTCTTTAATCGTTGAAGGGGCCCCAAGACTGAGGATAGCCTGGACCTTGGTAGGGTCTATCTCGATACCACGATTGCTAACTATGAATCCCACCAACTTGCCAGACTTTGCCCCAAATACACACTTCGCGGGATTCAGCCTCAGCTTATACTTTCTGAGTATTTCAAATAACTTCCTCAACACTACCGTGTGGTCTTCACCATGTTTGAACTTTGCTATCACGTCGTTCATGTACACCTCTATCTCTTTATGCATCATATTGTGGAAAAAGGTAATCATCGCCCTCTGGTAAGTTGCCCCGACATTCTTTAGGCCAAACGGCATGACTTTGTAGCAGAAGGTGCCCCAAGGTGTGATGAATGACGTCTTGGCTTTATCCTCCTCCCTCATGAGGATTTGGTTGTAGTCAGAGAACCCATCCATAAAAGAGAGCCGCTCAAATCCGGCCGTACTATCAACCAAGACATCGATATGTAGTAACAGAAAGTCGTCTTTGGGTCTAGCCCTGTTCAGATCCCGATAATCCACGCAGACTCAAACTTTCCCGTCCTTCTTCATGATGGGGACAATATTAGCAATCCATTCTGGATATGCGATTACTTCGATAAATCCTACTTTGAGGAGTTTCATCACCTCTTCTTTAATTTTCTTCGCTAATTCGGGCTTCGTCTGCCTAAGTCTCTGCTTTTTAGGCGGAATACTGGGATCGGTCGGTAGAGCATGTTCCATAATACTGGGTCTAATCTCGGCATGTCCGCATATGACCAGGAGAAAACGTCTTGGTATTCTCTAAGGAGTTCAATTATCTTAAATGCCTCCATCGATGATAGACTTTCACCAGTCTTTACCTCCCTGACATTCTCTGAGGTTCCTAGGTTTACTAAAATGGTACCCTCCGCGGTGGGTGGTTTGGATTCTTCATGGCAGCCCAAACTATACTCCATCTCTCCCAAATTCTGCTCCTCGTCTTCTCCTTCAATTTGGAGGGTAGCTCCCTCTCGAGAACCCGAGTCATTTAACAACTTGCTATGCATACTTGGAGTGGTATGCCTGAAATGTCATGAAGATGGTTAGTTGATATATAATAGGAAGAGTTTATGCATGATGAATTTCTTTGGAAGATATCTCAAAGAAATTTAAATCCGAAAACGCGAGATGAGGACTAGCCCTCATATCATTGGACATCCTTGCCTCCCAAGAACTTTAAAAATTAAGAGACGTGTGAGAAATCAGGTCTCAGGGATTCTCTTCTTCTTTTAACTCTCATTTTTTGTTCTTTTCTTTTCTCTCTTTGCGTCATCATCGACTGATTTGTGGCTTCCACACGTCCCCATTTTTTGATTTTTTTTTATAGTGTTAAAACGTAAAACATGGGTGAAGGCTTGAGGCATCTAATGTGGATTCAGATGCATCGGAGAGAGATAAAAATCTCTTTACTCAATAGTGGGAATGTCGCTATCGATCGCTTCGATGATGACATTGATGTAATCCTCCAAGAATAAGTTGGTCAAATCAGGTTCTTCCGTCACAGTATCCATCTTCTCGTCCTCTAGTTATTTGGACGCTTCACTGAAGAACCGATTTAGGGGAGTTTCGAACATCTTCCCCTTGCTTTTCCGAGTGCTTGACCCTAGAAATCGGCTGTTGCGACTTTTACTCCCCGTGTAGCTCTCTAACTTGTAGCGGTGACTCGGCTCTGCTCTATAGGCTAGTCCATGACGGCTCTTTACCGTTGCCATACTAATCGATTCACGAATCCCTTGGTAATACTTGCCTAAACCCAGGCCCGGGATAAACCATGTCGTCTCAGTATTTTCGCTGCCATGATCGACGACCTGGAGTAACTTGGAGTCCTCATGGCTGCACCGGCTGGCACATGCATAATGTACATCCTCTCCATGGCATTGAAGCTTGACTCCTCCCTAGATGATGGTTCCACTAGTGGAATAGCGTCTATGTGGCCCATCAAGTGATCGGTTTCTGAATGTACCATGATCAGTTTGTTGTCAACGACCATTCAGACTTTCTAGTGCAAACTAGACGGTACGGCTCCAGCCGTATGAATCCAAGGCCTCCCCAATAATAGCCCAAATGATGCGGGGATATCCATGATCTGGAAGTTGATCAGGAACTCTGTCTGGCCTATAGTGACATGAACTTCAACCTCTCCAATCGCTTCATCTTTTGCCCAGTCGAATACTCGAATGGTGGACTTCGAAGCCTTAATTGAATCCTCCTTCACTCCCAGACTTCTGAGGGTATTTAATGGGCATATGTCAAATGCCAATTCGTTGTTCACGAGGATTTGAGACACTCGTTTTCCACGATATATTGCAGATATGTAAAGTGCCTTGTTTTGCCCTCGCCCCTCCGGCGTGAAATCTTCGTCCGAAAATGAGATTTGGTCTTTCAAAAGGACTGCGCCCATAAAGTCTTCTAATTGGGCCTCATTGATCGTTTCGGACACATGGACCTCATTAAGTACTTTCAAAAGGGCACTTCGATGTTTCTCTGATGTCTTAAAGAGTTTTAGAAGCGAGATCTACGCGGGCATTTTCCTCAGCTGCTCAACGATCTCGAACTCTCTAGTTCTCACAATGGCTAGGACGTGTCTAGCATCTTCTTTCGTTACTCCTTTCTTTTCAGTTTCTCCCTCCTTTTGGACTTGGCATCTCCCAGAGCGGGTGATGAAATCTACATTGCCGGTGTTGTAATTCCAGTGTACCGCTTTAGGGTTGTAAGCCTCAAATGTGGGGAGCGCTATCACCAAAGGTTTGTCTTTTGTGACTTCGTCCTCGTGAAATCTGCCCGATTCCTTTACCGCCTTGGTCCTGATCTCATCATCCTTCTCCTGCGTGTTGTCAAATTCAGTGAGGTTGATTACAAGCAGCTTCATTCCTTCCACCATGTAAATGGACCCGTTTAAATATAGCTCTTCTGAATTATACCCCTCTCTTGGACTGGGTGGATAAGTCTCGGTAGAGGTGGATCCAGATTTGGATGGTCGAAACTCTTCATTCATTCTTTTTAAGAATTGAATTGCACTTTTCGTTCTTCCGCCCCTCGAGCCTCGAATTTGATCCTGCTGCTAGGCCCACTCTATCCTTTCCAAATCGCTTACCAAATGAGCGAATGATTGATACTTATAGGCGCATATAGATATGGCAATCTCGTGGGGCATGGCCTTCATGAAACACTTGGCCAATTCCTCCTCTGTTAATCGGGGG
Source organism: Rhodomyrtus tomentosa (assembly GCA_028455895.1). Classification (NCBI taxonomy): domain Eukaryota; kingdom Viridiplantae; phylum Streptophyta; class Magnoliopsida; order Myrtales; family Myrtaceae; genus Rhodomyrtus; species Rhodomyrtus tomentosa. Next base: position 29,984,593 of record JAPCWY010000009.1, on the reverse strand, counting down.
CATACTTGCGCAGCAAACCTCTTCCATCTATGTGCATAAGACTTAAAGTCCTCGTCCTCTTCCTTTTTTATGCGAGTCAGGTTCTTGCGACTGAAGATGAACTTCTGGCCGATGTTATACCTCTTCAGGAATTGGGCTATGAACTCAATCTAGGTGATTGATTGGCGATGATCGAGAGATAGAAACCAGTTTAGGGCGGGCCCATCCAAGCTGAGCCTAAAGTTATGAATAAGAGCTTCTTCAACTTTGGAGAGACTGAAAATCATCCTCAGGTAGAATAAGGCATGCTCTCTTGGGCACCCCTTCTCGCTGTATGTTCGACCAAAAATAACATCACCATCCTGCTTTGGTGAGAGATTTTTGGCCGGTAGAGGAGAAAAGTCCATCAGGACTTTTACTTCAGTAAGACTGCTAGTCAAGTCTCGACACCAATTCTCTAAGTCAGCGATCTTGCGATTCTATATATCCAACATTTTTTGCTGCTCCATTAGCATGGAGTCATTCTTTTCAGGCTAGTCAACATCTCTACTACACCGGTCATTCGGGCCTCCAGGCCGGCTAATCATGTAGGCATCCATTGGTCACCTTCCGCTCTCGGAGTTTGCGCAAGGGTAGCCTCCTCGGATGCTCCCGCCATTTTCGGTTCTTAGGGATCATCCGCACCTACCCAACAATCGGGAGCTACTTCTTCGGGACCGTCGAAGAATCTTGGAGGAATAGAGTACGACACCTCGAAATTATATCCTCCACTATCCTGCCCCAGGTTATCAATTATTTATCCTCTCTGGAGAGCGTCCCGTACGAATTTTCTATCACCCTAGCGGGCTTTCTCCAAGTTTTATTCATATTTATCTATCTTTTTAGGTTTTTCAGCTTCTTCGATGCTCTGCAAATATCCCGTGGGGATACTCCAAATCTCTCCTCTGGTGGCCCTCATCACAAACTGCCGTGAGTCCAGATTGGTCCTCGCGTAATATCCCTTGAAGGAGCGGTCATTAGCTCTGGAGAGTCAATTAGCATGTTCAAGCACTTTAGCTTTTGTTCTTTGGTGAACTCATCCTGGTCCGGATATTGTGAGGCTACGGCCAATACCGATTCCATCTTGGATCTGTCGACTAGGAATTCCAGATCGCCTCCTAGGTCTACGTCAAACACTGCGTTCACCGTATGGTCAGGTAGATGGTTCTGCTGAATATTCGGATCCGATCCGTCAAATTCCAGCAAATGGTTATTGACTAGAGCCTACACATCGTATTGTAGGGCTTGGCAATTGTCTACATTATGTCCTTTCTCGCCCATGTGGTATACACACATTTGATTCTCGTCGAAACCTGAGAATCTCGGTGGCTTTAATCTCGGTGGGTTAGGGAGCAACTTTGACATTGGAACCGGGAGTGGCGTGAAAGATGGAAGACCCTTCCTTTTTGGTCAAATACTTTTTAAGCTATCCAGGAGGTGTTCCCTTGGGCGGGGACAGAATCCTCAAATTTTCTTGATCTGGGGGGATTAGAGACAAAATCTACTTATGCATTAGATTCCCGCTCTTTCTTTACGGGGTATGGCCGCTTAGGAGCTGCTTCAGGCATGTGCCTTTTTCCCATGGCCTGTCACGTCCCGCCATTCTTATAAATACGTCACATCCACTAAGGCCGTAAACTCAATCCAGGATACTATTCTAATGCCCTAATGAAATGAGACACGCATGCAGAAGGAGAAAAGAAAAGTGATACACCTCAATTCAAAAACTAAAATAAAGAATAAGGCGCAGGATAATAAAAGACATTTATATAAACTAGAAAGATGAGTTTGTAAAAAAAAAAAAACCATGGGTCATTTAACAACCTAAAGTTAGGGTTATCGAGGAGCATGGTCGACCAAAAAGGTAATTATTAAACCCCTCATCTAAAAAGGCTAAGAGCTTCCACAAAAGGAAACAACCACGCAGACGGTCCTAAGACATCAAACTCCCTAAGTGGTAATATTGTCTTCATCTTGGCTCAGGTTCTCCTCAGGATCATAATCTGAGAACGTCTCCGATCGAACTTCTATTGTGTCTTCTTCTAAATCGTCTTTAGAGTCCGAAATCTCAATTACTTCAATGCTTTCTTCTCTAACTTGGGTCTCCTTTGGAATATTCCTCGAACCTATCACTGAACCCTCCACCTCGATCTCATCTCGAGTCGGATGACACCAAGATGGTACAACACATTTAGGAACCTCATGCGTCTTCAGTGGACCAGTGATAACTGCTCCGGTCCTCCTGAACCAAGCCTCAAAACGATGCAGCTTTTAGTGCTCACCTCCCTCGTCGACCCAAACTACAGTGCTCTTTCTAACATAGACTGTACCTTGTCCATCGAGAAATTCATCAAAATAAACCGTCATCTACTTGGGATCTCCTAAGCGAGTAGTTAGCATATTAAAAGCTTGGGATCTGAAAAGAAAAGGATCCCACGACGGGATGAGACTTACGTCTCACCAAGCTAGCCTAATCCTTAGGCCATCAGTCCCACCAGACGAACAATCATAGCAACAAGCAAGCAGTGACAGAAAGACAAATGAAATTTTGTACTAAAAGCATCATATCAAACGTCTTGCGAAGAAATTATACTCGAGACAAATATATAAAGAAAGTGACCCAAGCTTTCGTACTAGCCAAGAACAATATCAATGCCACATCAATTAATAATCAATTCAATTCCCAATCCACAACTCAAAAGATGAGTCCACGTTCAACGCATTAAACTATCAAGACAAAATTATAAACCCGCGTTAAGACGCGTCAGGTTTATTAGCTAATTTCCAAATTCATTCCAGCATGTACAAATTCTTATCCAGTGTTAGGACGCATCAGGATACCATTCAAACTACAATCCCGCGTTAAAATGCCTCAGGGTTTACTTAAGATACGATCCTGCGTTAAGACGCCTCAAGATGCCATAGGCCTAAAAAATTACCTCAATTCAAGAATTGTCTCAACAATCATTTAATCACATTCTCATCACGAGAAATTTCAGAAAGTCGATCATAACCCGTTTGCTTGCCAAAATGATCGTACTTTATCACAAAATGTAACTCGAGAGTCGAGTAACGTATAGCCACAAAATCAATCAAGACACACCAGCCAGCAGATCATCAATTCAGTCAAAAAAACTACAATTTTATAACAATTAAGCGCTCTCGGCTCGCTCCTCAACAATTCCAGTCAATTTCCACTCAACCAATCATAACAAACATTGTCAACTCATCGATTCCGTAATAAAACTATCCAGTCACTTCCAAATGCTCTAATATAGGTTTAGGGATTGCTTACCTTCATTCCAATTAGCAAATTTCCGTTGAAAATCCTTTGTCAAGGCCGACTTCAACCCCAAACACTACTGTCCAAAAACAAGGCAGCAAGATACTTCAGTAACAAATCATCGTTTCAGTCAATTTCTCTTTTCTAACTTCAACTCCACCCATCATACACCTTATTAACACTTCAATCAACATTCTTGTATACCTTAATAATACATTTAGAGCATGATAACCCCGTAAAAAACCACCAACAGAACCGGTTTGTACAAATCCAAAACAGAGTAGAACCAGTTCTGCTTCCTCATGCATTAAATAGCCCATGCATCATCTTAAGCTCCAATTTATCGCCAATTCCTCTTGGTAAAACCTCAATTAGCATGTTATATAGTCCCACGATGAAATTCAAAGCCAAATAGCACTCCTAAGAATTTCGAACAGCTCACTTCATCTCAGTCCCTATGCTCTTAAAACCACCTTGATTTAACCATCGAAACCTAATCGTAACTTAACCCAATCAACGGCCCAAACTCAGTGAACATAGTACTATATGTCATGTAACTTTCAGAAAACTTTTGGAGCCAAATGAAGTCTCCAAGGGGGTGAACATAGCCCTCTCTTAGTTAGCTCATAATTCGTCCGGTTTTCTTCCAAAAATTCCTATAAATTAACCAGACCTCCAAAAATCCCAAAACCAATTGAAACTTATCAAGGATAGGTTAAATAACCTATCGTGGTCGGCGACTGGCCAAAAAGTCATCGGAGGTGGCGTTCGTAAGGACTGAACGGGGCGGGCAGAACTGGTTGGGCACAACAGTTCTCTGTTCTTGAGGAAAAAGCTCAAAATGAAGGTGAAGAAGAGGTGGCTCACAAAATTTTGGGGAAAATGGCAGATGAAATGAGGTTTCATTCCACCAAGGTCAAGGTTCTAGAAGATTATGCTAGTGGAAAATTAATTACTCTCACCCAAGTAATGACACTTGTCTACATATCAATAATACCAAAGCTCCAATGACCCCTTTGCCCCTCAGATTTTTGGCAGCTTCCTTGGGGAAGAAGGAACTGTCAAATGACTAAAATGCCATTCTCAAATCAATTAGGCAAGGTTAACTCTCCAAGAGTAAAATGGTCTTTTCACACCTTTCGTCCGAAATTTCATTTTCCTGATATTTTTCACCCTTGATAAGGCGGCGTCCAATCCATAACAAATGTTGGAATCCCTCATTTCCCTTTTCAAATTTCGAGATCCTATCTCATGATCAATTTTTTGTCGATCGAAATTCTAGTTTGTCTCGAATTAACGGGTGGCTCTTGCTGACGTTATGCGTATCGACTTTGTGATTCTCATCATACTTAGGATAACTCAAACTACAGCAACTTTGATAGTCATGTAATCGCAAGGGTCTATCGCTAGCCCCGACCGCAATGATCGTGACAATTCGATTTAGAAAAATTTCGCAAATTATACTTTGGTCAAGTGGTATCACCCGCGTCCCACTCGTACAATACTAGCAATGCCTTCCTTAATCGTTTTTAGATCCGCCTCGGTTCTAAATGTTCTCTTGACAATCCTTATGGTCAAAGTGCCGTTTTCTAATCAAGTTTCCTAGATCCACGTAACTCATTGCGCGTTAGCCTTTCCCTTTTGGTTAATTGACTCGAGACTGATCAGATCCGAGCGAGACGTAACCGAAATACTTCAATAGATATCTTACAGTCAAAGGTCTCAAAATAACAGGAAATTCAGAATGTCACAACTCTTCCCCCCTTATAAAAAATTTCGTCCTTGAAATTTATTACAATCTAGCTACTTAAACAAATGGGGGTACTGACGCCTCATCGCTTCTTCGTTCTCCCACGTAGCACCTTCAGTTCCATGGTGCTCCCATATTACTTTGACCAGTGGAATGGTCTTAGTCCTCAGAACTTGCTCCTTTCAGTCTTCGATCCTGATTGGCCTTTCCGCGTACGACACTTTGTTGTCCACTTCTATAGTTTCATATCCTAAAACATATGTTGGGTCTGGTTCGTACTTCCTCAATATAGACACATGAAACACATTATGTACCTGAGATAAACTCGGTTGTAAGGCAAGCCTATAAGCTAATGTTCCAATTCGTTCCAGAATTTCGATTGGACCTACATATCTCAGACTCAACTTTCCTTTCTTTCCGAATCAAGATATGCCTCGCATTGGAGATACCTTGAGGAAAACATAATCCCCAACTTGATACTCTAACAGCTTGCATCTTTTATCGACATAACTTTTCTGGCGACTTTGTGCCGTTTTCAACCTTTCTCTAATTATCTTTACTGCCTCAACTGACTGTTCCACCAACTCTGGGCCTGTGATACTCCATTCTCCCACTTCATCCCAGTACAAAGGAGTCTTACAAGCTCTGCCATAAAGTGTTTCAAAAGGAGCCATTCTAATATTTTGTTGATAGCTGTTATTATACGAAAACTCCACTAGATGCAAGTGATCTTCCCATCCACCTTTAAAATCTAACACACACATTCGTAACATGTTCTCTAGCATTTGAATTGTCCTCTCCGATTGCCATCTATTTGCGGATAATATGTCGTATTGAACTGCAATATGGTTCCCAAGGCATTCTGAAGACTCTTCCAGAAATTCACTGTAAATTTAGGATTTTGATCCGACGTAATTGTTATAGGCACTCCATGAAGTCTCACAATGTGAGGGATATACAGCTTGGCGTACTTATCCATTACAAAGTCCTTTCTCACAAGAATAAAATGCGCAGACTTGGTCAATCTGTCCACAACTACCAAGATTGAATCATGTCATCTCTGACTTCGCAACAAACCCATAACAAAGTCCATTGTTATGTGTTCCCATTTTCACTCCGAAATTTCCAAAGGTTGTAGCAATCCTCCAGGTTTGCAATGCAGAGCTTTTACTTGTTGGCACGTCAAACACTTTGCTACATATTTAGCCACGTCTACTTTCATTTCGTTCCACCAATAATGCTGGCATAAGTTCTGAAACATTTTCGTACTACCTAGGTAGATGCTGTAATTACTTCGATGAGCCTCGGACAGAATTCTTTCTTTAAGTGCTTCATCATTAGGCACACAAAGACGTCCACAAAAATTTAAAATTCTGTCCTCATATACATGAAATTCAGCTTTCCTCTTTGTCGTATCCATACTCAAAATTTTCTGAATCCCCGGATCTGTAGACTGTAAGACTTTTATCCTTTATTGTATATCTAGTTCAATTCTTAAGGTCGCTATCAAACTCGACTGCTAGCTCACTTCCAACTTAAACTCAGAGTTTCTCAATTTTTCTAGCACCAACCATCCTTTAACCATTAAATGCGCTATACTAAATTTTTGACTTAGTGCATCGGCAACTCTATTCGACTTTTCAGGATGGTACAAAGTATCGCAATCATAATCTTTAAGCAATTCCATCCAACGATGCTGTCTCATGTTCAATTCCATTTGGAAAAATAAATACTTTGAACTTTGATGGTCTGTATAAATTTGGAACCTTTCGCCACATAAATAATGCCTCCAAATTTGTAAGGCGAAAATAATTGCAGCCAACTCCAAGTCATGTGTTGGATAATTCATTTCGCGGGGTCTTAATTGCTATGAAGCATACGCTACTACCCTTTCGTGTTGCATAAGTACCATCCCAATCCTTTTAATGAAATATCGCTGTATATCTCAAAGCCTCCGAGTCCAGAGGGGATTGTAAGTACCGGTGCCGTTGTCAAACGCTTCTTAAGCTCCCGAAAACTCTTTTCGCATTTATCCGTCCATCCAAACTTCGTATGCTTCTTAGTCAACTGCGTCAATGGCATAGCTATAGACGAGAACTTTTCTACAAAGCGTCTGTAGTAGTTGGCTAATCCTAGAAAGCTTCGAACTTCCGTAACTATCGTAGGTCTAGGCCAATTCATCACCACCTCAATCTTCGCAGGATCCACGGAGATTACTTCTCCGGATATTACATGGCCAAGAAATGTCACTTTATTCAACCGAAATTCGCATTTACTAAACTTGGCATAAAGCGAGTGTTCTCTCAAAGTTTGCAGGACAGTTCTCAAGTGTTTTTCGTGTTCTTCCTTTCTCCTCGAGTAAATCAAAATGTCATCAATAAAGATAATTATAAAACGATCAACGTATTCCTCGAACACCCGGTGCATCATGTCCATAAATGCTACTGGAGCATTAGTCAACTCAAAAGGCATCACTATAAATTCATAGTGCCCATTTCTTGTTCTAAAAGCCGTCTTCGGGATATCTTCTTTCTTAATTCTCAACTGATGGTACCCTGTCCTCAAGTCTATCTTTGAGAATACCGAAGCTCCCTGCAACTGGTCAAATAAATCATCAATCCTTAGCAATGGATAATTGTTCTTAATGGTCACTTGGTTCAATTGTCTATAATCAATGCACAAGCACAAGGATTCATCCTTCTGCTTCACAAATAACACTGGTGCACCCCATGGTGACACGCTCAGTCTAATGAACCCTGTATCCAACAACTCTTGCATTTGCACTTTCAACTCTTTCAATTTCGATAGTGCCATTCTATAAGGTGCCTTTGAAATTGGATCCGTCCCAGGAGCTAAAATTATAAATTCAATTTCTCGCTCGGGTGGTAATCTAGGCAATTCTTGGGAAAAGACATCCGGAAATTGACACACTACCGCTATATTTTCCGATTTCGGCTCCCCAACCGTCGTATCAACTACCGTAGCCAAATAAGCTTGGCATCCCTCATCTAACAACTTTGTCGCTTCCAACGATGAAACCAAAGGAATGGAAATTCCTCCCCGACTTCCCTTAAACTCAAAGCTAGGGTGACCATCCGGAAAAAAATAAATTATTCTATCACCACAATCCACCATAGCCCTTTGTTTATTCAGCCAGTCCGTCCCAATGATTACATCAAATTCAAACATGGGTAACACAACCAAATCTATTTTTTCCTCTCTACCACCAAACACTATCTTATAATCCGTACAGCCTAACGAAGCTATCACATTATCTTGTAACGAGGTAGTAACATGCAATCTCATATTCAATGGTTTCAAATCCAAATAAATCATATTAGCAAATTGAGCAGACACGAAAGAATGCGAAGCTCCATGGTCAAATAAGGCATAAGTAGCTTGGTCATTCAAATAAATTATACCTGTGACTACCTCAGGCGCGTTCTCCGCTTCGCCTCGTGCCACAGCATATACTCGCCCTTGGGCTGGTGGTTTATTCAATTCATTCTTTGGAGTAGTAGCTGAAGGTCCTACTTGCTGTCGTGGTCCCTGAAATCTAGGTCCTACTTACTGATCACACTTAAAGCATGCTCCTGTTCTAGTCGGACTGATGCGGTGGCTTCCCAATATTCTTCCTGGTGGGTGGAACAAAACGCCTATTATTGGTCATTGGTCTCTTACCAAATTGGCAATTGTCTCGAAATGAGCTGAACCGCAATCCAGATGCGACATTTCTCTCTCTCAGGTCTCTCTCAATCATCTGTCCCCGTTTATATACTTTTTTGTACGTTCTTAAATTCAAAGCTATCATTTGACTACGAAGTTCGGGTTGTAACCTGTCTCGAAATCTCCACGCCTTCTCTAGCGAGTCTTCCACATACCTTGGTGCTTATCTTGACAACCTAGTGAATTCGGCTTCATATTGATCTACTGTCATGTGATTCTGACGCAAATTCTGAAATTCCACTAGTTTCCTTTCTTGCGCAGTCTCCGAGAAATACTTATCGTTGAAGACAGCAGTAAAAGCAGCCCAATTCAGGGAAGTACCCTCAGGAAATAGCCCATCCTTTGTAGCATTCCATCAGTCATTCGCGGTACCTTCCAGTTGATAAACCGCCAAAAGTACTTTTTCCTCATCATTACATCTTAGAACCCCAAAGATTTTCTCGAGCTTGTCTATCCATCTAGGTGCCAACTCTGGATTACCCGTACCATTAAACTAGAGTGGCTTTAACTTCACAAACTGTTCAACTAGTTGCCCCATTTGTCTAGTCACAAGATCATTACCTGATGCATTACCTACCTCCACACCTTGACCACTAACCTTATTAACTCGAATGTTACCGGCTTCAACGCCCTGGCCAATGTTGGCGTTAACTCCACTACCCACATTATTATCAGTCGTCGCATTTACAACAGCCAAGGCAGCTCCCATAGCCTGAGTAATGGCGACGTCTCTATCTTGAGCTTGTGTATCTATTAAATCTCCAATTCGTTCCAAAGCTCTTAAGACTTCACCCATTCTAGGGTTTTCTGCTATAGGTGGCCTCGAACTAGAAGCTCCGCCACTAGGTCTCCCACACTTGCCAGGTCGGTTGCTCATCCTTATACTACCTGTATCACTTTAATTCTACTGCAGAATTAACGACTTAGCTCATCTACAGAAGTCCAGTGGTTTTATGCTACACAACAAGCAGCACTCACACTAATGCAACCATTCACCCAGTCATTCTCAAGAGCACAGTAATTAGAAACGTACAATCATGCTTCAATTTCAAACACAATACTCAATATTTCATTAAGCAAGTATCCATAATCAATACACCAGCTAAGTACGAAACTTGGTCACTATCTGGTTATCACAACTATACCACTTTCACGATGTCAATCGCATGTGCCACTTCATATGCCATGTATTTCTTACTTAACTCTAGCAAATACCCTACGGTCTCGATACCTTATCGTCTTGAATCTCTTTCATCTTTATTACTCCAATCCTCAATCAACTTAAATTGAGCCGACCTTGCTTTGATACTACTCCAATTAGGATGTCACGTCCCGCCTTTCTTACAAATATGTCACATCCACTAAGACCGTAAACTCAACCCAGGATACTATTCCAATGACCTAATGAAATGAGACACGCATGCAGAAGGAGAAAAGAAAATAGATACACCTCCATACAAAAAATAAAATAAAGAATAAGACGCGAGATAATAAAAGACATTAACATAAACCTGAAAGATGAGTTTGTACAAAAAAAACCAGGGGTCATTTAACAACTTAAAGCTAGGGTTACCGAGGAGCAGGGTCGACCAAAAAGGTAACTATTAAACCCCTTGTCCAAAAAGACTAAGAGCTTCCACAAAAGGAAACAACCACGCAGACGGTCCTAAGACATCAAACTCTCTAAGTGGTACTATTGTCTTCATCTTGGCTTAGGTCTGCCTCAGGATCATAATCTAAGAACGTCTTCGATCGAACTTCTATCGTGTATTCTTCTAAATCGTCTTCAGAGTCCGAAATCTCAATTACTTCAATGATTTCTTCTCTAACTTGGGTCTCCTCTGAAATATTCCTTGAACCTACCACTGAACCCTCTACCTCGATCTCATCTTGAGTCGGATGACACCAAGATGGTACAACATGTTTAGGAACCTCATGCGTCTTCAGCGGACCAGTGGCAACTGCTTCGGTCCTCCTGAACCAAGCCTCAAAACGATGCGGCTTTCAGTGCTCACATCCCTCGTTGACCCAAATTACAGTGCTCTTTCTAACATAGACTGTACCTCATCCATCGAGAAATTCATCAAAATAAACGTTCATCTCCTCGGGATCTCCTAAGCGAGTAGGTAGCATATTCCAAGCTTAGGATCTGAAAAGAAAAGGATCCACGACGGGGTGAGACTTACATATCGGCAAGCTAGCCTAATCCTAAATTAGACCGTCAGTCTCGCCAGACGAACAATCATAGCAACAAGCAAGCAGTGACAGAAAGGCAAATGACATTTATACCAAAAGCATCATATCAAACGTCTTGCGAAGAAATTATACTCGAAACAAATATATAAAGAAAGTTACCCAAGTTTTCGTACTAGCCAAGAACAATATCAACGCCACAGGAATTAATAATCAATTCAATTCCCAATCCACAACTCAAAAGATGAGTCCACGTTCAACACATTAAACTATCAAGATAAAAATGTAAACCCGCGTTAAGACGCGTCAGATTTACTAGCTCATTTCCAAATTCATGCTAGCATGTACAAATTCTTATCCCGCGTTAGGACGCATATGGATACTGTTCAAACCACAATCCCGTGTTGAAATGCCTCAAGGTTTACTCAGGATGCGATCTCGCATTAAGACGCCTCAGGATGCCATTGACCTCAACAATTACCTCAAGTCAAGAATTGTCTCAACAATCATTTAATCACATTCTCATCACGAGAAATTTCAGAAAGTCGATCATAACTCGTTTGCTTGTCAAAATGATTGTACTTTATCACAAAATGTAACTCAAGAGTTGAGTAGCGTATAGCCACAAAATCAAGCAAGACACAATAGCAAGCACACATTCAATTCAGTCAAAAAAACTACAATTTTTATAACAATTAAGCGCTCTCAGCTCGCTCCTCAACAACTCCAGTCAATTTCCACTCAACCAATCATAACAAACATCGTCAACTCATCGATTCCACAATAAAACTATCCAGTTGCGTCCAAGTGTTCTAATATAGGTTTAGGGATCGCTTACCTTCATTCCAATTAGCAAATTTCCACCGAAAATCATTTGTCAAGGCCGGCTTCAACCCCAAACACTGCTGTCCAAAAACAGGGCATCAAGATACTTCAGCGACAAATCATCGTTTCAATCAATTTCTCTTTTCTAACTTCAACTCCACCCATCGTACACCTTATTAACACTTCAATCAACATTCTAGTATACCTTAATAACACATTTGGAACATGATAACCCCGTAAACAACCCCTAACAGAACCAGTTTGTACAAATCCAAAACAGAGCGGAACCAATTATGCTTCCTCATGCATTAAACAGCCCATGCATCATCTTAAGCTCCAATTTATCACCAATTCCTCTTGCTAAAACCTCAATTAGCATTTTATATAGTCCCACGATGAAATTCAAAGCCAAATAGCACTCCTAAGAATTTCGAATAGCTCACTTCATCTCAGTCCCACCGGCGGTCAGATTTTGCACTTAAAATCACCTCGATTCAACCATCGAAACATAATTGAAATTTAACCCAATCGACGGCCCCAACTCAGTAAACATAGTACTACATGTCATGTAACTTCATAAAAATTTTGGAGGCAAATGAAGTCTCCAAGGGGGTGAACCATTGCCCTTTCTCAGTTAGCTCAGAATCCGTCCGATTTTCTTCCAAAGATTTCTATAAATTAACCAAACCTCCAAAAATCACAAAACTAATTGGAACTTGTCAAGGACAGGTTAAAATAACCTATGGTAGTCGGTGGCCAGCCAAAAAGTCATCGGAGGTGGCGCTCGTAATGATCGAATGGGCCGGGCAGAATTGGTCGGGCATAGCAGTTTTCTGTTCTTGAGGAAAAAGCTCAAAATGAAGGTGAAGAATAAGGTGGCTCACGAAATTTTGGGGAAAATGACAAATGAAATGAGGTTTCATTCCACCAAGGTCAAGGTTCTAGAAGATTAGGCTAGTGGAAAATTAATTGCTCTCATCCAAGTAATGACACTTGTCCACATATCAATAATACCAAAGCTCCAATGACCCCTTTGCCCCTCTGATGTTCGGCAACCTCCTTGGGAAAGAAGGAAATGCCAAATGACTAAAATGCCCTTCTCAAATCCATTAGGCAATGTTAACTCTCCAAGGGTAAAATGATCTTTACACACCTTTTGTCCGAAATTTCGTTTTCCTGATATTTTTCATCCTCGATAAGGCGGCGTCCAATCCATAATAAATGGTGGAACCCCTCATTTCCATTTACAAATTTCGAGATCCTATCTCATGATCGATTTTCCGTCGATCGAAATTATATTTTGTCTCGAATTAACGAGTGGCTCTTGCGGACGTTACGTGTATCGACTCTGTGATTCTCATCACACTTAGGATAACTCAAACTACGGCAACTTTGATAGTCATCTAATCATGAGGGTATATCGCTAGCCCCGACGGCAACGATCGTCACAATTCGATTTAGAAAAATTTCTCAAATTATACTTTGGTTAAGCGGTATCACCCGTGTCCCAATCGTACAACACTAGCAATGCTTTCCTTAATCGTTTTTAGATCAACCTCGGTTATAAATGTTCCCTTGACGATCCTTATGGTCAAAGTGCCATTTTCTAATCAAGTTTCCTAGGTCCACGTACCTCATCGCGCGTTAGCATTTCCCCTTTGGTTAATTGACTCGAGACTGATCAGATCCGAGCGATATGTAATTGAAATACTTCGATAGACATCTTATAGTCAAAGGTCTCGAAATAACATGAAATTCAGAATGCCACATGGCCCATTCATGTTTTTCCGCTACCTTGATTAGATGTACGAAAGTCTGACATCCAGAGGTGTTCAATTTATCAAAGTAGTCGTACGATAGCGCCTTCAGGAAGATGTCCACCAACTCCTCTTCTGGGATAGGCGGTTTGACCTGGATAGCTAGTGCCCTCCATCTTTGGGCGTATAGACAGACGCTCTCATTTTCCCCCTTCACGGTTCTAAGCAAATCCTCCCTAGTAGGGGCAGTGGTCGTGTTGAACTTGTACTGGCGTTGAAACTTCGCTGCAAATTCCTCCCAGTCTTCGTACTGTTGACGCCTAAATTTTAGTTTCTTAGGAAATGCATTTATTTCACAAAATGAGAGTTAATTATAATTCTCACAAAAATAAATTCACATGCATTACATCGGCATTAATTTGAACCGGCTTAACATTTGCATTAATTCTCATTTTATCAAATCGATCGCAATTGGGTGAATTTGATTTTAATCAAGAGGACGTAACTCGCATGAATTGGAAATTTGGTTTAACCCATTACTTTTTTCTCATGGCTGAAAGTTATATTGCATAATTAATCAAGTCTTCATTGAATCGTATGTTAAGAGCATATATTCGGCCAAGAAAAGATAAGGCAATATATTCTTGGGTAAGACAAAAAAACGAAAGAAATATGGGCTGATTGAACATTTGGTTACATAAACACAAAAAAGATTCATATCTTGGCCCAATATTCGGTGAAGGCAACAGATTGACTAAATTTTGAGCAATCCATGTAGAAAATAAGGCATGTGCACGTGCTTTAATGGCTAGCAAAGGAGGCAAAACATAAAATCAAGAGGACAAAGAGATCTTGCACAATCATGCGAGAAAGGAAAGAAAATATTTGAAGCCTTCGAGAAGGAGTCAGTAAGCTGACCTATATAAGATAATGTTCGTACAAGGTTTGTGGAGAGGGGTGGTCCACAATTGCGAAAGAAATTTTTTTTTCTGGAGACATTCTTGAGAGAAATACGTTAGAGGCAAAGGGGGAGCTGGATGCTTCGAAAGGGGTGATTTTTTTTTTTTTTAAGAACAGAAGAGAAGGTTCCCAGGAGGAGTCGGGGAATATTTCGTTCTCTCTTGTCGACGAGCTGAAGCTTCTCTTCGTCTGTCATCAAAAATTAATCAGCGCCACACACCAGTTTTGTCATCCGCAACACAACTCTGGTCAAGCTGCAATCATCGATCAATCCAATTTACCGCGCCGTCCAAGCTTCAGATAAGGTTTCTTGGTCCTCATTTAGCCATTATTTGAAGATCTAACCCTTGTGCTACGTGTGACAGAGCAACCAGAAGCAATCTCTAGTAACTCACGCTTCAAAAGGTACAAATTTGGGGTGGATTCCGTCAAGTGTGTGTTGTGGAAAATTCGTTTCGGAAAAAGGTAAAAACCCTTGGCTCTTGATTGTTAATCTATCGATCTTGATTACTATTCTATACTTGGTGGTTCAGTAATATGTACGTGCGTTCGTGAGCCTACCTAGATTTGCAATTAAAGTCGAAAATACGAAACCTTTTTATCAAAGAAGGATAAACTTTTGCCTATTGTTAAAAGAAAATTCGGAAATATGATTTCGTGAAGTGAAAACGGTAAGAACCGAAAATCTGGTCTCGTGGAGTAAGAATTCTGGAGAAAGTTTGATTGATTCACGTAATTGGTTAATCATCAATTGATAAAGTTGGAACCATGATCCTTCTTCATAAAAACAAGCCGTCCATGCGTTTTTATTTATTTATCAATTTGAGCTATAAAAAATCAGAATTGTTGTGAATCAATCTGTGGCATGTTATTTCGTGTTAGTGGATGGCCTTGTCTTTGGTAATCATTACTTGATCTGGATTGATGTATATCTCTCGTGGATGGAATCTATGGCTCTCAGTCTGTCACTTTTCTTGGCCTAATTAGGTATTGTGGATGATTTCTTCAATGATTTTTTTAGCATGTTTGGTTTGGATGACACTATCTTTGGTCGTTTGACCTCATACCATGCCATGGATAAATTTCCTATTTGCTGCGGATAGACTTTCTTATTTCTCGATGACATCTTTTAACTTGGGAGTTTAGTTGAGTGGCATTGCTTTGTTGGTCCATGGATAATATCTGATTAGAGTTGAAAGATCTAATCTATCCAAAATTTCGACAGTTATCTGAAACTATTTTTCCAATCTTAAAGATAACTTCTCAAATTCAAATTGGATAAAAAAAATTAAAAAAGAGGAAAGATGGACCCCAATCCTATAATTTTCGCCGTCCCTCTGGGCATTTCAAAATTCCAAGTCAATTGACTCTTCTTATTTTATTTGTGTCGTGATTGTGCGATTGTTATGATTGTTATAAAATTTGCACTGTAATAAATAATCTTGCCCATAACATATGCTCCTAATTGTGCCTTGTACCTCGGAAAAGCGTACATTAAAGGAAACATATGACTTCGATCTCGAAGTACGATCGTGCTCGTACGTGCGAATTAGATATCAAATCCTCAATCTTGAGGAGCGGATTGCTAATTCCTAAATAGAATTTTAAGGTTTGCCCTATGTATATAGGTACATCGGTTATTCTATAAAATACTCACTTGCTAACCCTAATCTCGGGGAATGTTGTGAATAAAATAGAATTTCGGATATAAAGGTGTTTTTATGGGCAATATTGTTTATTTTTGTTCAAATTTTCATTGTTTTCATGCTTGAATAAATTCCTAAAAAATCCCCAAAAAAAAATTGTCATACTTTTCTTAAGTTAGATTACGTTTCTTTTGACTTTAGGATAGTTTTTTTTTACTTCATTTTTCCTAAATCCGAAAATACAAAAAAATACCCAAAAAAATGTCAATTCATTTTGCATAGCATATACTTTAGTTTGCATTATCACATTTTCCATGTCATGCATATTTGCCATGTCATTATGTCATGTCATACATCTTTTCTATGTCATTACACATGTCATATAATTAGATTACATTAGCATTGCATTTAATAAAAGAAAACCCCAAAAAATTCAAGTCATCAAATTAAGGATTTTTTGTGAAATTTGGGTGCCGAGAGGGCATTAATTTTTAATTAATGTAACCAAGTCTCCAAACTCATTTTCTCTGGTTCGTAGAGATAAAATAGTTCTCCTGCTATTTTATATAGGTTTCTAATCAACCTACCATAAATGATTAGTGGCGGCTCCGATTGAATTTTTTAACGAACAAACCTAAGTTGCGATTTGATAATACTTGGGAGGATCCGAGTTAGGTTAGTTAATTTAATTGATCTAATCATCCATTAGCCTCATTTTTTAGGTCGTGACATGTACTTTTGGATATACAGCTCAACAAACCAAGTCAGGGCCGCACCAGTCAGGCTTTCTTGGAACGTGTTGATGAGTAAGGGAATGCAGTCGGAGTATTTTGCCATCTTATACAGGTAGTATTTCAGATGCACCTTGGGATAGCCTGTCCCATTGTACTTCATTGCAAACTCAGGTTCCTTATAGTCGGAAGGGACCTCAATTTTAGCGAAATGCGTGATCTTATTATATTTTGACAGCTTAAACACCTGGCTGGTAAGACAATCTTCAATCCTGGCAATCCTCTTTACTCCTTCATCGAGCTTTGGAACAAACTTCTCTTTCTGTTTCTCCTCCAGGTCTATCATAACGGGTGGGGCCCTTGGCGGAATCTCAACACTTGGAACTTGATCGGTAGCAGCTGCAGGATTTGTCCGGCGGACCCACTCGCATCAGAAGCGGTAGGTGTGTGCGGATTTGTAGCTTGGTTAAGGTAAATTGGTGGAGCATTCCTAGCATTGGCTGCAATGAACATGGCTTTCATCTCGGCCATCATCTTAGCCATTTGGTCCAGTCGTGTTTCCAGAGTTCCAAAGTGAGCATCAACTTGTTCTTGCTCCATACGGGCTTTCAAGCGAGCTTGCGCTCGAGTCCTCATGATTGAGAATCACCTATTTGAGAAAATTTAAGTCAGGTTTGTCAGGATGAAAGAGAGATCATATGGCACGCAGCCTTTTTAGTAACATGGACGACAGTCTAGCCATGAGTATGTTTCTTTGCCCCAGGCTTTTTATGTCGTCTATGCGGACAAGCATGCTGTTAAGCAAGGAGTAATCCATGATAATTATGATGGGGGTTTTGAAAAGATGCTTAGATAATGCATAAATTAAGAGAGTTCATTACAACTAAAAAACTCTCGAAAGAGTTTTGATTAAAGTGTGATATGAAAATGCTCAGATATTCTAAACTCCACGGGAAGTCTCGTTCTTCATGTCTAGATATCTGTTCTCCATTGTCCTCCACCATTATCGAGAAAGTACAGTCTTTAATCATAGGTCTTTTTGTCTTCAGGATAGGCGGATGGTCCTACATCTTTCGGTATATACAGCTCTACTCCTAGCACATACGGGACTACGTACTCCAGGACATACGGCTCTACGGGGTTGGGCGGATCTTCTTGAAAGCTCGGATATACTCCTCTGAGGCCCGATAGATATCCATCTCAGAGCTCATATGATCTGGCCACTCCACATCTTGAGGGGGAGAGTCCTTTAGTGCATGTTCTATGTCATCAACCATAGCTTGGAGGTGCAACCTAGCCTTCTTAGTGATCGGCCCTTAGGGAACGTCGAAAGAGAACTCGTCTGGAGGGATTTGGGGAGGAATTTCTTGTAGCATGCCAAACTGTCTAACGACTCTAATCGAGTAGTATGACACGGCTCCGGTAAATCCCAAGAGTGGAATCGGCCCTCCATCCTCGGTAGTGATGTGAGCTTTGCACATCTTCGGTCTTCTCAAATGCCATCGGAGTTGTTCAGGCTCTAGCTTTTCCAAGAGTTTGTGCCAATCGTTGAAAGAATGATCGGTAATGAGTGACTAGCACTTGAGGAATGATCTGATGGGGTGGACATCCTCGTCCATTTCGTAGCAGCCCGTGCGGAGAATGAGGCTTTTAAAATGAGAAGTGATCCACATGAAGAGAAGACTATTGGAGGCTTGGAAGATGATTTTTCAAGCGGACTTAGATTGGCCGAGGGTGATTTTATAGCGGTTTAGGGATAGAAAGGTCTCTGTGAGGATCATATAGGAATAATCCAGCTGATCACATGCCTGTTGAACTATGTGGATGATGAGGGGGATTGAATGTGGCCCTGGATGTGGGAAATAGAACAAATCCAAAGAAAGCCAGGATAAAACCTTCCTGGCCCTATGACCGGTGTCGACAGATAGGTTGGAGTAGTTGTCAAATTCGAATGAGAATGGAAACCTACCAGAGTGAGCTTTAAAGATTTTTTCAATTTCAGAAATCTTGAGATGAAGAAATTTGGAGAGTAGCTTCGATGGGTCGAAGTCCAAAGGAGGTTGGATTAACTGGCCCTAAACTTAACTCCAATGACGGTCGTGTACTCCTCCAATGTGGGTGTAATCTCCAGGCCCTTAAAACTGAAGGTCAGCATGGTTGGATCCCAGAATCGCGCTATTGGTTGTGTAAGTGCAGGTTGATATTTGACCTTGAGAAGGTCTACAAGGTGCCCCAGCCTCTACTTGACATAAGTCTGATTGGTCTAATTGAGGCGCCCCCACCAAATTAGCAACTCTCTATGCGGGACCGAAATGATCTGGATGTCGTCTTTTCCCATTGAGTCTAGAATATGAAAATGTCGCCCCAAATTAATTACCATGGATCATTCAGTCATTAGATTCATTCAACTCATTATTTACTCTCGATGTCACGAGGCTTAGGTTCCCTTATTTGATTAAGGGGAACATTGAATGAGGGTTCCAACCCAGGTTCCACTAAAGTGTATAATGAATTGGACGAAAATAACGATAAAATGCAGATGATATGCTTGTGCATGGTGTGTACCAGTTCAGTTTCATGTCTCACGCACCATGAAATGAGAATTAGATTCTTGTACTTGTGTTGGACACGTCAAGTGCAAGTTCTAATGCATATTTCATCTGGATGCGACATGCAATTGAACCGGAAAATTTGAATGGTTGAGAGAAATGCCAGTGTCGCGTTCCAATGTCATGACACCTAGATACAATTCAGAAATTAAAGTGTAGAAGGTAAGGGAGACCTACATACGAATGCTCCTTACAGACTCCATGACCCAAAAGAAGGATGGTTGAAATGCAGCCCTAAAGTACCTAAGGAGATGCCCTAGGTCAGGTCTTCAAAATATGGTGCTTGTCGTCCTTGGTCTGGCTATTCTAGTCTTCATCCTCGTCGAACGAAATCTTGATGGGGGTCGTAGGGGACAATTGATTCCTAGGAAAGTCTTCTTCATCTGATGAAATCTCGACGACTTCTGGAGGGGGTCTTGGATTGGTTCTCGCGCTACGAAATGCCTTCTTCCACTTCTGGTAAAGGTTCATCACTCTCTCTATTTTGTGCTCATGTCTGTGCTTATGCTCGAGTCGCTCGGCAGACTTGGTGTAGAAACAGTCCGTTCCTCGGATGAGGTTCTCTCCAGTGAGTACCCTTCCTTGGACAAATCGGAATGAGTGGAATCCGTTGAATGTATCAGTAGCTCGATGGTGGATGACGCGCTGCTCATAGTCGAAAACCTCTGGGATCTTGGATCGACCTGGAGAGGCCATCTCTACCCTTCCCATAGCCTAAAAATGGAATTGGACTCAACCATCAGACTTGATGAATGCAATATGTTGTGCAAAATGAAAGATTACAAGTAAATCAAATAGAAATGGAAGGACCTCACCATAAGTGGCACCTAATGAATTTAGGTTTTAGGTATACCAACCATCCACCCACTTGCGCATGAGACAAGTGAGACTTGACTCTAGAAATCAAAATGACTCAGGTATGGAACCTAACGGCTTCCCACTATTCGAGTCGATAAAATCGTCCATACGCACAATCCACAATAAATGGATAAAATGATCTACTTGAATAGTGAGTGGGATCAAATATGGCCAACCCAAGCACAAATCCACGCTAGAGATCACATATCGATTCCCTATCTATGGTTACCTAAAAAGGTGATTTCGCGACCTGGGTTTGGGCGCTTTGTGCAAAGTGTCGCAATCCTAAAATATGCAGGTGAATCAAGCATAACGATTTATATGTAAGTCAGCGCTTCAAATCATCCACATAACATACATTCCCACACCCAACCTGCATAAGACAATGTTAACCATAAACGACTCCCCTTATCACTCCAATCTGCAAAAATATTTAACATCTATCACAAGCGAACTTACCTCACTTTCAGGAGCGCCTGTAGAAAACATGTCAAAAAAATCACTCAACGTTTTAATTACGGCCTAAGTCCACTTGAGGTCTAGAACTAGAGATTCTAGAGTTAAAATTCCCAGCGGAGTCACCAGTCTGTCGCGACCCGTTTTTTTTTTTTCGACGGGTTAATGGATTACCGATCGGACCCCCACTCTGAAACGTGGATCGCGAGCCTTGATCGGCACGGGCCCTCCCAGACCTATAACAAATCGCAATGGGAGTGAATTTGAAGGGGTTTTTCAACAATAACAGTTGATCGAATTCAACCTTGGTGTGGTCGTGGTGGCATATGCTATGTGTGCATACATTTGGAGTCGTCACCGGTCCTTCTAGAAAGGCGGACTGGAAACCTTACTAATCAATTGGGAGAGATCGATTAATTCTTCGAAACCATAGATTTTAGATTCGAGGACTTGGTTACATTGATGTCATTAACAACGCCCTTTCGGTACCTAATGCAAGTGATTTTCCTAACTAAGATTTCATATAGGCTCAAATTTGGGTGAGGTAAGTCTGATTCAAGGGTTCATGCAGATTGGAATACTAGTACTATCAACCACAATCAATATGATGATAACGCAATCAAGTGCATAAATGAACCACGTCAATGCCCATCAATTCAAGTCAAGGGTCTCTTAGTAAAGCCCTAAAGGCTTAGAGAATGTATGATTTAGGGTTAGAGGTAAAATGGGAAGACTTGGTGATAATTCACCCGAAGGGCGAAATCATCATCTTTTATAGGTTCGGGTGTCGAATTACCCAAAATAGTCAATGGCCAGTTAGTCGTGGCCATTTTCTTTTTTTTTTGGAGATTTTTCTGAATTTTTGGAAGACGATTTATACAAAGGACAAAATCATCATTTTCGAAAGGATCGGGTTTCAAAAGACCCAAAATAAATCATGGCCAGTTGATTGTGGTCATTTCCTATTTTCTAAAATTTTTTGGAATTTTCTTAATTTCTTCAATTTTTGGTAGACGATTTGCCAAAAGGAAAAAATCGTCATTTTAGAAAGTCGAGGTTCGAAAGACCTAAAATAGGTCATGGCCAGTTGATTGTGGCTATTTTCTATTTTTTGGATTTTTTTTTTGGAAATTTTCTGATTTTTTTTCAATTTTTCCAAATTTTCTTTCCTTTTTCATGATTTTTCCATTTTTTGAATTTAATTTTTGAATTTAACTTTATTTTTTTTAATTTTTTTAAATTTATTTTATTAAAAATATTTTTCGGACCGGGTCAAACCCAGCCCGCGCTTCTCGGGCGCCCAGCCCGACCATACGTGTCGGAAACCTGTCTAAACGACGCCGTTTTGTATTTTTGAAAATTTTCTATTTTATTTTTTTAACTATTTGTATTAATATCCGAAAATCCCCGATCGGACATCCCATAGTGTGCCACGTGGCCTTTTCTCAACCGCCGGGTCTTTTTTTTCGAATTTAATATAGAAAATATACTTTTGTTTCTTTTTAAAATACCGGATTGTGACATGTGGCAAACCCACGACCGTGCAATTCGGTGGATTTTTTTTTTCTATATATAATTATGAAAATCCTTGATCGGACACTCCAGGACGCACCACGTGGCTTCTCCTGGTGCGTCTGATCTAGGTTTAATTGATGGTACTAAAAGCCTAGATCCGACGGATTTCCGAGTGTCACTTGGCGCCATTTTGACCGTCCGATTGATTTTTTAATTTTTTTTAAATTTCAAAAATCCTTTAATATTTTGAAAAGATTATATAATTTTTTTTTAGAATCCTAGACGCGACACGTGGCAAAACCACGACAATCTGATCTAGGTTTTTATTTTCTTAAAGCCACCGACCCTACCCGCCGACGTGGCTGCCTACGTGGCGCGCTATGTCAGCGCTGACAGGTCAGCACCCTTCCATGACCGTCGACTCGCCAGAATAGTGGTATTTCCGGCGAGTTCGCCGGAATCTTTGTCGAAAAATCGTGATCGAGCCCAAAATTTGCGAAACTTTCGCCCAAATTCGTCGAAATGAACCCTCATCAACACAGGAACCCATTCCACATGAAAATTGTGATAAACGACGTCCGACACACCCCGGTCAGCGATGAACAGTGTCAATTCTGGCGAAAATTTTTCTATGACTAAACTCGATTCTAAGCATTCAAATAGCATCCAAGCAAGATTTAGAGGCTTACCTGAGTTCTTCTTAGAGCCCGGCGACCTTCGTTCATGCCGGACCAAGTCTTGACTCGGGTATGCCCGAGAAGCTCCGTGTAAGCGATTTTGGCAAGGTTCGGTGCAAAGCAAAGACATACAGAGGCTTAGTCTTGGTCCTAGGATAGAATGTAGGATAGAAAATGGGCTAAATGACTCTGGCGGAGCACAATCGAACATTAAAACGCATAAACGACTCCGGCGACCTTTCGTCGAACAGTTGGCGTACGTTGGAAAATCGGTATTCAAGCGAGAAACGAGGGGAACACAGGCTAAACAGAGGTAAATAACATCCAAGAATCATTATAGAAGCCTAAACTAACGTCGCTATGCAGTCGATTTGGTCCGATTTCGTCGAAAATTAACCTAGGCAAGAAATTCACTGTAAGAAAAAACAGGGTATAAAACAGGGGAAGAAAAAACCGACCTTGAATGAGGGTCGCCGGCAGCTTGGGGCTTCGACGGTGATGCTTCAGGTATCTTGGACCCTAGAGTCTCTCCGTGGACATCGGAACCGCGTTCGATCTTCGCCCAAACCTCTCCAAAATCTCGGATCTCTCTCTCTCCCCTTTTTTTTCTTAAAAAAAAATCAAGAAAGCTTTTCTCCCCTACCTTACTGTACCTGGTCTGCAACGTTGTTGCAGACCAATTTAGCTGGGCCGGGTTGGGTTCCACCCAATCGACCCAGCTCTAAATCTTCGCCTAATTGAGCCATAAATTGACCAGTTTTTATGAAATTGATGCCAAAATCGAACTCCTCACATGTTTTCCATCTAAAATTGGTATTTTCATGAACAAATGAAATCAAATTTAGTGAAAACCCCAAATTTCATTTAGGATCCCAAAATGATTTCCGCTTAATTGAGGGCCTAAATGATTAAATCAGCCCAAATTGAGGTCACCAATGAGTTCAGGATGACGAAAAATATAGGGTAGAGGTGTTTGATTTTCATGAATGTCCCTATAGAGATTTTAATTTTGAGATTCGCGAAACCGGAGACTAAATTAAAAGAAAATTACGCAATTAAGCCCTTTTGATTAAAATTGATCAAATTGAAAGGTAAATCAACACAATTTCAGTTCAAGGTTCTTGATGTCAATGTCATGGCTTATTGAAAGCAAAAATTGGAGATTAAAAGACTCGAAAGGGATTTTTTATGCTCGATTCGGATTTATGTTTGTGAAAGAATATAGCGGCCCGAGTCGAATTTTCAAGATTTAAAAAGATCAGCTTGAAGAGAGATTTGAAATAAAAATATTGACTATTTTTGTGTATTTTTCTTACCACGAATGATATTTTTTCGATTTTTTGGGTATTTGTATATTTAAATAAATTCAAAAAAATTACGAAAATGATTTTTTGTTCAAAAGTTGAATCTCAAGGCTAGGCCAAGGCTTCCAAAGTTGATTTTGTAATTTTATGACTTTTTTTGCTATTTTTAATTAATTTTGTTCCCTATCCATATTCGCCAGATCAAGTTATAGGCGGGCTATGCCACCCAAAGCAAGAACGGGAAGTCGCATCCGCACACTAGAAAGTGCTTCGAACCTTCCAGTACGGCTACCTTGTTACGACTTCACTCCAGTCACTAGCCCTGCCTTCGGCATCCCCCTCCTTGCGGTTAAGGTAACGACTTCGGGCATGGCCAGCTCCCATAGTGTGACGGGCGGTGTGCCTTCGGGAACGCGGTCTTCCATTCTCAGTGTCTAGAACTAGAAATTAGAAATTTTGGAAATAAAAAATGAAATAAAAGTTGATTAAAAATCAAGTGTCCACATGAACATAATCTTTTATCACAATAAATGCATAATAATTATACTATGAACGAACAATCCATGCAGGGGTCAAGGAGGCTGCCCCCCTTGTGGGGTTCGAAGGGGCAGCGCCACTCACGAGGTTAAAGGGCAGAACCCCTTGTGGTGGTCTTGCTGCTAGGGCAAACGATTTCAACTAAATCGTCCATCAAGTTATTCATGCTTTGTTCTTTTTCAGAACTCTAAACAGAATTCGTAATTCTATTTTCTTAACAGAATGCCTCTGGATCAATCGCATTAATCCACATCGTTGCAACAATTCAAGTTTGTTTTAATGTGAGATTACTCGAATTGATCATATCAATTCGTATTCACAATTCATCTAACCCTATTTAAGAATCACTATAGGCGTACACCATATGTATCGACAATTAGGGTTTTCTATTCGATTTCGATATAACACAAGCAGCTCTGATACCACTAAAGGGTTTCCTATAATCATAAAACGCAACGGAACGAATCCCTAAACAGAATCCATGTGTATATCGAAATCAATGTACGTTTCAAGACATACCTTTTGCGGTCGGCTTCGAATTGACGGTCAGTTGTGTCTGGATTAGCGCCTCAAGTATTGCGCCTGTACTAGTATCCACACACACAAACTGAGTTCTCCAATGATCCAAGTGCTAGCTTTCAGATTTTTGAATGTCTCTACCAATCGTCGCGCCTGAACAAAGAATTGTTCTCTGTTTTTCTCCCTCATGATAAAAAATAATAATGACAACCGGTTTGAGGCGTCTCTACGGTTATTACTCGTAACCCTACACTTCACGGTTTGAGCCCCACGACATAACGGCCTGGGCCCACGACGTCCTCTAAACCGTTTATTTAATCGTGTGTTTAATAACGCGCACGATTACGTAGATATTCGTAATAGGAGAATAAATAAAGATTTACTTCGTAAGTAGATCAAGGGGCAGAGAGAAATTAATTCGCTATTGTGTGCGACCATGTAGGCTCACTAGATATTAGCAGTGTGCCCAAAACTCTTTTGGCCCACAAGTAATAAGCGGTTTCTAGCAAGACATTATGATTACCTAAGTATAGTGAAAATCAATTTTCCAACACAACCTAATTCACAACTAATGTTAAAATATCAATCTTAATTAGTTCTTAGGGAAAATCACTAACACAGATCATCAGGAGTCCATAAAAAGACAATGAAAAAGAAAACCCTCTATAGCATATTTTGAAATAGGGGCTTGCCTCACAAAAGTTCATGGTACAGCATATTAATTGTTATTTAATGCTGTTTGACTTACTCCATTAAGGAACAAATCATGCCAACCTCGTCGGCTCTAGTAAGCTGGTTTCGTGATTAATTAGAGAAGAAACCCAATGCAGAACGATTCACGCGTCATTCCTCGAGTGACCTGACCTCTAGAAATTGAAAGCCATGATACTGTATCATGGTCCACGAACTCCCCGTGCTAGATGGACACCGAACCAGGCCGTGAACCAGGCACAGCTGCCCACAAACGACTCAATATGGCCAAGCATGATTCAAGGTGGCCGAGCGTGTGACCAGGCACGATCCCTAGTATTCTGAAACACTCCAAGATCGTCCTTGGGGCGGGTTAAGTAGTGATCATACCATATCTAGAGGATCTTATAAAATAAGGGAGTTGAAGAGTTCCACAAGGGACAACTTATGAAAGACAAAACATAGGAATCCAAAAATGCAAGATAAGACGCGTAGGACAAAGGTGGAAAAAGAAGAGTCCCGGTAAGTCAAAGGGGTTTCCCATTTGTGTATGTAAATGGATCATTCCCTCATTTGTAAAATACACTATTTAGAATCGGTTGACTTATGAAGGTTTTCCTAAGGATACTAAGATACAACCGATCCATGACACTTGCCTGTTTGTGGATATTGCCAATTCAACTCGAACGTACCAAATGTTAATGACACGAGATGAGCAATCCAAGGTGGGGTCGATCCGAAATTAAGTATTCCTACGACAATCAGTTGAATCTTCCAATTGCCATGGTCACATCACGACAAAGACTCGACTTTGGTTGCTAGTCGTAATCGTCATGAATTTGATCTTCTCACATTAACACTGAGCCGCATGAAGCGGCCGGGGAAGAGCCTGATAGAAGCAATTGAAATGGGAGGTGCAAACGTTTCGCTTTCGTGGGTCGTAATCAGCCATCTAAGAGACCATGGGAGAGGTGAAGAATCTTTAAGGCCTCTCCCGTCGTTGCAGCCAAGGGTTGAAAATCGGCGGATTCGGTGCCTCCTCCTCCCGTTCTTAGGAAGAAGGAAGCAGGAAGAAGAGGAAATGAATCCCGGTCAATTCTGAATTTGGAAACTTCGGAATGTCTTTCGACAATTTCGCGGGCATTTTCTATGCTTATAAACATGTCACGCATCAGACAATCGATGGCCCATGGGCGTCATAACTATCTGCCATTATTCAGGCCGGTCCATATCTGCCTTCAGGCTACGATGGGGGAGGTTTGGCTCAGGTCGAGCAGAGTGGTCACCCCGGATCTTATAACTACATGCGCTTGTTTAGGCCGGTCCAAAATTGCCTTTCGGGCTATGATCGGGCCTTTGGGTTCCCGGGCCGTGATCGGGGAGATGCCATTGCCTTTACTTTTCACGTGGAGCATCAAAGATTCTGTACAGCCATCTCATACCAAATCAGACACGCAGTTACTGCTCCTGAGGAAAACACTGGAAACTATAAAACCAAGAAATTCGAGCGAAGAGGAGCTAAAAAAAAATTCACAAGCACAGAAACTAAAAACAAAAATATAGTACAGGAGAACAAATTGTTCCAACATCAAAGTTAATTCAACAGTTCATCGTCGGAAGATCCGTGGAGGAGACCATTTTTTTTTTTTTTTTGGGGTGGGGGTGTCGTAAATGCAAATTTCATTTTACTTAGAAGGCATATCTCTGATTTAGTACGTATTTGATGTCAAATGTCATTCATGCTTTCGAAATTTTAATTTAATGCGCAACTTCATACATGAATTTTTAATTTGTTTGATATGATTTTTTAACTATTATGAAATGTTTCATTTAGTACTTTTTGTGTAATCAAACAAGAGAAAACTCCACCACAAGCATTTAAATTAAGGTTAATACCACGAAAAATCTCAAACTAGTACACGTGCGACAAATTTACCCCAAATTATGTTTTATCATAAAATATCCAAAACTGATACACTTGTAACAAATTCATCCCTCATCAAGAATTATTAGCTGGTACAATTATGACAAATTTACTCTAAATTAAATTTTTTACCACAAAAAATCTCAATACATGTAATAAATTTAACCTATATTATTTTTTATTAAATTGAGGTAATACCACGAAAAATTTTAAATGGATAAATCTATAACAAACAGAAGGTGAAGTGTACACCCGATAATTATCACATGTCATCCAACTCAACTATTTGATAATAAAATTTAACAAAAATTAACGGTGGGTAAATTTATCACAATTGTATTTTTATAGTAAAAAAAATTGAGGTAAATTTATCACAAGTGTACAATTTTGACATTTTTAGTGATATTAATCCTTTAAACTACTATGAAATGTGCAATTTAATTTCTAAATTGTCAATTTATTCAATTTAGTCTATCCACGAGGATTTTATGATATCTTTTTATTTTAAACATTTTCTTGAATCAACAAAAAAATATGCTATCTTTTTAATTCATTTTCATACATATCACAATAAACAATCTAGAGTTCATTTTAGCTTATAATGTTTATAATAGTTTAAGGAGAACATACGGTCGTATTTGTTTTTTTTTTTTTTTTTTGTGGATTGTTAACCGTTGAGCTTGAAAAGACAAAGTTGTACGACGATTCCGGCTTTTAATATGTTGTCTGAGAATTTCATTCGTCATTTGCCGTTTTGGCCGGAAAAGGTACCGCCCGAGAAATAATATTTTCAGTACAGTCTTCCCATCTTCTGTACGATCTCGTCTTATCCACAAAGGCTCCTCGAACACAACAATTCCCAATCCCTATCCCGAAACCCTAATTCCCGTCCCGTTTCTCAGCGCTGAAGCTCCGGGCCTCGGACGATGGCCACATGCCCGGCATGAACGGGACGAAGACGCCGCCCCCACCGCCACAAGATGATGATGCATATGACTTTCTTCTGGGGGACGCATTGCGAGCTCCTCTTCCCCGGCTGGCCTGGCGTGCGGGCCGGCATATACGCCCTTGCCCTCGTCTTCGCCCTCTGCGTCCTATCGAGTGGGTCTGCCACTGCTGCCTCCCCACCAAGCCCGGGGTCGCCTCCGGCATCCTCTGGTCGCTGCTGCACGCGCTGCGCATGGGGCTCGCGTACCTGGCGATGCTGGCGCTCATGTCCTTCAATGGCGGCGCTTTCCTCGCGGCGGCCACGGGGCACGCGGTGGGGTTCCTGGCGTTCGGGAAGCCGGAGGAGGCGCACGCGGGGAAGGCCACCGTGGATCTACGTTTGATGAGCCGCTGATTCGTGACAGGCGGGAGTGGTGTTTTTTTTTTTTGGGTGGGGGGGGGGGGGGGGGGGGGGGGGGTGTCTTTTCTCCAAAGATCATGGAACACTATGGTCTACATCGTTTTGATGAAGTCGTTTAGTGCAGTTTATGCTTTTGCCTCGGAATCTTGTTTCATGGGATGGTTCGCCCTTATCGTAAAGCGTAAGCTGTCATTGCGCATCAAGAATTATTCCGTCCGCCCGCGCTCATTTGGTAATCCGTTGACTCCTTGCTAATTTGATCGAGGTCCCTGACTCAAATCTTGATGGTGGTAATTTGTGAAATCCACGACTAAGGGGAAATGTGAATTGGTTGTAATAAATTCTCAGAATCATAGCAAACTAACGAGAAGAATGTTCGATCTTATCAAGTAAATAGATAAAGACTAAAGAGTAGCAACTGGTAGTGAACGGTTGTAATTAGAGGGTTATATAAGAGGCAGTGTGTAATTATGGAAAGGGATCGCGATAAAAAAGTTCAAAGGGTTTACTCCCCGGCTGTCGGCCGTGCGGGGGTTTCCTGGGTTATCAAAAAAAAAAATTCATTCTCAATATTATATTTATTTTTGTCAGTTTACCTATGTATTTGTCTTTCTTTGTTAATCATTTTCAATATAATTTTTTGTTGTTGAAGTTTCTTGTTCATCTTCGCTATAAACCCGCATGTGAATTCCTACCCAAAATCATCGGTGAACCCCATTTCATAAACATCAATATTCATCTTCTCGGCGAAGGATTTTTCAATATTGTGGGTCAACACCCATTTTCGGTGAAACAAATTGCTTATTTGAACATTTCTAATATGCATTCTTAGCATCAATTGCCTGATTTTTATTTTTTATTTTTTGCTTTCCAAACATAGGATGAACGTGGATTGATTGGCCGAGTCTATGTAATTAATCGATTTACACAGTTGCTTAATTCTTCCTATAAATACTTCGTCAACTTTTAGGTTCCAAATCAATTTTTTTTTCTCTAAACGATCATAAAATAAAATAAAAAAAATCCACTCTCGATCATAAAAAAAGAAAAATCCCCGTTGCCGAGTCTTCTTTTCCACGAGGTAAACTTTTGACATGGGCAATTCTCAAGTTTTATGGATATATTTTCCTCTTCTTTTTTGTCGGAAACAACCTCATTTCATCTCAAGTACATAATGTAGAAGGACGATCCAAATGGCTTTCAAAATAAAGAACATTCAAAAGAGATTGAAGGGGACTTGAAATCCAATTTCAAGGAAGAGACCGATAAAGTTGAGCCTTAACGACCCGGTCCGCAGCTTTATTTTGGCCTATCGGACGACGGTGCGGCCCGGCCTTTGCGGATATGCACGATGACTTCCCACGGTGCATGATATGAAAATGTGACTTCCCTTCCCATATGTGTGATGCAGTGCATTATAAAAATGGCGCCTTGCGTCCGAATCATTCAAATAGCAGCAACATTTTGGTCGCAAGTAATTCTGTAATCATCAAATTGTATATATACAGCAGTGACGTAGAAGACAAGTTTCTGATTCTGAATTAGTTGTCCTAATAAAAAGCATTGGCGATCATGAAAATATTATCCGAAATTATAAAGAAATGGACTTGCTTACCGATGGTTAAAAAAAATTCAAATAAACCAACTGATCTTGTTTATTAAAAAATTCTTGAATTATATAGAAATTATTAACCTTAATAATAGGTTGCATTTAGTCATTTTGTGTCACGCCCCGAACCCGGTGGGCACGTGCACATCCCATCATGGTCATTTTAATTCATTGATACCCAGGATCCTTCAGCCCTTAACTCACAAATCCATACAAGTGATGTGCACATGCGGAAGCGAGAAAACAACCCCTTCACTTATTACAAAAGATGACTCCAGGACGTTACAGCAGAAACATTTTTCAAAGACACAATGCAAGACTTAGGTTGACAAGGTACAAGGTCACAAGCCTAATCACATCAAATACTACTTCAAATAATCATCTTCTGCATCCATGGTGCTCCGTTATTAGTGACCTGAAAATGTTGATCTCACGATGGGGTGAGATATAAATCTCAGTAAACTAATCCTAAACCTAAACTAGGCCATTACAATACCTCCAGACATTTTTTTAAAACAGTATGCAATAACTCATCAAACAACTTATCGCATGGCACTCAATGCATCAAAACAAGTCATCATGATTGGCAATAAACAAACACAACTCCAAGGCATCATAGTATCAACATGGAATTCAATCACACAAGTCATTTTCTTGTCAATTCAAGCATATTTCTCACACAATTGCCATCCAAGGGCCAAAAGCCACACGGCCGTGCAAGAGTACATGCCCACCAAATGTTCACATAGCAAACTCAGCCATGAGTATCACAATTTCACGTCAAGGGAAGCATACATGCTTCGGTTAACACAAGTCTCAATCGGCACAAGCCAAACCAAGCACACTTGGTCCATAAAAATCATCAATCCAACACTCAAATCCGTCCATTAGTATCCTAACGTTCTAATAAAGGTTTAGGGGTCGCTGATCTCGAGCTAGGCCAAATAATTTCCATAAAAC
This sequence comes from Rhodomyrtus tomentosa, assembly GCA_028455895.1. Classification (NCBI taxonomy): domain Eukaryota; kingdom Viridiplantae; phylum Streptophyta; class Magnoliopsida; order Myrtales; family Myrtaceae; genus Rhodomyrtus; species Rhodomyrtus tomentosa. The sequence continues at coordinate 29,952,698 of JAPCWY010000009.1, read as the reverse complement.
GATCGATGAAACGTCGCGGTACCAAGCTGTCCACTTTTGGCCTTCCACGACCTGGTTCATTCTCATGCAAACTGACATTTTTCTATTGGCTTTTTGAGGAAACAAATTCCAGTATCTTGTCCTTCAAGATCTTACGGACATGTGAGTGAAATGGAGCTCAATTTGGATATCGGACGACCTAGAACGAGCCATTTCAAAATTAGTGCGCACTGGAAAAAGGTTCGTTGGCATTTTGGACCTCCAATGTGTTTTACCCCAAACAACCCTTTAAACCCTTTCATTCAACCAAAAGTCCATCCTTTAGTAATTCAACATCCTATGGAAGGGTTAGAATCAACTTACCACACAAATCAAGCTAGCAAGGTCCGTTAATTGGTAGCAAAAATCTTGGTTCCAAAACTGACCGATGTAGTGCAGGTTTGGCGCCTAGGGGAAAGTCACATGAACCGGCCATTAAACCTCATCTATACCCCATTCTAATTCTACATACTCTTCACCAACATGTAATATTATGTCTTAGAGAGTCTTACCAATAATTTCCAGGCAAGACGACACCTTGAAGACCTTCAAAAGCTCTTGGTTCCTTCACCGGTCGAAGAAGACAGATTCTGCCTTTGGGAAAACACAACATTTCACCCATCAAACTCAACTCTAATCCAACCAATTTTCGAACATAGCTTACTGAACCTTTATGCTACATGCTAAGAGAGTCTTACCAAAGATTTGGAATCAATTGAAGTCTTAAAGCCGGCAAAAACGAGCTCTTCCCCAAATCGGATCAGATTCTGACCAGCCTGACCTTTGTCCATTCAAACGGACCTACGGAATAAATGGTTGGGCCCAATCAATTTGATGTCGAACGAAAGCTTTAAGATGGCGGTATTTTTACCTTAATCCGATGTCGAACAAAAAAGTTATGACCAAAACAGTGGAGTGGTCGAGCTAAACAACGAGCTGGGCGACAAGGTCTCTCGGCTAATGGAGGAAGAAGAAGATGATGATGATGGAAGAGAGGTGGCTGCCGTCCACAATGAGAGGAGAGAGAGAGAGAGAGAGAGAGAGAGAGAGGAGAGTTAGGCTTATCCACTCTTGGTCAACTTGTGGAACGGTAGGTAAATGTGTCTCATTAATGCTAATTAATCCAACCATTGACATTCGTCCTCATGTATATAATACATTGGCATCAATTGACCAAATTAACCTTGAATTTTCGACAGCTCTAAGGGGTCTTCAATTGACTAAAATGTTCTTCTTCAAATCTTAAAACAAGGCTAAGCTTCGAGAGGTAAAATGGTCATTTTGAACTTTCCATCCAAATCTTCACTTTTTCCATATAAATTATCCTCGATGAGGTGACGTCCAATGCATTTCAAATGTTGAAATTCCTCATCATCCAATACCCAATCTCGAGATCCAATCTCATGTCGAGCTCTTGTCAACTGTAATTCCAGTTTATCTCAAACTGATAGGTGACTCTTACAGGTGCTACGCGTATCGACCTTAGGGTTTCTTAAGTTGTGACGACTTTGGTTGTCATGTACTTACGAGGGTTTATCGCTAACTCCTGTGATCCTGATCGTCAGAATCCGATTTAGGAAATTCTCGCAAATTACACAATGGTTAAGCAGAATCACTCGCGTCCCAACATATAACGATGGCAAGACATTCCATGATCGTTCCTAGATCGATCTCTACCGGCCCAAAATATTTCCTCGACAATCCTTATGGTAAAAGTGTCATTTCTCATTCAAATTCCCCAGGTCCACGTACTCGACTCTGTGTCAATCTTACCCTTTTGGTAAGTTAACTAGGGAGTGACTAACTCCGAGCGAGCTACAACTGAAACACATCGATCGATACCTTTCATTCCACAACCCCGAGAGGATCGAAATTCGGAATGTCACATTTTGACTTTTATATCGAATGATGAAATTCAATAGGATACAGGTCCGTTGGATAAAGAGAGAATTACTCTTATTTTATGTAACGTTTGGTAAATATACAAATAGACATCAAGATTGGATCGAATGTCAACCATATAGACAAATTGAATATTAACATAATGGCCCTCATCATCGGCACATTACTCTCTACGTTGACTTCTAACAACTCCTCCCCTTTGCACACGCAAAATTTTGAAAGTCGACGGTTCAAATCTCTAGCATCTTGTGGATGTGCAAGCTGCTTGAGCATTAACATCGTGCAAAATCTTCAGCAACCACCAGTCCCTCCGCTATCTACTTCACCAGCCTGCAATCTTCAACAACTAGCAGCCTAGCCGTCACTCCCACATTCACGACTAATGCTAAGGTCGAGGCCTAGCAGATGAATGTGCGGTGGATGAAGGTGCGACTGCTCATGATACGAAGTTGCGTGAGACAAGCGATACGACGGTTGTTGCTCCAAATTTGGCTAAGGAGGGGGACGATGGCTGGTGCTCTAAAATCGGCAGTGGAGGTCCTCCGTGGCCGAGGCCGAGTTGAGCTCAACCCTGGAGGAGCTCTAGATCTGACCACAGAGCTCCTCCATCCAAGATCGTTTGGAGCTCATCGCCATGACAAGTCTTTTCAGTTGCAACAAGATGAAAACTCTGTTGGAGGTTAGTGTTTGAGAGAGTAGAAAGAGTTTTGTCTGCTTGAAGTATTATACCAAGAAACGTCAAATTTGGAACGCTCAACAGTGTTACCTCTAACGTAGGAAAATCCTAGAGTTTATAAGCAAGCTATTGGGCTCCAGCCCATATGGACCCAAATAACCATGTTTTCACATATTAGGCTTGTATGCGAACATATTATATAGATTATATTACTAATATATCCAATAATTTCCCCCTATGTTCACCATACAGCACAATCCAATACGGTGGCCAGTGTAATGTTCAAACAAATATGAATCATCCACATTCGGTTCAAGACAATCAACTCGAATCAGTCAAAGAGTTTTAGTAGTAAAATATTAAACTCAATCATCATTTATAATCCAAATAAGTGAATCATTCTAATCATGAATCTGTTTACAACCAACATATGCATAACAGTCAACTATAAGTAGGCCAGTCAAAATAGTCCAAGGCCTTACAAATATAAGAAACTAGCATAATAATGTTCACAAATAGAAATATCAAAATGTAAGTCTCAAGTAAATGGACTCCACCAAAATGGGCAATAGCAGGTGAACTGCATGCTTTAAATAATAAATATATTCATTCATCGAGTAGATCATCCTAATCAAGATTCTGCTTATTAAGCTCTCATCCATCTTTGTCATCCCCTGTAGAATGTCAAATATGAATTTTATATTATCATGAATTCAATCTTTGAATAATCTACTAAAAGTGTCTAGTTCTACTAAAAGAACTTAACAACATTAACATCAGACAGAGAAGAACATATATTAATGTCATAAAGTATCATAATATCATGTTCATAAATATCAAGTCAGTTTCATAAATTATGAACAGGGCCTAAATAGTTTGATTTACAAAGAGTCATCAACTTAAGTTTATTCGTAAGAGAATGACCATTATCTAGTTTCAAAGAACAAGACCAATAGTCAAATCACTTACAATAACCTAGTCATGTAATGTCAAGTTTCAATTAAGAACAAGACCAACAGGCTTCTACTGCAACCAACTATTTCTATGTTCCAATTTGAAATGTCACAATTACTAATTTCTTAAAGTCAAATAATCTCGCATAAAGATTGGAAGGAGATCATTTAACCAAAAGGATAGTCCAACCTAGTTGGATTGTATCATCAAGTTTGGAATGACACAAGCTTCCCAGATAGAACCTTTGAATTAAATTAAAGTTATTTTCATCAAGTTTGGAATGAGACAACTCACCCTTTTCAAATTTATCAGCAACCATGAACATTGATGAAACACATAAAATGTGCTTATCATTTTGGCCAACAAAAGAAGATTCAATAATTCAAAATGCACAATAAGAAAGTAAGTAAATAGTAATTAAGACTTATCTACACAGTCTTTAACCCCATTTTCCCCACTATTTTGAATAATCGATCTTTAGGCAAACCTTTTGTGAGAGCATCGGCCATGTTATCCTTCGATCTCACATCGATCAAGGTGATAACTCCAACGCATGTCTCAATCTAACATGTCTTCTCTTTGAATTAAAGAGAGCATTCTTGACTACTTGGACAGCCACTTGATTATCACAGAATAGGCTTAAAGAATTAATCTTTAATTGAGTCAAAGGAATATCCATAATCAGATTCTTTATCCACTCTGTCTCTTTGTCGGATGAGGCTAAATCAAAAAGTTCTAATTCCATAGGCGACAATGCAATACAAGTCTGTCTTTTGGATTTTCAAGTAATAGCAGCTTCACCCAAAGTGAATACATATAGTGAATACATATCCACTTGTGGACTTACTATTTCCAATCTCCGAGCACCATGATGCATTAGAATATCCATCCATTGTTGGAGGAAAACCAGAGTAACATAAAGCATAATCTTTAGTACCTTTAAGGTATCTCATCAGCCTACTGATGGCATTCCAATGCTCTTTACTATTACTAGCGAAACGACTCAACATGCTAACTGTAAAGGCTATGTTGGGTCTAGTGCAACTCATAGTATACATAAGACTGCCAATCAATTTCTAGTACTTTAACTAATCCGCGCTGGTCCCTTCATTGGGACTCAGTCTTTTATTATAATCACATGGTGTCTCACTCGGTTTACACTCACTGTGTTCCTAGGTAAAAAGTAGCTGCTAAATATAATGAGTCTAGCTAAAGGAGATGACTTGCTTTTCAAAGCTTACTTTGATACCAAGAATGGTATTAGCAATCCCAAGATCTTTCATGTTAAATTCTTTAGTTAAAGTAGCGTTCACGTCACTCACTACAGAATGATCGGAGCCAAGAATTAACATGTCATCAACATACAAGCAAATGATGACTATCTTATTTGACATAGAAAAATGGTAAAGACATTTATCTGAGTAACTAGACTGAAAACCATAACTCTTTACCACTTTGTCAAAATTAAGATGCCACATCTTAGGTGCTTGTTTAAGACCATACAAAGATTTGTTCAATTTACAAACTTTGTTCTCAAGGCCTTTCATGACATACCCTTCCGGTTGTTCCATGTAGATTTCCTGATTTCACTCTTCATTGAGGAAAGCCGTCTTTACATCCATTTGATGCACTACAAAGTGCTCAATAGAGGTTGAAGCAAGAAGAATTCTTATAGTTGATAGATGACACGCATGTAAATAAACATCAAAATAGTCTATTCCACTCTGTTGTTTATAGCCTTTAGCTACTAAACGTGATTTGTATCTGGCTATTGATCCATCATTATTCATTTTTTCTTCGGTACCCACTTACAGCCTTAGCCCCTTTTGGCAAATTGACTAGCTGCCAAGTATGATTCTGCAGCAAACAGCTCATTTTATCATCTATAGCTTCTGCCCACAATAGAGATTCCGTAGATATCATTGCTTCTTGATAGGAAAATGGATCATCCTCTAGATAGTAAGTAAAAAAGTTTTCATCATAACTTTTTGGAACTCTCTCTCTTGTAGATACTTTAACCGGAACTAATTCAACATCCAGCTGTGTGGAATTAGTGTTAGAAGGACATGCTTCAAATTCTACAAGAGACTCTGAAATTATATTTGTAGATCCAGCAACATTCAAGCCATGATCTCTGAGAAACTTGTTCTCAGAGAATTCTGCATCTCTAAATTCTATCACTGTGTTAGTAGATGGATCCAAAAATCTATTTGCAGCACTATCTTCTGCACTACCTAGATATACACAAGTAATTGTTCTAGGTCCCACCTTAAGTCTCTTAGGATCTTGTATTTTAAAATAAGCAGCACAGCCCTAAGTCTTAAGAGTGTCATATAAAAGGACGCTTATCTCATATCTCATAAAGTGTCATAAATAATTTAAAGTGCGGCAACCTATTCAAGATGTGATTAGCTATTAGAACTATTTCTCCCCAGTAGGAGGAAGACATGTCAGCTATAAGTAACATGGAATTTAACATTTCAGTTAGCGTTCTATTCTTACGTTCGGCAATATCATTTGATTGGGGTGAGTAAGGAAAAGTGGTTTCAAGTATTATCCCCTCTGAAACACAAAATTCCTTGAATCCTGTCATTGTATATTCACCTCATCTATCACTCCTAAACCTCTTAATTTTCAAATTGAATTGATTTTCTATTCTAGACTTGAAAATCTTAAACTTTTCAAAAACCTCATCTTTCGATTTCAACAAATAGACATGACAATATTTAGAAAAATCGTCTATAAATATTATTAAATACTTCCGACCACCTCTTGTAACGTAATTTCTAAAGTCGTAAAGGTCAGAATGTATTAGTTCAAGAAGTTGTGTGCTTTTAGAAACCGACTTAAAAGGGTTTTTAGTGATCTTAGCTTGTGCACACACTTCACATTTGTCAAATCGAATAGAAATATCCAATAGAATGTTGTGAGTTTTAACTAGATGTTACATTTTCATGTAGTTCGCATGTCCAAGTCTATTATGTAACAACTTTAAATCAATCAAAGTAGAGCTCACATGATTTATGCTATCAGTATCTAAACTCAACCTATACATATCATTAACTATGAATGCACAATTGAAATAATATGAGCTAACAGATAACGTTACTCTACCATTCATAGTTGAAAATGACATACCAACTTTATCAAGTAAACTCATAGATATCAAATTATTTTTAAGTAAAGGCACTACTTTAACATGTTTCAGAGTTAGTAATATACCTGAAGAAAGTACCAAATTTGCAGTTCCAGCATGAGTCACCTCTCCCTCACCACCATTGCAATTTTTCACAGTGTCTTTCACTTCTGTAACCTCAGTGAGTAAGTTAATGTCATTTGTAGCATGTCAAGTAGCGCCACTATCCAACCACCACTCAGAAGAGACATTGACCTTTCCATTCTTCATCATTCCAATGAAGGCTTGAGGCTCAGACTCATTAACTAGCATATTAGCCTCATTTTGTGTTGTGACATTCTTTGGCTTCTTTGGTAGCTTATACTCTCCTGCCCAGTGACCCCACTTTCCACAGTTATGACACTTGCCCTTCTTCTTCCTTTTGGAGATAGTATTTTTGGCCTCCAACTGTGAAGAGTATGCACCTTTTGGCGACTTGGACTTTTTCTAAGGTTTATTAGAGTGTAAAACAAAGTTGGCAACTGACTTTTGTTCACCTAATTGTTCCAAGCTCTTCCTAGTAATATTTTGATCCTCAATGTGAATATACATTTTTAATTCATCCAGTCCCATCTGTTCTTTCTATCTGTGCATTTCAGTCTTAAAAGAACTCCATTCAGCAGGTAGCTTACTCAACACAAGACCAACCAAGAGATTATCAAACATATCAGAGTTATCATCTTTCAGCTTGTCCCTTATGTCCTCAAGTTCAATTAACTGAGAGGTGATAGTCGAATTCATGTGATCCCCTCTTTTTTTAGAGAGTCCCTCTTGTTTTGGAACTGAGCGTTCAAGTAATCCCATATCTCTTTCGATGTCTTATGCTAACTATAAGTTATAGCTAGACGAGAATTTAGAGAGGTCAACAAGTAATCTCTACAGAAATCTTCTTCTTTGTTCCATTGATATTCATTCATATCTTCAGTGGTAGATGCAAAATCACTCAAAACAATGTATAATATTTCACGCTCTTTCATGCTAAATTGAAGTGTAACTTTCAACCATGAAATTCTGTAACATCAAATGATTGCAGTTTTATAATATTATAGGAACTATTTTTTGCCATTTCAATCAGAACAAAGAGTTAGAAAGAGTGCACCTTGGAATTTTCGGAGCTCATAAAGTCGAATAACCCCTCTAACTTTGGTCAAACTATTCTGTAGAAATGGAATTTGCCAAAATAGACCCCAAAAATGAGTCCAGAGCGCCCAAAAACCTTAAGATGGACTGCCTTTGTTGCTGGAAATTTGCCAAAATGCACCGAAAATACGCGATACTACAGTACCAGCGCGCTGCTATAGTAACCTGCGCTACAATAACAATGAACTTCCGGCAGCCGTATCTACTTCATCCGACCTCCGTTCGACACGAGTGACTACTCAAAATGTTTGTATCAACAAGTAAAACGAAACCCAAGTGGTTTCGCCCTCTGAAATTGGTTATATTTTCTGAGTTCTTGATTCAAAGATTTCGGCCACCCGAATTTCAAACTCAGATCCCGGCAAAGCCAACTGTCGAAATAAAAAATAACTTATACCTGCAAGTTCTCTCGGCGATATCTTCAAGTAGACACCTTGCTCGCTCAAATCCGACATACGAAGATAATACTTCAAGATTGTTGGAGGTTAGGGTTTGAGAGAGTAGAAAGGGATTTTGTCTGATTATAGTATTACACCAAGAGACGTCAAGTTTGAAACGCTCAATAGTGTTACCTCCAGCGTAGGAAAACCCTAGAGTTTATAAGCAAGCTATTGAGCTACAGCCCATATAAATCCAAATAACCATGTTTTCACCTATTGGGCTTATATGCAAACATATTATCTGGACTATATTAATAATATATCCAACAAACTCAATGGATGGCTATGGGTGGCGACGGAGTCTATGGATGTCGACCATCGTGGTTGGAGGGGACATGGAAGAAAGATGATTGTAAATCACATGAGATTATTTTATCCCGGTCATATCCCTATTATGTACGGTCTTATTCTATATTCAACAATAGCCAAGCATAATTATCAATATTAACCAACTATTATACATAATTACTAATACTTCTTTGAGTGGTATATCTCTTTTATCCAATTGAGCTGCGAAGTAGTTCTGAGTAACCAAAATTTCATTCGGACTTTCTTATTATCAACATTCACTTAATTTCTTTATTTACCAACCTTTTCATTAAGGTGCGGCTGTGTTAGCCTCAATTGCACAATTTTTCAATTTATAACTTTTAGTTTTTTTGGGAAATTGTAACTTCAGTTAGAATGATTATTAACTTTTTTCTGGTTAAGACGAAAGGATATGAAGACCCTTTTAGTTTTAGGTATGCATTACACACATTAATGGATTGCGCTCCGTGAGGGAAAGTGTGAAAAAACTCATAAACCTATTGCATTAGTGCCAATTTAGTCTTAAATCTTTTTTTTTGCCAATTTAGTTATAAATTATTTGCATTGGTGCTAATTTAACTTTAAACCTTTTATTGGTGCCAATTTAGTCATAAACCTTTTTGCATTAATATCAATTTAGTCCTAAATATTTAACATTTATGCCAATTGAGTCAATTAGGTCAATTTTGGCCGAAAATCATTGGCACGAACATCAATTGTCCTACGTGGCATAGCTTGCACTAACATCGATATTTTTTTAAATATTTTTTTATATTTTAAATAATTTTTAAAAATATTTTAAAAAACCAAAAACTTCTTAAAAATATTTAAAATTATAAAAAAAATATTTAAAAATATCCAAGTCAGCATTTGTCGTGCCATGTAGGACAATCGATGTCCATGTTAGCCATTTTCGGTCAAAATTAGTCGGATTAACTCAATTAGCATAAATAAAAAAAGTTTTATGACCGAATTGACACCAATGCAAAAGGTTTATGACTGAATTAGCACTAATAAAAGGTTTAAGACTTAATTGACACCAATACAAAAGATTTAGGATTAAATTAGCATAAAGAAAGGTTTAGTATTAAATTGACACAAGTGCAATAAGTTTTCTCCCCTGGTTTGGGTTTAATTATTAACCTGGAGAGAAGTCAATCATATATCCCAGATTCCCAAGGACTTTTAAGATGCTATACAGGTTATTTGATGGAAAAATCATAATTTTTAGAAAAGGAAATACGACGTACAAAATGTAGAGTTGTCGATATGGATTGGACCTATCTTATTATAAATGGATTGAAAATGGGTTAATCAAGTTTTAATAAATGGGTTGATAACGGGTATGAATTTTAAGCCTAATAATTTGTGTATTTCAATTGGGTTTGTCTTTGAACCCATGTATAACCCATCTAACTAGACAAATTCGACCCATTTGCAATTCACTTGACTTGTAAAATTTATCAGTTTGTATTTTTTTTTCATTGTTGTTTTTTATAAGAAAAAGAAGGAAAGAAAAATTAAAATTAAAACTAAAATATTTGAAAACCGTTCAAAGAAGTAGAATGTCGCGATCCGCTGCCGATTGCCACCATCCCTACCGTTAGCCACCGATTACCGCTGACGACCTCCGCCGAAGAAAAAAGAAAAGGAAATAGAAAATAAAATAATTATAAAAAAAATTCACTAAATTTGTATTGCATGGAAGTGTTTTAGCAATATCATTTGTTTAACAAACTATAATAACCAAATATTTCATGACATGGTTAAATATGGAAATGTTTAAGTAATACAGTTTGGGCCGGGTATGAGTTGGGTATCGGTTAAGCCGGATACGAGTCGCTAGATTTGTACTGCATGGAAATTGATTAAACAGGTTAAATAGATCAATGTGGGTCAGACTATATTTGACCCGACCCAAATCCGACCCAACCTGTCCCACCCATTTGACACATCTAACAAAATAATATAAAGTCTAGTAGTCTCATCGTCTCTGTATGGCTAGATATTGCCTATTTTTCATTTTGGACACGTTAAATTAAGATTCTGATTATATGTACCACAAAAGGTCGATGGTTTGAAAAAAGAGCCTTTTTTTGTGTAATATTGTTACTCAATGAATAAGGAGTGCCCTAAAGTTGCTCGCTAACAAAATTCGTTTCACGATGTTGTCCCACGCCATGTATTAGCGTGTAATAATCGAGCTCTTTACATATATTTTGCCGTGGCTAGTGGCTGATCTTCTATATGTGATATTTTAATTGAGCTCGATTGAGCCTGCAATGGTGTCAATTCAGTGTGTTGAATAAAGCTGACCATTAATTCGGTTCAAACGATCAAACCCATTTTAATTCAACTTGATTTATTGAGAATGCTTTTAAAATTTCATTGAATCGGACTAGATTGGACAGAATTTATCAGTCCGGTATTCTACCAAATCAAATGTACGGATGGAGTCTACTATCTTGGGTATTAGACTATTAGTGTATTGGACAATGGCTTTAGCCGTTAACAAATTCAAGGATGGCAATGCCAAATACATGCGGATCGAAGGAAGATGATTCAAAACTGAAAACTTCCAGTATGATTCGATTTCTGACATAAATTGATCGGATCATCTTTAGTGTATCTTTTTGATCTTGTTTCGCATTCCAAATGGACCGAACTAAACTGAGTCGTGCTTGATAACAAACTTGCGATGATTTTAAATTGACAAAGAAACCTCTATGCATCAAAAGGACTAGATAAAAACTCCAGCAAAATTTAAGAAGTCGGATATGCAGCCAGCTATCCATGAAACAAGACACCAAAGAGCAAACAAAAGCTGCACTGGAAAGATAAAAGAGCCAAAGAAACTCTCATTTCCATATTTTAGTGCGTCACGTCATCATATTCTTATCTAAAAATCTCACCACCCACCTCGCTCCCGCCACGAATCAGTAGCTCACGGGAGGCGAATCGTCGGTGGCCTTCCCGGACGTGCGGGCGGCGCGCCTCCTCTGGCTTCCCGCTCGTGAACGCCAGGAACCCCACCGCGTGCCCTGCGACCGCCGCCAGGAACACCACTCCGTCGAAGGACATGACCGCCAGCACGGCCAGGCACGCCTGCCCCGCGCGCATCGCGTACAGCAGCGACCGGAGGAAGCCGGCGGCGACCTGGGGTTTGGCGGGGAGGTGGAGGAGGCGGCAATTGGAGAGCCACTCGACGAGGATGCAGAGGCCGAAGACAAAGAGGAGCGTGAGGACATACTCGGCGGCGGTCCGGTCGGGCAGGGGAAGAGGATCTCGGAGGGCGTGCTCCAGGATTACGACCATATGACCGGGGGGGGGGGGGGGGGGGGGGGGGGGGGCGGCGCGGTATTTTCCACACAAACCACCAACATCGATATTTGAAGATCTGAATGGTGCATGTCATTTGTATTTAATTACGACCATATGATAAGACCCCCCCAAAAAAAAAAAGATGCAAGAAACCTAATTCACATAGAAACTTCTTCATGTGTAGTGGGTACATTAATGCATTATGACTCATTCCATCTTTGGTGCCTAAGATAGCATGCTTAAAGAGAATTTTTTCTTTTTTCATTATTGTCTTGATTATATACCACAAAAAGTCTATGTTTTGAAATGGAATTCTATCACACCCTAAATCCACTTCGGGGCATGATACGGCCGTCCTTTCTCAAAAGGACGTAGACTTTACCACTCCAAAACTAAACATGATAACAAATATATATATATATATATATATATAGACACACACGCGCGTTCAAAGAAACTTGATAAAGAAGTCCTTAGTCACAAAACAAAACCAGATCAATGTATATATCCACCAAAAGAGACATGTACATAGCCTCCACCAAAAAAGATATACAGCTCTAATCATAACTTAAAAGCTCATCAAAACCGGGTCTGACTCATAACTCATACCCAAAAGCCACACTACAAAATGTCGTCTGCTAACGACCGCTCTCGTCCTACTTGTGACTTGTTGAACCTGAAAGACAAGGGAAATGGAAGGGGTGAGCTAACACGGCTCAGTGAGTGATACATTTCTTCTAAGCAGATTGAACAATCACTATGCACGTTCAATATCAGAATATAACTCATTTAAGTCAAACTTGAAACATAACAGATCTTTATAGTCAAAACGAGTTATATAAAACATTAACATAATAGGTTTCTAGCAAAAATACTTGTTTCCAAATTATGAACTCAAGTGAAATATTAATGGTCCAATCCATTGATTCATCTCGTCAAAACACAAGCCAATGGTATATCCATTGACTAATCTCATCACAAACATATGTCAGTGGTCTATCCACTGACCAATCTCATGTTCAAGAGTATAACCATGGTCATGTATAACGCTCATGACAAGAGGTAACCAAAATTTTCCCTTGGCAAGGTCTCCACCTACAATGCCGGTGGTTCGACTCACAAGGATATCCTAACTAGTATGCGCATACCCACAAACCCCTCAACTGGGTTCACAGCCATCTTGAGTATCACAAAATCCAATAACAACATCCTCCTCAAAATTAACTTCACACCAGCAACACGTAATGAATAGAAACCATATCAAATAGATAAAACAGTAGTAAATGTCCGATCCTGATTTTATGCACCAAAATGTTATTTTCTCCGGTCATAACAACATATAGTACTATATCTTTTCAAATATGCATTTTGCAAACACAAAGAAAAAATAGTATCGCTCACCTGACGATGTCAAAAGCGGACTAGAAAAATTACTCGGAACGATACGTCCGAACGCCTACCAAAAGTATGAAAACGATATCAAAAACTGAGTAACAAGCTACCCTAAAGCACAACTCAACCGAAAAAGGCCTATTTGTCACTAAGACGACACCTATGCACCAACAAAATACTCGCTCACAGCAAAAACACAAGTTTTCTGCTATGCACAACTAGCGCGATAAACTTCAACGGGCCATAACTCCCTCATCTGAACTTCAATTTAAACCATCTTATAGTCCAAAGAAAGCTCTTTTAACGTACAATAAGAACCCAGCACGGCTTGTCCAAAATCCATTCGAAAATTGGCAAAAATGGCAAAATCAGTTATGGTCACGTACTATTCATCGTGCGCACCAGATTTGAAAATCTTATTCCGGGTAAACCGTAACTTCAAATCAAAATCCGTCGAATCCTACGACTTCATAGCACCTTAAAGTTTCATTTCTATGTAAAAATCCGATTAGAAGACCAAGAAATCAAACCTGACAACTCATATTCCACCAAAACCCGAAATTGAGCCCTAACTCTGAAAATCACTTCTATCGGAGGAAAGAGGGGTTGTAAATACTTACCGGTCGCTGTTAAACGATGCGGAAACGGCTTGGCAAGACAACGCGAAACCCCCCCCCCCTCTTCTCTTCTTTCCCTCTCTCCTTTCTCTTCTTTCTTTTCTCTTCTTTCTTCTTCTTCTTCTTCTTCTTCTTCTATTCTGTTCTATTTTTGTGTGGTCGTGGGAGCTGAAGAAAGAGGAAGAAAAAATATTGGGGCGGGGCTGGGCTTAATGAAACTTTGGGCTTCTTTCTCTTTTTTTTTTCTTTTTAAGGCCAACTATTACAAATCCAGTTTTAATTTTTTTTTAATTAATGAATAAAAAGAGCCCTAAATCATATCATTCGATGATATGTAAAAATAAATAAGCAAATAATAATAATAAAAGAGCTCTTTTTTTTGGGGTCGGGGGAGGGGGGGGGAGACTGGTTTATTATTTCGGTGTCTTGTTGATACTTGCCACAACACCACAACTCCTCCTCCTCCTCATCAATCAATTCGTTTTTGTACACATCTTTATTTTTAGAAGAAAAAAAGTCATAAATGGATTGCACTTGTGTTAATTTAGCCCTGAAACTTTTCAATTTGGCCAATTAAGTCTTAAATCTTTTGACAATTTAATAATTGAGTCCTTTGGAACAATTTTGGCCGCAAATCGCTAACGTGGTCATCATACATGGTACAGCCAGTATTGATGCGGACATATTCTTTAAAAAAATGAAACTTTATTTTTTTTGGACTTTTTTTATTTTCTTTGCATTTTTTTTATTTCTGACCATGATCAACGTCAATGATTTTTTTCGAATGGAAAGCATGGGCATTAATGGAATTTTCTTTTTCTTTTGTTTTTTTTTTTTGGGAACAATGGCATGAATGGAAATTACTAGGTGAAAAGTTTTGAGATTGGAATTGGAGAATTTGCTCTTAATCGCTTCAGATAATTTGTGTTAAGTCATTTTCCAAACCGGCCAAGCAATGGTTATGGGCCTGTCTCTGAGACATCTCCAGACTTTACAGACCAGAAGTTTCACGAGAGGATGGCCCGGTTTCGAGAGAGATCTAGGCGACGCCAGATGTTTCTCTATCTCTTCAGATACTTCCATCGCTCGATTCTTTGTCTCCGATAAATACCAGGCATGTCCGATCTCCCTTCCCCGCATCGAGAAAAGGAAAGCATCAGTCCGACAACCGATCGTCAAACGTCTTTGAAGCCTCTGAGAGGAGCAGCAGCAGCGGCAGCAACAGAAGAAGCAGTAGCAGATACGATGTCGCTCATCCCAAGCTGGTTCAGCGGCCGTCGCAGCAACGTGTTCGACCCTTTCTCGACCGACCTCTGGGATCCCTTCAAGGACTTCCCTTCCCCTTCCTCCTCCCTCTTCGCCTCTGATTTCCCCCAAGCTTTCGGGGAGAACGCCGCTTTCGCGAACGCGAGGATCGACTGGAAGGAGACCCCGGAAGCCCACGTATTCAAGGCGGATCTCCCCGGGCTCAAGAAGGAGGAGGTCAAGGTGGAGGTCGAGGACGACCGGGTGCTCCAGATAAGCGGCGAGCGGAACGTGGAGAGGGAGGACAAGAACGACAGGTGGCACCGGGTGGAGAGGAGCGGCGGGAAGTTCATGAGGAGGTTCAGGTTGCCAGAGAACGCGAGGATGGATCAGGTGAAGGCGGCGATGGAGAGCGGCGTGCTCACCGTGACTGTCCCCAAGGTGGAGGAGAAGAAGCCTGAGGCCAAGGCCGTCGAGATCTCTGGTTGAATTCAGCTGCTTGCGGTCGCAGGAATGAGCGGTTTTGTGTCCAATAATGTTCGGCCAAAGTGTCATGCAAAAAGTCGTCGGTGTTTGTGCGGCTCTGTAGCCAACGCGTCAGCTCTGTTTCTAATGTTTGTATTGTATTTTTGGTCGGGCCACAGTGTGGCCCTTGAATATGAATAATAATATATGATGAGTTTTGCAGCATTTTATTTCTCTGCTGATAACAAAAAGGTAAAAAGAAAAGGTAACAGAGGATGTTATTTCCAGACATTCTCTTTAGTAAAACCACATCCTGCTTTCAATAACGGGACATCACAAAAATACAAACATCTTCAAATTTGCACTTACATATTGACGCAAAAAAAAACAAAAAAAAAATTGTCGATTTGGGGCACCTTCAATTTGCATCTCTTTCTGTGGGCTTTGTTACTATAGGATCTTTCTTTGCCCCTTCCTTTGCTGGGCTGGAAGAACATTCATCGAACAGAATAGTAAGGCATGGTGATCAGTCTCCGAATGAGGCCGAGCGAGCATCGACACAGCCGTTCACACGAGATGTCGTCAAGCATTCTTATGTCAAAGCTTTGATAGGTTTCCGTCATAAAAGAAACAACTCATTTGTGCTCGAAAGCTATATGTATCTTGTCAGTTTCATCCTTCTTATATTTAGGCAAGTTTAGTTATACAAGCAGCAAGTTAGATGGCTCGACGCAGCACATTATATAAACTTAGATACGTTTCGATACCCATTTAAACACATTTTAACACTTTCATCCTAATAGTCCATAACTTGTTGCGACCTAAAAAAAATTATTAATTAATCAGGCTAATGAATTATTAGGTCAATTATATTAACTAGCCTAATACGAACTCTCAAACCCTATCAAATCCCAACTTAAATTTCACGGAAATGATTTATAAACTGGAGTCGCTGCTAATCATTATTTGTAGTTCGATTAGAAATCTAAGTAAAACGGCGAGAGATCCAATTTACTTCTGCGAACCAGAGATTATGAATTCGGAGACTTAATTACACTGGTTAATCAAAACTATTGCCCTTTCGGTACCAATTTCATGCAGAGGTATTTTGATTGGTTTATATGACTTGATTTTTTTTTAAAATTTCTCTTTTATTAAATGTGATACCAATGTAACCTAACTATATGACATGTGACGTGCAATGACATAAACGATGATGTGGCATTTATGCATGGATGACATGTACGAATGACATGGCAAGATGACGTGGCATTTGTGCATGGATGACATGTAAAAATGACATGGCAAAATGACGTTGCAAGATGACGTGCAATTATATAAAATGCAATTCTTATAGATTTTTGGATTTTTTTTCTAAAAAAAATACTATCCTATTTTCGGCGATCAATTTTCTGGATATGGTAAAAATCAATCAGTCGATCGATCAATCAATCCATCAATCAGTCAGTCAATCAGTCAATCAATCAATTTGTCAATTAACACTCAAACAGAATCACGACCGCCAACATCCCAACCATCATATTTTTTAAAAAAATGTCCCGAAAAATTCCACGTCTCAAATTAAAATAACTTTTCAGAGATAGCAAATCAGACTTAAATGGTAATAGGTCATATTAGTTATAACCAAGATTTTCTTGATAAAATTATGTTCCGACAATTCTGATAAAAAAGAAGCCGTTATCTTAAATTTCCAGAAAAAATTATTCGCTTTTCGTTTAATGTCAGCATCGATGTAGAACGACGTCAGAGCATTCCACGATTCTTAAGACATGCATAATATGGCATCTTTGACGAAATCAACATGCTAATCATGCGAGGACAGCGGGCAAACCATAGAAAAATAAAATTAAATCATCCCAAACAAGCATGCTCGGATTGACTCATAATGTATTTGACATTACCTTAGTCCGCAGGGGTAAAAATGAGGCTGATTTGGGACGAGAAACTCGCCAGCCAGCAACTTCGGAGGGATTAAGCAGAAGACCAAGAATGGTGGCGGTGCACGACTGGGTTGAAGTTGCACTAAATTTTGAACACCTCACAAACTACTTGGATGAAAAGATTCAAATCTTCGACCTAAGAAATTGCTTCTTCGGAACCGATTCGTAAAAGACCGCTCCAATTAATCTATCACAACAAGTAGCACGATTAGACCTCAAAATGACGGTGAAACAAAAGCTGGACGACATCAGGCCAGAGCTGGTCAATAGCCTATGGAACTGATTGGAGGCGGCTACTGTCTCGACTCAAAATGGCGGTCTACAAGGCAAGTCTGATGGTCACGGATTGAAATGGATGAGCTGCTGGTATAGCGACCGAGCACGAAGGATGGCGATGCGGCTGGAACGGTGGCCCGGCTGCCTTCGTCCGAGGGTCGTTGTTGATGGAGGTGCGGCGGACGTGAAAGGGGAGAAGAAGAAAATCGCCAGAGAGAGAGAGAGAGAGCGTGTGTATATTTTTCAGAAAATTCTATCGTTCCCTCTAAAATTCTGAATATGTCTCCCTATAATCGTAAACATAATGAGGTATATATAATGAAATCAAGGTAATACCTTAAGATTTAATTCTAGCCGTTGAGATTTCTGACAAGATATTGACCATAGGATTAGAAATTCTGATTTTTAAGAAATCCTATTAGGTTAGGGTATCCAAATATTCGGTCACCATCGACAGGGATATAGGCTTGGCCAAAAATTTCACTATTAATGGGCTTATTTGTGCGAATTTAAGGCTTAACAGGCTTTAATTAATCAAACGGGTAATTAATTAAAATGGACCGAAATGAATTTAAATTGAGCTTGTCCATTAAATTTCGGCAATTCCCCTAAAAAAATTCTCAAATTGATTTTCGTTTCCAACGCCGTTAAAATCAAGCTAAATTGACTCGCCTCCGACTGGCTACCGCTGCAAAATAAAATGTGTAATGCATGAAAAATTCTTTTTACGAGAATTATGGTCAACTCTCATTTTGAGAAATGGATGAATTTCTAAAAATCGAAATTTAGGTGTCAACAACTGCCCCTCTTTGAGTGGAAACTCGCATAAAGTTCGTTCAAAGACTGAAATTAAAACCTAAATTCTGCAAAATGCAAATGATGATGATTTTTTTTAATCCCATTTTCTGATGCAATTGAAACGATGCACGAAATGTGGTGCTATAAATAACATGTGCCAAAATTTCTCTCTTTACCGTATTAGAGAAACATGCATATGGATTGCATATGAGAATACTTGTTTTGCAAAATACCTCATATGCTGATGATTCCCTTAATTTTCAAGCTTCCAACAAAGATGTCAGGGTACTAAGGTACTAGCCCATCTGTTGCCATAAGTTTCTTTCTGACGCGAAACGGCGCAAGTCTGTGTAGAGTCTGAAAATGTACTCGAGTTATGGTTCGATCTGGCCATTTGTTTTCTCGAAATCACAAGAGTGCATACATTGTGAAATCGAGAAAACGAACCAAGATCACTTGTAGATCTTAGGTTTTGGGGGCCTTATCCGTTACCAAAGGTTTCCTTTGATGCGGGACAACACAAGATCTGTGTAGGGTTTGAAATGTGCTCAAGTTATGGTTCGAGCTGGCCATTTGTCTCTTGGGGACCTCCTCAACAGGTCACCATGAGTCGGTAAAAATAATCTCTCACGACCTTCTTACAAAGGTCTCACCGTATCAAGACGAGAGATGCCTCTTAGGACCTCCTCAACTAGTCACATGAGGTGGTAAAATAACTCTTACGACCTCCTCAACGGGTCAGCATGAGTCGGTAAAATAATCTCTCGTGACCTTCTCAAGCAGGTCTCACCGTATCAAGACGAGAGTTGCCTCTTGGGACCTTCTTAACAGGTCACCATAAGTCGATAAGGTGTTTCTGCGACCTTCTCAAGTAGGTCTCACCGTATCAAGACAAAAGTTGATGTGTCATTTGAATTGAATCAGTATGAATACAAAATGGTGTGACGCCTGAAAAATTGTCAGTGCAAGCATCAAATGGGTTACGACTAAAGTCGACTTTGTAAGGGTTCCGAAAACTTACCTAGATTTTCTGAATGACGAATGAATGATGGGTAGACTGACTGCATTATACCTGTCCAAATCTCTCGAAAAATGATGACATGCATAAGCTCAATGTAAATGCAACATCATATGCTAGAGAAAGTTCATGATCTTTTACTTGCATTATAAAGCTCCACTGGGGAATTTGTCAATAAGAAAGTCTATCTGATTTTTCTGACAAAATTAATTAAATTGAATGTGGAATTTCAATTAGAAAGTATTTTTCACTCTTTCTCACGAAAAAGGCTTTAAGACCTGACCATTAATGCGGGTAAGAGAAACGCTCAGAGCTGTCATCATCAAGCCTGAAAAGGGTCTGGGTATTCTCGCAATTAGTATGATCATGTCAATCCATGAGGTCTTTCACAGGGACTGTAATGAGGCCAGGTCAAATGTTTTCAAAATGGGACTCCAATTGAGTCGTTTAAGTCATGAAATGAAATCTTCATCAACTGCATTGGGCTTACAAGTCAGGAACCTTGCGAAATAAGATAAAATGATCTTGTTCGCACTTCTTCAAGCGACATTTATAAGCATTTGAAAACCTACATTAACCCAAGTGCCCTAATTTGAAGAGACTTTCGGCGAGGGTTGTAATGTAGGTTCAGGGTAAGCTTAGAAATGAAAAATTTATTTTCAACAATGGGTTGTATGAGAGAATCAATGATCATCCGTCTCTGTCACTCTATACTTTAGAAATGATCTTTCTTTGAGGAACCTACTCAGGTAAGACCCTTCCTTCCTTCTGGAGTTTCTTCGAGAGAGCTTTTTATTTTCTCCCTTTCTCTTTTTTTGTAATGGGAGTGGATGATTTTGCCCACTTTCTTTTGCATGGTAAGCTTCGCCATCTTTTTTTTTTCTCTTTTTGCATAGCGACCTTTTTCCCTTTTTTTTTTAGGAAGGAAGTGTCTTATCCGAATTGTCTGCTTATTGCGTAAGCCGCTCTTTTAAGTTTTGACCTGCCCCAAGACATTTTTCTTTTTTTTTCAGATAGTTTGAAATGATTTCTTGCTCAAGATGATCATCAATTGGGTTTGGAGAAGTGAATCCGCCGCTCAAATTGGCTTAGCAAAGGATTAATATATATGGGTGTAGAAATGAAATGATCTTCGTCATGCCCAAAGCACTTGAACTAACACAGAATTCGCATGCAACAAACATACTCAAAGATTGATGCAAGTGAAAGCAAGAAAACTCAACTCATCCTTTGAATCTCTGAAATTTACCCCGATGTGGAGTTGTTCCTGACAGGGTCATGAAATGAAACCACAGTTCAAAAGAGGTTCAGCAATGGGCAACCTGTAATGTTTGGGATAGGTAAAATGAATGCCTCATATCGTTTTGACCATCATACTTTTTGCGAGATAACATTTTACCTTGTAAGCATGGAAATTCTCACATTGCTTACTGGAATTGTGATATAGGACGTGTATGGAAATAGCTTGCCTTTCGTCGTCCTAGCATCCCTCATTTAAAATGATCAATTCAAAAAGATCATAGAGATTTCATGAGTAAAATTATCTCACAGTGGAAATTTGTAATGCACACACAACAGCATGATGAGGTGAAATGAGCATCGGATGAGTATTATAACTTGATCAAAAGATGTCAAGGTAATTCGAGTATAATACTTCTTTACAGTGTCAGAATTGACAGGACTGGTGAAAACACGTTCATCCATCTATACTTCTTTACAGTGTCAGAATTGACAGGACTGGTGAAAACACGTTCATCCATCTCTACAAGGATTAAAGCACCTCCTGGGAGTACCTTCTTCACGACGTATGGGTCGCCATAGTTCGGAGCAAACTTCCCCTCTGGAAGCGAAACAATAGGTAATAATTTTCGCAGAGCAAGGTCTCCTACCTGAAAATACCGAGGCTTGACTTTCTTGTTAAAGGATTTAGCAATCCTTTGCTGGTAGCATTGGTCGTGGCATAAGGCTTCAAGCCGTTTTTCATCGATCAAGTTCAACTGGTCCATCCTCTACTGAATCAAATCGACTTCAATCAGCTTGACCTGAGATAATGTACATAGAACCGATAACACTGCTTCTATTCCATACACAAGGGAATATGAGGTTGCCCCGGTAGAAGTTTGAATCGAAGTCCGATATGCCATAAGTGCAAAAGGCAACCTCTCGTGTCAAGATAATTCTCAGCAGTCTTGGCAAGGATCTTCTTAATGTTTTTGTTGGCCGCCTCCACTGCACCATTCATCTGAGGACGGTATGGGGAAGAGTTCAGATGCTTGATCTTGAATTTTGTGAGCAAATCATCTATCAGCTTGTTGCTCAAATTTGAGCCATTATCAGTGATTATGAATTCAGGTAAACCATATCGAGCAATAATGTCTCGGCTAATGAATTTCACCACATTTCGTGCCATAATAGCCAGATACAACGCTGCTTCAATCCATTTGAAAAAATAGTCAATGGCGACCAAAATGAAATATATCCATTAGATGCCTTGGGGTTGATTGGACCGATCACATCAATCCCCCACATAAAGAAAGGCCATGGCTCAGATAACTGACGTAGCTCATTCGGAGGGACGTTGATTTTGTCACCATGGATTTGGCATTTGTGACAGCTACGAACATGTTGGATGCAGTCACTTTCCAAAGTGAGCTAGTAATAGCCTAACCTCATAATCTTCTTGGCGAGCGTGTGGCCATTCATATATGGACCGCAAATTCATTCATATACTTCTATCATCAGACGGACAGCTTCAGTAAAGTCAATGCATCTCAAAAGAACTGAATCAAAGGATCTTTTATAGAGACTCTCTCCGCTCAGGAAAAACTTCGAGGCCATCTTCTTTATATACCTTTGATCAGACATCGAACTCTGTTCAGGAAATTTTTGTTTCTGAATGTAAGTCTTGATATCATGGTACCAAGGTTTGCCATCAGGTTCATCGGTTACGGTCATACAATAGGCTGGCTTTCCCAGTACCTCAATCTTCAATGGCTCGACCTCAAGCCCATTGGTGACTTGCAATGTCGAAGACAAAGTAGCCAATGCATTAGCGAACTGATTATGAGTTCAGGATAAATACTCGAACGAAATATCATTAAACCCCTCTACCAACTGATCTAGATATTCATGATAAGGTATCAACTTAGCGTCTCTTGTTTATCATTTTTCAACCGTATGGAGGATGATTAAGGCTGAGTCTCCAAATACTTTAAGCAAAGCCACACCCATTTCAATTGCGGCCTGTAGGCCGAGAATGTATGCTTCATATTCTGCAATATTGTTAGTACAGGGAAATACTAATTTTGCCACCACAAGATAATGTTGACCACTTGGAGATATTAGGACTGCTCTTGTACCCGATCAGGATAAATTCACAGCTCCATCAAAATACATGATCCAGGAATAATCTTCCACTGCCATGACTCTATCTTCAGGTTGATATGGATCTTCATCTTACCCCGGATTTTCGGTCAGGACGTTGACTATGGCTCATCCTTTTACCAACTTTTGAGACAAAAACTGCACATCGAACTCATAAATGAGGATCTGCCATTTAACAAGCCTGCCAATCAGGACAGGTTGATTTAGCATATACTTGATGGGATCGTATTCCGTCACCAAGAAAATTTGATAATGCAAAGTGTATTGCCGTAATCTGTGCAACACCCAAACTAGAGCTGCACATGTCTTCTCAGCTTCAAAGTAATTCATCTTGGAGGCCGTGAACTTCTTGCTCAGATAATAAATGGCACGTTCATTCCCATCGTCTCATCTTGTTTATGCTAGCATAGCTCCCAAGGATTCACTATGGATCGTGAGATAAAGTATCAACAGTTGGCCCGGCACTGGCGGAACAAGCACTGGCTGATTCATGAGATGTTTTTTTTTCTCAAAGGCTTCATCACAATCATCATCCCACTCGACTAGCGCATTCTTCTTTAACAACTTGAAGAAAGGCTTAGCAGTCTCAGATAGCTGAGAAATGAATCGGGCAATATAATTCAACCTGCCCATAAGGCTTCGAACTTCTTTTACCGTTGTTGGCGACTTGAGCTCACATATGGCTTTCACCTTGGACGGGTCTATCTCAATACCCGTGTTGCTGATAATGAACCCGAGTAATTTGTCCGAATTGGCGCCGAAAACACATTTGGCGGGATTAAGCCGTAGCTTGAACTTCCGAAGTCTGTCGAATAGTTTTGTTGGGATTTCAATATGATCTTCTCCACTTCTTGTTTTTGCAATCATGTCATCGACATATACTTCAATCTCATTGTGCATCATGTCATGGAATAAAGTAACCATAGCCCGTTGATAAGTTGCGCCAGCGTTCCTGAGACCGAAAGGCATCACCTTATAATGGAACATCCCCCACGAAGTGGTGAATATAGTCTTCAGTTTATCATCTACTTTCATCAGGATTTTATTATAGTTTGAGAAACTATCCATGAATGAAAACATTTCCAATCATGCCATGCTGTCTACAAGCACATCAATGTGTGGAAGTGGAAAATCATCCTTAGGACTCGCTTTATTTCGATCACGGTAGCCGACACAAAGTCGAACTCGACCGTCTTTCTTTACCACCGGAACAATGTTAGCGACCCAGAATACTGGGTAGCCTTAATAAATCTCACATCAAGGAGCTTCATGACTTATTCCCTGAATCTCAAATTGATTTTCGTTTCCAACACCCGTTAAAATCAAGCTCAATTGACTTGCCTCCGACTGGCTGCCGCTACAAAATAAAATGTGTAATGCATGAAAAATTCTTTTCAGGAGAATTATGGTTCATTTTGTGAAATGGATGAATTTCTAAAAATCAAAATTTAAGTGTAAACATAACTTAAACGAAGTAATGTGTCATGTCGTACAACACATTCAATAAGCATATCGTGTTTAAATTTCATCATTGTGACATAATGGATAAATGTGATATGTTTGGGTAAAACTCGGTTTGACAAGATACAATTGCAACGTGACAGACATAAATTGCATATGACGAGCCAACAAATTTCATCAGTGTATCTAATCGGCAAACCCTTATGGGTTGTATCCGAAGATACGGAAAGATGTGTTTTTATGTCAGCAACAGAAGCCCAACCTCATGGAATTGTTGATATTGTAGCGATTGAATAAAAAAAATAGCAGTAAGTTTACATAAATCGCCGATTTGAGATTTTCTCTTCTTACTTATTACCAGATTTTATAATATTATATCCATCTATTAAATAGAGAAGTAATTCATAATCATCCGGTTAGTTTTTGCTCAGCATCCAAGCCCCCCATATAGCTGAGAATTTCCGAGCAATTGGAAGCCGCTTTCGATGACAAGGCCGATAAATTGATATTATATACAGCAAAAGAATTCTATTTGATCGAACAAGTACCTTGTGAACTCCGGCAGGAAATCCCCTAGTCATTTCTCTTGATTCTCCTGCCCAACTCTAATTGTTTCTGCTAGACCAACATATTTATCGGGGGAACCGGTAACCGTACCTTGCTAAAAAACCGATCCTTGTTTACCAACTACACGTTGTCTAACCGAACGCAACCCTCGTGTTTAGTTGCCACCGTTAAGCTGCTAGAAGTTTCCTTCGTAGCTCCCGGAACTTCTTCACATGCCTACTTCACTGCGGCCACAATGATCATAGCTGTTTTCAACGCCAGAAGACCAAATCTGCCCTTTCTGCAGTACATATACACTTACATTCTGTCCGGTGCTTTCGTAGCAAACAACTCGGTGCTGCTAGAACGATGTCAACAACTCTACTAGCTCGCTCAGATATTGGCAAGAAGATCCACCATCACCTATACTAACATCGACTTTGTGCTTCGAATCCAAGATCCTCTGCCTCATCTCTTCGCCTTCCTTTTCCTTCATCAATGTTCTAACAGCTCGTTCAACCGTCCCTCTCTCTATCTCACCCTCCAGTTCTAGTCCTACCCTCCATTCATGAGTCAAGTACCTCGCATTCACCTTTTGGTCGCCAAAGCATGGTTGACATACCATCGGAACTCCTTCACATATACTCTCCAAGGTGGAGTTCCATCCGCAGTGGCTCCAAAACCCTCCCACCGCGTCATGGGTGAGTACTTTCTTCTGAGGTGCCCATTTCACAATGCATCCCCTGTCCTTCACACACTCTTTGAACTCTTCATCCATCGACTCGATCCACTCCGAACCTGGAATTGTGCCAGGCCTAATGACCCACAAGAAAGGCTCCTTGCTATTTGCCAGACCCCAAGCCATTTCAGACAATTGGTCTTGGTTCATATGTGCTACGCTCCCCAAACTCACATAAATGACTGAATTGTGAGTTTGCTTGTCAAGCCAAGGAATGCAACCAGTGTCCTCTTGCAGTAAGCTAACAGCTGAGGTAGGAGCGAATTTGTGTAGAGGGCCTATTGGAAAAATCGGAACTTGGTACTTTTGGTGGAGCTGCACTACAAGTGACTCTTCGAGGCAGTGAACAGTGTTTAGTATAATGGCCGAAGAAGATCTGAGATTATAAGTCAAGGCTACGCTCTCCAAGAAATAGTCTAAACTTCCAACATTGAAGATTGGTAGGTCTTTGAACCTGAGGGGCTGATGCAGGGGCACTGGAACCTGCAACATGGAATCTAATAGAACCCAACATAGGCAGTAGTTAGCTGGCAGAACAAGAAGTGAGCTAGAGCCCATTGGCTTTATATGCTTAACGTTATGACGACGGCCAAGATCAAAATCTGGCGGGGGTGTCAAACATAGATGACGACACAGATACCAGTCTTGAATAAAGTACAGGCATAAAGAGATTCATCCGAAGGTCAACATGACAGATTTCAAAACTGCAATTGATTTTCAGCAATGCATCCATCCTCACAAACAAAATGGAATGCGAGTAAAGATTTATCTGCGACCATGATATCAATCAGTAAGAAGGTAGCTGTAACTTAAATAAAAGACACGAGCATGTACCTGGGACAGGGAGGTGCCCTTGCGCCTTTAACTGGATAGGAATTGGGCGAACTGCGGTAGCAGCAGCAATGTTCGTGTGTAAAGCAATGCTAGGAATCTTCAAATCGCGGGCAACGGCTTCTGAGAAGTACATGATCGCATCGTAGATGATGCGACAGATCTTGTCACCCTGCTCCGTGTGGTTTGTGCCCCGAATTAGACGCTCCTTAAAGCTGAACTTACAGTTGTCATTAAGCCTCCGCATAATGGATACCAGATCAGGGTTCCAAACCTCTTGTTTGGACAAGCCATCTGGCATGCATAGGGACGTGAAATCGGGGTGAGCAGAGGAATCCGGACTGTTGAACTGTGTATGAGCAACTGTGATGGGGAAGTCCTTGGACTTAAGGATGGTCGCCGGCTGAAGCATGGGAGTGAGCTGGCCCTGGAATGGTCCTGGGACCAGGACCAATCTCTTGCGGTTCCGCCCTTCATTTTCCATCTTCTCCATCTTTTTGTCTCTCCAATTGGAAGATATTCAGAAGTTATGCTCTTAAAGATGGGGGGCTTTTGCTGATCCAGGTTGATTTTACTCTCTCTGAAAGTTTACTCAAAAGAGAGTTAATTGGACGGAGGACGCGAAGACCCGGCAACGAAGAATAGAATAAGTGGACATGGTCACTCCTAACGGTCAATTTCGAAAGCAAGGAATACTGGAAACCTTTCGAACGTTCGCGGTCAAGTTTGGCACGGCATTCGATAAATATCTAAAGAATCACTTGCTCTCTCTATTTCACTGCATCCTGTTTCAGATAATTTATTTCGATGAGCAATATAATAAAAGGGACTACCACGTTTCTTTCCTAGGCTGTACTCTCAAGCTAACCATCATTGACACCGACACATAATATAACATGACATGACACATCGATATGTCATTTTAAAAAAAATTATGACATATTAAAACACGTCAACTTTTTATATCAGCAGTGGGTTTCTTCTTCTTCTTCTTCTTCTTCTTCTTCTTCTTCTTCTTCTTCTGTTAGGACTCACGATTAGTTCTTTTTTTTACTGGCTAGACATATTATTTTTTGGAATGGTTGGATATATGACTTGAGTATATAAATTTTTTATAAACTTACATTTTGACTCCTAATTTATTGAGAATGCTTAAAATTGACTACGTGCTTGTCGAGATATTGGACTGGCATGTTGTTAACGTATCTGAAGCCTTGATCATAAGTCGATCACATGTCACAAAGTGCCACGGTGTGTCAGAGTGTTAGAGAGTGTCAAATACGACACGACATGAATGGTCCCAGAGAGTGTCGGTGCTTTATAGCACTTCACTGCTGAGAAGAGCACCAAAAGCGCCAAAAGTTATTTATGACACTCATTTTAATGCCAAAAATTTTCGTCGAATCACTTAACTATCAAATCAAAGAAAAAACAATCACTTTGCATCTTAAAAACTAGTTCAAACGGAGCCAGAGTCGCAACAATCCGTATCTCTCCCTTGTGAGTACTGGGTCCAGACTTATTGATGTGAATCAATGCGAAAATTGATCGTTCTACAAGATCAATTGTGAATTGCGAACTTCGACCCCCAATTGAATATGTGATTGGTAACCTCAATAAAAAGCGATCTATTGACGAACTCGTGTCAACCAACCTACGTTATGAACGTCACGAACAAGAGAATTCGCGATCTTACTCGATAAGTTGAATTCGACCGTCACAAGGAAGCCTTGATAAGGTCTGTCCTCAAGAGAACTCGAAGAAGAGAAAATCCTCTATATATTAAATTTGAAAACAATTATATGTTATCCGAAACTTTGAACGCAACTTAAATATAGCGCTAACCCTAAGAAACGCAAAATTAAAAAAAAATCGTTAGTTGACGAAAATTGCTAAAAATAAAAGAAATGCCTAAAAACCCATCTAAGCGACTATGAATCGCTAAGAAACGTCGCCAGTCACTACTAAAGCAGTGAGTATTGACCCGTTTCTAAGCGGCCCTAATCAGAGTTCGCCAAGCCAAATGTAATTGTGTTGCGCCAAAAAGCTCAAGATTTTTCAAGTCTCGATCCAAGGTCGTCTCCACTCCAAATATCACGAATTATGAAGCCAACAACTTCTTTGAATTGCTTCGCCTTCGCTCGAGTGATCGAACCAAGTGGATAGAACAACAGGCTCCTAGCACCTCCTCCTCGATATGGCTTTTGTTGGCAACTTGAGCTCTGATACCATTGTTGGGAGCGCATAACAGAAGTCTAATACTTTCACCTTGGATATCGTCAAGAATGAGTTCAAGTCCGAACTCGTCAACCCATCTTTATGAAAAAATTTAAGTCAATGAGTTATATAAATGTAGGTCTCTACGATCCAACGACATCAACATCATCTTTCACACTTATAAATCGACCATCAGCCCCCTCATGACCCCAACAATCTCTCTCTCAAACTTCGAGCCCTAGGTCAGAGCTGCAATATCCATTATATCTTCCGTATGACTGTTGAATTCAAACTTATTGGTAACCTAGGCTCTGATACCAATGTTGGGTAGTATTGCATCTCTCTCATCTCAAAAACTAACTTAAAGGATTAGGATTTTTCACATACTTATAAATTAACTATTAGCCCCTTCCATAATTGATGTGAAATAAACCCAATAATTTCGGCAAAAATTAATACTTTGTATTTATAATTAATTTCTTCATAGAAAGTGGTATTGTTTAAAAAAAAAAAAACTAAGTCCACATGAGCTCAACTTTAAACAAATTAAAATTAATTATTGAAAATTTACTAAAATTTATTTTTTTAAATACAATTTTTAAATTAAATTTTAGAAAAAATTGGGGGAAATGAAAATTTTTTTAAAAAAAAACTTTATGAAAAGTTAAAAAGAACATTTTCAATTTTTTTTTGAAAAAATATGAAATTTTCTTGCCGCCTGGCTCTTCCCCCTTGGCCCTCCTCTTTTCTAATTTTTAGCTTTTTATGTTAATTTTTAAGCCTATTTCTAAATTTAATTTAAATAAATTTTGAATCTTAACAAAAATATATTGTAGTAAAATTTTAAATATATTTTTAATTTTTTTAAAAAATAAATTATTCTAAAACAATTTGCGCTTTTTTAGGGAAAATTACTCAAAAAAATTCCTAAACCTATTACAATTGTGTCAATTCGGTCCTAAGCCTTTTTTTATCAATTCAATCCTAAACCTTTTGTTTTTATGTCAATTCAGTCCTTTCGGTCAAGTTTGGCCAAAAAATGCTGACATAGCAGGACCGATGTTGACGTGACCAAAATTTAATATTATTTTAATATATCTTTTTGAATTTTTTATAATTTATTTTTTTATTTTTTATTTAATTTTTTTCCTCTTCATCTTTCTCCTAAAGCATCCTATAGGCTACTGCATTCTTCTTCTTTTTGTTCAGTCCTCCTCAAGCCTTTTACTAGGTTGACGAATGTTAACCGTATAGTGAGTTGCAATAACATTCGTCACGGCAAGGCAGGGCAAGGGACGGTGAGGCAGGGCAAGGATGGCAAGACGCGACCTCGCCCATGGCAAGGTCGTGCCTTGCTAGATCTATGCGAGGCGCGACCTTGCCAAGGCTAGGGAGGGACGGTAAGGTGCGGCAAGTCAAGGCGAGGACGGCGAGGCGCGACCTTGCCATGGCCGGGCTAGGTCGTGCCTCGCCAAATCTGGGTGTGGCGCGACCACGTCTAGGCTAGGCACGGCTAAGTGGGGGGAGCAACGGCACGGCGGGGCAAGGATGTTGTGAAAACCTTCTCTTGAATATTTTGATTCTGACAAAATTATCCATATTCTAGTAAGAATATGTGTAATATTACTAATGTGTTTATTGCAAGATGAATGTGTAGTTTGTATTGTTCCCTTTCTGGCATTAAAAACTCGAGAAGTAGTAGTCATATAGCTGCTTCTGAAGACGTTCAGACGAAGTGCTTCTAAAGACGTTCAAATGGAGTTGCCACTGAAGATTAGGTGGAACATGATTTCTCATTTGAATGCTTATTCGTCTAAAGAGCTATATGATGTGTCAGAAGAACCTTATTAAAACTTAATATTACCATTTAAAGTTATATGTTCAGATTCAGATAGTCTTTCTTCTGAAGACTGCTTCTGAACACTGCTCAGATTCTGCTGATCAACAGACAGATTCTGAAGCCCACGTATGGCAGATTTCCGATTAACGCAAGTTTCTTTATGAAAGTTTGTGATATTTGATTGACAAGATTTTCCTTCAAACAAACAAGAGGAAATCTACAATTGGATACTACCTTCCAAGAATAAATCTCGTGATTTATTTGAATATACTCTACTTTTGAAAACTGAAGATTTGGTTGTATGGGCTACTAAATCAGAAGGGTCCATATTCCACTTCAATGGTTATCGTATATTCTCAAGATACAGTCTCGTTCAATTACAGATGATGATGTCCAATCAAAGATTGAAGAGCGATACTTTGACAAATCATCCAATGGCTAACTTGGAGATAAAGGAGTATAAAAGAAGACCCATGGTGACCTGCGAGGGTGTCGAGAACCAAAAATTCAAAAGTGCAAGAGTTGTTCAGATTCATAATTTGTTCTGAGAGTTCTCAATTTTCTTCACTATGAGTATTTGTAAGAGAGACTGAGTGATCATTGTCACTTGGCCTTCCTCAAATCATTTTAGTGAAATCCAGCCAATCAGCTGTCATCATGGAAGAATGGACGTAGGCCTAACCAGCCGAACCACTATAAATTGAGCGTGCACTATTCTCTACTCTAAACTTTTACTTATGTGCTTAGATTATTTGCACGTTATTGCAATGTCATTGTTCTTGTTCGTGGATTGAAATTGTTTAATTTCGTAAGAAATTTCAATTAATTTTCATAAGCACCTATTCACCCCCCTCTAAGTGATATTGCTAGATTTAACAAAGGATAAAGAACGCGACCATGGCTGAGCAAGGGACGGCAAGACACGGCCTCGTCATGGCCGGGCGATGTAGTTCCTCGCCAGACCTGGGCGAGGCTGACCTCGTCCAACGGCGCAAGGTCACGCCTTGCAATCCTCCCCTTGCCTCACCGCCCTGTAGATACTGAGTCCTTGCCGTCCTCGCCTTGCCTTGCCATGCCAGAGGTACTGTTGCAACTTACTATACTATTTTTATTTTGTGAAGCAACTCAATACATTGGTCATGTTCAAAAGGCTTGAGGATGAAGAACGAAACCCAGCAAAAGCCTCGAGAAGGAAGAAAAAGCGGAAAAAAGTAAACTGAAAAAAGAAAAAAATAACAAAAAATCATAAATTATATATATTAAAATAAGATTAAAATTTGGCAGCGTCAGCGCCGATTGCGCCACGTCAGCGATTTCCTATCAAAATTGATCGGAATGATTGAATTGGCACCAATGCAAATGGTTTAAGACTGAATTGGCCAAAAAAAAAGTTTAGAATCGAATTGGCACAATTGCAATAGTTTAGAACTTTTTTGGTAATTTTCTCTTCTTTTGGAATTTTTTGTTTTTCTATTTTTTATATAATTAAGCTTTTATTTTTATTATATTTTTTCAACTTGTATCCTTTTTTTAATTGTTGACTGGACCTCTGATGAGTATTGTCAGCTTCAAATATTACTAAAAAAATATCACATTGGATTTTCAGTAAAATAGATTGGAGTTGCACTTAAAAGTGATTGTTTTTTTTAAAAAAAAATTGTAGTTACCAAATGCATTTATATTTTGAAAAATAATTGCCGGGAATAGAAACATAAAAAAGTGTTTCTGTTCCAAAAGTTAATGAACAGAAACATTACCATGCGCAGCTTAAAAGTGATTGTTTTTCATAAAATTTGACATTTAAGTAATTCGATAGAAACTTTTGTCACTAAAGTGAACACCGCACACACCTTTTGACAATTCAAATGCTATTTCCTTCACTGTTGGCTATGAAAATTCCAAATAATTCCTGAAGTCAAGTGAAAGACAAGCGAACAAGATCAAGAGCAAAGCAAAGATTCATTCCGGAGATCCAACGAACCAGGCAAAACGGGGTAGGAATTGTAAGATGGAAGTCAGGTTTTTTAGAAGTAGAAGTTTTGCTAGTTCAGATTGTTGTAATACTAATGTGTGCGGAAATTATCAGGATCTTGCAAATATATCAATGCGAATGCTCAGAAATAATAACGAGGAACGATAAAGGACACCAGATATAACGTGGTTCGGTCCGAATGTCAGTACCTACATCCACGGGAGAGCCAGCAAGAACAATCCACTATAATCGAAAAATCGGATTTACAATCGCTCAATACGCTCATGTTTCCCGCACCTAGATTATACCCAAAGCCAGTGTTTACAAATAAACAACTCTCGATTGAATATAATGATAAAACTCACAAACCACAAATCACCATGTTCGGAACTCCATGCGAGTCCCCTTGTGCGACTTCAAGACATCTCTCTATTTCCCCAATGTCAGAGTCTCTCTTTTGTACGTCGCACACGTCAAATATGCGGCTTTTGCAGGAAAGAAACTAAAGCCAAGAAACCCCTTTTTTTCTTTCTTTATTTCCTTCCTCCACTTTCTTTAGATCGGGGCCCACAGAATATAACTTTTCCATTCAAGAACCCCTCTGTGTTGTAGCGTAGTCCACCAGAAGGAGTCTTGGCAAGCCGTACAAACGTGGATATATATATTATCAAGATTATATATATATATATATATATATATATATATATATATATATATATATCCACAAACAATTCAAATTCGAGACACAAATATAACAATTCTCCATCTTGACTCGATATTTGAAGCCAACTCATAATGCTCATTATCCATGCTGCTCTCCTATCGCCCCTAAAGGCGATCACTCTCCAAAGATGCCAATAGTACTCAAGTAGAGTTTGAGCTTCGCTAAAGGAACAAGCTTAGTCGTCATGTTTGCCGGGTTCTCCGTTGTCGCTATCTTTTTCACAACAATCATACCCTTTGCTGAGACATCTCGGATGAAGTGGTACCTGATATTGATATGCTTCGTCCGCTCGTGATAAACCGGATTATACGCCAGAAATATTGTACCTTGATTGTCACGGTGTATATCAACACTTTTTTGATCCAGCTCAAAGTCCAAAAGCAAACTCTATAATCATATCGCCTCTTTCACTACAAAGGTCATGCCATATACTCCGCCTCAGTCGATGACAAGGCCAAGTGGTCCTGTAAGGATGCCTTCCAACTAACTGCACCACATGCAAGCTTAAACAAGTGCCCCACTAAAGACTTGCATTCATCCAAGTCACCTGCATGATCAGAATCCACATATCATGTGATCTCACATCCATTACTGTCCCTCTGGTATACTATAACAAAGTCTGATGTCCCCTTTAAATATATGAGTATCCATTTCACAACTTCCCAATGTGTTTTACCATGACGCTTCATACAGCAACGAACTACACCGACAGCTTGTAAAATATCAAGTCTAATGCATAACATAGCATACGTAATACTACCCACTACACTAGAATATGGAACACGGGACATATGCTCCTTCTCCTCCTCAGTCTGCGGCGATAACTTAACTGAAAGTTTAAAGTGTTTCGCTAATGGCGTACTCACAGACTTCGTTGACTGCATATTAAAACGTGCTACAATCTTCTCAATATATTCCTTTTGAGACAGACATAATAACCCTGCAGTCCTATCACACAAAATCTCCATACCCGATAGTTTCTTTGCAGCACCTAAATCTTTCATCTCAAACTCAGTACTCAACTGCCTTTTCAACACATCAATATCAGACATATTCTTAGCTGCTATCAACATATCATCAACATATAGCAACAAATATATCAAAAATCCATCATCCAGTCTCCTAAAATAAATACAGCTATCTATATGACTTTTAGAATAGTCCTGACTAGCCATGAAAGCATTTACCCGCTTATGTCACTGCCTAGGAGACTGTTTCAGCTCATATAAAGATTTATTTAATAAGCAAACATGATCTTCCTTACCCGGAATAGTAAATCCCTCTGGCTACCTCATGTAAATCTGCTCCTCCAACTCATCGTGAAGAAATATCGTTTTCACATCAAGCTGCTCCAACTCGAGATCCTGTGCAGCAACTAAAGCAAGTAAAATAAGAATAGAAGTATACCTTACCACAGGAGAAAATACTTCATAGTAGTCAATGCCCTCCTGCTATGTAAACCCCTTCGCCACAAGTCTCGCCTTATACCTCGCTGCCTCGACTCCGGGAATGCTCTCTTTCCGTTTGTAGACCCATTTGCTTCCAACAATCTTTTGACTCTTGGGTACTTTAATTAGCTCCCATGTCTGATTTCGATGGAGTGATTCCATCTCTTCACTAATAGCCCCTAGCCACTATGACGACTCAAAACTAGTCATTGCCTCAGTGTAAGACGAAGGTTCATCTGTCTCCATCTCGTCACCTACAGTCAAAGCATAAGCAATATCTATATACTCATAACGTACCGGTGGTTTTATTTGCCTTCGCTGTCTGCCCTCAGCTAGAGTGTGTTGCAACTATACTGGTTGTTGACTATCACAGTCTTTAGCAACTGCGGCTTCATTTGGAATCTCAACATCTGTTACCTCCGAGATTTCCAGAGTCTCCACTAGAAGCTCCACCTCACTATTGACACCATGATATGTCTGCTCTGCTGGTAGTGTCTCAAGACTCCTCTGTCGAAGCATTGCAGTCTCGTCGAAGATTATATCTCTGCTTCTTATAAAATCAGGTGATATGGGATCAATGCACCACAACCGGTAGCCTTTCACCTCATGTGCATAACCCAGAAATATGCACTTATTCGACCTCGACTCAAGATTACCATCACTAGCATGAGCATATGCAGGACATCTGAATACTCGTAATCTGGAGTAATCAACAGTTTTCCCCGACCATACTTCCTTCGGAGTCTTCCACTCAATAGCAGATGATGGAGATCTATTAATCAGGTAACAAGCCATGTTCACTGCTTCGGCCCAAAATTTCTTGCCTATTCCAGCATGCAATAACATGCTCCGAGCCCGCTCAAGTAAAGTTCTGTTCTTCCGTTCTACCACGTCATTCTGTTGTGGTGTCCCAGCATTGTCATACATGCCTCACTCATGTGCCCTAAACTCATATGCCATAAACGAGTTAAATCAAAATCTGACTCACCTGATAAAACTGTAGCAACTCCTGTCACGGTCTTTCCCAGTAGATGATAAAGAGAACTCACTTTCTTCCATTTCATCACTGTCATGGCACCTTGAGAAATCTTAAGTACTCCACCTTCAACGGTGTACTTACACCCGATATCATCCAGTGTCTCCAGAGAAATAAAGTTCTTCTTGAGCTCTGTTACATGCCTCACGTCTATCAATGTGCGAACCACACCATCATGCATCTGAATTCGACCTATCACTATCCCCACAATCTTGCAAGCTGCATTATCCCCAACAAAACTCTACCACCATCTGCAGCCTGGTAAGTAGTAAACCAGTTCCATGATAAGAACACCCCGAATCTAGCACACATTTGTCTCTTAACAAACCTGTAGTCACACACAAAACAGCCTATGCATCACTAGTGCTCTCCTCAGTAATATTCGTCACACTGACTATGGTCTTATCACCTTTGTTTCTCAGCTTAGGACAATCTCTCCTGATGTGCCCCTCCTCGTGACACTCAAAGCACTTCATGCGCCCCTTGAATTTTCTATGGCGTGATTTAGACCTGCTTTTACCTCTGCTGCTGTTGGACCCCCACTGTTGCTCTCTACCCCGAATCACTAGTCCCCACACTACATCCTGCGCCCCACACTACATCCTGTGCCAGACTGTCATCTTACAACTTTCTCTATCACTCTTTAGAAAACAAGGCGAACTTTACCTCTTCTGAGGTTATTGTAGTACGGCCTTGTAACAGTGAATTAGTAAAGTGCTCCCATGACTCTGAAAAAGAAGCTAACAACACCATGCCTTGCTCTTCATCTTCAAGAGTCGTATCGACGTTCTTCAAATCCATCATGAGTTTATTAAATTCACCTAGGTGGGTTCTGATAGACGTACCTTCAATATATCTGAACTGGAACATCCTCTTCAACATGTACAAGTGATTGTTCAAACCCTCCTTTACATAGAGCGACTGAAGCTTTGCCCACAATGCTGCGGTACACTTCTTTTTGCCTACCTCTATCAATACTTCATCCGATAAATTCAACAAGATTACACTTCTAGCCTTCCTCATCAATACATCCTTATCAGCATCTTTTATCGATTCGGGCAACTTAGCCATGCCCACCAATGCTTCTGCCAAACCTTGAATTGTCAATAACGCCACCGTCTTGAGGCTCCATAACCCAAAATTTTTCCTCCCGTTAAATTTCTCAATTTCAGCTTTCACTCCAGACATAATTGAAACCACAAATTTCCAGATAATAATCAGACAAGCAAAAGCCCCAAATCACAATCCAAAATATCTGATCCAAGCTATAATGCCAATTGTTGTACTACTAAAGCGTGCAGAAACTACCAAGATCTTGCAAATATGTCAATGTGAAAGCTTAGAAATAATAACGAGGAACGATAAATGACACCAGATATAACGTGGTTCGGTCCGAATGTCGGTACCTACATATACGGGGAGAGCCAATAAGAACAATCCACTAGTATCGGAGAATAGAATTTACAATCGTTCAATACGCTCATGTTTTTCGCACCTAGATTATACCCAAATCCAGTATTTACAAATAAACAACTCTCAATTGAATATAAAAATAAAACTCACAAACCACAAATCACCGTGTTCGGAATTCCTTCATGCGAGTCTCCTTGTACGGCTTCAAGACACCTCTCTATTTCGCCGATGTCAGAGTCTCTCTTTTGTACGTCGCACACGTCAACTATGCGGCTTCTGCAGGAAAGAAACTAAAGCCAAAAAACCCTTTTTTTATTTCTCTATTTACTTCCTCCAATTTCTTTAGATCGGGGCCCACAGAATATAACTTTTTCATCCAATAACCCTCGCGTTGTAGCGTAGTCCACCATAAGGAGTCTTGGCAAGCGGTACAAAGGTGGATATATATTATCAAGATTTTATATATATATATATATATATATATATATATATATATCCACAAACAATTCAAATTCAAGAAACAAATATAACACAGACCACGTCAATGTCTCAGAGACAGCAACCCTATATACGACTCTTGAGAGGCAAAAGAAAGAGACGCAAACGTAGAGACTGCTCACTGGAAGCCGCGATTTTACATTCGCAATATGAAGTCGTACCATCGCAGACTCAACCAAAGATGTCAATGGCCTTCACCTCGGGCTTCTTTTCCTCCACCTTCGGAACAGTGGCGGTGAGGACTCCGTTATCCATCGATGCCCTGACCTGATCCATCTTCGCATTCTCTGGCAACCTGAACCTCCCGCTGCTTCGCTCTGCTCGGTGCCACATGTTGTTCTTGTCCTCCTTCTCCACCTTCCTCTCTCCACTAATCTGGAGCACCCTATCATCCTCGTTTTGGTATTTATTCGGTTTTGCAAGGCTCTGGTTGTAGTCAGATGAGAGAAATGGAGGAACAAGGGCAGAGAAATAATCGCGGATCGGTGCTAGTCCCGGGTCCCTTTCAAGGACATAACCCCGATGCTCAATTTGAGGCCCGACCTGCATTCCAATGACGTCTCCATTGTAGTAGCTCACACTCGATTCAATCATCCCCATCCCTCCTGTTTTTCCAGTTTTACCTTCCTGTCTATTTCCCACTGCTTACCAAGGATGTCCATCCCATAGCTCTTGGACCAGTATTTATGTTTTTTTGTCGGAGTGTGAACTTGCGGAAGAAACACATGCCAAGCTGCACCACTTTAACTCTTCAGATGATCTTCCTGCGTCGAAAGATGCCGTTCCAGGCGCTTATCCCACGAGATGCAAGGACATGCCCTTTTTGTCCTTGGCGATCCAGAACCCATGATGAAGTTAAAAGCTATGGCGATCGATGTTGAGGCGCCTTCAGCCGTTCTTTGGAAGGTGACGGCTGGCCGGTGATGGGCAGGAGAGAGACCGTGGAGAGAGAAGGGCGAGTAGGGTTTGTAATTTTTTTTTAATACTTCTTTTTGGGTAGGCCAATTTGGGAAAGGAAATAGCAATCTCTGTAATAAGCAAGGTTATGAGGATGTAAATTGGTAAGAAAATGAAAAACTTAGGATGCAACTTATAAGGTTTCAAAAGAAAGGAATTTAATACAAATATCATGATGCCTTTGCAATTATGCCTCTTACAATTAAAAAGTATGAGTAGTTTCTAGAGATCAATCTGCCATTGAATCTCATTCAAGAAAAAATTCTAAATAATTACTGAAATGCTATTAGTTTTTCTAATAAAGGCTTGAAGTACCCTCATTGTTTCACAAAAGGGTATAGCCAATGACAATTTCGACATTTCCTTTTTAAATATTTTTATTTTCCTTTTTTCTTTGTTAATGGTCGACCACCAGCAAGGGCTGCGCAAGGAAAGGCGAGCCCATCCCTCGCTAGATTTGGGCGATGGTCACCTTGCTGTGGTTAGTGAGCCCTCACCTAGTGGCCAGCGAGCATTGCAAAGAAAAGAAAATAAATGAGAAAAATGCCCTTAGTTTTTTTTTTTTGGTCTGAAGAAAAATGCCCTTAGGTTGCCATTCTTCGAAACAATGAGGATATTTCTTAGCTTTATTTGAAATAACGTCCACTTTATGTCTTGTTAGTGGTCTGCCCTAAGAACCAATTAAGATTGATACTCTAACATTAGTTGTGAATTAGGTTGTGTTAGAAAATTGACTTTCACTATACTTAGATAGTCATAATGTTTTGCTAAAGACCGCTTATAACTTGTGGGTCAAAAGAGTTTTTTGGCACACTACTAATTTCTAGTGAACCTACAGGATCGTACACAATAGCGAACTGATTTCATATTTTCTATGCGCCTTAATCTACTTAAGAAGTAAAGCTTTATTTATTCTCCTATTACGAATATCTACATAATGGTGCACGTTATGAGATAACGATTAAATGCACGATTAAGTGGACGATTTAGAGGACGTCATGGGCCCCAGCCGTTATGTCGTGGGGCCCAAATCTTGAAGTGTAGGGTTAAGAGTAATAACCCTAGAGACGCCTCAAACCTGTTGTCACGCCCCGAGCCCGGCGGGCACGCGAGTATCCCATCATCGCCAATCCTTTTAATAAACTCCCAAATCCAACGGCCAAAACTCGAAGACCTATACGAAGCATGCACGCGAAAGCAAGAACAACTCCATACAAATAAAACAGCAAGATGACTTAGGACAAAAGGGTACACCTTTCATAAAGGTCAATCATACTTCAAAGGTTACAACTCTAAATCCCCAAACTCATCATTACAACCCTAAGGTTACAAAAAGATTCATAACCATTTCTTCTAGTGACTTCATCAAATGTCAATCATTGGCAAGCTCAAGTTTCCATCATCTGGGACCTGAAAAATGTTATCCCACAACGGGGTGAGATATAAAATCTCAGTAAGCTAAACCAAATCCCAAACTAGGCCGTCAGTACCTCCAGACACTTTTGAAAAATGGGGTATTTTGGGGTTCAAAAACATTGGCATGTTTAAAACAGGGTACTTGTCAAAACCTGACATTCGGTAGTTCAAATCAATTTGACTCAGTCACAAATCACGGCAAAAATAAATCTGAGCTTCGTACAATGACAGGTTTTCAATCAAGAACAAACACTCGATGCCATCTCAAACATGAGGATACTTCCAATTCCATTTCATGAATTTCCAGAAAACACATCATTTTCTATCACGCCCTTCCAGGGCCATTTTTAACTCATAAGGCAAACTTTCATACTTGAGGTAAATCATCAAAACATGAGGCATATTCACTTTCTCAAAATCATTCTTGATTTTTTTCGAAAGACAGATCTTTCCATATCCGCCCATCCTGGACCACCCATCTTGGGGCTGCGAGATGATTCAGTCTCTATATGATCCGTCGGTCCATGTGAGAATCTCGCATCCGGACCTAGAGATGATTCGGTCACCATACAACTCTCGACGCCCATTTTCAATCGAGATGAATCGTGTCAATATGGGACTCTCTAGCCACACGACCTCATCAAGTCAAATGGGAGTAACTCTCTCCCAATACGTTGGTCAAATAAAATTTCTCGATGATCCCACACGCCAGTACACATATAATTTTTCCCGGAGATCCCATACGCCAGTGCACATATCATTTCCTCGGCGATCCCACATGCCATTTTATTCATAAAAATTTCAATTATAGAAAGCCTCATTTTTTCACTTAAAGAAAACAATTCATACCTCAAAATTCATCATTTATGAATAACTCATGAAATCAAGCGGTTCATCACCTACTCGAGGCATTCCTTTCAAACGTCCATCACTAGACATCACACATTTCAAATCATAAATTTCTTAGTCAAGCACGTATAAATTCAAGTAAAGCCTCAGGCAATTCAATGATTAAAGGCAATTCAATGATTAAGGCCAATTCATAATTTCAAGCTTGATTTTAAATCACATTTTTCACCACTTTCAATCTTGGCTTTCCTTTCAATCAAAACTTTCGGCTTCTCATCTCACATGCTCAAATAGCCATTAAGGATCACATTCATGGCCAATTAGGGCTCCGTAAACCCTCGGCTTTCAATCAAACATGCCAAGGAATGCTAACTCACAAAACTGGATAGATTTGGACTCTATTGCGCCTCTCACAAAATCAAACCATGAAATCATTCAATCCAACACAAAACTTCGTCATTTAGTAACATAACATCCTAATAAAGGTTTAGGCATAACTTGCCTCAAGCTTAGGCCAAGTAATTCCATAAAACGATCGACGAAACGTCGCGGCATCAAGTTATCCACTTTTGACTTTCCACGACCAGATTCAATCCCGAATGAACTGGTATTGATATGTTGACCTTTTGAGAAATATACTTCCATAACTTTATCCTTCAAGGTCTTACGGACGTGTGAGTGAAAACGGAGCTCAATTTGGATACCGGACGACCTAGAACGAGCCATTTTAAAATTAGTGCGCGCTAGTAACAAATTTACACGGTTCTCGATTTTCACCTCAAATCATCCCTCAAGCACTTCCAATTTAACCACAATTCATCTATTGATAACTCAACACCCTAAATAAGGTTTAGAAGTCGACTTACCACAAATCAAACAAGTGAAATCCCACAATTTGCAGCCACCATTCTCGGTTCCAAATACCGTCCGGCGTAGGGCAGTTTTTCTATCCTAGGGAAAACCATACATAACCGGCCATGAAATTCCAATCCAACTCACATACTTCTTGCCCACATGTAATATTATGTTCTAAGGAGGCTTACCCACGATTACCAAGTCAAGCAATGCCTCGACGGACCTCAAATGTGCCACGGTTTCCAAACCGGTTCTGTCGGATAGATTCTGTCCTCGGTGAGTCCACAAGAAATCACAGTCAAAAATCCTTCTAAACTCCTTTCTAGCCCACACACAATTTGTTAACACATAGTACTATGCCTTAGAATGGCTTACTGGCGATTTCCAAGCAAAACAAAGCTTCAATGATCCTCAAGGAATCACGGTTCCAAGTCTGACCGATGGGGACAGTTTCTGTCCTCTTGAAAACCATGAAGATTCAACCACCAAAACTCATCAAAATCCAACCAAACTTCATGGACACAAAGATATATGTCTTAACTAGGTTTGAGAGTGGTCTTATAAAAAATGAAGCTAAAACAAGCCTGAAATTCTAAGATGAATCTCCCTGGATCGGTACAGGGTCGGGCAGCGACCTTTCCTCACTCAAATGAACCTACGAGACAAACGGCTGGGTGGTGTTTTGTTCATAATACCTTGTTGGAACGGCAAGAGAAATATCTTTCTATTGGTAGGTGGCTTGTCTCAATAGGATAATGAATGAAGAAGTTATGGCCAAAACCGTGGAGGTGGTCGGAATTGGGCGAGAGAGAAAAATTCGAGAGAGAGAGAGAGTTTGAAGAGGAAGTGTGTCTCCTTGAGGAACTCGACCAAAAAGAGAAGGAAGAGATGGAGAAGTGGATTACCCTTCAAGCCAAGAGGAGAGAGAGACGATGAGATGATGGCTTAGGGTCTCAATTAGCTACTTAGATTAGGCTTTTTAGGTGAGATTAGACCATTGCAATTAATGACTTTGTCTCTTCCTCATAATATCTAGAAGGAAAATGACCATATTGCCCTTCAATTTTCGGCCATATGGAGAAAAACCAAATGACTATTTTGCCATTGATTTATCTTAAAGAAAAGTATATCCAAATAGGGGCAAAATGGTAATTTTTCACTTGTAGTCCAAAATTTCACTTTTTCCTAATCTTGGTTACCCTCGATAAGGCGACGTCCAATTCTTTTCAAATATTGGAATTCCTCAACGTCTTATACCTAATTCTGAGGCCAAATTCATGTCGAGTTCTCGTCAACTGTAATTCCAGTTTATCCCAAACTGATAGGCGACTCTTGCA
Source organism: Rhodomyrtus tomentosa (assembly GCA_028455895.1). Lineage (NCBI taxonomy): Eukaryota > Viridiplantae > Streptophyta > Magnoliopsida > Myrtales > Myrtaceae > Rhodomyrtus > Rhodomyrtus tomentosa. Next base: position 29,909,468 of record JAPCWY010000009.1, on the reverse strand, counting down.
GGCGCTACGCATATCGACCTTGGTATTTCTCACATCGTGGCAACTTTGGTTGTCATGTGATTACGAGGGTTTATCACTAGTTCCTACGATCCTGATCATCGGAATCTGATTTAGGAAATTTTCGCAAATTACGCATTGGTTAGGCGGAATCACTCGCGTCCCAACGTATAACGCTAACAAGGCATTCCATAATCGTTCCTAGATCGATCTCTGCTGGTCCAAAATATCCACTCGACAATCCTTATGTCAAAGTGTCATTTCTTATTCGAAATCCCCAAGTCCACGTACCCGACTCCACATTAGTCTTTTCCTTTCGATCAGTTAACTCGAGAGTAGCCTACTTTGAGCGAGATACAACTAAAATACCTCGATCAATATCTTTCCATTCAATAGCCTCGAGAGGGGTCGGAATTCGGAATGTCACACCGGTTGTCATTAGTTTTAGTTTTATCCCGAAGGAGAAAAACAGAGAACAGTTCTCTGTTTAAGCGATTAGGAGAGACACTCCAAGATCTAAAAGCTAGCACTTGGATTGTTGAAAAATTTCAGTTTGTGTGTGTGGATACCAATAGAGGCGCAATACTTGGGGTGCTGATCCAAACACAACTGACCGTCAATTTAAAGCCGATCTAAAAGGTGCGTCTTGAACCTATTTTGATTTTGATACACACATAGATCTTGTTTAGGGTTTCGTTCCGCTGCGTTTTATGAATCCAAGAAACCCTTCATGTCTTTATTTGAAAAAAAAAATGATGATACTTCATACTTTTATTTGGAATTTTCTCCCCCATTCGGCCTAAGTTTTTTGTCTTTTGTAACTTTCTTATCAACTACACCACACAAACGCTTAGGAATATGTATGATTTGTCATCTATAGAGCACGACACTTTGCGTAAAATCCATTGTGGAAATTAACTTGAACACAACGAGAAGTGATGAGAGATCGGTCCCTTAGGATCTGCAGGGTAACTATTTTGGTTCTCTGATTCTCATCCCAAAATAGTAAAAAATGATCATGTTGTTTGGTAATGTAAATAATTCTTATTCTGATTATATTCTCAGAATCAGTTTTAGAGTAAAATTCAAAAGTAAAAAAAAGTAAGTTCTGGAAAAAAAATTCACTTTTAAAAACAACAAAATATGATGAATTTCACATCTCTTACTTTTCCCTAGTTTTCTCGTCACTTTTCACTCTACTTAATAAAAATAAAATAAATTTTAAAATATAAAAATTTTAAAAATTAAAAAAATTAGAAAATATCTCAAAAATAGAAAAAGCTTAGATTATACTAGTTTGACCTTATTTTCATAAATTTGAGTCTAAATTTCATAGATTTCATAGATTTCACTCTCCTACAAAAAGTATTATTGAAGATGAGTGCATCCAACATATTTCTATGTATTTAGACAACGCAACATTTAAAGAAAAAGTTTGATTCCTATATGAGCACCTGTGATTTAAGTGGGGGGCCATGGCAGTGGGTTGTTATGTTAGCCTCCCCCGAGGAATAGTCGAGGTGCACGCAAGCTGGCCCGAACACTTTGGTTATCAAAAAAAAAATTTAAAGAAAAATGAGTCCTTAATATGAGAACATGTACATACTTCATCAAACTTCAAACGTCATATATTAAATTTTATGTTTCATTCATGACATACTAAAAAATAATATATTTTAAATTATTTTATATGGATTAGTCTTCAATTTAGGATGAAATTTTACATATTAAATACATATTTATTTGACTTAAATAAAAAAAAATAGGAAAAGAAACAGTTTTTTAACTATAAATTTTGTGCAGTTGTCAAAAGGTTCTGATTCTTTAAGACTCGTCCAGAAAAAGAATAAAAAGAAGTTATTTTAATTAGAATCAGTTTTGAGGATCAGAATTAGAATCACAAAATGAGAATGGTAAGAGATCATAAAAAAGAGTGCTTCTAAGGCCCCTTGATATAGATCTACGACAGTCGATGATTATTGATTCAAAAAAAAGAGAGAGAGACAGAAAGAAAATCTTGCCTATTGATCGCAATTGCCTTAAGTTTAGTGTGTTAGGACATTTTTTTTATTAGAGTTACGGGAAAATACAAGCAGATTCGACTAGTTACAACCCTAGAATCCTTGCAACCGATGGCCGATGAACCGTAGAACTGCTTCATATTATAGAGTAGAGTGTGACAGAGCTCAGTCTGAGCCAGACCTGGAAAAGAGGGGTTCCAGTTAACAAGAGATTAAGCTTGTTAAATATAATTCCCCCTTTCTTTTGATTTCTGTTCTTGCTGGGCGGGGAAGAACATTCATCGGACATCATTGTAGCGGATGTTCATCAATCTCGCAAATATCGACATGACCCGTTTACTCGTCACGTGTACAGCATGCTCATATCCTGTCACATGATAAGCGTCTGTCATGCTTAGATTTTCAAAATGTTATGCCTTAATGGATTACCGTCTGCTGTTCATTTGACATGTTCATACGTGAAGGGAGAAGTGAATCGGATCCATTCAGATCCGGCGCAATGGTTAGAAAGAAAAACCGAAAAAGATTTGCTTCAACTCAAAACTTGTATATGACAGGCCAACACATTTCCATCTGTTCTGTTCCGTTCTGTTCTTCAATGCCAGAAGACCAAATCTTTGCACTTTCTGCACAAGGCGAACTTCACTCCGTCTGGTGTCTCTGGTAGCAAACACCTCCGTGCCGCTAGAACGATCTCAACAACTCGACTAGCTCGCTCAGATAATGGCAAGAAGATCCACCATCACCCATACTAACATCAAACTTGTGCTTCAAATCCAAGACCCTCCGCCTCATCTCTTTACCGTCCTTTTCCTTCATCAAAGTTCTAATAGCCCTTTCTACTGCCCCCCTCTCTATCTCACCCTCCAGTTCTAATCCTACCCTCCATTCATGAGTCAGGTACCTCGCATTCACCTTCTGGTCGCCGAAAAATGGTTGACATATCATCGGAACGCCTTCACATATACTCTCCAATGTGGAGTTCCATCCGCAGTGGCTCCAAAACCCTCCCACTGCGTCATGAGCCAGTACTTTCTTCTGAGGTGCCCATTTCACAATGCAACCCCTGTCCTTGACGCATTCTTTGAATTTCTCGTCCATCGACCCGATCCATTCCGCACCAGGGGTTGAGTCTGGCCTAATAACCCACAAGAAACGCTGCTCGCTATTAGCCAGGCCCCGGGCCATTTCAGACAAATGGTCTTTGTTCATATGCGCTACGCTTCCCAAACTCACATAAATGACTGAATTATGAGTTTGCTTGTCAAGCCATTGAATGCAACCAGTATCCTCTTGCAGTAAGCTAACAGCTGAGGTAGGAGCAAATTTGTGTAGAGGGCCTATTGGAAAAATCGGAACTTGGTACCGGTGGTGAAGCTGCGCCAAAGGTGACTCTTCAAGGCAGTGAATTGTGTTGAATACAATGGCTGAAGCCGATCTGATATTGAGCCCCAAGACTACCACCTCCAAGAAACAGTCTAAACTTCCAAAATTGCAGAGTGGTAGGTCTTTGTACCTGAGGGGCTGATGCAGGGGAACCGGAACCTGCAACATGGTATCTAAGAGAACACAACACGAGGCAGTTGTTAGTGAGCACAACCACAAGTGCTCTAGCACCAATCGGCTGTATATACTCAGCAGTATGACACTCGGGATTAAATCTGGCTTCGGTTTCAAACTTGATGATGACCCAGAAACCAGTCTTGAATGAAGTATAGGTTATAAGAGACTCGCCAGATCGTAAAACTACAGGTTCATTGCGAATATCGAACAGGACAGAATTTGAAACGGCAATCCATCTTCACAACAATATAAAACGAGCATGTACCTGGGACTGGCATATGTCCTTGTGCCTTCAATTGGAGAAGAATCGGGCGAACTGCGATATTAGCAGCACCGCTCGTGTATAGAGCAACGCTAGGAATCTTCAAATCACGGGCAACGGCTCCAGAGAAGTACATGAGTGGATCGTAGATGATGCAGCAGATCTTGTCACCCGTCTCCATATGGTTAGTGCCCTGAGTTAGGCACTCCCTAAAGCTGGACTCACAGTTGACATTGAGCTTCAGCATAACGGCAGCCAGATCAGGGTTTCGAACCTCTTGTTCGGACAAGCCGTCGGGGACACATAGGAAGGAGAAATCGGGGTGAGCAGAGAAATCTGGACTATTGAACTGTGTGTGAGCAATCGTGATGGAGAAGTCCTTGGACTTGAGGATGGTCGCCAGCTGAAGCGTGGGAGTGAGATGTCCCTGGAATGGTCCTGGGACCAGGACCAATCTCTTGAGATTTCGCCCTTGATTTTCCATCTTCTCCATCTTTTTCCAATCGAAGATGTTCAGTAACACAAAGTCTGAAAGTCATGCTCTTGAAAACAGGGGCTCTTGCCGACTCGGGCTGGCTTTACTCTCCTTGAAGGTTTACACAGAAGAGGCCATGGAACGGACAAAGCAGAGACCCAGCAGTCAAGGACAAGGAAACCACAATACACCAAGCGGTCAATATAGAATTATTTTAAACGTGAGAGGTCATTTTTGACCCGGCATCTAATGACATATCTATAAAAGCTCTCTCTCTCTCTCTGGCTTCTGCTTCCCGGCACCTATGCTGGTTCGCTTATCTTGATTCTTGATTCGGATAATTTATTTTAACGGGTGACAACGGGGCTTTCAAGTCAATCCTCTTCTCTGGCTTGTGGTCATGGTTGTGACTACACAAGCTGCTGGCTAGGAAAATTCCAAATGATTTTTGGAGCCTAAATAATTCCATTAGGATAAGTTAAATACAGTTTGTATTATGTTATTTATAGTTATTCTGATGTCTAAAGGAGTCCTATCTCTATATATAGGACGTCCAATTTTATAATCGACATTATTATTCTATCAATTCAATTATCTTTTGGAATTGTTTTCCAAGTTATTGTTTCTTTGCGTCATACTCCCTCAGAAAAAACTTTCAAAGGCAAGTTTGCGGAATAATCGAGCACAATGAATATAAAGAATGAATGACGAATAATAATAATAAAAAAATCAATTCTTCATGCGACGATCAATATTTTATTTATAAACAATGACGCAAAGAGTCACGAAATAGTGATTGAGAATGAAAAGTCACTAATCTGAATAGTTCTCTTTCAAAGATTGAAGAGTTACAAGTTACAAAGCCGAATCAGTTCTTTTTCGAGCAAACATTTTTGTTCGAAAAAAAAATGTTTATTCATTCTTTTATGAACAAACATGTACGTACGAATCAACATGTACATTCAAATCAACATGCTCTTCCAAACATACAATTCGTTCAAAGAAAAGACTTGCAACTTTCAGCATATTGCAGTTGACTTATCGAACTTCAACTTACCGAATTTCGGAGGTCAATTTACCGATCTTCAACTTATCGAGTTTCGGGAAGACTTACCGATCTTCAGGAAGTGGCTCGTCATTCCCGACTTCCCAATTTACCGAATTCGGGACGTGCAGCTCGTTACTCTCCATTCCTTATTTCTCATTCAACTTCTTATGGGACTTTGAGACAGCGATTGACTATCTGTAGTCAATAGATAATGTTGTGGATCCGTTAACAAAATGCCTAACTGGAGAGATAGTTGAGAAAACATCAAGGGGAATGGGTTTAAGGCCTATAAATAAGTTACTATAACGGAAACCCTATCTAGTTGACTGGAGATCCCAAGATATAAGTTCAAAGGGACTAAAGGCAAAGTAGAGTACTATAAATTGTTACTCATTCTCGTATAAATACAGTACATGGAAAGGTTAAGCATAAACTTTTCATAATTCTAAATCAAGTATATGATATAACACACATTCAGAAATCATCTATGTTAGTGTGAAGTGAGGGCAGCTTCTTTGAGAATTAAAAAGGTTGAATTCTCTTAAGCACTCATGAGATATGCAATGTTCATGGCCAAAACGAACACAACGATAAGAGCCAACTTTGTTCGAGATATAGTTGTGTGGTTTCTACTGTCTAGGCTTACACCAAAGGTCAACAGTTCAAAATCATGAAGCCTACTGATTGACCGAGTAAGTCCGATAGATCTTCACTATGGAAAGTTTAAAGTCTCAAACTAATTATCTCGTTGTAACATTCTTTCATGGAATAATTGCACATATGACGGTTTGATTGATGTATGGTTGCAATCCGCACTTTGTGTTTATGGGTATGTGAATCTGTATTATTCCGCTTCGATTATAGATCTTGATTAGCAATTTTGTATGAAATACCCATCAATCATCACTAAGATAACCATTTCCTACATACATCTCATTCTTGGAGGCGACAAATTTATCAGGTACAGGCACGAACTTGAAACCATTCTTGATTAGGAGAGATTCGAACACTAAATTTTTGCGTACGTCTAGCGTATATAGCACATTATTTAGTGTTACTATTTTCCTGATGTCATCTTTAGAGCAATCTTTCCAACATCTTCAATTTTAGATGTCGATGAATTACCCATATATAGTTTTTCATCACCTCCCATAGGCATGTAAAATGACAACATCGATCTGTTGACGTAGATATGACTAGTTGCTCCAGTATCAATCCACCATTATTTGGGATTTTCTACCAAATTGCACTCAAAAATCATGGCAGTAAGAACCACATTTGCATGAGTCTTCTGTCTTTTCTTGGCTCTACGGTCTTTGGCACGATGTCCAGACTTTCTACAATTGCAGTATTTGCCAATGAATTTTTTCAGACTTTGGGTGGAACCCTCTCCATGCTTTTTCCTCTTATAGTTGGGTTTTGATCCTTCTTCAATAACATTGACCTTTGTGACCTCTAGATTTCTACCAACTTTCTTCTCAGAAAGTATATTATCTTCTTCTATCCTCAATCAAACAATCAAGTCTTCAAGTGATAACTCCTTTCTCTTGTGTTTGATATAATTCTTGAAATCTTTCTAAAACGGTAGTAACTTTTCAATGAAAGTAGTCGTCACGTCCCGACTCTCGAACCCGCGACATCCCTTACCAAATCACTACCAGGTCATAAAAGATAGCATCCCAAGCGACTGCTATCGACCTAAAAATATACTGTGCATGCGGAACGTGCAATCTTTCATATAATAAAATCAACATGGGATAGATAAGCAGAAGAGTCAGACAAATCAACGCAAACATAAGAATTGCTGAGAATAGATGATCTATAACCTTACAGAGCCAACACTAGTAAATACAACCCCATGTTTCGGGGTGGCCCTCTAGGACTCACAAAAAGATATAGGAGTCAGGTAAGGTTAACTCACATCTATTCCAAAACAGTACCCCCACAAAAGACGTTACTAGTTCCCTGACCATAAAATAAACATAACCCTCTACTGGGTAAAAACGGCATCCGGATCGTCATAGCCAATCGGGGGAGCCGAGTCGTTAGGGTCGTCACAGGAACTCTGGCTGGAATGTACAGAGGGGGCTACTGACTGCTCATGCTCGAGCTCGGGTTGCAAATCGGGTACAGGATCTACCGCCTCCCCATCAGGCGTATATCTATCCATCAGATCCCAGGCGGGGACATTAGGGACCCCCTAAAGAGGTGGCCCCTCAAATCCTCTGAGCGGACCAAAGAGATCTACCCCATCACGAAGATACCAGGCCTTGAAAAGATGTGCCACCAGGTGTGGCATCCCCTCATCGACCCATATCGTCATGATGTGGCGTTCCTACATCTGGTCCGTACCTGGTACCAGGTGAAGAGTGACATCGTGTGATGAGTGAGTAGATGTACCGAAACGCACCGGTTTCTCCATTACTTTGGACCTGAAAAATTATCCCACGACGGGGTGAGAAATTAATCTCAGTGAATCAAGCCTAATCTCGGTTAGGACACTAATTCGCTCAGGATAACCTAAGTACAACAGTCAATCATACAATATAAACATATAAATTAATAAAATATATTCACCAAAATTAAGCAACCAAATGAGGCATCACCACCCAGGCATGTACAAGACATCACACAAACCCATTATTAAACAATGACCCACGCGACTGGCGTGATAAAAAAACATCAATAGTGCAATCTCGTACGCATCTGGCAGGACCAGGCTACGTCCACTTTTACCCTCTCAGCAACGGCTGCTACAAGCGATGTATTCAATACACCCGGCACGGCACTGCAAGTAGGCATTCCTTAAAAAGGAGTTTCGGTCTGACACAAGCTACGACCGGCATCCGATAATTCCTTAAAACCGTACGACTGGCACGGGGCATGGATTATCGTGCTTCTAACAAGTCGTGAGTTTCCATACAATAAGTACGGCATGAATACCAATGATACAACGCCAACTTGCCAGGTAACGTCATCGATCCTTTAAGTAACCACACAATTCACATTCGACAATCACCCCTTATTATCTTTGATTAATGCCAAAACTCAATACAGAAATGCAACAAACTCAATCCAAGGCCAACCAGACTCTCAGTCAATTTATAAAAATCAATCGCCCACTCGTCTCTAGCCTATTGCTCGCTCGCATAAGAACACAATTAATTAATCAGCTGATAAATTACCACAAATAGACACAAACAATTTAATCAATCAAACTAACCTAATCGATCGGCCATTTAACCTAATCATCGTTTCTATCTAAACCGGACCTGATCGTATAAAAATATTTTTTTTATAAATAATTAATTAATTAATTAAAACTAATCCTAAGCGTAATTAGCGCCCTAATCAAAGTTTAGGGTCAACTTACAAAGTGAATTAGTTCAAGCGGTCACGACTATCGGTGGCGGCGGCAACGGCTGCGACGGCGGCTGCAACGGCAGCGGCGACGACGGCGACGGCTACGGCGGCTGCGGAATTAGGGTTTATCGTGCAGCAACCCGAGCTCAAACTTCGGCAACACCCCAGGAAAGTCCGGCGAGATCGCCGAAACAGGTGGCCGACGATGAAGCTCAGCGAGCGGCGGCCGGCAGCCTGAAACAGTAACATTCAGTGGTGAAACCGGCAAACCGAGCTATTTCGCAGAGTTTCTCAACGTCTCGGGCCGGGACAAGGCCGACCGTGGCTCGAGAACTCACCTAGGGGTCGGCTGGGACTAGTGGTCGGCGGCGGAAGGCGGTCGACGGCGGCGAATAGCTGCGAATAGGGACTAGCTTCTACAATGCCCAAACAGGGGAGGTGATCGGCGGCGCTTTTCGGGCGCCACGCGCGGCTGCCAGCAACGACGAGCTCCGAGGTTGTAGAAGGAACTATGGGGAGGTGATCGGCGATGGCAATGAGGCACGGCAGCGGCCGGTTCCGCTGGATCAAAGACCGAACCGAGTCGGGTCCAAAACAGGGCACCGAGGCTTCGGAGTGCTTTTCCGTCGGCTCCGGCGGCGGACAGCCGGTGTGGCTGGGTCGGGGTGGTCGAGGGGAGGACGGTGGTCGGCTGTGGGGTGGTGGTTGGTGCCGGTGACGACCGTGGTGGCCGGAGGAAGCCACGGAGTCCTCGGGTCAAATGACCCGAGAACAGAGCAGGATTCCCCGAGCCGTTTTCTCGGCCGTTCGACGGCGACGGCAGTCCGGCTCGGGTCAGGGCGGCGACCGGGAGTGGCTGAGGGCGGTGGCCGTCGGTGGTAAGGGTGGTGGCCTCTAAAATCGTCGATGGAGGAGGAGGAGTGGATCGACTATGGAAGTTGTCGTTCACAGCCAAGAAAACAAGAAGAAAGAAGAAGAAAGAAGAAGCAGAAGGAAAAAGAAGAATTGAGCATGGGGCAGTGAAATGATGGGTTCCACCCAAGACTTTGGTGGCCAAAAATTAAATTTTTTTGTCTTATGCTCACAAATAATTGAGGGGTAGTACGGTAATTTAGCGCACCGGGACTGAAACAAAATTTTGGTATACTGAACAAAGGGTAATTTCGGTAAATTCACTAGCCAAGCTCGGTCGGGGTTAGGCTCGATCGCAAAAACGGCAATCCAATTCGCAGCAGATAAAAATTCGAAACCTAATCCAAGATAACCTAAACTTTAGAATTCGTCCAAATTTTCGTCTTTTTAGTCCTTACAATCCAAAATATATGTCGACTATGATTATATTTTCATATCATTCTCACCGACTTTCGGCGCTTACAAAAATTGAATTTCCAGGACGTCACAGTAGCCACTTGGAATGATTCACCTAAAATCATACCTTTAGCATGAATGTCATGCATGATCACTTGAATTTCTTGAACTTGACTTAAGAGGGTTTTAGAATCAACCTTCTTAAAGTCCAGAAATTTGCCGACAATGAATTTCTTCAAACTAGCATATTCTGTTTTGTATTTCTTGTCCAGACTTTCCCACAACTCCTTAGCCATTTTCAACGGACGATAGATGCTATTGAGGGAATTCTCCAGACCATTGAGGACATAGTTACAACACAGTACGTCTGAATGATTCCACGCATCTACAGCAACAACCTTTTCCTTGTTTGTCTCTCCTTCATCCAACTTAGGAGCATCCTCATTAAGGAACCCTGCTAAGTTCAAAGTTGTGAGATATGACAATATTTTTTGTTGCCATATCTTGAAGTGAGAACAATTGAACTTTTCTGTTTTTTTTCCATGAGTCGGAACAGTTGCAATAGGCGGCGGCGTCAATGCCAAAGCCATTTCTATTATATACACCAAAACACTCAATGACAGAAAACAACTATATGAAAGTACGAAGAAAGGATAAACTTTGTCTTAAGATTGTTGTCGCCTATAAACGTGACTTGAAGTTTGTATATGAAAATTAAATTGACAGACAAACCTGAAATCAAATGCGAAAGAGAAGCCCAAATGCAGATGAATGATCCGAGTCCAACGAATTCATGTTGTGTTCTTAAGATAAATTTGCCCCCTCAATCGACACAAGATTCTTGGATAATTGCCTCCCGAGATAGAATGGATCGTCTTTTTTCTAAGGTGATATTCCTTTAGAGAAAACTTTCGAACGCAAGTTTGCGAAATAATCCCTTACAATAATATGAAGAATGAATGACGAATAAAAAAAAAATCAATTCATGCGACGATGAATGCTTTATTTATAAACAATCATGTGAAAAGTCACGAAATAGCGGTTGAGAATAAAGAGTCACTAATCTGAATAGTTCTCTTTCAAATATTGAAGTTACAAGTTACAAAGCCGAATCAGTTCTTTTTCAAACAAACATGTACGTTCGAATCAACATGTTTTTTCAAACAGACATGTTCGTTCAAAAATAGACTTGCAACTTTCGACATATTGCAGTCTGACTTACCGAACTTCAACTTATCGAATTTCGGTAGTCGATTTATCGATCTTCAACTTACTGAGCTTCAGGAAGGCTTACCGATCTTCGGGAATTGGTTTGTCATTCCCAACTTCCCGATTTACCGAATTCGGGACATGCCGCTCGCTGCTATTCATTTCTCATTTCTCATTAAACTTATTATGGGAATTTGATAACGAAGTTCCAACCACCTTGACCTCAGGATTCTTCTCCTCTACCTTCGGAACAGTGACGGTGAGCACTCCATTCTCCATCGATGCCCTGACTTGATCCATCTTCGCATTCTCGGGCAACCTGAACCTCCTCATGAACTTCCTGCTGCTTCGCTCTACTCGGTGCCACGTGTTGTTCTTGTCCTCATCCTCCACCTTCCTCTCGCCGCTAATCTGGAGGACCCGATCGTACTCGATCTCGACTCTCACTTCCTCCTTCTTGAGCCTGGGAAGATCTCGGCCCTGAACACGTGGGCTTCTGAGGTTTCCCTCCAGTCGATCCTGTTGTTGAAGAAGGCGGAATTTTCCCGGGAAGCTTGAGGGAAACTAGAGGGCTAGAGGGATGAGGAAGGGAAAGGGAAGCCTCTGAAAGGGTCCCAGAGGTCGAGAGAGAAAAGGTCGTTGCGTCTTTCGCCGAACCAGTTTGGAATGAGCGACATCTTTTCTGTACAAGTCGGTAGATTGAAGCTTTGATCTTGGAGGACGCGAAGCGATGAGATTTCCGCTTGGTTGTGGAGAAGTTCAGGATATTCTTTCTTACTGGATTCTTGTCCGAAGGAGAGGGACGTGCTAGGTGTTCATCGGATTCATGAGAGTTCTGGAACGAGGGTTAAACCCGTGCGAACTTTCGGTTATGGGCTTATAGATCTTTCTCAAGACCCGGCCTTGCTCTTGCCTTTTCTTTTCGGGATGTGCGTTCCCGAGCCGATTCGATCCTACTCTGGAATCGGAGGTGATCCAATGAAATTGATGAATTATTAGTAAGAACGAGGAACACAGAATTCAAATTTAATCATTTCTTGCTACGGATCCCGCGAAGTAGTTGTGGATTAAAATTAGGTTGACATTTAAAAATAACAATAATAATAACTTCCGTATTGCTCACCCCTAATGTGCACTACGAGTTCTAAATCTTGTCACGAAAATTATAACTGAGTCCTTAGTTTTAACAAAAAGTGCAATCAAATTTAAAAAAAAAAAAAACCTCGTCAAATTAAGCCCTTTCGTAAACTCCATTCAACTTGATTGACGGAAAATATTTATGCAGATTTTTTTAATATTTTCTTTCCTAAGTGGCAAGGACGAAATTTTTTAACTTAAACAAAAAATAAGCGAAATTTTAAAATTAAAAAAATCCTTTTGGTCCGCAAATCCTATATAATTTTTATGTAAGCTAAGTATAAATAATTGAAATTAAAAGTAAAAACGTGAGAGTAGGATCAAAGCAACAAGGCCACCACCCGCCATGGCCGACCGCATCCAATGGCTTGCATGCCCTCATCACTTGGATCCAAATCTCATTTTTCTTTTCAAAACATTAACTTTGCTTACTTTTTAACCAATTAAATATAATTTGTATAAAAATCATTGTTTGACCAAAACGACGTCATTTTAGCCACGTCATTGCTATGAGAAAATATTAAAAAAAGTCACATCAGCATTTTTCGTCAGTCAAGTTGGATGAAGTTAATGAAATGACTGATTACACTAATTAGATAAGTTTTAGCGCTAAATTGCACATTTTGCAAATTTTAGAACTCAATTGCACTTTCGTGACAAATTTTAAGGCTTTTAGTGCACTTATCCCCTCTTTTTTTCTTCCTTTTGCAGGATCATTGTTTATTTTTTAATTTGTCCTGCTTTTAACTCTCTTCTCTTGATCGTGGATTTGGATCCTCTGATATTGGCATTTCTGTTACATGCTTACCATAAACTCAAATCATGCCATCCATTTTCATTTGGACGGCCAACAATGGGCCACGTCATTTGACGAGGGGATGGAAAAAAATTGGGCGACAATTTTTTTGGGATTTGAAAATTTTTAAATCTCAACCTTTTCTCAAATACCTGAATTCCTATTATCATTTATGGACTCAAGGGTTTCCATTATCATCCTTTTTGCCATTGCTTGTTCACGTCTGGAGACCATTACTCGCCGACATGTCACGTTGACTGTTGAGTTCATTATTGACTTGATTCCTACTAGTTAAGTCATTGACGAAAATGGGCTCCTCCGACAATGACGATTGAAAAGAGGTCGAGGATTCAATCCTTGATTTTCGTTTTTCACGGATCTACGACTATGGCCCTCCTATCCGAAAATTCCGTCCCTGTTTCGCCGAAGCGCCAAAATCGAATGAGAAAACTGATGCTAAAATTGCGTGCATTATTCTTTTTTTTTAATTTAGTCTATCTTACTTAAAATCGCCCTTCTTAATTTTAGCAATTTGGGAAGAAACAATCATTTCTTCTCCTTTTTTCTTTCTTTTTCTTATTTTTGGCGAAAAGGGCTGGCGGGGCTGCTATCCACGGACTGAGGCCGCCGGCCACTGAACGAGGCCAAGACAAGCCAGCTTCGATGAGTAATAAACAAGTCCATAATACGCTACACAAGCTGGTGGCAATGGAAATTCCAAATAATTCCTGAAGCCAAGTGAAAGACAAGCGAACAAGATCAAGAGCAAAGCAGAGATTCACTCCGGCGATCCAACGAAGAAGGCAAAAGAGTACTAAGAATTGTAAGATCGAAGTCAGGTTTTTTAAGAAATTCTGCTAGTTCAGATTCCACCAATGTGTCAGAGACAAAACCCCGGATTCATACGACTCTTGAAACACAAAACAAAGAGATGCAAACACGCGGACTGCGCGCGCACCAAGCCACGTTTTCGCATTCGCAATATGAAGTTTTACCATCACAGACTCAAACCAGATATGTCAATGGCCTCGACCCCAGGCTTCTTCCTCTACACCTTGGGGATAATGACGGTGAGCACTCCCTTCTCCATGGAAGCCTTGACCTGATCCACCTTTGCATTCTCGGGCAACCTGAAGCTCCTCATGAACTTCCCGCTACCTCGCTCCGCCTTCCTCTCTCCACAAATCTGGAGCACCCGATCGTCCTCGATCCGGACTTTCACTTCCTCTTTCTTGAGCCCAGAGATATCGGCCTTCATCACGTGGGCTTCTGGGGTTTCCCTCCAGTCGAACCTGATGTCACCGAAGGCGGGATTTTCCCAGAAAGTCTGAGGGAAACTAGAGGCGTGGGCTTCTGGGGTTTCCCTCCAGTCGATCCTGGGGTCGACGAAGGCGGGATATTCCCAGAAAGCCTGAGGGCAACTAGAGGCGGGGAGGGATGAGGAAGGGAAAGGGAAGTCCCGGAAGGGGTCGAAGGCGTAGGGGTCGAGAGAGAAGGGCTCGAATGCGTAGGGGTGGAAGGCGTCGCGGCGTCGGCCACCGAACCACCTTGGAGTGAAAGACATCGTCTCGGAACGAACGAGGGAGAATTGTGAGGTTTCTGGATATCTTGAAATTCTTGATAAATGGTTAATGAGGCTATTTATAAAGTTTATTGAATAACTATTTAAGTTAATATATCGAATATAATATACGCACTATTAAAGGATAATCACTAAAGATATGCAGAATCAAACAGATCTCTCAATTCATTTCTTTGGGTAGCATGAAAGACAATTTTCGAGGAACGAAGAATTACTCCTAAAATTAGGGAAGTGAATTCCTAAATCTAAATAATTGAAAACTTTCAGGAATTGCTCATCTTGGACTTTTTTTATAATTTACTTATTTTATAGAAAAAGACACTTACAAATAATAATAATCAAAGCTCATCGCCATGCCTCTTTTTCTCATGAAGTTGTCAAAATTATTGGTAAAAAAAATATTGGCTACAATTGAAATGGTCTTAGCAATAAAATTTCTATTTATCCTCGACTAGGCAAACATAGAAGTCCATTTTATAATCATTTTCATTACCTCCCAAGAGAAAAATGATCCCACAAAAAAAAAAAGGAAGCATAGTACGAAATACCTTAAAAATAGACTCGTTAAAAAAACTCATAGAAAAAGATACCACCTTCTACTCAAATTTTTTTTTATAGAAATCAATAATAAAAAATATTAAATTCCGATTGGATTTCATCCAAATAAGATATTCGCTTCCATATCAGTCAAGTAGTATATTAATGAATAAAGGAAACTAGTCTAATTCCATCAAAATAGAAGAATCACAGAATTTGTCCTACATATAAAGATAATTCGAGAAATTTTGATTGAATTATGGTCAAAAGATGAAAAAGAATCGACCAATCTACTTTATATATCTATAATTTTTTATCTTTTATCTTTTATCTTTTATGTTATGATACTTTCGTATTTTTATATTTAATTATTTTCGAGATGGCTGCGGACTTGCTCGAGGCTGGCTAGATCCTGTTTGAAGATTATTATGACAACCGATCAACTATTTAATTGACCTCTCATTGATATATATGTCATACAATAAAAGAGCTATGTAGGATGCTTTCCTTCAATTTCGATAATTCTTGACCGAACTCTACTCTGCAAATTCATTGTTGGCCTGTTTTCCAATTGCTTAAGTGTCTGAAAAAAAAAAAAAATTCTCATGATAATGATAAAAGCGAAAAGGCGTTGCTCACGATAGAATAGATTGGCCCGAATTGCCTACTCAAGTTAAAAGATCAATTGAACGTGTTGCAAAGCTATTCTTTGTTTATCTTGTGTGCTCTCTCCTGCTCGGTATCGCAACGCATAGTTTTTTCGATGAGTAATAACAGGGACGATCTTCTTTGGCTTGTGCTCATGAACAAGCGCATAATACACTACGCAAACTGCTGGCTATGAAAATTCCAAATGACTCCTCAAGCCAAGTCAGAGATAAGAGAACAATGTCAAGAGTAAAGTAAAGATTCATTCCGGCGATCCAACGGCGGCCTAAGGATCGTAAGATCGAAGTTAGTTTTTTGTCCATTTTCCTTATACGTAAAAGTATTGCTAGCTATGATTGCATCAATGTCTTAGAGACAATAACCCCACATTTATACACTTCAGAAATAAGTCCGAAACGTGAATCTATGTTTCGATGTATTTAGAAAAGACTACATAGAACCTGTTCAAAGGCTTTATTAGAAAGCAAACTAAGGTATCACAATATATGCATAATTCGAAAGATATACTGAATCAACGCAATATTATAATGTGACTCTCGAAACACAGAAGGGAGAGACGAAACATTCAGACTCTGCATGCACACGGCAATCTGAAGTTACCATCGCAGTCTCTCAACCAGAGATGTCAATGGCCTTGACCCCAGTCTTCTTCTCCTCCACTTCGGGACAAGAAGGGTGAGCACTCAAGCCTTGACCTGATCCACCTTCCCCTTCTCGGGCAACCTGAGCCTCCTCATGAACTTCCCACTGCTTCACTCCGACAGATGCCGCTTATCGTTCTTGTCCTCCTTCTCCTCTGCCTTGCCCTCTCCACTAATCTGGAGCTCCCCGGCTGTCCTCGATCTCTACTTTCACTCCCTCGTTCTCGAACCTGGGAAGATCGGCCTTGAACACGTGGGCTTCTGGGGGTTTCCCTCTAATCGATCCTGGTGTAAAAGTAATTTTTCTGGAAAATTTGATGGTCACCAGGGGCGGAGAGCGATGTGGAAGGGTTGCAACAGAGGTCGGGAGAGAAGGGGTCGTGGGCAATGCTTCGGGGGCTTAGGCGATGCTTCGGCCCCCTGCTTGGAGCGTCCGCCATCGTCTCTGAATAAGTCGGTGGATGATGCGGAGGAGAGAACGAATAAATTTCCTGTATATTTCGATGTATATTAACAAATAGTACATGAGCTTATTAATAAGATCTATTGGATAACTATCCAAGGTAATAAGATAAATGTAATATGAAATATAATCTAATCAATGATATGCACTATCAAATGAGATATAAGCACAATCATGATAGATATGCAGAATCAAGTAGATATACTAATATCTCTAACAATTGAGAGAGCTGTGGAGCGAAGTTTAAGCATGACGGAACGTTATTGCTTATGGGCTTCTAGCTCTTTCTCGAAGCTGCATAACATGTTCAACTACTTCGCCTTCTTCTTCCCTTCCTCATAAAGTTTGAACGTTATCAGGGACTAAGTAGATATACTAATTTCGGACTTTCAAACGTTTGATCCTTCGAAAATAACTTAGTCAATAGAAAATAGTTTCTGGTCAATGAAAAATTTATTCATAGAATTAGGACAGTGAATTCCTTAATAGGAGTTTAAAACACTTTCAGAAATTAAGCTTTACACAATAGAATGGCTCGATTAGCCTTAAGGCTGCGTTTAGTAGTCAGAATAAAAATCAAGATAGAATAAAATTCATCATTTACTGTTTTTGGCTCCCACCCAGGATAAGATAAAATGGGATATAAAAGGATATAGTTTGGATAAAATTATCTCATAGGGGAGGTGGGATAAAGATGAATATGATTTATAATGTTCATGGTATAAAAGCTACTTTTTTGAATATCAAACTTTCTTAAATAATAAAATTAAAATAATATTTTAATATGAATCATATTTGACTTATAATATTAAAAAAATTATTTATTCCTACATGTATTTATAAATTTTAATTTCTTTCTACTTTATAGTATACATTTATTCACACACTTCATATCTATATCATTACATATTTTAGGTATCATAGTATAGTTTATTATTTAATAATATTTATCAAGAAATGATGGAATATAATAAAAAAGAGATATTAAAAGGAAGTAAATAAAAATGAATTACAAGAACCTAGATTTTAAGTGAACAAATTCGAGCTTAAAAATGATCTTTCTAATTCTCGAAAAACATGAGGCGGTGAAATTTCTAAAAAAAAAATGGAAACTACCTTCTCCTTCTCTTATATATCTCTAATTCATATTGAAGTTTCATCACTCTTTTGTAATTTTTTAGTTTATGTCAAAACTCTACGAAAATCGATGAGAGTCAAAACATATTTTCCCTCCTAGGTTTTTGAGTCACGTCAAAAAATCTATAAAAGCAGAAAAAAGAGTGAAAACTCTTGTCCTCCGAAACTTTGTGATTTATGTTGAAATATAATGAAAGTAGCGAGAGAAGTGAAAACTCTTGAACATATTTTCTCTTTTACTAGAGTCGGACCTGGTAGTAAATTATGAGAGATTCTTGTAGCCTTCGTTTATGCATTCCAAGTTCAATTACATCAAGTATCAAATAATGAACATATCCGGCTTTATTAATGCAATTCGCGAAACAATTGATAGGATATAATTAAGTCCCTGAATTTCATATCATATTCTATCTTATCTTGGTTAAAAATCTAGACGACCAAACACAGCCTAAGAGTATGCTTAAGTGCCCAAGACAAAAGAGTTGATTTAGTGTTGCCATCTTTTGTCCAATTCTTTTTGCGCCCTAACCCATTTGTCTTTCCTTTGAGGCTCTATATGTCGACATGGAATTTGTAAGACTAACTACACCAGCGTTGGAACAACATTACATGATATGGGTCTTTTTTAAATTTCTAATTTTTTGTTGTAATTTTTTGGGAAATTACATAGTGGTTCTTAAGCCAATTCAAGATCTCTGTCGTGACCCAAAACCTAATATCTTAATCCGAACTTTTCTTTTTGGCATGCAGGACTGCCCCTCCCGCCTGTGGCAATCGGCCCACTATTGGTTGGGGCCGACGAGGGCAGCAAAGGCTGGTGACCTCGCTGACCAAAGGCAAGGGCTAGATCAGGCGAGGATCGGGCCCTTTCCCAGATTTGGGTGAGGGCTGGCGAACGCCGCCTAAATTCTAGAGAGGGCTCGGCCCTCGCCTTTAGTCGGTGAGATCGCCGGCCTTCACCGCCCTCTTCATTCCTTTTGTGGTGCAACATGGCCAGAAGCGAGCCTTTGCCTTTGTAGTTTTTTAATTTTTTTAATAATTTTTAAGAGAACATCAATATCAATAACATCTTTCACAATCTAGTTGGGGGCTGGCGGTCGATGACCTCCAAAGATACATAAAATAAAAGCAAGACCAATCGAAAGAAAGAGATAAATATGTAAAATTAAATAAACAAAGATATATATATATATATAAGGAAACATAAAAGACTAAATGCCCTTGAAATCATGCTCTTTTTTAGATTTTTTGGCCACTCTGGCCCTTATTTGAAACGACGTTCACTTCAGACCCTTCAATATCAACAACATCTTTATCCCAAATTAATTGAGGTCGGCGGTCGATGAACCCAAAAAATAAAAATAGAATATAATAGAATATAACAAAATTAAAAAAGCAAAGATCAATTGAAGAAAAAAGAATAAAATAAAAATAAAAATATGAAAAAAGAGACTAAGGACTAAAAAGGTCAGTATAGAACATAGTAAATCTGCCCCTCACTTCAAACCCTTATTTGGAAGAAAAAAATGAGTGCACTTCATATTCTTATTTGAAACAATGTTCATTTCTTACTCTTATTTGAAAAAATGAGAATACTTCGGGCTATTTTTTGAAATTTTTCCAAAATGATATCAAAGAATAAGTGTGTCCCTTTCTTATGTGCGATTACACTTCTCTTCTTCTTTGTGCGATTACAACTTGGACATTTGTATATCAGAGTCGGCTCCTTGAACCATTCAAACTCGAAAATAATTTAACGTATGCATCCAAAGTAAAGCTCGTATGGTCTGTCCATTTTTCCTTGCTATATGACTTTACAACTGAAAGAAGCGTTGTCACTTGAACGGAGCATAACAGGTCGAAGGCGTTCAGATGAGATGTGGCCGTCCGAGATTGGTTCGGTAATGTTGCGGCAAGGACTTCAGGCGCCTGGGTGAGTCGATGTGAATGAAGATGGGACATATTGTTGAAAAATGAATGGATTAGATAACATGAAAAATAACAATTGTATGAAATATGTTGAAATAGATGAGAAATGTAAGAACAAATGTCCAAGGCGTGCAAGCACTGTCCTTAAGGATAATTCCGCTCCTCGGAGTACAAAACTCGATGCGTAAGGCTTCTAGCGGCTATCCTCTCAGCACACAACGGACCTTCTTCTATACTCCGCACTGAGTATTAGAAAGAACAAGAACAACATTATGTGTATAACCAAACAAAGAAGAAGATGAAAGAAGAGAACGGCTTTCATGTAATACTCAACGTTCTCCATATATTCAGAATATCGTTTCTTGAAATTCAATATATAAACAACCAAAAGATAGCTGTTAAGAAACCGTTATGAAATAATTGTATAACAGAGTTTAATGAAGAAATAAATCAGCCTTTTTATGGTTGTTATAAAGCCGCAAGAAAATCGTTGTTTGACCGTTACAAATCATTTAAAGAACCGTTACAAAATAATGGAGGAAAGAGAATACTGCTTCTGAGACTCTTCTCAGGCTTTGAGCTTGTCAGCTTCTAAGCTCGTCATATTCTAAGCTAGCGAACATCTGAGCTCGCCAACGTCTAAGCTCTCTAACATCTGAGTCTCCAACATCTGAGCTCGACAAAAAGAATTTTCAAAACTGTTAAAATATCCAACAATCCCCCACATACTTCAAAAAGTTTTGAAAGATCAAAAACATAATAAAGATGGGTTATTGGAGAGTAATGGCTCGAAATTGATGTTGATTAGGCTATGAACCTGCCCTAAAAAGAATGAAATATTGCTCATGAAATCATTGGTGAAGTATAAAACTTCTATGAACCAATAATTCCTTTTTGTGAATTATGATTTCACCAATCATATTACACTCCCATAAAGTTTGTTGTTCAACGCGGGTTTGCACTCATAAGCCATGCGCATGCTTGGTTTATTCATAAGTGCTCTAGAGATTTTCGCCAAAAATCTCATAAGAGCGGCTTCACTCTACACTTATATAGGTGATTCCATCAAGTGTATTATGCAGCTCAATACACCACCAATAATGGCTATTGAATTCATTAAGAGCTTGGTGCTCAACTTCTTTTCCTTGCAGACTTGCACTATTTTCACTGTAGGAGAAACATATTTTTTAAAATGCATCACAAGATCAACAAGTGACTTGTTATTACTCATATGAACCTACTTCATGGGATCACCAATCACATAGATTGGGTTACCATCACCGTTGATTTTCTTCAATCGGCTCATCTCATTCCCCTCGATGAATAGTTAGATGATTGGCCAAATCCATTTCTGACTTCATATAATCAATGGATATAATTCATATTTGAGCAATTACTTTATCACATCACGTCTCAATTGAACGTCTCTTCTTTTACAAATAAAGTTACATTATTGCCACTTGGCAATCACAATTCTCAGACACATTAAGTGTCGATTTCATTCCACTCCTCAAGAACTTGAGTAGTTCTCGGATCACTAAAATAAATATATTTTATCTTACTTCTCTTAAAATAACATAGGAGGATAAAGCATTATGTTTTTATATATATGCTTAGTAGCACCTGAGTCTACCTCTCATTGCCATAATATTGGATGGGAAATGACCACCATAATTACGTCATCAGATCGTCTAATTCAACCAAGTTGACTTATGGTTTAGCAGAATTTTCATTCCCCCACAAATTCTTGGCTAATTTCCAAGTTTCAACACCTCCACAAAAATGAATACATATCCACTATTTAGGATTTTATGGTTCCTCTCAAAAATTTCATTACTCTGCTCAAGGCAATCCACATATCACAATTGAGATTTTCTGGATATCTATTCAGCCTGCATACATCATATGTTATAGCATATCGAGTATAATTCATCAAATGCATCAGACTCCGAATAGTCTGAGCATACTCAGACTGAGCCACATTGCCCTCTATATTTTCCATTAATTGAATGTTAAGATCACAAGAGTACTCACCGGTGTGACATCAAAATGCTCATATTTCTTAAGTAGCCTCTTGTCACGCCCTGAGCCCGGCGAGCACGCGAGCATCCCACCTTCGCCGATACCTTTAATGATCTCCTAAGATCCATCGGCCAACAATTTAAAACTTCTAAATGATACATGCATGCGCAAGAGTGAAACAACCCCATACAAATAAAACAACACAAGACTACTTAAGACAAAAAAGGTACACTTCTCATTAATATCAAAGTCAGGTACAATTCTAATTCCAAAGAATATATTCAGTTCCTAAGGTCTCAATCAGATTAATCTTCATTTTCTCCAATGACTTCCTCAAATGTCAATCCATGGCAAGCTCGAGTTTCCATTGCCTGGGACCTAAAAAATGTTATCTCACGACGAGATGAGATACAAAATCTCAGTAAGCTAAACCTAATCCTAAACTAGGCTACCAGTACTTCCAGATACTTCGAAAAAAATAGGGTATTTTGGAATAAAATTTTTGACATGGCAAAACAGGGTATCGTTTAAAACACGGCCTTTCAGTCGTTCAAAAGCTACTAAATCCAGTTACCCAAATTTCATGAGATAAACTAAGCTTCATACTATGGCAGGATTTTCAATAGAAACACACACACTTGACGCCCTATCAAGCACGAGGCAAATTTTCAATCTCAAACCATGAAGTATTTTCAAACTCGTGAGGCAAATTTCACACTTGAGGCAAATCTTGATTCAATAGGCATTTCAATTTCTCAAAAACTCATTCTTTGATATTTCAGAAAATAATTCTTTCCATATCCGCCCATCCTGGGCCGCCCACTTTGGGGCTGCGAAATGATTCGGTCTTCAAATAACCCATCGGTCCATATGAGACTCTCGCGTTCAGATGTAGAGAAGACTCAGTCATCATACGACTCTCGACACTCATTTTCAATCGAGATGAATGGTGTCAATATGGGACTCTCTAGCTGCACGACCTCGTCAGGTCAAATGGGAGTAACTCCCTCCCAATACGTTGGCCAAAAAGTATAATTTTTCGGCGATTCCACAGGATATTGGCGATTTCACACGCCGGTGCACTTATAATCTCTTTCCCGGCAATCCCACACATCATTGGCGATCCCACACGTCAGTGCACTTATAATTTCTTTCCTGGCGATCCCACACGCCAGTACACATATAATTTCCATCGACGATCCCACACTCCATTTACTCATAAAATTTACAGTTATAAGAAAGCAAGGAAAATTATTCACGCCTCAAAATCCTTCATTCAAGAACAACTCATGAATTCAAGCGATTCATCGCCTACTCGAGGCATTCCTTTCAAATGTCCGTCACTGGACACAACACGTTTCAAGTCATAATTTTCTCAGTCAAGCACGTATAAATTCAAGTAATGCCTCGGGCAATTCAATGAATACAAACAATTCATAGTTTCAAAGCTTGACTCAAAATCACATTTTTCACCGTTTTCAATCTTGGCTTTCCTTTCAATCGAAACTTTCGGCTTCTCATCTTACATGCTCAAATAGCCATTAAGGCACACATTCATAGTCAATTAGGGCTTCCCAAATAATCATTTTTCAATCAAACATCCCAAGGAATGTCAACTCACAAAACATGACAAATTTGGACTCATTCGTGTCTTTCACAAAATCAGGCTATGAAATCATTCAATCCAACTCTAAACTCTGTCATTTAGTAACATAACATCCTAATGAAGGTTTATGCATAACTTACCTTGAGCTTAGGCCAAGTAATTCCATAAAATGATCGACGAAATATTACGGCACCAAGCTATCCACTTTTGCCTTCCCCAACCAGATTAAGTCCCGAATAAAATAGCATTGATCTACTAACTTCCAGAATCTTGTCCCTCATGGTCTTACGGACGTGTGAACTAAAACGAAGCTCAATTTGGATACCAGATAACCTAGAACGAGCCATTTCAAAATTAGCGTGCGCTAGAAACTGGACAGTTGGCATTTCGAACCTCCAACATATTTTACCCCCAAAACAACCCTTTAAACCCTTTCCATTCAACCAAAAATCCACCATTTATTAACTCAACATCCTAGGAAAGGGTTGGAATCAACTTACCACTCAATCCGGCAAGTAAAATCAACAATTTGCAGCCACAATCCTCTATTACAAACACTGAACGGTGCGAGGCAGTTTTCTATCCTAGGGATTTCACAAAACCGACCATCAAAACTCCATTCTAATTCCCCATACCTCAAGCCAACATATAGTACTACATCTTAGAGTTTCCTACAATTTCAAGGCAAGATAATGCCTCGAAGATCCTCAAATGTGTCCCGATCTTCGATCGATTGGTAAGGGCAGAATCTATCCTAGGGAAGTTCATGGACATTCAACCATCAAAATCCATTCAATCTTCTACCAAATTCGAACTCAAGATACCAAACCTTAATACCATGTCTTGAGAAGGTCTCACCTTAAATTGGGAGGTAATTGACCTCTTGAAGTCGGCTTAAGGGAGCTCACCGCCAGTTGGGTCCGATTCTGACCACTTGGCACTCTCGGGGCTAGACAGAAAGTTTTCGGCGTCCAATGGCCGAACGGCGACCGAAAGCTTGTAGGGGAGAGGCTGGCAAATCTTATGGTGGTCGGTGTCAAATTCGGTGGTGGCCGGAGGCCGGCGACATGGTGAGCGAATGGGCGGTATGTGCTGGTTAGACAAAAGCATGGGGGAGAGAAATGGGAGAGCATGAGAGTGAGAGAGGGAGAGAGAGCTTGGCTGAGCAAAAGAGAGAGAGTGTGTGTGTGGCTTCTTCCACATGCCAAGAGAGAGAGTGGAATGGTAAGTGGGTGATTAGATGTGCAATTAAGACAACCTAGGCCCTAATCTAGCCTAAGTGTACTCATTGCCCCTCATTAAGACACTTGTCTCCATTCACATAAAAATCTCAAGATCAATTGATCACTTTGTCCTCCAATATTCGGCCACTCATAGGGGAAAACAAATGACTAAAATGCATTTGCTTAATCTTAAAGAAAGAATGTCCTTAAGGGGCAAAAAAGTAATTTTTTACTTTCAGTCCAAATTTTATTTTTCCAATCTTATTTACCTTCGATGAGGCAACGTCCAATTCTCTCCAACATTGAAATTTCTCAATGTTTGATACCCAATTCTGAGGCCAAATTAATGTCGAATTCACGTCGACTGTAATTTCAGTTTATCTCAAACTGACGGGCGACTCTTGCAAACGCTGCGCGTATCGACCTTGAAATTTCTCAAGTCGTGGTGACTTTGATTGTCATGTAATTGCGAGGGTTTATCGCTAATTCCTACAGTCCTGATTATCGAAATCTGATTTAAGAAATTCTCACAAATTACACATTGGTTAGGCGGAATCACCCACGTCCCAACGTATAGAGCTAGCAAGTCATTCCATGATCATTCCTAGATCGATCTCTGCTGGCCCAAAATATCCCCTCGACAATACTTATGGTCAAAGCGCCGTTTCTTATTCGAATTTCCCAGGTACACGTACCCGACTCCACATTAGTCTTTCCCTTTCAGTCAGCTAACTCGAGAGTGGTCAACTCTGAGCAAGATGTAACTGAAACACAACGATTGATATCTTTCCAATCCATAGCCTCGAGAGGAGTTGGAATTCGAAATGTCACACCTCTCTACATAATACTTTTGAGTAAGCATTAGGTCACAATCACATCTTGCGATTCTAGCACCCAAAATAACATTAGCTTCTCCAAAATCTTTCATGTCAAATTTAGAAATCATGAAACATTTGTTTTATTCACAACGTCAATGCATGTAATAAAAATAAGCGTGGCATCAACATATAAGCTAATAAATACACATTCACCATCAACAATTTTTGCGCAAAAATATTTATCAGCTCCAATGGAGAAAAATCCATTATTGACTAGAACTTGATGCCATCGTTTTTATCCTTACTTTAAGCATATATGGTTTTAAGAAATTTACTAGAGCAAAAGTATCAAAATAATCAATGTTTATTTTTTTTTAGTAAAACCTTTTGCAATCAATTTTGTTTTGTATTTGTCAAAAGAACTGAGGATTAATTTTCCTCTTAAAAATTCCCTCGTAAAAATTCATTTGCAATCAATTGTTTCATTGATTCGTTGCAAATATTCAAGAGCCAATTTGTTTTGTGGAGTAATCCAGTAGACAAAAGAAAACAATGCACTAAGGGAAAGTTGTACCTCTGGTCATCTCATGACCAACAATGTGAATGGATTGGTGAGCATTCTCATAGGTTAATGCCCTTATCACCAGGTGCGAGCATACGCACAAGCACAAGCCCCCATTGCACTCTCATGCACGCATGTACACAGACAACCACCAAAGAAAAATCCAAGCTCATTTGTACATGTACTCAACAACTCCCAATCAAGTCCCGTCTATCCATGATCTCGTAAACCATAAAAAAATTAAGTACTTTCCACTTTACTCCAAATGGAACGTATTTTCCATCAACAGTCCACATCAGAATAGAAATGACAACTGCATTATCAAATCAAGCTCAAATTAAGCAGAGACACAGAAAAAGACTTAGCGTAATCATCAGAGATGAAATCATCTCAACAAAATGAGTGCATTTCTACAATCTTCCATAGGAGTATCAAATTGGCTGCCTCCGTTGCCTATGCGCTTTTGGTCACTGTCACCTCCACCTCGCATGGATTGATGTTTTAGGTTTACCGTTCCTTAATTACAATTTCACCAATTCACGTTGAAGCTCATCCCATTATGCATCTTTCTATGCCACGATACTACTGTCAATTGTGGCCATATGACACAACTATGCACCCTTAAAAATCTGAATTTTCCTGCAAACGAAACTCAAGAGTAAAACCTGAAAAAATAAATAAAAATCAAGATCATACGACACCATTACATAATGAACATACATAATGAATCAAAATGTACAATAATGTGATAACGTGAATAAATGCATAATAAATATGCTAAACAACATTCATGCAAAATACGTGTGATTTCTCTCTTCTATATACGTTCTTAATTTACTCATTCAAAGGAATTACTTGAGTAATCAAGGCAAAGAGAAAAAGTAGAATATAGTACACGAACACCAACTTAATTACTCATATTCTGTTCAAGTAAACTTGCAAACTATGAAACAAGGTTTTCATGTCCTATGACCATTAATGATTAAACCTGAATATTATTGTCACAAAAACAACATCGTTGACTGCAATCACTGAAAAAGGCAACGTGTCCGCGATTTAAGTTCTTTGGCAGCGGTATCCCTAAATAGGAGAATTAAAACTTTAACATGTGGACATGGAGATGTCCAACACTAACGATTAGCAGCTGTAAACAACTTCCAAAACCAAACTTAAACAAGGTATTAAAAGTCTTTCACACACGCTATAACAATCTATTTCTGTTTGTATCTTTAATTGATCATGATTTCCTATGTTAGCCGAAAATCATAAATATATCAGTGAATACATGAATAAAAAATAGAAAGTCATTGAGTGTCTCAATTTTCAGTTTCAGATGCATGCATAGACAAAAATAGTCACGAACTTGATAGAGAAAGTCTAGCTTCCTCTTTGGAAAAACAAACATGAGTATTGAAGCCTCAAGGAACGACTTTACCAGATACACAATAACGTTGCAGAAATAACCAAACCTCTTATGTGACGGTCGGTAATGTCTTTCATTTAACTGCTTACGTATTTGCGTGACTTGTCCTTCATCATTTTCGAGTCCTCATTCAATTCCAGCATCGATGGTGGCAGCGGCAATTCCATGTTGAGAATCCATAAGGCAATTATCCTTAAGATTGTTGGAAAAAATGAATAGATTAGATAACATGAAAATTAACAATTGTAGGAAATATGTTGAAAAAGATGAGAAAAGTAATAACAAATGTATAAAGCATGCAAGCACTGTCCTCAAGGATAATTCCGCTCCTCGGAGTACAAAACTCGATGCGTAAGGCTTCTAGCGGCTATCCTTCCAAGATACAACAGACTTTCTTCTATACTCCACACTAAGTATTAGAAGGAACAGGAACAACGACATATGTATAACTCAGCAAAGAAGAAGATGAAAGAAGAGAACGACTCTCATGTAATACTCAACGTTCTCCATATATTCAGAAGATCGTTTCTTGAAATTCAATATATAAACAGCCAAAAGATTGCCGTTAAGAAACAGTTATGAAATAATTGTAGAATAATGAGAGTTTAATGAAGAAATAAATCATCCTTTATACGGCTGTTATAAAGCCGCTAGAAAACCGTTGTTTGTCCGTTACAAATCATTTAAAGAACCGTTACAAAATAATAGAGGAAAGAGGACACTACTTTTGAGACTCTTCTCAGACTTTGAGCTCATCAGATTCTAACCTGGCAAACATCTTTGCTCGCCAACGTCTAAGCTCTCCAACATCTGAGCTCGACAAAAAGAATATTTCAAAAATGCTGAAATATATTACACATATGAGTCAAAAGGAGCCCCGGGGGGGGGGGGGGGGGGGAATCTCAGAAAGACATGGAAGAGAATTAAAAGAGGAAAATATCGCCGACCCCACCTGGCGGGGATTATAGGGTAACAACTGGAGCTCATACAAAATCTAACGAAAGATCAAGCGCGGTGGCGCGATAGAATTCCTATGGTTGACCCTCCGACAAGGCTTGGTTGCTTCTGTTGTTGTTGAGATTACATCCCGAGGAACATTCTTAAAGTCAGTCACAATAAGACCGCTCGTGTCATTGGACAACAGGAAGCAGCAGGAGCACAAGTACTGGTCGTTATGAAGCTTCCGGCTAAGGATTTTGAATTCATCTCTCTGTCCGTCAGGCTTTAGATGCTAGTCCTATTTGAACTTGGTTATTAAAGAACATGGGCATTCCTCATATTGCGAAAACCAGTCTGAGAAACCCCCCAGATCAGTTCCACTTTCACAAAAGCTGAATTATTTGATTTGTCTGAAGAAACAGCTAGGTGTTTGAAATGATGCGGACTTCGAAGCTCCCCCTTTCGCTAGCTGTCTTTGAGTTAGACAATCTCCATCAGCTTACGTGAGGTCACGAGTGTCGGATGCAATCCATGTGTATGTGATTCTGCTCCAAGATGATTGTTCTGTGTAGTCCATATGGTGATTTTTTTTTTTTTCCAAGAAGGTTACAAGCACTCATGTTGAAAAACAAGTTAAAAATCACTTCATTTCATATAATAACCTGTGATGGCAGTAGCAGTAATCTTCATGGCCGTCAAATAGGAGTCGCCTCGGCAGCAAAATGATTTGAATCTGCACAAGAGCAAATTAATCACAATTCTTGCCAGAGAAGAGGAGTGTGCTCTGTTGGCTTTCACATGAGCTTGTGCAAAACCGGACATGAAAGGAAACAATATCTCAGGTGTCCTCATGTAGATGTTTCCTCCACGTCTCATAGTATGAAAGGCAAATCCCTGCCGTCCCGTCACCCTTCAATGATGTAATCTATCTGGATGCCGCTTTTTTATGTTACTCTCCAGACAAGAAAAAAATAAAATAACCCGAGAAGCTTCCTTCATCTTCGCATTTCGCTGGCGACCCAATGGTGCATATAAGACCATTGATATGCTGAGTTCATCCAGCACCGAGGCTCATGTCGTAGTCACATGAGAGAAACGGAAGAACGAGGGCAGAGACGCGATCGTGTAGATTGGTGCTAGTCCCGATCCCTTTCAAGGACATATAACCCCGATGCTCAATTTGGGGTCCACCCTGCATTCCAAGGGCTTCTCCATTGTAATAGCACACACTCAATTCAATCATCCCAATCCATCCGGTTTCCCTGATTTTACCTTTAAGTCTCTTTTCCTGACTGCTTACCGAAGAATGTCCTCTCCTCTGGGGATCCCGTAGCCAACGTAGTGAGTCTCAACACCACCTCCGAAGGACCTCTCCGCCGAGTATCGTCAGATATGATGCCAAAGGAAAGAGTGACCGAGCCCGAAAGTAGAATCTCTTGCATGCTGGTGCTCATTATATGAAAGTTCCTACCATGGCTTTGCGCCCTAGTAGTGTTGGCACTCAGCCGGTTTTCTCTGTATTGCCTCGGCCACAAAAAGAAGGTTATTTTTCCTGGAAAGATATCTTTCAATTCTCAGTGATAGACACAATAAACTCTCGGATATCACATCAGCATGCAAAATGAACTTCCAGTTATCCAGTGCTGCTATTCTTGACCCTGCTGATCGTTCGTCGAAAGATCCCGTTCCAGGCACTTATCCCTTGAGATGCAAGGACTTGCCTCTTTTTCCTTGCGATCCATAATCCGTGATGCAGTTATCAGCTAGGATGAACAGTGTCAAGACATCTTCAGCCATTCTTTGGAACACAGTGGACTGCCTTAAACTCCGGACACCAATACCAACTGCCGCTTTGTTGGAATTTGATTGAACAATAATGATGGATACGACACGAAGCTTATGCTGCTTCAATGGCTTCTAATAATACAAAGACTACTTACCCCCATACTTATAGCAAAACACACTCTATATCAAAACATTCTCTATGCGCATTGTCTTTGATCTTCAATCTTCTTTGATAGATAGAAAAAAAAAAAAGTAATCCACTCACAAAACACTCCGACAACTCTATCTTCTCTCAATTACAAAAGAAGCACAACAAAGGGAGTACTCCGATAAAAAAAATAAAAAAAACAAGCACTATGATAGTGCTGCAATCCACAAAACTCCTAAAATAATTTTATACTTATTTAATAGCAAGCACTATGAAACGAAGTGAGATGGTGAAACATTTGCCAAACCATCCATTTCTATTTGTCCCCCACTTCATCAATCATATCCACTTAGATTTGTGGATAACTTAATCTGCACATCCATCCATTTATGCTTGTCATCTACTTTCATCAATTTTATTATTTCTAACAGCCTTCCTTAAAATTGATCTTTAGAATTTCATAACACCAAGCATCATCATCAATTTCTCGAATGAATCCGCCTTCAATGATTTTGTCAGGATATCTGCAATCTGGTTTTTGGACCTATAGAAATCAAGTTCATTCTCACCATTTTTTACGAGCTCATGGATATAGTGATACTTGATGTCGATATGCTTGCTCCTGTCATGAAATACAGGATTCTTGGCTAATGCAATAGCCGACTTATTGTCACACATCATTTTTTGTAGGACCTGTTTGTTCATGCATCAATTCATACAACATCTTACGAAGCTAAATTGTCACGCCCCGACTCTCGAGCCCACGACATCCATCGCCTTATCGCCACAAGGTCATAGAGATAGCGTCTCAAGCACGCTATCGATCTATTATTTACTTACGTATGCGGAAACGTGTCAACTTTCTGACAATAAAAACAAGCATGAATAGAATAGTTTGAGTCAAATACCACAAATAAATCTTAATCCTATCGACACTACTTCCGTACAAACACAATCATATACTTCGAGGAAACTAGACAAGACCTTAGCAGATGTATTAAGTCAGATAAGACTAACTTCTCATCTTACTTCAGATGACTAATCCAAAAGTCAATCCTTGGCGTCCAAGAGACTTCGTCACTTGGGACCTGAAAAAGTTATCCCACGACGGGGTGAGAATAAGTCTCAGTGAATCAAGCTTAAGCTCGGTTAGGAAACTGATTCACCCGGGCATCTTAACGGAAGTCTCATAATAACAAATCACCGCAAATAATACCCAAATGCAGTCACTATATAAAAATAATTCATATGCATACTTGTCAGCCTCAACCACACATAATGCAATGCTTGATTCGACTCACAACCAAACAGTCGATCACTCAAACAAGCATCTCATCAACAAGTACTCACTGGACATCACACAAGTATATTTATTAACGATGATCGTGCCCAAGGCACATGAAAGGATCTACGCGAAAGAAGGCGTGATTCGACTCCCACAAATAACGCGATCCAGAACTTCAGTGCAATCGAGCGTTCTACCAGCAGGACTGGGCTACGTCCCTTTTCTCTCGGCAACGGCTACTACAAGAGATGTCTCCGGTACGCCTGGCATGGCACCAGCAAGTAGGCATCCCTAAAAGGGGCATCGGTCCATCACAAGCTGCGATCAGCATCCGACAATCCCTTAAAATCGTACGTACCATATGGAGCATGAATTATCGTGCTTCTAGCAAGTCATGTGGTTCTATACAACTGGTACAATGCGAACCTGTCAGGAAAAGCATCATCGTTCCCTCATATGACCACACAGAACACATCCAGCAATCAACACATTTCATTATCTTCGATTAAAGCCGGATGCTCACTCACGCATGTAAAAGATCAGCCAAAGGCCATTTTCATGATAAAACATGTCTTTTGATTTCCCACACGGCCATATACATATGCAGTCTAACATTAGACACTGCAATCATAAAAGGTCTATCAAACCCCAAACAGACAGTTAATTACTCAGTGGACAAAAAGATAGTCAAACAAGCAATTCAGCGAAACGATCAAATCAACAAGGCCACCAAGCAATCACGAGCAGGCAAAACCGATTAGGCCACAAAAAGCTCAATTTGTACAATAATACTTTATTAACCAAATTAATCGCTTAAGGCGTCGATCGCTCGCTCATCTCTAACCTGTCGCAAGCTCGCGATCAAACACAATCAATCAATTACAACTAATCACAATTAGCCACAGACAGTATAATCAACCAACTAACCTAATCGAACGGCCATTTAACTTAATCATAATTTCTATCTAACCGACCCCGATCGCGTACCTAAATTCCCTGATCGCCTAAACGACTAATCCTAGGCGCAATTAGTCCCTAACCAAGGATTAGGGTCAACTCACAAATTAAGTCGACTAGAACGGTCTCAGCGATAGCGCAGGCGACGACGACGAACGGCGACGGCGATCGGCGATGATGGATCATGGGCCAACTTCCTCGAACAACGGTCCAAATTCTCTCGGCCCACGACCCAAATTTCCCATCCAAAATGGCCCACGGACCCGAACTTCTCTCGGCCAAAAGGCCCACGGGCCCGGCCACTAACCCGGCCACTCGGCCCAGATTCTCGGCCACCCGACCGAGGTCAAAACTGACCTCGGCCTCCGCGAACTGGCCCGGATCGGGCTCTCGATCGGGCAGGGCAGGGCAGGGGCGACTTGAGGCTGTGGCGGCCGATTCGGCGACTGACGGACGGCGACCGGCTCGAGGGTGGAAGGTCGAAGGACCAGAGGGTCGAGGGGTGTCGATCGGGGGTGGTGGCCACGACGGAGGGCGGCCGGAGGCGGCGGATCGGCAGCCAACAGAACCGGTCGAGCTGGGTTTGGAGCGCCGAGGACAGGGGAGATGGTTCGAGGCAATTTTCGACCACCACGCACGGCAGCCGACGGCCACAAGCTCAGGGAAGATGGAGGGAAGTCTTGGGGGTTCTTTGGCGATGGCAGTGAGGGACGGCGGCTGCCGGTCCAGCCAAATCGAAGAGAAATTCGATCGATCCCCAAAACAGAGCACCGGCGATTTTGAGGTCGATTACGACGGCTCTGGTGGGTAATCGTCAACAAGGTTGGGTCAAGGATGTCGAGGGAAGATAGGAGAATGTCGGAGGGGTGGTGGGTGGTGGTGATGGCAGCCGGAAAAGGTCGGAGGAGGCTGCGAAGCCCACGGTCAGTAGGGCCGCAAATAGGGGGCTGGTTCCACGGCTGTTTCGCAGCTTCCGATGGTCGTCAACGGCGGCGGAGGGGTCGAGGGTGACGGCAGGAGGTGACTGGAGGTGGTGGCAGCGAAAATCGCCGGCGGAAGGAGGAGGACGGAGGAGGAGAGGTCCGGGGGGGTGTGTTCCTCGCAAAGGAAAGAGAGAGGGGGGGTGTGGGGCCCACAAAAGACTTTTGGGGTAATTTTGTCCTATAGTCCAAAAATTGAGGGCATTTTGATAATTTTGCAAATCGAGACTAGATAGAATTTTCGGACACTGAACAAAAGGGTATTTTGGTAATTTCACATGTTAGGCTCGGTCGGGATTTGGCTCAAGCGCGAGAGTTGAAATCCTAATTCGTAATGACTAAGAATTTCGAAGCCTAATCTAAACTGACTAAAATTTCAAAATTTGTCCAATTATTGTCTCTTCAGTCCTTGCTATCCAAAATTTTTCATCGACTGAAATTCGATATCAATTCCTTATATTGATTTCATTTACCTTGCCAGAGGTGAATTTCCAGGATGTCACACAAATCGCCTGACAAGCCGCTGAAGCTAACGCCATGTATTATGCTTCTTCAGCTGTTAAAAGAGCAACAACTTGCTGCTTTTTCAAGGACCAAGATATCACTTCTGATCCAAGAAAGAAAGCATGCCCCGATGTACTCTTTCAAGTCTCGGTATCACCTGCCTAATCATTGTCTGTGTACCCCACTAGACTAATGTTGTCAGTATAAGAATATAAAATTCCATGATCACGAGTTCCACTAACATAACATAAGATTCTTTTTGCTGCTTGCAAATATGATTGGTTTTTCCATGAACATGCTAATAATACCCACTCTATAGGTAATATCTGGCCTCGTAGAAACCAAATATCTTAGGCTGCCAACAATGCTTTTAAAATAAGAAGGATTCACCAGTTCACCAGTACCTTCTTTCTTCAGCTCCAACCGTTTTACCATGAGAGTTTGGATTGGTTTGAGCGATTCCATTTTAAATCACTTTAAAAAAAATCATTAGCATATTTCTGCTGCGAAATAAATATGCCATCATCTGTCTACTTTACTTCAAGACCAAGAAAATAGGACATCAATTCCAAATCAGTCATCTCGAACTGGCTGATCATAGCCTCCCTGAATTCAGCAAATATTTTTTCACAACTCCTTGTAAATATCAAGTCATCAATATAAAGGCACATAATTAAGATGTCACAGTCAGTATTTGACTTGATATACAGTGTATGCTCATACGGGCACTTTTGAAAATTATGCTCCAACAGGTATGTGTCAATCGTCATGTATCAAGCACGTGGCGCTTGTTTTAGCCCATACAGAGTCTTTTTCAATCTGTAAACCTACTTTTCATGCCCTTTCTCATAACCATGTGGTTGTTCCACGTAGACTTCCTCTTCAAGGACACCATTGAGGAATGTTGATTTCATATTCATTCGATGGATCTGCCAATAGTTGTTAGCTGCAAGTGCTAAGACCATCCGGATGGTATCCATCCGGGCCATTAGAGCAAATACTTCAAAATAATTAATACCTGGATTTTGCTTGTAGCCTTTTACATCTAGTCTAGCCTTGTAACGGTCCACCTGACCGTCGGGTTTGTACTTCGTCTTGTACACCCATTTGACACCAATGGGCTTTTTACCATGTGGTAAAGAAGTTAGCACCCATGTATCATTTTTCTTAATGAAATAAATTTCTTCATCCATTGCTTAGATCCACTTTTCATCTGCAGCTGCTTCATCTTAAGTTATGGGATCACATTCAACAAATAAACAAAATTGTAAAAGTGTTTCATCAGTAATGTCGATATCACTGTCTCTGTCTCTTGTGATCACATAATCCCTGAATTTTGTTGGTGTCTCCCTTTGTCGTTGTGAAGGACGTAATTGCTATTCTAAAGCTATTGGTGAAAATGTTCCACCAATTGAAGACGATGAAGAAGATTCATTACTCGTTGAAGATGGTGGTGGTATTTCTGTCTCACCCACCAGTGGTTCTCTTCAATGGTGATGTTTTTCTGGCCACCTTTCTAGTTTCAGTCTCAAGCTTCATCTTCTAAAAACTGGACATCATGTTGATGATGACTTTCTCAGTAACTGGGTTATACATCTTATAACATTTAGTTGTGTCATTGTAACCGATGAAGATGCACTTATCGCTTTTGTCATCCAGCTTCTTTCTTCGTTCATCCGGTATATGAAGATATGCTACGCACCCAAATACTCGCAAGAATGAAACATCTAGCTTGTTTCCGCTCCAACCCTCTCCTATGGTTCTTCCAAGAACACTCCTTGTTGGACACCTGTTTAGCAAAAATTTAGCACAAGCAATAGCTTCTGCCCAAAATTTCTTGGGCAAATCTTTAGCTTTTAGCATACTTTTGGCCATTTCAAAGATTGTCATGTTCTTTCTTTCTGCTATACCGTTTTGCTGAGGAGTATAGCTAACAGTCAACTGACGTTTCACTCCATAAACTTTACAAAATTTGTGAAATTCATTTGAGGTAAATTCTTCTCCTTTATCTGATCTCAACGTCTTCAAATTAAAGCCACTTTATTTTTCAACATAGACTTTAAATTCTTTGAACTTGCAAAAAGTCTCAAATTTTTCTCTCAAGAAATATACCCAGGTTTTCCTAGTAAAATCGTCGACAAAAATAAACATGTACCTTTTTTGTTCGAACGATTCAACCTCAATAGGGTGACATATATCTGTATGTACCAGCTCCAATGGTAGGTTTGCTCTTTTGGCTTTCACAACTGGAAAAGGATCTCGATATTGTTTTCCCACGAGACATCCTTCGCAGGGAAGACCTGGATCTTCAATCAACGACATGACAATCACCATCTTTTTCTGGACCAGTAGTTTCATTCCACGAAAATTTAGATGCCCGAATCGAAGGTGCCATAGCCAACTGCTGTCTTTCGTCATCGCTTGAAAATTCAAGAGATTCTTCGTCTGAAGAGTTAGGGGAAACATCCGGTTATTCGCCATCTATACCGCCGTGATCAACTTTTGTTGACACCTCTGATTGTGCAAACTCCATTTTCAATGTGAACTTTGTGTCCTTTTTCGAAAAGTTGCCCAACACTAAGCAAATTCCAAAAAAGTCCTGGCATAAAGTAAACATCTGTAATAGCGACATTAGTAACGTTTGATTTGATATTAATGTTACATTTGCCCATCACGAGAATTTTTTATTTATTCCGAAGTTGACTTCACCACGACTCGTCTCATCCAACTATGAGAATAACTCCTTGCCAGTCATATGATTGTTGCACCCAGTATCTAGATACCATGTGTTGTTATCCACGATACTCGAGTCATCCTTCGTACATGCCAGTACCATGTACTCTTCAGCGTCGATGGCATGTGCATGTTCCACCAGCTCGTACGTCGCCTTTGCATGACACTTGGATAAAGTCCGAATATGTTGCATTTAAAACACTTCACTTTTGATTTGTCACGTGTTTTAAATTTTTCGGTGAAATTTAAATTTTCACCTCTACCTCGGGCTCCTCCACGACCTCGACTATCTTGATTGCCTCCTCAGCTTGGTTAAGCGATCCAACTTTGCAAAGCTTGCTCGGGAACTGAACCAACGAACTTTTGATTCATTCTTTACTCGTGCGAGTACAATGAACCCATCAACCGCTCCAACGTGAGAGTTAACACATCTTGTCCTTCCTCGATTATGACGACGACGTAATCAAATCTTTCGGTCAAAGACCTTAAGATTTTTTCTACAACACGAACATCTTGAAGTTCTTCACCATTAACCCACAATTGGTTAATGATGGCCTGCACACGATCGAAATAAGCTGATATTGATTCCAAGTCTTTCCTGCGAAGAGACTCAAAATCACCTCGAAAGGTCTGAAGTCGCACCCGCCGGACACGATCATTGCCTTTGTAGGATTTTTGCAATATATCCCAAGCCGTCTTTACAGTTTTCGCACGCTTTATGATCTTTTTTTCAAGACTCCACCAAAGATTCTTTCTCCTCCTTTCTCAAAGCCTTGAATGCTTCGGCATCGTCTACTTCGTTGTAGCCATTTTCAACCAGATTCCACAAGTCTTGCAATTTGAACAGAATCTTCATTTGGACGGACCAGTTGTTGAAATTCTTTCCGTTTAGCTTTGGAAGCTACATTTGATCGGAATTGGTAGATGCCATTTCTTGCTCCGATTCCAATTGTTGGAACCAAAAAATAACAATATGGGTGACCTTTCATAATTTAGAAGCGAGGCACAAAACAAAGATTGGAGGAAGAAATATTTGATTGAACAATAATGATTGATACAACACAAAGCTTATGCCGCTTCAATGGCTTCTAATAATACAAAGACTACTCACTCCCATACTTATAGCAAAACACACTCTGATATCAAAACATTCTCTATGCGCACTGTCTTCAATCTTCAATCTTATTTGATAGACAGAACAAAACAAAAAACAGAAAATAATCCACTCATAAAACACTCTGACAACCCTATCTTCTCTCCATTACAAAAGAAGCACAACAACAAAAGGAGCACTACGATAAAAAAAACAAACAAACAAACAAAAAACAAACACTATGATAGTGCTGCAATTCACAAAACTCCTAAAACAATCTTATACTTATTTAATAGCAAACACTATGAAACTAAGCAGAAATGCTGAAACATCCGCCAAACCATCCATTTGTATTTGTCCCCCACTTCATCAATCATATCCACTTAGATTTGTGGATAACTCAATCTGCCCATCCATCCATTTATGCTTGTCATCCACTTTCATTAATTTAGTATTTGTAACACGCTTTTCTCGCTAGGCCCGTTTCATCAATTTTATTATTTCTAACACGCTTTTCTCACTAGGCTCGCTCCGGCTTCATCAACCAGTATGTTGGAGGGACAAACCGAATGCCTGCCGTGGCTTGATAAGCAAGCTGACAATTCAGTCATATATGTGAACTTGGAGAGCTTGGCTTCGATGGAAGCGGGAGAGTTTGCAGAGATGGCTTGGGGGCTAGCGAACAGCCATTCTTGTAGGTGGTGCGACCTGGCTCTGTTGGAGGCTCAGAGTGGATCGAGCTGTTGCAGGAAGGTTTCAAAGAAGCCACCCGAAAGACAGGCGCGTCGTGAGATAGGCGCGTGGTGAGATGGGCACGGCAGGAGGACGTTTTAGCGCACCGTGCCGTGGGAGGCTTCTGGACCCACTGCGGATGGAATTCTACCTTGGAAAGCGTTTCCGAAGGAGTCCCGATAATATGCCGACCCTGCTTCGGGGACCAGAACGTGAACGCGAGATACCTCTGCGATGTTTGCAGGGTGGGTGTGGAGCCGGAAGGCGACCTAGGCCGGACAGAGACAGAGCAAGCAGTGAGGAGGCTGATGGTGGATGGGGAAGGGGAAGAGATAAGACAGCGAGCCGCACATTTCAAAGACCAAATCGAGTTGAACATCACGAAAGGCGGTTCTTCGCACGCTGCAATGGAGGGAACCGTGAATTTGATCATTTTCTCTCTGACCTGATGATCGATCATCAAACTTTAGAAATTTCAGTAGAAGGAATCCGACTTGTGAGTTCTTTCAACCACGAATCTCATTACCAGTAAAGAGTCAGGACAATACATGTCCATATCAGACACCAGAGGACCAACACTCCCCAATAACTCAGGACAACACGAAACGCACACCAGAACACAGCATACACACGCAGACCCTCAGCTTATGTAATATGTATACACACACAATTCGCAACGAGTACCATAGATTCACAAACTCTCAACCAGAGATGTCGATTGCCTTGACCTCAGGCTTCTTCTCCTCCACCTTGGGGACAGTGACGGTGAGCACTCCGTTCTCCATCGCCGCCTTCACCTGATCCATCCTCGCGTTCTCGGGCAACCTGAACCTCCTCATGAACTTCCCGCTGCTCCTCTCCACCCGGTGCCACGTGTCGTTCTTGTCCTCCTTCTCCACGTTCCTCTCGCCGCTTATCTGGAGCACCCGGTCGTCTTCGATCTCCACCTTGACCTCCTCCTTCTTGAGCCCGGGGAGATCCGCCTTGAACAAGTGGGCTTCTGGGGTCTCCTTCCAGTCGATCCTCGTGTTGACGAAAGCGGTGTTTTCCCGGAGAGATTGCGGGAAATTAGAGGTGGAGAGGGACGAGGAAGGGAAAGGGAAGTCCTTG
Organism: Rhodomyrtus tomentosa; assembly: GCA_028455895.1. NCBI lineage: Eukaryota > Viridiplantae > Streptophyta > Magnoliopsida > Myrtales > Myrtaceae > Rhodomyrtus > Rhodomyrtus tomentosa. The sequence goes on along the minus strand of JAPCWY010000009.1, from coordinate 29,869,411 downwards.
AAGGGGTCCCAGAGGTCGAGAGAGAAAGGGTCGAAGACGTTGCTGCGGCGGCCGCCGAACCAGCTTGGGATGAGCGACATGGTTGGGGGATTACCAGAAAAGAAGTAGAAATGTGAGCGTGAGCCCAGAAAGCGTTTGATGGAATGCTTGGACTAGACAAGAATCGCTAACCGTTGGACGATGTGATTCGGAAGAAGGGGATGGGTGTTAAATAGGAGAGAGAGGAGAATTATCGTACCTTCGCGGTCTTTCGAGGTTTGACAGACGAACGTTCGAGTGGAATGGCGAATCCGGTTGGTGCATCTGGAAACTCCCGACCGGTCCTCGTCCGGATCTTTTCAGCATCCCGGACACCAACGTCCATGATTCGTTCCGACCACACAAAAAAAAAAAAAATCCGAAAGCCTTTATTTGAGCAGTTTGAAACAAAGGCATAAAGTGATATTATAACAGTTTGAACCTCTCAATTCCTTAAATTCGGACCGCCTGAATTGTAAGGTTGGGGCCTAAATTTTTAAAGAAATTTTAGACGATCTATTTTTCACTTTCAAAGACCTAATATCCAAAAAAACCTTTCATTTTAATATTTGTGTCAATTATATCTAAAATAATTTTTTTCTCATAAAAAACTCTCAATTTTTACTTTCATCAGTTCTACCCAAAACTTTTATTTTTCTCTCAATTTTACTGGCCTAGTACAAAAAAAAAACCTTCAACTTTTACTTTTAAAATTGAGACAAAAGTAAAAATTGAGATTTTTTTTTTACTATAGACGGTAGTAAAATTGAAACAAAAATAAAAATTCAGGTTTTTTTGGTATTAAGCCGATAAAATTGTGACAAAAATAAAACTAGAATTGGAACAAAAGTAAAAGTTGATGGTTCGTAAAATTGAGACAAAAGTAAAGGTTGAGGGTTTTTTTTTGTCCCAGGCCGGTAAAATTGGGATAAAAATAAAAATTTAGAATTTTTTTGGTACTAGGTCGGTAAAATTGAGACAAAAATAAAAGCTTTTGGTAGAATTGGGACAAAAGTAAAAATTTGAGATTTTTTTATGAGACAAAAAAAATATTTTGAATATAATTATCACAAATGTTAAAGTTGAATGTTTTTTGAGATATTGGGCCCACTTTCAAATAAATGTATGAAGTTGTCATGGAATCTTAAAAAAAGGCCGGGTAAGGATATTTTCGTTGCTCCTTTTTAAATTATCTTTTTATTTTTTTATTTAAAAAAAAGTTGAGAAAAAAGAAACACTCGGTAGGAGAGGAGCCTCCCACCGCCCAACCAAATAGATGAAGGGGAGCACCATCTTCTCTTCGTTCTTCATCCCGAACTCGAATCGATCAACTAGTTCAAGGTGAGGAGAGATATGAAAAAGAGCAACGACAACGATTCGATGAAGCTCCACCAAAAGATGGTGAAGCGGAATCGGAGGATCCACATGAAGGGCCTGGCGAGCTTTGACCCTGCCGGTTATCAACATTAGAGACTGGGAGTCGGCCATGAGGTGACCCTCACCAGCGGGTGCGAATGAGTAGGAGTTTCATGTTGTACGAGGTCATTAGCATCGAGTAAGAAGGAGCCAAAGTCGTGAGTAGTGAGCACCAGCATTTCTAGCATAGGTAACGAAGTCTTCCACACCCTCTCCCGATTTTGGCACTCAGCCGAGGCACCGATCAACCCCACCGATAGTGGGCTTTTTTCCAAATTAATATTTTTTAAAAAATATTTACCAAATTAGTATTAAAAAAAAATATTTACCGAGCGGCACCCAATTTGCTAGTTGGGCCCCGCTCGGCGGCCCAATTGTCGAACGGGTGGCTCCCATCCCCTAATCATCAATTGGGCCGTCGATTGAGGCCCGAAACAAGGATTTGGGCCCTGCTTGGCGGCCCAATTGCTGAATGGGGCTGAAATTTATTTTTTTTCCTTTTTTTGTCAATGGATTCGTCTCAAAAAATTACGCAAAATCAAAAAAAAAATTATCCCAAATGGACACACAATCGATGAGATATGACTTTCAAAGTATTATTCAACTCATATTTTTAAAATTTTGAAAGAGCATATCTCATCGGATGTCCGTTTGTGATAATTTTTATTTTATTTCGCGTAATTTTTCGAGACGAAATCGTTGACAACAAAGAAAATAACAAATAAATAAATTTCAGCCCCGCTCGGCAATTGGGCAGCCGAGCGGGGCCCAAATCCTTGTTTTGGGCCTCAATCGACAGCCCAATGGAGGGCGGGGCTACCACCCGCTTGGTAATTGGGCCGCTGAGCGGGGCCCACCTAGTGAATTGGGTGCCCCTCAGTGGCTCAATTGCAGAGCGGCACCCAATTTGGTATGTTTTTTAAAAAATATTAATTTGGAAAATATTTTTTAAAGAATGCTAATTTGAAAAATTGCCCACCGATGGTGGGGGCGACAACCACTGGTGGGAGGGGTATGTTTTTTCTTCTTCTTCTTTTTACCGAAGCGAAAGAGCTCGTCTACGTGTGTGTATGTGTTTTTTTAGTTTTAAAAAATAGAAAAAGGAAAAAAAATAAAAATAAAAAACCAAATAAAGCAAAATGACAAAAATGCCCTTGAGATCAAATCTTTTTTGAAATTTTATAGTTATTTCATGCCCTTATTTAAAATAATATTCACTTTAAACTCCAATTTGAAAAAAAAATGAAGGTATTCCAGGCTCTTATTTGGAATTTTCCCCCCAAAAAAATGGTACTCACAAGATTTTGATCCCAAAAAAAAAGAAATCGCCCCACGAGACGATAAAACGAATTCCATTTCTACTATTGATCTAAATTTCCTCTCTTGTTGATTAGATGAAACTTTGTCCCAGTCAATTAAATCTCATGGATCCCAAATCACGAATGCAACTGAAGTTTATTTTCCACCAATCAAAAGATACAATGCGATCAGTTCCTCGTTCCAATATGCATGCGTATATTGGATCCATGAAGTTACAACAATGGAATTTTTAGGGCGCGTTTGGTGGAGTCTTGAAAAATTACAAAATCATTAATAAAAAATCTTTGACATAAAATTCATAAGCAAATACCGTTCGATTAAGTGACTTAATAAGAAGAAAAAAAGGTATGGTGCCTTTTTTTTTTTTTATCGAAAGGGTATGGCTACTTGGAAATGGAGATATTCCATTTTGGAAGCAAATCCGAAAGGCAGTGACAATCAAATCATCAAAGAGGTCGAGCAAGTAATATTTAGGTCGTGCAACTTTGTTCAGCCTCGGCAAGGTGATCCTCAAGGTCACACGACCTTGGGCAACCAACCCGGATCGTCATCCAAGACGGGATTGTCAATCCAAATACATGGCGACCCTTTGCGAAGCATCAACTAGGCAAACCCAGAAAAGAGATCGTCTAAACTTTCCTTAAAATTTTAGGCTCTAAAATTGTAATCCGGACCGTTCGTGTTATGAATGAATGGCCCAGATTATAACCAACAAAAATATATATATAATTCAAAAAAATGCTCATTAAAAATCAGAGGTCTAGGCCGTCCGTCCAAAAATGAACGGCTCGAATTGCAGGGTTAGATGTATAAACTTCTGAAAAAATGTTAAACAATCCGGATCCGGCAAAACCACCCCCTGTGAACCCTGACAAGCAAAACCAAGACCCTCAGCCACCGCTGACGATTGACGAGCCTCGGCCTGCCCGACATTTGGTAGTAAAGCACCCAACGAGCAGCTAGCGGTCGGGTGAAATTGGACCTCGGTGACAAAACCCATGATTGTTGGCCCAGACGCGCTAGCCTAGAGCCCACAGCCGGCAAGCCTCACGCAACCCTCTGCGAAGCGTCAGACAGGGCGACTCAAACCTTGATCTAGACTTCAAAGGGGGAGACCATGAACGTTAATTGTGGAGGCAAAACTGGAATACGAAAATCATTAGTGAGGGCAAAGTCAAAAGAGAGAAAATAATTTATTAACCTTGAAAGTAGCGTTTCGAAAAATGTTGAATGTCAATGCTACGGTGGGACTTGCATTAGGTTAAAAGGAGTTTAGAATTGCTAACTTAATTGAGAATGCTGAAGTGAACGCCTTAATTTTGTCCCAGAGGCGGCTCAAAATGCCTAACCAAACGCACGCTTAACCCTCGTTGTGATATGGTAGTTTCGATAATTTTTTTCCTCTCTCAATTATCCTTTTACCCATGGAAAGAATTTGATAACAACAATAATTTACTAAATTTTAACCCAACCTCATTTTTCCCATTGCACTATCCCCAATTCCATTTTTATGGATCATTTCGATTGACTATCATGACTTCTTCCCACGCCATGAACGTGAAGAAGATGTTTTATGCGACGGTGGTAGGATAATACGCAGATTAAGGTAATAGGGTTGGTTCAACCATGTCACCACAGCCATTACAGAAGTGTCACCTCGGCATTATGAGGATGAGGGATGACCATCTGAGATGGCTGGGTAATGTCGAACGAAAGCCTTCGGATGCCCTGGAGGGCCGATGTGTGAATAAAGATTGGACACATTCGTTTAAAAAGGATGAGGGAAGCCCCAGAAAGATGTGGGAGGAACTGACAGCGGAGGATACCGCCGACCCAACTTGGTGGGATAAGTAGGGTAATAATCAAACGAAGGAATAGCAAGGTGTTTGACATGATGCAGACTTTGAAGCTCTTGCGCTTCCGAGTCCTGCTTTCTCCTATACTGTCTTGGAGTTCTAGACATGCTCTATCAGCTTACGTAAAGTTGCAAGTGTCGGCTGCAATCCACGTGTATGCGATTCTGCGCCGAGACGGCTGTCCCATGAGGCTGATATGGTGATTCTTTTGAGAAGGTTACAAGCACCCTCATGTTAAAAACCAAGTTAATAATCGCTTCGTCTAACGTGAATAACGAGCTTCTGGCGACGTCAGCAGCAGCAGGGTACTTCAACACCATCAGACGGGAGGAGCCGTCTTCAGCAGAATGCTTAAATTCTGCATAGAGATAAAGAGCAAGGCTCTGGGACAGAAGTCGGACTAACTGGAAGTCCCGGGTGTCCTGGGTGAAGGAAGCTATAGCTGCCAGAGAAGAGGATTATTCTCTGCTTACTTTACCGTAAGATTGAGCAAAGCCAGACATGAAAGGAAACAAAATTTCAGGCATCCTCGTGCATTTTTGTTTCCTCGACACGTCTCACTGAACGAAAGCCGCTTTCCTGTAATTCCGTCGCACTTCAATAGGGTAATCAGTTTTACTGTCCAGGCAAGAAAGACAGAAGTCTCCATCGGTCTTCTTACCATGTCTATGACCCACTACTGAATATAAGACCTTTCGTATGTTCAGTTGATCCGGGACCGAGGCTCTGGCTGTAGTCGGATCAGAGAAATGAAGGAACAAGGACAGAGACGCAATCATAGGTTGGTGCTTTTCACAATGTCCCTTTCAAGGACCCGTAACCCCGATGCCCAATTCGGGTCAGCCCCGCATTCCAAGGGCTTGCTTCTCCATCGTATAATAGCTCACGCTCAATTCGATCACATCCCGATTCTTCCGGTTTCCCCAATATTATCTTCAAGTCTATAATGTCAATAGGAAGGAGTGGCCGATGACAAAATCTGTTGCGTGATTATGATTAGTTGATGTACTTCACAGAAGCCGCTGCTCATCCTCTGAAGCTTTCCTAGAATGGCTTTGCGATCAACTAGTATCGGCATCCTGCTGCTTTTCTCTGAATTCCCTCGGCTCCAAAAGAATGTTTATCTTCCCTTGAAAAGGTATCTTCGATCCTCAGATATTAATATACACAAGAAACTCTCTGATATTAATATGGGCAGTAAATTATTCGTTACCTCAAGTGATGACACCAAAGAAACGCCTCAGTGATGTAGCGTGATGGTAATCGCACTATAAGTCCAGACGAATCAAAGGTTATTGATTGGATGTGAGGGATGTGCTTTCTTTGGTCATACTTTGCTAAACTGTATGATCGTGTATTCTCGTATACATGTCGAGCAATCCCAATGGGAAGAAAAGTATGTTTACATTGTATGAAATAGGAATAAAAGGAGTCTCTCTGTTGTTTTGACTTACTGGAATATTCAAATCTTGGACTGGTTTTTGTGTTGTCTATAAGAGCACAATCGAGTTGAAGCAATACATTGCGCGCTGCATTGCTTTTACACTTCATATCCAACGTCGAAAGATCCTGTTCCAGGTGCTTATCCCCGAGATGCAAGGACTTGCCCATTTTTACCTGGCGATTTACATACAACCCATGATGATGTTAGCAGCTATGGTGATCGTTATTTCCGCATCTTCAGGCATTCTTTGGAACAGACAGTTACAAGGACCAACTCCAGAAACAATACTGAACACTGTTTTTCTTGCAAGGCTCACTGCACAAAGTTGCTCCGGCTTCACCAACCAGCATATTCGGAGGAAGAAACCGGTTGCCTGCTGTGGCTTGATAAGCAAGCTAACAGTTCAGTCATATATGTGAGCTTAGGAAGCTTGGCTTCAATGGATCAGGAAGAGTCTGCAGAAACAGCTTGGGGGCTGGCGAACAGCAGTCGCCCATTCTTGTGGGTGGTCCGACCTGGCTCGGTCAGAGGCTCGGAAGAGTGGATCGAACTGTTAGCAGAATGGTTCGAAGAAGCCATCGAAGAAACTGCCCGTGACGTGAGATGGGCTCCGACGGAGGAATTCTCAGCACACGTTTCCATGGAAGGCTTTTGGACCCATTGCTGATGGAATCCGGACCTTTGAAAGCATTCCTGAGGGAATCCCACTAAAATGTTTGGAGGGTATAACTGGAGTTGGAAGGCGATCTAAAGCAGAAAGAAATAGAGCAAGCAGACCGTTGACGGGGAAGGGAAAGAGCTGAGGCCGAAAGCCGCAGCTTTCAAAGTAGCAAATCGAGCCAAGCATCAGGAAAGATGCTTGTTCACACACCCCACCGCAAGAACTGATGAGCTTTATCATTTTCTAGCTGATCTCATGATGATCGCACGAAATTAAAAACCTTGTGGGGAAATCTGGTCTTGCTATCTAACAAATCAGCGGAAGGGTGCAGCTCACGCGGAGCATGATGATCTCAAACCTGATTTCATCACAGTAGTTTTCAGCTTCTCTCGATGCATTTTGCAGGTACCATCAAACCCAATTGAAAAGATGAACCCAATTTGCACAGTACATCACTTGCACTTCCGAGGAATCCTTCCAAGAAATCGAATTCGATCATCGCCAAAAAAACGAACTACCTGAACTCCCATCGGGCAAAGCAGCATAAGAAAGCCGCGAAGCAGAAAAAGGCAAAGACAAAACAATCGAAAGACTCGTGGAGATTACGATGTCGTATAAAACAGAGGTTAGGAAATCACAACATCAGATCTCATTACCAGTAAAGTCACAGACTCGCAAAAGTTACGATACCTCGCCATATCGGACACAAGAGGACCGAGACTCCCAACTCAGAACACACGAAGCCAAAAGCCACACACAAGACAGCATAATACACACAGACGCTCGCTCTATACGTATATACATACACACAAGTCGCAACCAGGACCACACATAATTCACCAACACTCAACCGGAGATCTCGATGGCCTTGACCTCAGGCTTCTTCTCCTCCACCTTGGGCACAGTGACGGTGAGCACTCCGTTCTCCATTGCCGCCTTCACCTGATCCATCCTCGCGTTCTCGGGCAACCTGAACCTCCTCATGAACCTCCCGCTGCTCCTCTCCACCCGGTGCCACGTGTCGTTCTTGTCCTCCTTCTCCACGTTCCTCTCGCCGCTTATCTGGAGCACCCGGTCGTCTTCGATCTCCACCTTGACCTCCTCCTTCTTGAGCCCGGGGAGATCCGCCTTGAACACGTGGGCCTCCGGGGTCTCCTTCCAGTCGATCCTCGTGTTCACGAAAGCGGTGTTCTCCCGGAATGTCTGGGGGAAATTAGAGGAAGTGAGGGATGAGGAGGGGAAAGGGAAGTCCTTGAAGGGGTCCCAGAGGTCGAGGGAGAAAGGGTCGAAGACGTTGCTGCGACGGCCGCCAAACCAGCTTGGGACGAGCGACATGGCTGCTGGGTTACCTGTGAAAGACTGGGTCGAGAAAGTGTCTAATAGAATGCCTGAACAAAACAAGAATTGCTGCCTTTCGATGACGTGAAGGTGAAGAGGAGTGATTGGATATTAAATAGGCAAAGAGGAGCATTCTCGCACCTTCGCGGCCTTTCGAGGTTTCGATCGACGGAATGTTCGAGCGAAATGGCGAACCTGACATCTGGAAACTGTGGATTGGGCCACGTCATTAACACCGCAACCCCAATATATATATATATATAATAAATTTAATTCAAATTATTTTTTTTATTAACATCGCAACCTCAAAATACATATATAATAAATTTACTTCAAATTATTTTTTTTACTACAAAAAAATCTCAAACAGATAATATGTGATAAATTTATCATAAATTGATACACTTACGATAAATTTATTTTTTGTTAGTTTTCATTCACTTAAATCACATAAGCTCATTTGGTGAATCGAATCTAGGACAAGTGCATCTAACTACACAATACTAAGTGCGCCCTAACCAACTGAGCTACCCATAGGTGGATTACTTTTTGTTAATTTTCATTAAATTTAACTATCAAATTGTTGAGTTAGATGATACATGGCAATTGTGTCTATTTGTCATAAGTGTATCAATTTAGAATTTTTCATAGTATTAATCTAATTTATCGAATGATAAATTTGTCACAAGTGTATAAGTTCGGGATTTTTCGTGGTAAAAAAAATTAATTTATGATAAATTTATCACAAGTATACCGATTTGAGATTTTTCGTGATCAAAAAAATAATTTATGGTAAATTTATCACGGGTGTACCAATTTGAGAGTTTTCGTGGTATTAACTCTTTATATTAATTTCAATTAAAACTAGCCTTTGACCAAAAAAATAATTAATTAATTAAAATTGGCCTTCGACTAATTACAGCTGCAGCGACAATTAGCTTGGCTAATAGTGGCTAGCGTGTGTTTCGCCCATTATGATCGCTTGGGATGTCCCACCACTAGGATGAATTAAACTGAATACGGATGGAGCGTCCAAAGATAATCCTGGACTTACAGGAGCCGAATGGCTATTCCAAAATGAATTGGGCGACTAGCTTGGCAATTTTGCCTCATTTCTTGGCATATATTCGTCCTCACAAGCTGAATTATGAGCGGTATGATTGGGACTTACCATAGCAAAAGAACATAATTTTAATAAACCCGTCATCAAGATGAACTCCAAAATTATCACCCAACTTGTCAACCAAGAGAGTATAGCATATGCGACGGGGCCAATACTACTTAAAGATATTCAAAGACTCTTGGGATCATTTTCTGCGTTCAAAATTCGCAACATCTTTCGAGAAGGCAATCGACCTGAGGATGAGGTTGCAAATATTGGCGTAGCGAGGCGGTTAAATACCACATTCTATTTACAACCTCCAAGGGAATTATCTCATGTTTTATTTAGTGATAAAGTTGGGATTGTTGATTTTAGAATATAGTTTACATTAGTTTGTACCTTCTGTTTACCAAAAAAGTTGGCCTTCGACTGCAAAAATATTGAATCGATTAATGAATTCTATTGTAGCATCACCCTAGTTTTCCTCTGTTTTTTTGTTAGAGAAAACTTCATGCAATCGATTTTTCAAATTACGTGTTCATCGTTCCACCAATTAAAAGATACGATTAGTGGAATTTATATTCATTATGCCAATGCGTGCCGTAATGGGCCGATGGCATGGGCTTTTTAACCCCTGTCGTGAGAAGTCATTTTCAATTAAATGGTGGTATTATATGTTTTTTATGTTCGAATTGTCCTTTCATATATTGGAAAATCCAATTGCGATTATCAATATTAAGGTTTAACCAAGATTATCAATATTAAGGTTTAACCAAACATCATTCTCCCCATTGCCGGGAAGGGCCGACTATGGTGAGGCAATGATCTGTGGGGATCATCGGGCCACCATAGCGAGCAAGCCCTAGCCTATGACCGGCAAGCTTTGCCCGAATGTAAAGCCCTCGCCGCCTAGATCCAATTATTACTTTATTGTTTCATATGAAAAAATTTGTATAAGAATTACAGTTGGACGAAAACTATGACGTTTTGCCATTCCATCGCCACGCAGGAAAAAGAAACTTTTAGAAAAAACCATGCCAGCATGTTTCGTTAGCCAAGTTGGACGAAGTTAATGAGAGAATTACATATATTTAACAAGTTTTATAATTTGATTGTATTTTTATAAGTTTTAGGACTCAATTGCACTTTTATAACAAGCTTTAAACTTCTAGTACATATATCCCAAAATATATTGTTAGGAAAGATATTGATTCAGCCATTTGCATAGATGTACAAGTCAACAAAAATATATTAGATCCATAAGGATAACTTGCTAAGTCATTTTAATTAGACTTGTCAAAGTACATTTTATCTTTGGCCATTAGAATATAATTTAGGATAGAATATGTTTTATCCTATCATGTGTTTGGTAGTTGTCCAGTATAAGCTAAATGGGGATATAGTCGGGATAAAAAAAATCCTAAGAGAGGGGTGAGACAGGCAATGATAGCATTTCTCAAGAGAGCAGGCACAATGAAAATCATATTTTTCTCACAACCACCGACTCTCCTCTGCGTGGGTCACCTCTCTGCGGCACCGGGCCGCCTCTTCTGAGGCAGTGATCGTCAATGTGGCCGCCTCTCTAGTGGTGCCAGGCTGGAGTCTCTGACTGCAAAGCAGGGTTTCTCAACGATCTTATTCTTTAATCGATTATCTGGCGTGATATGAGATCATGTCCCTTCATTCTTTAAATCTTGAACCTTTCCAATATCTGAAAAGGGTCTCAACATGTTATGAAGAACTCCAGATTGATCATCGACTTTTAAGGCAACTCTTTTGGATGATCTGCATGAGTGCATCTTCAACTTGTGAAAACGACAAATAATTAGATTGTCCAGCAATTATCTACTCATTCAACAAGACAACGAGCAAGGCCGCAGGTCATTCTCAAGGGATTCGACTTGAAATCAAGATCCTTGATTCTATAGAGTATGCTCTGTTAATGTTGTGCCTGAACTTAAATGTCACAAATTTCTGCTCAACGATAACGCACTCGTCAAAATTCATCACTGAATAATTTTTAAAGCATCATGATATTTTCGCGAAGTAGAGTCAATCAGTCTCATCTTGCCTCTACTTATCTAACTCTAAATCCGTCGTTCGTCAAATAGTAAATAGGATATGACAAAATCCTCATATTTATTATCCTCCGGCCGCCCCCATCGATCGCCCCCCAAAGTCGCCGATCGCAGCAGCCGGTCTTGCCTCTACTTATCTGACTCTAAATCCGTCGTTCGTCAAATAGTAAATAGGATATGACAAAATCCTCATATTTATTATCCTCCGGCCGCCCCCATCGGTCGCCCCCCCAAGTCGATGGTCGCAGCAGCCGGTCGTCGGCCACCGCCTGATACTGGCGGCGAAAAAAAAATTTTTTTTTTTACTTACCAAACGCGTTTTTGATCCCAAAAATTGTAGCCGAAAACAGAAATATAAAAAAGTGTTTATGTTCAAAAAATGCTCCCAATAACAGAAACACTACCATATGCAACCTTAATGAAACATACTTCATTAAATTTGTCAAAACGCGATTGAATTGGATGGAAGATGAGTGATATTCAGAATAAAAGAGTGTCGATATTGAATATATTGTCATTTAGGCTCCATTCATTTTGCGAAAAATAATTTTTAAAAAAATGATTTTCAGGTTTTTCCAGCATTTTATCCACGAAAAATGAACTTGTCAATGACAACATATTTCACCAATAGGCACTTGATTTGATAATACACTGATTTGTCCAGTATTAGTACATGAAATGATTTCTTTCACATCTGAATCTGACACAATTCTATTAGGGTTACACAAAGATTTAAGGTCATCTCTTCAATTTACTCTCCATTTCCTTTCGAGTGGGAAAATGATTTCCTCTTTATTTTCCATCGTTTTTTTTTCACCCAAACTAAAGTTGCGTTTGGTTCAGCTTTGGGGAAATGCAAAGCAATTTTGTCAATGAGATTTGAGTGAAGGTGTATATGGTGAAAGCAGTGTTGTTTGCATGACTTATTTTTGTATATATTTTGCAAAGCAACTTTGCAATGAAATAAAAAATTTAAAGCAATCCTGTGTTGGAGAAGAACCACTCCAACTTCGATCGAGTACAAGCGCATGAAAAATGGCGTCTTGGAGTCTATCTTGTGACGAGAAACACAGCGCCCAAGACCCGCACCAGTCACCACCACTCCTCATCGCCAGGTGAGGAGACACCGAGGTCGAAGGGCCAAATCTGGGTCACTCGACCCTCACTTGACCTCGACCCACGACAGCTCAGGCGAAGACGGCGACTCCGGCGAAAAACAACGGCTCGACGGGCGACGATCCTCGATCTCAACCTTGGCGACAGGCAACCTCAACCTCGCCCTCAACAACGAACCAGCAAGCACAAGGAAGAACGAATGGAGCAAGATGAACACTAATTTTTTTTGGGCCAAAAGTGGAAACACGATTATCACTGAGGGCAATATTGGAAAAAAAAACATTAAATCCTCGCAATAGCATTTAGAAAATGCTTCAAAGCCCAAATACATCCCCAGCATTTAATCAATGCGTCCCACAAACACTTGCCAGCCAAACATCTTATATTTTCTCCCGGGGGATCGAAGTTCCTTGGAAAGCTCACAACCAGGCTTTCCTCCTACACTCCTTTTGATTTCTTTTATTTTTACTTTTAAAAATCAAGTTTGTAATTAATTTTTTTTCTTTTTTTTCCTTTTTTTTTTCTCCTTTAGCAAGTCAATGCATTGACCAGGTGAGCAACGAGCTCGATCATCGTCGGACTTAGGCAAGCAATGCTTGCCAATGGCCAGTGACAGAAGAAAAGGAAAAAAAAAAAGCTCAATTTTTTTTTCTAAAGGAAAAAGTTAAAAGATAATTAAATGGAGTGCATGGAGGAAAATTAAATCAAAATTTTTATAATAAACAATGAAATTTTGTTATTTTATTTTCAGGTTTTAGCTAAATATTGAAAAAATATTATTATTTTTCTCAAAAATGACTTTTGAGAACATCACTTTTTTCGCAAAACGGACAAAGCTTTAAAGAAAATCATGTATTTGGACTTGAGGATAAAAATGTACTCATAGTTAAGGAGAGATGTGGAAAAAAAAAATCCTAAACCAATTACATTAATGCCAATTCAGTTATAAACTTTTTTTTCTGCCATTTGAATCATAAACCTTATACATTGGAGCCAATTAATTCCTAAATTTTTTATTGATATCAATCCAATCCTAAACCTTTTACATTTGCGTCAATTCAATCATAAATCTTTTATATTTATGCCAATTGAGTTAATCTTATCAATTTTAGCTGAAAATTGCCGACGTTAATGTCGATTTTCCTATGTGGCATAGCTAGCGTTGACTTGAATATTTTTTTTATATTATTATAATATTTTTAAATAATTTGTTTAAGCATTCTTTGAAAATAAAAATAAAAATATATTCACTTTAGTGCCGGTCATGCTATATAGGACAATTGACGTCCATGTTAGTAATTTCCGATCAAAATTGATCGAATTGACTTAATTGGCATAGATACAAATGATTTTGACTAAATCGGCACTATTGCAAAAAGGTTTATAACCGAATTGGACTCAATAAAAGATTTAAGACTGAATTAGCATCAAAATAAGGTTCAAGAATTTATTTATTTTTTTGGACACTTTTATAATAGTTAAGTATAAAAGAAAATGCCCATTATGACCTTTTCCAGCCAAAAGATGACGGACGATGCTACTGAGAACATTGATGTGAGGCGCCGACATGACATACCTTATTGTTAGGGATTGCAATAGAGTTAATGAGTATGAAATAAAAGAAAAATAATTTCTATCGAGAGAAAAAAAAATTACTTTCTACGATGGATAGATACATGACCTGTGGACGAACTAGGCTCATATTATGATATGACGAGGGTGGAAAGTAACCGCCCGGGGTAAGAGCGATGCGGCTCCAACGGTAGGATTGAATCAGGTCAGACGTAGAACAAAGGGAGTATTTACGGGACGGCACGTACCCAATTACTCACGAGGACCTCATTTCCTTTAAGTAAGAGAGTCCACGACGATTTGCAAAGCCGAACACCCACCTCGAAAATAATCGCAACCCTTTCGTGATTACTTTTGGGTCGCTCAGCTTGGGCTTGGCCCACGAGCCGAATTGTTGCGCTACGCTACGTCTCTCACCGGCACAAAAAATGCTGATAATGCTCGGTCGGGATGGATCATGAACGATGAACTAATTGTCTCAATTATTGTACTCCTTTGCATAATTGACCCGGCCACGAATGGCGCTGCAACAGTATCTTACATTAGTGACCCGTCTTATCGTTCACATTTCATACATGTCCGAATCAACAAAGACAAGTGATGACGTTGATTATTGATTTATATATATATATATATATATATATATATATATATATATATATGTATAGGGTACCGCCAAAGAGAAGGGTCATTTTTTTTTTATTTTTTTCCTGTCATCTCATCTTTTTCTTTTTCTTTTGCCTCCCCAACTGTTAAGTTCTTCTTTGTCTAATTGCGAACGTACCATACTCGATACTACTACTCCTACAAAGTCAATTGCTGATTACGCTTTCAAATTTTTTTATAAAAAGAAAAGGCCAAAAAGGTTGTATACACAGCACGTCCAATCTCAAACGTGAATTTTTTTTCGATTAGTGTGACGAAAATATGAAACTGATACACATTAATTTCATGACTACTAAAAAATCTCAAATTATTGTACCTATAATAAATTTACATCCGTTAATTTTCGTAAAATTTTACCATCAAATTACTGAGTTATATGACACGTTGCAGTTGACGGGTATACCACTTTGAGATTTTTACCATCCCCTTGTCAAAAATATATCGGTTTAGAGTTCTTGGTAGTATAAACTAGAGGTGTGCAATCGAGCCAAGTTTATCTGGAACTCGGATCGACCCACTCGAAAAATAAGGTCGAAAATCGGTTCCTGTTCAAATTGTCCGGAACCAGTTGAAACCGATCTGATTTTCAATTCTAGGTGAAGACCCACCCAAACCAATTTTAAAACTGGTTTGTAGGTACTGCTTAAAAAAAAAAAAAAACTGTCTCGCTTGCTAACCTTGCCTCACCTCCTCTGTTTCGTGTTTCACAACCCCATCTCATCTCTCTCTCTCTCTCTCTCTCTCTCTCTCTCTCTCTCTCTCTCTCGTTGTCACCACAATCGGATCATTTAATCGATACTCGTATTATTTAGATGAAAAAAATGAAATCAGAAAAATAAACAAAAGTTAAACAGGTTCTCGGGTAGACCTTAGAATCGAATAGAGAAATAGGGTTGGTTCCAAAACAGATTCCGGGACAAACAGGTTAGGTTCTCGATTCCAAAAATTGGGAACCAGATATAATAGGGTTGATTTCAGGGTCTATGTCTGGACCCTACCCACTCGACCCATGCTCACCCTTAGTATAAACTCAATTTAACGAAAAATAGTAGATGATAAATCTGTCATAAGGTGTACCGATTTGAGATTTTTTGTAGTTAAAAAATTAGTCTTGAGTAAATTTATCGCAAATGTACCACTTTAAGATTTTTTTTATGATTAAAAAATTAATTTAGATAAATTTAACATAAATGTAACAGTTTGAGAATTGTCATGATATTAACCCCCAAAAATTTCATGACCCTTCTGCTTAATTTTTCTTGGAACCACGCAGCAATAATATTTGTCATTTCAACATTTTACCGAGAAAAGCAGCATGTCATAAGGAGTGCTCCTTGACCATTGGCTTGAGGATCAACCCCAATTATGGTGGCTTAGCCAAGAAAGCTATAATCATGAAGCCCGTTTCAGGTAGATCACATTTTTCAAAAGTGATATTATGAATAACCATATAAAGTAGTGATTATTTAGAATAGATCTGACCTATGATGACATCACAGTTCACAATGTCTAACCAATTCAATATGGGACTTTTTTGGGGTAACTTCCTCATTTAAACCACTAATGTTCTCATTAGCGTTGGCGTATACTTGTATTGAAAAGATAAGAATTCACGTTTCTTGTGAATCTAATTCATTGAAATTTCGTCTAGTAAAACGAAAGAATTATAAATTTCTAAAATAATAGATAGGAATACTGCAAATAAAGCCACTGCGACACCCATCAATGGAGTAATTCCTCATTCGGGAGCTACTTTACCATATTCTGAATTCAATGGTTTCAATAAATCCCTTACAATAATTCTTCTTTGTCCAGATCTAGAACTACCCTCAACGATTTGCATAGCCACAAATCCTAGTTTGTATTCATTGAAATATGTTGACTTTGTATTCCATTCCGTTGTAAATAAACGATCTTATCATAGATCTATTTTGGTCTTGAAATTATATAATAATGGAGACAACAACCCTAGTTGCCATCTCTATATCTAGTTTAATTGTAAGTTTTATTGGGTACACCTTATATATTGCTTTTGGGCAACCCTCTCAACAATTAAGAGATTCATTCGAAGAACACGGAGACTAGTTGAAGAAATGAGACTCCCAACTCCCTCCGTTCAACTTGTGACCTGGCCCTTTTTTTTTTTTAACCTCTCATCATATTAGAAGTATGTTAGAAACCGCATATTGTCCGAGCTATCTCAAGTTCTCAACCTAGTGATCACTTTCTGCTTTCTTCATATCATGTGCGAGTCTAGTCCATCCACAATCCATAAATTAACTAGATGTGGTCGGTAGTCTTGCTCTTATACCATTTGTAACCATCTGGCTCGGTGAACAACCAGGCGAGATGCTGGCCATATAAAGGTAGATCTTACTTGTGAATAGCATCGTAAGGCATCGTTCATTGGACGAGAGATCTGGAGTGTCACAGACACATTTATTGTCTAGAGTTTGAAGGTTAGCACATTAAAACAAAGATAAAATGACTCGTGTTTAAATTTGAAGAGGGAAAAGACTATAGAAGAAAAAAAAAGGACAATTTTTTTTTTAATGGAAGATAAAGGTGAATTACAAATAATTTTGCCACCGACCAAGTTAAGGGGGAAAAGGTAAATAATAATTCGTTCATATAAAATGAAACACCAATATCATATGATTGGGTAATCTTTTTCATGTGAATCTGTGAATGTGAATCATCAATTAGCGTATAATAAAAGTTGGGATGCGAACTTTTGATCCGTCGTGTAATGATGAGACGCTCGTCCTCAATCCTCCCCTTTGTTTGGTAGGAAAAGCTGCTCCCATGCTTTTCAACTTACATTTCCTTTTCGACCACAAAAAAAAAATATATATATATATATATATATTAAAAAAATTTGCATTTCCGTTTTTGCCCCCCATTGCCCCTCCCTTTTCGAGTCTTTTTTAACGCTGAAAGCGACGGGCTGTAGCCTTCTTTTGGATCATGGCTTCGCGGGCGCGTCTTAAAAGCTTTGCTTCTTTTTATATTTTGTTGGGGAAAGCTCTTGGGTTTACTTTTACTTTATTTGAGGTTATGATGACGTTTTGGACATTTTAAATGTCGAGATTTGCATCATGATCCGTGGAGATGATTGTAGATAATGTAATATTATAGCAAAAAATGTCGCGAAAATCCTAAACTATGATTATTACGGCACATTTACCTAACTACATATTTGATTGCACAAAAATTCCCAAACTCGTACCCCGTGGGACACGTGTGCTCAAAACTCTTTTTTTTTTTTTTTTTGTGACGCAAAAAAATCCAAAACCTATACCCATATGGCACATTCATCCCAAATTAATTTTTTGCATACAAATTTCCAAGCACGTTTATCCCAATTTTCGTTGTAAATGTGTCACATGAAGATAAGTTTATGATTATTTTACGTCAGAGGAAAAAAATTCCGGGATAAAATGCCACATTGGTATGATTTTGGAGCTTTTTGTATTGCAATAAAAAAAAATCAGGATAAACGCATCGTGCATAGTTGAGGGGGTTTTTTTTTGTGATTTTTTTCTCCATAATTATAGGAATGGAATGGAAAAGGAAAGAAGGGAGTAGCAGAGATCGGAGGAGATAAATTCAAAGTATGTCGTGTAAATCCCTTTTCATATAACAAGTGATATCCGACCCTTTCAAACCGGCTACTCGCATGATTGCACAGGAACCGGATGTGTCCATCTTCATCTATAATATTAGGCTGCATGGCCCTCGAAATTATTTCGAGCGAGGGACGTCGTGATTTGAGCGTGTGACCCTATCGTGCCGCTTTCGATCCAAATTTAGGTCACGGCTTTCCGATGATGCCTATTTTCGCATGCCTGCGCTTTGTCACGTAAAAACAAATCCGAAAGATGAAAATCAACACTCTATATATGCCGAACTAGCAATTGGGTACTTCTTTTCGGAACTCTCTTTACACTATTTCATCTGCTTTTTATATTCATAATATCGTGACCATGGAATCCGATGTCCGTTTGATGAAACTTTGGCAAGCTATAGGTCGCATGATTAGGCCTCCCTGCATAGGAAACGTCAATAATTGGAACTAAAGTTCTCGCAAAAAAAGCAAAAAATAAGTTTGACTGTGCCTTCGCAAAATTATTGAGGCCGGCGCAACATTCACAAAAGAGACAAGTTAGCACGCTACACCCATCCGGATAAAATTTTAAAATTTTTTGCAATATAAATTCGGTTTGCATCTTGTTTTTTTTTTTTAAATCCAAAAACTATCCTAAACATTTTGTAATATAATCACCGACGCGTAGACTTTTTTTTCGGGATAGACTAGCACAACAACCCACAGCCATGATCCCCTACTTAAATCACAAGGCTCATCTGGGGAATCGAATATGGAAACAGTACGCCTAATCACACAATTTTCAAGTGCATTCTAACTAACTGATTTATCCATGATTGGGTATCGACACGTTGACTTTAATATATAATTTATCCTAAAAAATAAAATAGCGACTCTAGATTATCCAAAGAAACCAATTTGTTCATCAAAGGAAAATGTCATATTGAGGCTACTTGCAGAGAATCATAGATAGAATCACGCAACAAAAAAAAATTAAATTAAATAAAAAAATTCATCCGTGTTTACGAAAAATTGTATGATTTTAGAATATATATATATTAAAATGATTGCTTATATCACTTCTATAAATTATATGCGTAAAATCTGATGTCCTAATTTTGCATTAGGCGTTTTTCAATTTAAGAAACTTTACGATAGATAATTATAATAGTTGATTTGATTCTTAATTCCTTATTTTAGATTATCTTTAAGTTATTCTAATTCCTAAAGGAGTCTTATTTATACAAGGACACCTTTGTAATCTTTACAATATCATTCAATCAAATTTCAAAATTACATTGGAATTTTTTTCAGGCAATTGCTTCTCTACGTCAAAATCATTTTCATCATTGATGTGAGATTTTGTGTGACTATTGCCAATTGTTCTAAAAATTTAAGATTATTACTTCACTTCACATTCAGTCTGTTTTTTTTTTTTTGCATGGCATTAAGTGTAAACATATTTAATTAAGAAGCTCAATGAGATCTGAAAAGATTTGAATTCAGGAGCCGATCACCTAGCTTCGCACCCATTGCCAGATTATGAGCCACTCAGAACTGATTTTCCCGGTGAAGAGATCCCAGCTCTGATTTTCACAAGAGGTTTTGTGGATCATCATCAGCTGTTCTAAAAAATTCAATCATTTATGCATACTTTAACATTTAAATACTTCCTCAGATGACGGATATGTCTAAATATAAATTAATATCAATAATGTTTTATTTATTTATTTATTTTAATCAACACAAAATAAAGAATCGGACAACTATAAAGGACAAACGATCACCTGAAAACGCTGGGTTACATTATTTTGATGGATCTCCCAACCTTCGCAGCTCAACTCCCCCAGCTCAACTCCCCCATCATCATCCCACGAACCGACGGACATAACTCACATGAAATCCCCTCAGTGGGCCCCCCCACCACCACCGCCTAAAGACCTGATCAGAAGAACCTCGGACCCCACCACACATTAAACCTCTTCACATCAAAAGTTTTACCTTGAAAGAACCCCTCCCCCGCCACATCCCCCATTAAAGAAAATATAAAACACTGTTAATTAAGTTGGCAATGTGGGCCCCGAGAGATACTGCCCTGCGTTCTCTCGACGTGACGTCCGGATACGATATTGGTCACCCTTGAGTCCCAGATCTCGTAACATGCGCCTTCTGATGAGATTACTCCCCCCTTCCCGCCCTCGTCTTTGAGTCAACGCCCTGCGCACTGCGCTGTGCGCAGAGTGATAAAAGAGAAAATATTCGTAAACGTCTACGATTGATTTCAATCAATCGGTCACAGTACAAAAACTACACGAAAATTTCCATAAAGATCCACTATGAATCTCATATATTTCCAAAATATAATTTCTTAAAAAAGAAATTCGGGATTGAAAATCTTAAAAATTATCACGAAATTATAAATAAATTTTAAAATTCAAAAAAAAAAAACAAAGTCTTAAAATTTATCTTAAATGTGCAGTCAAATCTTAAAATTTATCATAAAAATGTAATCGAATCCTAAAACTTTTGAAGTGTGCAAATAAGTTATAAAACTTATCATCAAAATGCAATTGAATTTTCAAAACACAAAAGACTTGATTTCAGCCGTTTGATAAGTAAGGATTTGATTGCATTTTTTTTAAAGTTTTTGAACTCAATTACAATTTCATGATAAGTTTTAGGTCTTCGAACACATTGATCCCTTAAATAAATTTAACTTGCACAATATTTATTTATGAAAAAAAAATACTACCCGTGTGCACGCACACATCGTGTATAATCACGATGACATGTTTAATTCAACATTTCATCTCAGCGCTATGAAAAAAAAATGCATGGTAGTAATTTATTTCTTCACATGAGCATCGTGGATTTACAAAATGCCTACGCAAACAAAACAAGTTATGCCAGCACGAAAGGGAAAAAAATTTGAAAGGTAATGTAAGTTTATTTTTCGAGAATTCTATCCAACTTAATATGAATATTGCATAAATGCCAACTTTCGAGTTTGGTGTCAATCCTTGTGTCCGTAAGTAACTCTAAGTTTGTGAAGCAGTCGATCGACGAATACGTCATGCCAAAAATTATTTTAGGCTATATATGGTAATATTTCTATTCTCAAGAACATATTTGAAACAGAAACAGTTTTTTGTGTTTCTGTTATCGTATACGATTTTTGAGAATAGAAACGCTTTTGGTAAGTATAAAAAAATAACTTCTTTTGCCGCTCCTAGCGGGCGGCGACCGATGGCTGGCGGCGTCACGAGCGGCGACCAGCGACCGGCGACGTCGGTCGGGTACTGCGACGACGGTGGGTGGTGATTTCAAAAATATTTTAAAATTCATAAACAAGTTCATAAACAAGTGTTTTTATTTCTTCAAAATTATTATGAACAAAAGTGAAACGTTTTTTTATCATACGCATTTATGTTTCGAAATTTTTTCAAAAATACTTTCGGAATAGAAATAATTACCCTTGAATATTTTTGGAGTATTATCGTGTGCAGCCTTAGAGTTTGAGACAAAATAGGGAAATTGAGCGAAGAATGGATAATTTATCTTGCAGAAAAATTATGTTCTAGTCAATTTTGAATTGCTAAAATGGTAAAAAAGTAACCATTTTATTCTTTGAGTAATTATTTTTTGTTTGGCGTGATGTTCCTTAAGAAGAATTTGTCACGGGAGCTAAAATATTTGCGTGACGAGTAGTTTAAGAGAGACAAGAGAGAGACAGAGAGAGTAAAAAAAAGAGTACGGTGGAACAAAAAACAAACTTGCAAAGCTACAGATCACAGTGTCAGCTGAAGAGCTCCGCCACACGAACACGGGACTGTTTCTCTCTCTCTCTCTCTCTCTTACATCCTTCTCGCACGGTCGCACCCAAAAGTTCGTGCGTCTGTGTGAAACTTTTCTTCAGCTTATATTTTGGACATTCTCTCAGGATCTTGCTTTGGAGTTCGGGAGGGGGGAGAAAAAAGCGGAGGTGTGGGATTACGATTACGAGGCCGACTGAGGCTGAGGTGGGATCTCTCTCTCTCGTTGCTCTGCGAGTTTGCAGTTGGGCTCAGTCCGACCACCGACACGTCTCGCTCCGTTTTCAACCCGGTGTGACCGTCGTCAATGGCGGGTCTTGACGCCGGAAGTTCCGAATCTCGGATGGGTACGCGCCGCTTCTCTTTCTCGAGCGAGATATGTCCGGTTTGGTTTCGGTTTGTTTCCTGGGAAATGTTCTTTTCTCTCCCTCTTCTCACCGTAAAACGCGTTTTCCCAATCTTCCAAGTGCCTCTGTGTTTCGTATTTTTGGAGTTGCGTGCGGTAATGTCAGTGCATACTGTTTGGCTTTTTTTTTTTCTCTCTCTTTTCTTTTCCCTTTTTCTTGAATTTTCGATGAAGCTACACTCTGTTTTGGGACTTGGGAGCGGAAATTTTTGCAGGGGCACTTCGTTGTTTCTCCTCATCTCCTTTTCTGATTTCTCTTATTCTGTTCACAGTGTTCGAATTTCGAAATGGGTGATTTTTGTTTTTAATTGGTGTGGATCTTGTCCGTTTTTCCCCTTCCTCTGAGCCTCGATTGTGACGGCTCATTTTCTCCTTATCTTTGAGCTCTTCAAAGTTCGGTGTCCATGGACCACCCAATTTCCGCTGGTTCTGTTCCAACTTGGCTCATTGTGCATTTTCTTATTTGTACTGTGTCGCTGATTGTTATCTTGTATCTATTACATTTCGTCTTCCATACCCACGTCTGATTGAGATTTCCCCAGTCTCCATGTCCACGATTGTGAGTTTACTTTTTGTCTGCACGAAAAACATCTTGTCAGGTCGGTTAGGGTATGTGCAAAGAGAAGATTTGATAAATAAACAGAGCAGAGAGAAGTCGCGGTGATCCCGCAAATACCGGGTGATGCCTTTATCTACGATTATGGTCCAAACGGGAAGTCATGGTGTCCTGTTGTGCTGTGTCAAAACTATTTAAGGTACAGAGTGTCTGACGTTGTGGTTTTCGTTTGAAGAACCAGCACCACTTAAGGATTTGCAATCTGATATTCAAATAATTAAGCCAGTCATAGCTGACTGTGAGGAATTTGATCTCCGAAAGAGATGCTCGTTTTCTGCAATTTATGCTGCATACCCTTTGTCAAGTTGACCAGTTTCTCCTAGTGAAGATCTGCTTCTGATTTGGTTGAAATCCGCAAATTAACATTGGGTCAAGTGCAAATCGGCGTAGTCTCTTTTTCTACCCCAATAGATTGGGAAGTTCGAACAAAGCTAGAGATAGAAAATATGGTTAAGTCTGGAGAAATTAACTAGCTATGCACCAGCGCATCACCTCGTGGTTCTGAGGAGAAAGTTCCTGGACTATTCTTTGTGGGAGTTCATTGCATGCTTGGACTTGCATCTAATTTGTTTGTGGAACGGCTGCTTCATTGCCTTATTGATTTCTGAATATGCCCCTTTTGCCGCTTTCGGTTTTTCATCTTGTACATGGAATGCCTTATCTTTTTACGAAACAATAAACTTTCATAGCCATGCGCCTTGTCTCTCATAATATGCTAGCTGTTGATCCGTCCTACTATTGTTATCATCTATCAGATTGTAGTATTCCAATTTACCGAGTTGAATCTTCCTACAGTTTGCTGTTAATGTCTCCAGAGACATTTGAAGCTACATTGTTCCTGGCATTGAGGTTTAAAAGTTTAAGACATACCGGTTGCTCGGTGAAAGGGATAAATAATGTGTGACTAAGGTGCTAATCATGCTGACTTAGATAAGTAAATCCTTGGAACTATGGAATGCTCGGAGCTCAACAGGAGTTCTGGAGTTGGGAAAGCACCCAAGACAGAAAATGATAAGACTCATGCTTATCGCAGTATGAATCTGCAGGAAAGATTCCAAGCAGATGCTAATTTGTCATATGCTGATTTCCATCATGAAATCACGAAGGCTATAGAAGATGAACCAACTTATAGTCTGGAGGAGGATAAACAGAATGCCAGAATCAGAAGAAATTCAACCGAGGATGATGAGCTGGTTAAGTACATGTCGAAGTTGCCAGCTTATCTTGAGAGGGGGAAAAATGTCCAGGAGAAAGCTTTTAGTGTTGGAGTTCTTGACTGGCGACGTCTCGAAAAATGGCAGCATAGCCACAAACAGACAATGCCCAGAAATAGCAGGTATTCCACGTCTAGTAGCGGCACCTCCTCCTCATTCTCAGTGGAGGGATCGTCCAGCCATTCCAGCAGAGGTCGTAGTTGCTCCCCTGTACACCAGAGAATACCCTGCTCCACGCTTCAATCTCAGCTGCTATCGTCTCCCAAAGATATGGACGTGCAATTCGTGAGGCCCTCGATAGAGAATCTCAGTAAGTGTAAAGATCTGAAAGATGTCCATGAGAACGACTACCGGCAGGCGCAGCATGAAGTCAACGAAACAGTTCAGATACGTTTAGAGGAAGACATGGAGGATAAAAAGGGCAGGTATGACCCTGTGCCCATTCAGAAAGCCGAAACTCTGCCATGCTTCAGAAGCGCTGAGATGGGATCTTGTTCCATTGAGAAGACAGAAGTTACAGAATGTGATATCGTAAAGAGGTTTGAGAAAATTGAAGAGTCGAACTCTGGTGTCCTTGAGCCAGAATTAACAGGAAGACCCGATAGAGTTGTTCTCCTTGTGCCCAAAGATGTGCCAAATCATGCCAATCCGGAAGTACCCAAGCTTGTGAAGTCGAGAGCACACTCCAACAAGAAATTATCGGAGGTAAGTAGAAGAGGTGTTCTGGAAAGATCCAGGGAAACTCGTCATGCAAGAATCCATTCAGACATGGAAAATTCTTGCACTCGCAACTTGCCTCTTGAATTGGACTGTAACAACCAATTGAAGAAAAGGCCTAGCTCCATGGATGCAGGGAGTTCAAAGTTTCCGTCGGATGTGTATCAACAACCAGACCGATCAGCCGGAGTTTCTTGTACATCTAGAGTAGGAAATTCAGACAAGAAAATTCCGAGTATCATGCCAATGGTTTCAGATGCTGTGAAGGGATCAGAACAAAAAGCAGGCAATGTAACAACTGAGAAGGTAAGAAGCACTTCACCTTTTCGTCGATTGAGCATTGGTATGGGCAAAATAGTGAAAAATTCCAGGTCAAAAGAGGATTTGTCCTCAGGGAAATGTGATGCCAAACATGCTTCTGCCAAATTCGTGCCAGAAAATGCTGAATCCTCTGCTTGCCCAGACAATCCATGCTCCGACAAGTCTAATTCTGCTGGAAGATCCAGGTCAAGCCCTTTGAGAAGGTTGCTGGACCCAATACTGAAGCCGAAGTCGTCAATTATCCATCACTGCAATGATCCATTGCAGGAACATTCAGTTTCTAAGGATAAACTGTGCACATCATCAAATGGTCAATCAGATTCTCTGACTGGACAACCGGCAAAACTGAAGTTGGATTTGTCTAGTTGCAAAACAATCAATGTCCGTGACTCCCATTTAAACAAGAGGCAAGGATCATCGTCAGTGCAAGCTCTTCTTCGGGTTGCGTGTAAAAATGGCCTTCCTCTGTTCTCATTTGCTGTCCAAAATGACAGTGATATTCTTGCAGCCACGATGAAGGAATGCAGTTCCCCTCAAACGGATAAATCCAGCCGGATGTACACATTTTTCACAATCCGTGAAGCCAGAAAAAAGAGTGGAAGTTGGATTAGGCAAGGAAATAGGGGCAAAGGTCCCAGTTACATCCCGAATGCCGTTGCTCAGATGAAGGTTTCTGAGTTCTGCTTCTCAAAGTCGAAATCAGGCATTTCTACAGATCAACATGGCTCTCTGGAGTATCTATTGCTTGCTGTGGACTCCAGACAACAAGATCAACAAACAATAGATTTCCAACCCAAGGATGAGCTTGCGGCTATTGTTGCACAGATCCCATTGCCTAAGAAAAGAAATTCATACCAAGATGGGCCTGAAAATAATACCTACGATGGCTTATCAGATCTCGAGTCAATTGGTTCCTTCAAGAATCCGCTATGCAATTCTTCTAATGGAGAAAATCCTGAAGATTGGAATCCCCTCGTGAATGAAGGGCCTATTAGCGCAACGGTGATACTTCCAAGCGGCGTCCATAGTCTACCAAGTAAAGGCGGACCTTCATCGCTCATTGAAAGGTGGAAATCAGGTGGCTCTTGCGATTGTGGGGGTTGGGATATGGGCTGTGAACTTAAGATACTGGGCACTCGTGGTCATTTCTGCAAGAACTCGAGTTCATCGAACTTGTCTGGCCAATTTGCCCTCTTCTCTCAGTCTCAGGTACTCTATTTGTTTAGCCGGCCTCAGCCAATTATTCATCTGTCTTGCACGTAAACTCAATTATTGAATTGCTTTTGTGACAATCCTTAATTGCAGTTGGATACACAGGAAAACCAGCCTGTCTTTGTTTTGGCTCCTTTCAAGGATAACATATCGGTCGAGTTTAGTTCGTCTCTCTCGGTGTTGCAAGCCTTCTCCATATGCATCGCGGTCAT
This sequence comes from Rhodomyrtus tomentosa, assembly GCA_028455895.1. NCBI lineage: Eukaryota > Viridiplantae > Streptophyta > Magnoliopsida > Myrtales > Myrtaceae > Rhodomyrtus > Rhodomyrtus tomentosa. The sequence continues at coordinate 29,842,707 of JAPCWY010000009.1, read as the reverse complement.
GGACGGTAGAAAACTGATCAAGCGCTCAGAAATGCATGACGTGGCCGAAGAAAAGCCTATTGGCAGAACCATGTCGGCCTGCGAGGGTGGCGCTCGGCCTCCTAATCATGTCGTACATGACACTTCAGCAAAGTATGTCGCTTATCCTCCTCTGTCTCCCGTTGGGAGAGTTTAGCACGATCCTCCCAGGTTATGCTGCGGCTACAAAATATACGGGAGACTAGTTCCGCCTTCTAAGCCTCATCGGTCCTATAGGCAAGCATTAAGCAAGATGAACTCTGGATATGTTTTTCCGGGGATGATAACAGGGACCTTCTTCGAAGAATTCCTCCCTCTTATTGTTCTGGCTTTGTCGTCCATAGTCATGGAACTGTTCCTATTTTTCGTCACTCCATGATGTTAAGTGTGCATATTTCCTAGAGGATCTCTTTTGCTACGTCGGCGTACTTTGGGGCCTGTTTGCGGTCTCTGCATTCAAAGTGTTGACTTTTCTCAAACACCATTTAACTCAAAATTGCATTCAACGTGTTTTTAAAGTTCACTTTACTGAATAATGCTTGCATTTCGAAAAATTTTATTTAACCAAATGATGTTTGCAAAGGCATTCCGCCAAAAGCTTAATGAAAAGGGCTCAGGAGCCGGTCCGACAGAGAATAGGTCTCAAATCTGAGCCCTGCCCACCTTAAGTGGGTCGCCCCAATTCTCCATGTTCGAAAAAGTCAACGGATGTCTACCGCCGGCCGCTCACATTTGGACTAATATGAAGGCTGATATTGACAAATCATTCGACCCAAAAAAAAAACAATTAACAAATTAAATTAATATACGGTGCATAGCTCTCGCGGTCTCACTTGTGGTGGCCCACCAGATATATAAACCGCAAAACACCGAGCGATGTCTGTCCCACTCGAGGGCCCCACTTGCGACTTTTCAAGAAGGCGATGGTTTCCATGGAGGCGCCAAACGGCGACACCAGATGGCATCGAAATCGTGCGGCCGATAATCGCCGATGTCAGTGCTAATCATGGTCGCGAAGCATCAGATCATTACCCACCCAGGGGGGGGCGTCGCCGTCGTCACCAGAAGTCAAGCCCCATCGGGAAAATGATAATTACTTTCTCTCTGTCGCGTCATCTTCTTCTGGCGACATTTTCAGCTCTTTTCAAAATAATCTTTTCGCGCAACCGAAAGCGGAAAAAAAAAATTTGGAATATATCGCCCTCTAGATTCTCCTTTCAGTCAAACCCACCTACTTCCTCTCGACCGGCGTTGCTGCGATCGCACTCCGGGTCTTATCGGAACTGGAGCGTCGGTGGGTTCCGATTCGATTGTCGATCGCGATCCGCCGTAATGATATATCGGCGGTTCTAGTCCGATTTCTCGGGGCGGCTTTAGAGAGCGCTTTGGGACTTGGTACTGGTTCGAGGTTTTACGATGATCGATGTCGAGCTCTAGCCTGGCCGTCGAGAAATGCCGCTTTATGTTCGCCGCGAGGCTTCTAAGGTACCTATCTCACCGTCTGGATTCTCGATTTCTGTAGGTACGCTTTCCCTTGGTCTGCTGTGTGTTTTAAGTGCCCATTGTTTTCGGCGTGAAGTTATGGAGGAAGATTTGCGCAGAGGTGTCGATAGAGATTCCCCTACTCGCCGAGAGCTGGAAGTATCTTCTTGGTGGACTTGTTTTCCAGGTTTGGCCTCCTGTCCTTGTCCTCCGAAAGTCGTCGTTATGTCTCGTTCGAAAATCAACCTCGACTTGAATGCGGCAAACTAGTAAATGAGGTTTGAGTAAATGCTGGTTGAGGTTTTTTGCTTTTGATCCTAACCTTTGATCATTCCCTTGCTGTTTTGGAGTGTTTTGTGCTGCTCTTTGCTATTTATCAGATTAAGAAGCTTGATAGCTCGATAGTTGTGTGTTTACAAGTTCAAATAGTTATATTGGTTTACTTAGATGATCTGAAAAATGAAGAGTTTTCGGGAATTCGTTGTCGTTCACTCGAGTCTATATATTAATATGAGCCAAATTAGTTGGTTTGTGTTTGAGATATGAGTCACTGGCATCCACTGTCATATTTATGTGGGATATGGTTTATTTTTTTTTATTTTTTTTATATGACCGAGATGTACGGGTCAGCTTGCGCGCATCTTGATTGTTCCTTGGGATACTAGCACGACAAACACCAGCCGCAACCCCCACTTAAATCACGGAGCTCCGTTCGACCCTCTCTTAAGTCGGGATATGGTTCATATTCACTTGCGACAAGAACGTACGTATTGCCGCTCCATGCTGAGTGGGCTGGGTTCGGGGAAGTCGCCCTAGCGGGGATCTTAAGGGGCAGCACCCCTGATACCGGAGGCATTTACAATTTAAGCCCGTAATTTTTCATTAATAGTTTGAGCTTGGGCTCATAGCTAGTGCTATATATATATTTTTTCGTTTGTAATTGAGTGATATAACGAGAGGTGTGAGGTGCTAATTATAGTGTAATACTCTGCTGAACGTAGCCTTAGTGTAAGGGTGAACTAGGATAATATCTCGTGTCTTGATTTCTCTTTCTCACTACGTTTTATTTTGCTGTGATTGTGCGCCGATCCCAACACAGAGGTTATCGGTTCTGCTATGTTTGGAAAATGATGAACTAAAATGAAGCGTAAGGGGCATAACTCTATAATAGCTTCTTTGGTACTATATCTAAATTGCTGCTGTTCTCATGGGAATTTATGTTTCTTTGGTTGTTTTATGAAAGTTCTTTTCTGTGTGGACTAAGTGAGTGTCTTAAATGAATGTATGCACTTCTATCTTTCTATTAAAAAAATGCTTTGTGAGAATCGCATATATGATGCTGGATTGTTGTGCCATAATTGACAGTACATTCATGGGTTGGCTGCAAGAGGAGTTCACTACTTGCATCGTCCGGGCCCAATTCTTCAGGACGTTGGTTTTCTTTTCATTCCTGTAAGCATACTTCTTCCTTTCAGACCTAGACTGCAATCTTAGGAAAAAGTTGATTTGTTCTGATTGTTTCTTATGTCATGACATTGTAGGAACTTGGTCGGCATAAAGGTTATATCAGTGAGGCTCTGTTTACCTGCATCTTCTGTTCATTTACTCTGGTAAGATTTTAAAGTTTTTTGAGTTGTGAGGAATCATATCTCCTGATTGCAGTTCTATCATTACTATTATCTAGAATTAAGAAATAAGTGGCACCGTTTTCTCGGTGATCGGAAAACTATTGTACTCCTACTTTAGACATACTTTCACAAGTCCATACTATGACTTGACACGGTAATCCTGTTGTAGGTGGCATCTGCACGGCTTTTAAATTAAGCCAAGAAGTTATTGTGCGTCTGAGCTTTTACAAACCTAGACAGATGTTCTTTTTTCCTCCAAGCAAGTGTAGATCAGTACAAAGTAATCAATAAGCTCCTGAGAATTCTTTTGGAATTTTTTTCAGTGGTTGATGAATAATTTTGAAATTGCAACTTCAGGGCTTTATTTGTGTCCACATTCACTTATAAAATGGACGACGTGTTTTAACATCACTTGCTTTTTCTGGTGCTATTTCTACATTTATTGCAGAATCTCTTTCCTGTAACTTAAGTAAGATAATGTCACAAAGGCTGGTGGTTGTATGTGTGTAAGGAGATAAGTGGCATCATTATAGGTAAATTCAGTGGGCTGTAGTAACAGGCGAAAGAAGAGTTCACTCTGCAGTCACGCGTGGCAGCATAATTCCATGAGCTGTAGTAATAGGCGAAAGAAGAGTTCACTCTGCGGTCACGCGTGGCAGTATAATTTCTGCCCTTGTCTACGGCTTTGATTTTTCATCATAAAAAACTCATATTTCGCTTACTTAACTATCATGGTTGTACATCATGATTTGTTTCTTGACATAATTATAGAACTTCACTACAGTTGTGACTTTTATCTGTTATGTGACATGATTATACTCATCTCCTGTCGTTGTAAATTCTTTTTCATGCATTAAGTGCGACAAGTTATAATTTCTATTCCATGTTAATAGTCTATTTTTTCTTTAGCAATCACTCTGGTTTTTTTACTAACGGAAACCTTTTCTTATTGCAGTGGACTTTTCACCCGTTCATATGCCAGAACAAAAAGATTTACACGGTCCTGATGTGGTGCAGGGTTCTTGCTTATTTAGTTGTAAGTGTAATCTATGTTTCTGGAACATTTGTAGTTTCATGTTGTTTTATTATATCTGTGAGTTTTTGAATGAATCCTTGGGCTTCAGGTTTTCTAATGCTACTTTCGATATTGATTACTGTGGAGAGCAGTCACTTGGTGGAAAATTGCTGTAGAGAAATTTAACATGCTGAATCTTGCTATTCCAATTTTCAGTGAACCTTTCCATACATAGCCAACTCCTTTTTTCCAGCGTAAGAAAGGATAACGAAAAAAGTTAACCGCTTAATTCATGGGGACATCTTCTGGCTAACAAAAAAAAAAGGGATATGGCAATATCTGATCTGAAGTTGCACGACTGCAATTCATTTTATCTTTTCATGTGTTTTCTTGTGTTGATGAATTAATTCACCAGTTTCAGTCTACCTTCCTTTCATTTCTACTCATATTGGACATGCTTAGCAAGTGCGCCTCATTTTTGGGGACTTGCTTCTGCTTGGTTGAGTGGTTATGTCTGTCAAATTGGTTAGAATAAGGTTTGGAAAAGCATTAGCTGCTTCTTTCATCTTCCAAAGTATCACTTAAGTGAGTTGGACATGAAGAGTGGATTTCTAGTGAAGTTACTCTATAGGTAGGTTCTACTCATTCGTTGTATCTTTTGTCATCATTCGCATTCTAATGGTTCTCTTGGGATGCTATAAAATGGCATCCCGTGAAAATTGGATAGTTCAGACTTTAGTGTGTCCACGCTCCCTCTTTGATGGTTCATGCCTATAGTTTGCCATCCTGATTATGATCCCTATGAATGGCATATTGGCAAGTGCCCCATCGCCATGGCAGTGTCTAAACCCACTTACCCCTTGGTATTGACCTGTAAGTCAAACGAGCCGAGTATGGCCTGTTTGGTAGCGTTTATGTTCCTCTGTTTCTATTCTTCAGAACAAACAAGAATTAGAAACATTTTTTGTAACGCAAATAGTTCTGTTTCTAATTCTGCTCTTGGAAACAATTTTGGACCAAAAATAAGAAAAAAAAGGCCGTTTCTCCAAAAAAAAAAAAAAAGAACATTTTCAATAATCATAAAGGCAACAATAGTCTTCTTTCACTTTTGTCGAGCGCCTGCGAGACGTGGGCCGGGTCGGCCCGACCCGGTCCGGATAATTTTTTTAATAAAATTTTGAAAATTAATAAAAAATAATAAAAAGCAGAAAAATGATTTAAAAAATCCAAAAAAATGTAAAATTCATAAAAAAAAAATCTAAAAAAAATGGAAAAATCAGAGAGAAAAAAAATATATCCAAAAATGCAAAAAAATAAGTAAACTAAAAAATAAGGAGATGGGTCATTTCAACCGGCTAATCCTATTTTTGATGATTTTGCCTTTCAATTTCTCTCAAATGACGATTTTGCACCTCATGGGTAAATTGTTCCAAAAAATTCTGAAATTTTCAAAAAATCTCAAAAAGTAGGAAATAGGTTCATTCAACTGGCCAATCCCATTTTTGGTGATTTTTCCTTTGAATTTTTTCGAAGTTTTGTCTGATTTATTGTCGGAGTATGCATCAGTGGCCATTCGCATGGTATCCAAGGGTAAAATTGAGCTGTCTATGTGACAGAGATGAATTTTATCATTCTGAGCAATAAAAGATAATTAGAGTCACTTCTTTTATCCTTGTCATATGCATAGCCTCAAGAGAAGCATGGAAAAACGACAATTTTAACATATTATCCTTCCAAGGAACAAATTTAAACCACCCCTATTTTAGCCAAAAGATTTTATGGTGCAAGAGGATCGCACTTGTGGGGGCTGAGGAAATTCATCAAATGTGATTATGTAATTATTTAGTTTAAATAAAAAATTGGGAAGAGATTATTTTCCATAACTAAAATTTTGTGCAGCTTTTCTATTTCGGGAACATATAAATTTTATGCATTTACCAAACGCGTTCTGATTCTCTAAAACTCATCTAGGGAACAGAATCAAAAAAATTAATTCTAATCGGAATCACTTTTTTGGAACAGAAACGTTGCCAAACAGGTCCTTAGTTGCCTCATATGCTGTTGTTTATGCTTGTTCGGTCCCTGTTCCATGCGTACATATTTTGACTTGTTTGATTTAAGAATAATACAGTATCCTCCTGTATCTGCTTAACAATTTCTTTAGGTCTACCTTGATTTTCTAGGCTTCTCAAGTTCTCCGGATTGTTACATTCTATTCAACTCAGTTACCTGGTCCAAACTACCATTGCCGTGAGGTAGGATACTGCTATATTATGATCTTTCTTTTTCATACTTGGAATTGTTACTTTTGGTTCTTGGTGATTCTTTTTCCTCATGATTGCAATAAAATGGATTGGTTTCTTTAGGGTTCAGAACTTGCCACGTTACCACCTCCAAGAAGTGTGCTTGAAGTGGTCTTTATAAACTGTGAGTGTTAAAATGTGTTAAAAGAATCACATTGAATTATATGCATTGATGCTCATGTGGTTCTTTTGCCTGCAGTTCCACGAGGGATTCTATATGGCTGTGGTGACTTGATTTTTTCATCACACATGATCTTTACATTAGTTTTTGTCAACACATATCAGAAGCATGGCACAAAGAGGTAGTCCATTTTGTAATGAATGTGATCTCTCAAGTACATTGATCTCTCAAGTACATTAGTTTTTTAGCCCCTTACTGCTTTAGTCGGACAAACATAAGTCATCAGGCTCAACAGTGACCTTATTTTCATGACTGCTCCTTTCTTGTTGGCAACGTGCTTATGTTTTCTTGCAGGTTTATGAAGCAGTTTGCTTGGTTACTTGCAGTGGTTCAGAGCCTGCTAATTGTAGCATCTCGGAAGCATTATACAGTGGACATCGTTGTTGCATGGTAACAACAATTCAATTGGGACCTTTGCCAGATTTTTTCTGGAAACTAACTGACTTGTGGACTAAGAGTTGTCTATTTTGCCATGCAGGTATACTGTAAATCTGCTTGTGTTTTATCTTGACAGGAAATTGCCAGGTAGGTTGTAGTTTATACATGTATTTTCACTGTAAGTGTGGATATATTACTGATAGTTTGTGCATGGGGGTGATGAATATGAATCGCATGCTAGTCTTTCTGAAACTTGCTTAAGATACGTGGCTACCTTTGTATGGAATGCTCTAGTAATGGTTTCTTTATCGCAGAAATGCCTGATAGATCAATGGCTGCTACATATTCACCACCCCTACCATTGAGTACCAAAGACAAGGAAAACAAGAGCAGAGGAGAGCAATACAATCTCTTAAATGGGGTTATTGTCAGCTCAGCAGACTGCTGATGGATGCCCATAAATATTGCCACATTCTCAGCTTCCTTTGCTTCGTAAGATGATATTTTTCCGATGTTTGTAGAGGTGTAATATACCTTATACTTCTGGTATTGAAGATGGGAAAGCCTGGAAGATAGTATGTCAATAATAGCACGAGCTGAAGATAGCTGTGTTGCCGATCCACGTTATTTCCCTTAAGTGTAACCACGAAAACCGTGCAGCATTGGCTCTTCATAAATTAGTTATTGGTGGTGGGAAATTCATTTGGAGTGGTTCTTTCTTAAGAGGTTTAGAACCAGTCTTTCCCTGTGAACTTACGGTGGTTCTTGATGGTGGATCTAGCACCGTCCTTCAATAACGTGATATAATGGCTGTCCATTTTCCCTTTGGCAAGTATTCTGTACGATGATCATAACACTTGATATAGTTTGTTGATTTTATGACATTAACCCCACACGAAATAGTAGCCAAACAATGCTATCATGGAGTGAGAGCTTCACATTGCGAGTCTCTTCTCCAATCTTCAACTATTGAGGGTCTTATGATCTGCATATAAGCGTTAAACTTGAGTAGTGTATTTGTATCATAGCAAAATGGTATTATATTCGTTCAACGTGCTAAAAACTGAATATGTGCTGCTTCATGTCATTTCCAAGTTGACCGAGTATACATTCATAGACCTGTCAGATCGTGTCAAATATAGACAATCCTATATGGCGGATATTGGCCATGCCACACCTAGCATGACACAAAAATTCCTTCGAAAGGCAGATAAATTTAGGGTTCCTCAATTCCATCCATCAATTCCTCTTGTTACTTTTACGATTGGGGAAGAAAAGCACGTTTACTCGCTACGGGTCTACATTGTTCAACTCTATTGATTTTCATAAACAGGTTTTCCCAGTTTCGTGACGGTTTTTACTTTATGGTAATTCTTCCCAATTTCGCCGGGACACTCATTGAACCAGCTGGCTAGTTTCTTATTTGAAATCATTGGATGCAGTACCACTTGCAGTCAATGAGGGAAATCACTGCGGTGCTGACTGCTGAGTGAACTATTGTATCATGTCAAATCAGGCATTTCGCACGATTAGGTTCGGTTACAGCATCGTTTTCTTCTTCAGACTGTTAAGAGAAGACACGGCTTCCGCACGAGTGCTATTCCTGAATCCCCCACCCAAAAAATTCACAGAATTGGTCCCAGTACTCTCTGATAAAAGCAGGCAAGTTCGTCTTTTGTCAAAACAGCGTCCATGTTCAGCGCGATCCACCATCCAGATATTGGCAGGAGCGCTGAGGTTCACGCCGGAGCTAGACCCTGAATATTGTTATATAAGAAGATGAATAAGGTCTGTTCTACATGACTGGATGCTAAAAGGACAAGATGGTATGTCGGATTTCTCACTTTTGGCAGACAAATATGGTGCTTTAGCTCAGAGGGTGTGCACAAATATGAGCAATCGTCTACAACTTCCACATTGTTCTCTACCTGGCCCACACTCGTTAAAAACCTAAGTGTCATCGCTCACTAATCCCCTTCTTCAAAGCGAGGAGACTTTGAGGAAGATGAGTTAAGGTTTTGAATCTTAGGACTTGATGACAGAGATAATTAAGAAGTTATTCCTATGCGAATCACTATGCTGTATGTTTTCAGTGGCGATGCAAACCCCGACCCACATTTGCACTGGCCACAACTCTCCTTCGTAGTAAGTCAAATTATTATCTAGAAACCACAATAAGCGGAAGGCAGATATTCAAGGCATGGAATAAGAGCAAGAAAATCATTACGTATTTGGTGAAAGTTCTTAGCAGGAATACAGGTGCTATCTGGATTATGCTAAAGTTCGAAGTCCAAAGACTCCTTAAAAAGCTCCGTTTCGGTGAAACCTAAACAAACAAATATCAAGCTGCCTGAGCTTCGGCTTGTGGAGTTTCTATGGGCTTTGTCAAGCTTGGTAGGCTACTAGATGTGCTTCCTAGATTAGGAATATACTTCCAACAGCGCTTGTGAACACCACTTATTTTCTTCGGAGCATCGGCAGCTGACAACCCTGAGCGAAACAGTCAAGTAAACCCCAAACATCAGATTAAAGAAATAGAGTTTCAAGAGAACAAGAGAGGCTCTCACAAGTTTTTAGCATTTATCATTGCCCCGACAAGTATCCTAAATGAGAGAGACTCTCACAAGTTTTCAGTACATGGAGTGCATACACAAAAAGTTTCCAGGGAGAGCTAAAGCTTGTCGGGTATTTTCGTTTGACATTGTTTTACACCCAAAAAAAAGGCGAGATATCTGAATTCAACTTGTAGATGGAAGAGATCAATCAACCAGCCACAACAGCTAAAAAGCAAGCTCAATTCAAGGAGCAACCCCCAACTTTCTTTTCTCTACCAGAAAAAGAAATAGATGAAAAGAGAAATCCATATAGGTCAATTCAGGAACTAAGAAAATGTAAGTTTATTCCAACTTTTTACATCTTCCGATTTCAATGGTGCGGTTCCCTCATCCACTCGATGATGTCAATAAGATTTTACAAGAAAGAACTCCACAATACAGCATGATCTTGCTGACATCTTTTCAAGTGCCATTGGAAATTGCTTATGATTAGCATTAGTTTGTCGCTTCGGAAGTCAATGAAGAAGATCTCTTCGGACAAGGACTGGTCTTAGACAGGTTTTATCTTCAAAAACCACGCCGATGAAGGTAATAGGAAATTCAAAGGTTTCTTATCATAACACAGCAAAGCAGCTCCTGGGTGGAAATTTCGGACTTTGATGGGCATCATAGCGATTCTATCTAAGGTACCACTGATAGATATTCTCTTTGGTCGATAGAGCAAGTAACATACACGGCCTCACAATTTATGATAAATTCTGCAACTGATACCATTGAAACTAATAGAAGCTGCAGAAAAATGTCACCTCTGCAGATGCTCGAACCATCAAAGAGAGACATGAAAGCAAAACAAAAAAACCGCACCGAAAAAAGAGTTCAAGATTGCTTGAAATTTCGAACTAACAGGGCCGCACCGCTGAAGTTATTCCACATTGCATATTCTGCTCAAGTCAAATTTCCTCCCCATATAGCTTCTAAAGTATTCAATCATCATCCCACTTAAGTATAAATCACAAATTGCAAGCATGTAATTCAGAACTGACCTCCTTTGTGAACGATGCCCCATGCCTTGCCATGCCTCCCATCCTGCCAAAACACCACATAAACCCTAAACCCTCGGAATCCGGAACCATAAAACACGACGTAGCAAGGACGAATCAATCACAACAACAGTAGTATACTTCAAAATATATTCCCCCCAGCAAATCAAAGAGCCCACCTTGTAGAGATTGATCTTGGTGATCTGGTAAGAGACGCCCGTCCAGTGGCTCTTGGCCATGTGATACCCAATGCCCCAGTTGGGAAGGAACTGAGCCACCTCGAACAGGTTCTTCTTCTTCTTCCGCTTCTGCTTCTTCAAAGAAGAGGAAGAAGAAGACGAAGGGCTCGCCGGAGAAGACGACGGCGACGCGGCGGCGCTGAGGTTCCTAAGGAAACTGAACGATTGTCTCAGCAGACTTAGGGTTCGATGGGTCGCATTCTTGTTGGCGAGAGCGGTCGCCATTTCTTCCTTCTTCCTTGGATCGTGAGAGCTCCCGTCACTTTTCGCGGAGGCTGCTAAGGGACATCAGAGTTTTTGTTCTTGTTCCTCCGGCGGTTCTCTGAATGTCGAAGGTAGGGAAAGCCGAAGGCACAAGGGAGTGCTCAGAGGAATTTATTTCCTTTAAAAAAAGGGAAAATGAAATGGAATAATTTTTTACCAAAAAAAATATGGAAATTTGTGATAGGTAAAAAAATATTTATTAATCTGTATGAGGAATTCATTTTGGGTTAATATCACAGAAAATCATAAAACGGTATACTTGTGATAAATTTATCACAAATTATTTTTTTACTATAAAAAAATCAAACCGATACATTTGTGATAAATTTAGACTAAAATGATATATCCACGATAAATTTACACTATATTAGTTTTTGTTAAATCAAATTACCAAATTGTTGAGTTGGATAATATGTAGCAGTGGACGAGTGTACCAGTTTGAGATTACTCTATTTGTCATTGGTGAATCGATTTGAGAATTTTTCATGACATTAAACCAATTTAACGGAGTTACCAATTTATGATTTTTCGTGCTAAAAAATTTAATTTTAGGTAAATTCATCAAAAGTGTATTTTTTTTCATGGTCAAAAGTTGTTTGGGATAAATTTATCATAGTTGTACCAGTTTGGATTTCTCCTGATCAAAAAAATAATTTGAGGTAAATTTATCATAAATAAATGTACCAATTTGAGATTTTTTTGTAATATTAATTCATTCCTTTTTTGTATCGTGCTCAATTAAGGTTAATCCAATTAAAGAAGGGCCATTTTCATTAATTAAAACACTCCATAAATTAAAAAAAAAAAAAAAAAAAAAAAAAAAAAAAAAAAACCTCCATGCCCGATCGAGGCAGTGTAACCCGTTTGTGCCTGAAAACACGAATAACTATAATGGAACTCGTCGAAATGCACGAACCTATTAAAAGCTTACACATCGCTACGCACATCTTGTCTTGTACTTAGCCAAATCGACTCAACAAAATAATTATTATATTATAGATTTTATGGTGAAATGGAAAATACTAAATTGGACAAAAAATTGGGGAATACAAAAAAACACATAAACACCAAACTTGTAATTACACCAACGATTGAAATGTAATACAGCGATGAGTATAGATATCTAATCCAATTACAATTATCCCTTCCATGTAATTATACGTACTTAAATACATACAAGCTGATAAATGTGTACGTGTCCCATTGTAATCTACGATACACACGCTCAATCCTATGAATCTGTTGAAAATTTGGTGATCTCGATTGGATGCCATTGGGTTTGACAATGGAGTGCATACGACACTTCATTTTTTTACATTTCTTTTGTCCATGACATGTTTGCTCATATGTTACTCCCCCGTCATTTTGCGAAAAAATAAATAATTATAAAGATTATAAAAATAATCACATGTATTGTTTAAAAAAATGAATAAACAAAATATATATTCACCGTTCACGATATATTTCAACATAATATTAATGTCAATAACGAAAATATTTTTCATTGATTAATTATATCAAATGGTATCAAACGATCATTTTTTGAAAAATATTTTCTAATCATTCATTTTTTGCAAAATAAAATGGAGTTATGAATTATTTGTAAAATATTTTTTTAAATGATATCTTGCATCGCTTACGAAAATGAATAAAACAAAAATATTCCCATCATCCGTGAAAATATCTATGCATAAATTGTTGCCAACGGTGAAAATATTTTGTATTAACTAATTATTTTAAACAATATAAACGATTAGTTTTTGTCCGAAAAAAACAATTATTTTTCGGTAAACTTTTTCCAAATAACTCATTTTCTACGAAACAATGCTCCATTCGTCTTGTGAAGAAGGGATAAATTGGAGAATATTTTTCTAAAAATAATTGCTTGTGTCAGTTGAAATAATCAATTAACGAGAAATGTTTTCACTACCGACAATGATTTATATCTTAATATTTTCATGAATGTTGAAAATACTTTTCGTTTATTCATTTTTTTATGTGATATAAGCGATTATTTTTAGAAAAAAATATTTTAAAAATCATTCATTTTCAGTGAAACTCAGTTTATTTCGCAAAAAAAAAAAACCTGAATGATTTAAAAAAATATTTTTATGAAAAATGATTTTTTTATATTACTTGAAATTATTAGGATTCAGCGCACAATCACAACGAAGTAAACCATAAAAGAGAAAAAGAGAAATTGAGACACGAGATTTTATCCTAATTAAGCCTGAAACTAAGGCTGCGTCCAACACATCATTATGCTATGATTGGCACTTGCACCTCTCATTACATTGCTTAATTACAAATAAAAAAGAATATATATAACAGTAACTACTCATGAACCCAAACCCTTCTCGTTACATCACTCAATTACAAATAAAAAAGAGTATATCTAGAAATAGCTACTCATGAACCCAAGCCCTCTCATTACATCGTTCAATTCCAAACAAAAAATAATATACATTGCAATAGTTATTCACGAATCCAAACCCAAACTACTAATGAAATATCATGGACTTAAATCTTAAAAGCTCTTGGTGTCCAAGGGGCGCTGTGCCCTTGAGATCTCCACCGGGTGGCTCCCTCGAACCCTTGCCCACTCAGCGTGAAGTTAGATCCACGTGTTTTTTTCAATCACTGGGGAGTATAAAATATTTTTTTATGCATTTATGCAGGTAATACAATTGATTACTTTTAAGATGATATTTTTCAAATCATTTAAACATACCCTCAGTCCTTTTCACTTTTCCTTCGCTTATGAGGTAGTCATGTGTTGGGAACGTGCAGCAAAAGTCCAAGTCAACTTTTATCAGGAAAGATCGCCAAGAGAAAGTCTAAATTTAAGACTGTCGACATATCTAGTTGGACCCACTTTTACTCAAAAGCAATAAGTTATGAGTTGACTTGAATATATTAATTGCTCAATATTACATCAATTATCCAATGTGAGACTTTTCTAACATAAATCACATGTGTATCTCAACAATATCCCCTTAACGTGTTAACTTTAGTGTTAGGTTTGCTCCCTTTTAATTCAGATATCTTTCTGCATTGATATCTCTCAACTTGAATTTCTATCAACATACATCAGGCATGCATTGGTACACGATAATGCCCACTCACCGGGAAATCATATTGGTCCCCAAACTCATTTCTTGAGATATTCACTAAACATCGACACATATTGAGAATAAGCCATTAATTAACCATCAACTCTAATACCATTTGTTGAGTAGAAGTACACAGTAGAAGTTCGATACCTTCTCCCAGGGAGATCGCCAAGAGAAATTCTAAGTCCGAGCTCTTCAACATATCCAATTGGACTCACCTTTACTCAATGATTTATGGGCCAACTTGAATATATTAATTATTCCATATCACGAACACCACTATCATTTTTAGGATAATGTTATTGTCCCTCCGACGGTCTCTCAAGGGTCGAAGGTAGGGAAAGCCAAAGGCACAGGGAGTGTTGATAAGAACTTTTCTCGAAATTTTACTTTTCTTTTATCCCTTTTTAATGAAAGAAAATTCCTTTGAACACTCCCATAAAAATTTTAAGAGAAAACCGAAGGCACAAGGGAGTATTCAAGCCAAGCTTCGAGATTGAGCAGCCATGGCGGCCGCGAACTTTGGAGCTGGACCTACAAGATGCTTCGGAGCTTGGCCTTAGCAGCTTGCAACCACCCTTGAGCTTCGAGCTAGAGCAGTCATGGTGGCCGCGAGCTTCGAAACTTGGCCTTGGCGGATTGCGACAACTCGCGAGCCTCGAAGGTCGAGGTCAGACAAGCCAAGCTTCAGTTGTCGCGACGATGGCGGCTCAAAGCCTGGCCATGGCAGCTCGCCACTAATTTAGAACTTCCCATATGTCCAACCTGGCCACAGGTTTGTCCCTATCCTACATGTTATCATAGGTTTCCCATACGTGAATCCAACTTCATCAACGTGCCAAAGTAATGCGATATATAATCTAGCCATATCGTTTTGTCAAGGGAAAAATATATATTGCCAATTAACGTGCCCTAGTAATGCGATTTAAAATATCGCCATTTCTTTTCTTTTTTAAAAAAATATTGCCAATTAGTGAGTTGTTTCCATTCTTGAAGCTTCATTTTGTAAACAAGAAAGTACTGTTGTTTTTTTTTTTTTTTTGATATAGTGCTCCCATCGTGCTGCATTAGAGCCACTCGTTCCTCAAAATCTCACCTAACCTTCACATTAGCTTTCAAACGGTGATTTAGACGAAAATGTAACGTAGGGTAAATACATCGCAATGGGAATAATTTGAGATTTTGGCTATCACAAAAAAAAAAATTGAAGTAAATTCGTCATATCGGATATAGTTTGGAAGTTTTTTTTCCCTAAATTTTGATAGGAAAAATCATTTAATTTTTGTCCTGTTTATGGGAGGAAATAGAATAAGCCTATCGAGAATTCTAACAATTCTCACGACAAGTTTTAAAACTTTCAAACGGTACAATTAAATTCTAAAGTTTGTTCACGATTCTATGAAGCTCGTCTAATTTGAGCAACATAAAATCAGAGGAGACGGTTTTTAACACTTCCAAAGATAATGGGACTTAAGTTAGTAGAGATCGACTATTAAAAAGGTAGATATACATTCGTCGTAATCTTAACTTCATTATTATAAGACAATCTTAATTATAATTCTTCACATACTTGATATGCTCTATACATTGGCATCATATGTGCTGGGAACACGATTATATTCCCTTTCTCTTTCGCGCTCAATTAAGGTGTACTCAATTAAAGACAGGCCGTTCTCGCTAACCAAAACGTTCGATTATAAAAATAATAATAATAACCTCGTGGCCCCACCGAGCTAGTGTAACACGAGTGTGCATTACGACACGAACAACCAGAGTCGAACTTGTCAAAATGCACGAGCCTATTAAAAGTTTACATGTCGCCACGCACATCTCGTCTTAAAATTTATTAGCCGAATCTCGACTCAACAAAATAGTTATTATGTTAAAAATTGCATCGTGACGTGGAAAATATTAAATTGGACAACAAATTTGGAAAAAAAAAGAAACACATCCGACCAAACTTGTAATGACACCCATAGACTCACAAAACTTCGTGACATCGTTGAAACATAATCCAGTTGTATTGTAGCTATACATATAGAAAGCTAGTCTAATCACATTTATCCCTTTTATGCAGTTATACGTACTTAAATACGCACAAGTTGATATACGTGTGTATGTCCTGTGATCATCTACGGTCCATGCGCAATCCTATGAATCTGTTGAAAAGTTGGCGATCTCAGATTGCATGTCATCGGCTTTGACGATGACATGCGAATGATGCGACACCTCATATCTTGATATTTCTTTTCTCCATCACTTATTTGGTCGGATGTTACCCACCCAACACGTCAGCTCCCTTGATTTCGCAAAAATTAAATAATTGTAATAATTATAAAATAATAAAAATTAAATAAATCAAAAGATATTTTCGTCGTTCACAAAAATAGTTATACATAAAATTTTGGTTCGGTGATGAAAACATTTTTCATTGACTAGTTATTTTAAATGATATCAAGTAATCATTTTAAGAAAAATAATTTTCAACACAATAATTTTTCACGAAATAATATTTTGGAAGAATGATATCTTGTATTGCTTATAAAATGAATAACCAAAAAATATTTCCATCATCCATGAAACAGTTCGGCATAAATTGTTGCTGATAGTGAAATTATTTTTTATTTTTTTGTCGAAAAAATATTTTATATCGACTAATAATATTAAGCAATATAATTCATTATTTTTGACAAACTTTTTTCAAATCATTCATTTTTGTGCAACGATGCTCCATTTGTCCCTAAAAAAGTCAATGATTTGGAACCATTAGTCTAAAAATAATTACTTGTATTGGCTGATATAATTACCCAACAGAAGATATTTTTATCATCGACAATAACTTTATGCCTCAACTATTTTCGTGTATGATGAGAATATTCTTCGTTTATTCAATTTTGCAGGTGATAAGCAATCATTTTTAAGAACATATTTTGCAAATTATTCATTTTTCGGGCGCCCTCCGGCACGTTTGTTTCCTGAAAACTCAAAATTCGAGAAACATTTTTCGAAAAATAATTAGTTACATCGCATAGAGAAATTAGTTAACATAAAATCTTTTAATTATCAATAACAATTGATGGCTAATTATTTCATCATCGATGAAAATATTTTTTATTAATTTATTTCAATAAATACATGAACGATTTATTTATTTTTTTTGAAAAATATTTGTCAAATCTCGAGTATTGCGATCACTGCACACGTGGCATGTAACATATCTCGCTTACCAATGGAGCAAGCGACGAAAGACGGTTCGCACTTCAAAAATCTCGCGGTCGCGGGTTTCGTGCACCCACCGGTCGTCTGCTCTGATAACTCCATGAGGACTTAAACCTCCACATTTAAAATTATAAAAGCACGGGAAAAATGGTTTAATTAAATGTAAAACAGAATATAAAAAGGAAAGGCCCGAAGCAGCATTTGCCTTCACTCACCTGCTTCGTCTTCTTCCCTCGCTTTGACTCCATCCCATCCTCCTCCACGTGCGCTCCCTGCTTCTCTCCATCCCTCTGCGATTTCTTCGTCGTCTCCGAGGATCCACTAAATCAGCTGGAGCTTCAGCTGACGGCCATTGATCTTGCGGGCGTCACCTCCCTCTGTTGACCGTTTGGAAGGTAACGATTTGGAATCCATATGCATCTTCCGCGGCCTCGGGTTTTTCGGCGATTTCCGCCGTCGATTTCGTCTGTGTTTTTCCACTCCGAGTCGCTCCGGAGTTTGGCAGATTGCTCGCTTTTGGCTGAGGTTTGTGAACTGACTGTGTGGGCGAGGTTGATTGTCGATTGTTTCTACAGTTTGTTGTCTATCGCGTGTTGTATTGCGATTTGCTACCACGAACGCTTCTTCGGGATGGATGTCGATTGATAGTGTGCGAGAATACAGTGAATGGTTCAAGATCATCGTTTGTTAATCTGAGTTGGTGCTGTCGCGTTAGACACTGAGGTTGCTAGTTTTAGTGTTTTCGCACACCGAGTCTGCGAGTATTTTTGTTTTGTTGAAAATTAGTTGGATTATATCCCTATCACAATCTTTTCCGCGCAGAGATGATGGTTTACGGTTTTATCCTATTCCTTTCTAGGAAATGAGAGCAAATTGAATAACCGAACCGTTTATCCGCTGGAGCTGCGATGGGCTTCCCTCGTCTTTTCAATCTCTCTGTCCAGAGACCACCGATGGCTGTTTGGCTGTGGATTTCTCTGTTGCTTCTGCAGGGGAGCGTAGGAGTGCTCTCTGATTCCAATTATTTGATTGGTCTTGGGAGCTACGACATTACTGGTCCTGCTGCTGATGTTAACATGATGGGTTATGCAAACACGGAACAGACCGCAGCGGGTGTTCACTTTCGGCTTCGAGCGAGGGCATTCATCGTGGCAGAACCACAGGGGAAGCGTGTCGTGTTCGTGAATCTTGATGCTTGCATGGCATCTCAATTGGTGACAATCAAAGTGCTCGAGAGATTGAAAGCAAGGTAGTGCTTGCCTTATGCCTTTTTTTTTTTTGCGATTTTACTTCTGTCAATGCAGTCTTAGCTAAACTACAACACTAATGTTGTGAAGATAGAACCATTCCTTAATGTATGCAAAGAGGGGTTATCTAATGAGGGCTCCAAATGGATGTGTTATGTTGCCAGGTATGGTGACTTGTATACTGAAAGTAATATAGCTATCAGTGGAATTCATACGCATGCTGGTCCCGGCGGCTACCTTCAATATGTTGTATATATCGTCACATCTCTTGGATTTGTGCGCCAGTCGTTTGATGCCATTGTTGATGGTATTGAGAAGAGCATCATAGAAGCTCATGAAAATCTTAGGCCGGGATCAGTTTTCGTGAATAAAGGTAAGAGAGACAATCTCGACAGCTTATTTGTTGTGTTTCTTTCTAAACCTGAGGTTTGCAGTCTGCATTAACTCTTCACTTTTTAAGAAATTGTTATGGTTTTGTGCTATATGGTCACCAATAGTGTGTTCTTGGTCCTGATCTTAGATTTCTTCAGTCGGATCATGTCATTTTTTTGCCTGAGAGCCTGCCTTTGAAGATTTGTTAATTTTACTGCTGGGACAAGTCATGTGCATATGTTACCTTGAATGATAAATCTGTTTCTCTGGCTGTGAGGTTTATCATGTTAATGAAACCGAAAGCATAGGCTATAAATCTTCAATCTTTTCAGTTTTGTATAACGACTTGTGAAAGAAGGCCTGCCTTGTACCATGACATGGTAATCTCTACTTCATGAAGCAACCTGCTTTGTGAAACGTGCCTCTCCTTGGCAATTGCCAATTTGCCATCATCCAGAAATCCAATTTCTTCTATCAGATCTTCATCTTTACTTATATTAAGTTTTTGCCGATGGCTAAACAGGGGAACTTTTGGATGCGGGAGTAAACCGCAGTCCCAGTGCATACCTCAATAACCCTGCGGCAGAACGCAGCAAATACAAGTATGATGTTGACAAAGAAATGACACTTTTGAAGTTTGTGGATAGCGAGTGGGGACCAGTGGGTAGCTTCAATTGGTTCGCTACACATGGAACTTCTATGAGTCGCACAAACTCGTTGATTAGCGGGGATAACAAAGGCGCAGCTGCTCGTTTTATGGAAGATTGGTTTAACAAGAATGGCGTCGAAATGTCATATTCCGATGATCGTGAATATGGTGGAGTTCCACGAAGAGTCTCAAATATTGTACGTGAAGTTCATGATAATCGTAAGCAATTCATTCCTGGCTGCTTTGTATTATATAGCTGAGCTGTCTGTTCATTGTTATCTATCCGTTGTGGCTTTGTAAAGGTGTCCAATAGCTTTCTACCGGAGGTAGAAAAATATGGAGGATTGTTGGTAATAATCTATTTTATCTTGGCCCTTCAATTAACTCTTAACTATTCCAAACATAGAGCTCTTCTTTATACATTACCATCTTCGGATAGCATCAAACTTTGAGGATGGCTTGTTAATGTCATTATGCTGATTACTACTCGACTCTGATTCACTACTTTTTGTGGCATCAAATAGTGAATTGGATGGTAGAGCTGAGTCATTTCTATGTGATGCAGATCATGAATTATTGGAGCTTGCTGCATCATTCCAGTCTATCCCTGGTAAACCAGCGACTAAGACTCTGAGTGTTGCTAGACGTGTCAGGAGTGCTCTAAGGCAGACCGAGAAACCTGGATTTGTAGCTGCTTTTTGTCAAACGAACTGTGGCGATGTTAGCCCAAATGTGCTTGGAGCATTCTGCATCGACACTGGCTTACCTTGTGACTTCAATCACAGTACCTGTGGTGGGAAGAATCAGTTGTGCTATGGCCGTGGACCAGGGTATTAATACTATTCCCTGTATGCAGTATAAAGTATAAAAACCAGCAACCACATGAACATTAACTGAAGAACCTTTTCCATGTTGTGGCAGTTACCCAGATGAATTTGAAAGCACACGTATAATTGGAGAGAGACAATTTGAAAAAGCTTTGGACCTTTTCAACAAAGCATCTGAACAGTTGCAAGGGAAGGTTGACTTCCGTCACGCATATTTGGATTTTTCCAAGCTTGAGGTGACAATACCTAAACAGGGAGGAGGTTCAGAAGTGGTAAGAACATGTCCTGCTTCAATGGGATTTGCATTTGCTGCGGGAACGACAGATGGACCAGGAGCTTTTGATTTTAAGCAAGGGGATGACCAGGTAATTGTTATTTGCAATTCTCTAACCCCTAAATTGGTATTCCTTTTCATGCACATCGAGTTGATTGTCTATTCTATGATCTATGTTAGGGAAATCCTTTTTGGAGGCTGGTCCGCAACTTACTTAAAACTCCAAACCAGACACAAGTTGATTGTCAGCATCCAAAGCCCATCTTGCTCGATACTGGTGAAATGAAGCAGCCATATGATTGGGCGGTAAGTTGCTATAACCTAATATTATATTAGGAAAACCAGACCAGCATAGGAATTGGCCTTAATTTTGTGATTTCTAAACATCGGTCTTCCTTATGCACCAGCTGAATTTCATGTACTCAGCCACCTTTTTAGTCACGTCTGGCATACGAAGTAATGTGACTAACTATAACCGACTCATCCTGTCCATTTGGAAAATGGGTAAGCCTTGAAGTCGCTACAAACGTTGTTATCATTGTTGGGGGCACAAGGGACCCAACTTATGTCACAAAGTCACAAGATGAACTTCAACCATACCTTTCTTACATCTGCAGAACTATTAGCAACCAATTTTTGTAAATCTTAAGTTGTCAATATATAGACACAATGCTTATCGCACCATGATTTAGTTAAAAATTGCCTCTGAAGCACTTCTTAAGCAGCTATATAAGGCAATTTTGCAATTTTTAATGCACTGATTGTCCTTGTGATATGCTTTAATAATACTTCGAAAATTTGATATGTCCTCATTAGCATGTTTAACAAAACCTTAATATTCACTTGTGTACGAGTTGGACCTTACATAGAAAACGATGTTCTCTTACAATAACCACATTAAGGAAATAATTGAGAAACAGTCTACAAGAGGGAGTGCTTGGATTTGATCTCATGACTTATAGTTTGATATAATGGTAGATAGCTATTTTTCTCAAAAACTCAAGTTTTCAGGTGTTAGAATTTTCCGTGAAAAAAATTAAGTTAATAGTTGAGGAAGAGTACATGCATATAAGATCATGATAAATCTCTTTAGGCAAAGGATGTGGTATAAATTTTACACCACCTCTCATGTGCAAATGTGATTGAAACCATATGGTGAATAGGACAAACAAGAACCGGACACAAAATAATTCTAAGCACCAAGAGCAAAATAAACTTAGATGGGGCATGATGGATTGAAACCTGACACCAATAGCATCTGAAATGATATAGCCCGTTCCATACGGACGAGAGCTGGACACAAAATAATTTTAAGCACCAAGAGCAGAATAAACTTAGATGGGGCATGATGGATTGAAACCTGACACCAATATCATCTGAAATGATCTAAAGCCTGTTTCATACGGATGAAGCCTGTCAGGCACTGCAGCTTATCTAAGTATTTTTGCCTCAATGGTCGTTCCTTGCCCTTGTTAAATTGCCTAGGGACCCTAGTCCATCCCGAACAAGATGAGATCTGGTAAAAGTGAAGTGAGATCTGTTAAGCTATCTACTTATGAGTACTGCCTAGCTGCATTGTTTCCGACACTTGCGCTGTTGACTGATAGGCATTTTACATGAAATCGGCTCTCTTTCTCTTCTATTTCAAATGTCTAAGGAGATGGGGAAGTTTCAGCTATGCATCATTTTTGTGAATGGAGATATACTTTGGTTTTTAAATTTCTGTGTCATCCATTTATATCAGATGAATAGATGCCTGGAGAACGTGAGTGATTGCTTCAATTTTTTCATATCGCAATAACGATTTAATTGCCTTAATGGTTTTTGCAGCCGTCAATTCTTCCGATTCAAATGTTCAGGATTGGACAGTTAGTCATTCTTAGTGTACCTGGAGGTATTCTTCTTCCCTCTCTTTTCCTATGGAAGTATGATATTTTGATGCGGATTAAGGTTGCTTTTGTGATTGAGTGATTGTCTATTGCATTTAGATTGTAGGCCAAGTTTTGCTGGATTATTGGTAGAGGTTTCTAGAAAAACACGTTAATTTGGATCTATCCAGTTTTGTCCACTCTGGGCGAGTTTTGTATAAAGCAATTTCTTTCCTGTACTTATTTACTGACTTCACTATCATCATGAGAAACTTTTTAGAACTGGCTTGTTTTAGTATTTACCAAAATAATAAGCCAATTAATGCGTTTGAGTGCACTATTGGAGATAAGTCTACATTTCAATTTTAAATTCATGGAAGCCAGTCATAATACGGCACAAGTTACCTGGCTCATGGCCAGTCAATAATCAAAATTACTTTTTTCCTTTTTTGTGGAAGTACTACTTCTAGTTGGGGTACCCAACTAACGCTTTCTTTCTTTTTCTTTTTCTTTTTCTTTTTTTGGGTCAAACAACTAACCCTTTCAAGAGTCATCTTAACTGACCAAAACCCACTTTCAATCAATTTATATCAACTTAGAAACTAAAAGGTAGATGGGCATGATCCTAGTCAAAACTGTTTGCATTCAAAATGTCAAATTTGATATTTTCTATTCAGATAGTATATTAACACTGAGATCTGGAAATACGTTGGGCCACCACTGTTGGCTATCATTTGGCTTCCTTGCATTGTTATATACATGGTATCTTTTGTATCTTATCAAATGATTTTGGCCTATGGCAATTCTCTTGTAGAGTTCACAACTATGGCTGGGAGGCGTCTCCGCGAGGCTGTAAGGATGGTGCTTACAAGTGGAGGTAAAGGACATTTCAACAGCGATGTCCATGTTGTTATAGCAGGGTTGACCAATACCTATTCTCAGTATATCACTACTTTTGAAGAGTATCAGATCCAGCGATATGAGGTATTATTTCCATTCCATCATGAAAATTACACTTACATTATATGAAGAGGAAAGAATATTATGCAGACATGATTTTTTTTTTTTTTTTGGTAAGGAGTGCAGACATGATTTTGTTATAGCAAAAAAAAAAAAAAAAAGAAAGTTCAGGGAAGGCAAATTTTATAACAAGATTGTCTTGAGTTTGCAAAAGGTTTGCTTATTGACTTTTTTGGTGGCTACCAAAAAAGGGCATGATTTCCACATCCAGAGGTCGCTTCCCTAATGTTACATAATGACTGGCAATAGTAAAGCAGCCTACCAAAATAACTGGGATGTTTCAGCTTACGAAATATGTGCGCGGCATTGCTTTCAGGGTGCCTCCACACTGTATGGTCCCCACACTCTCAGTGCATATATCCAAGAGTTCAAGAAACTTGCAAGCGCAATGTTAAGTGGCCAACCTGTTCAACCAGGTCCGCAGCCCCCGGATCTTCTGGTTAAACAGATAAGCTTACTCACGCCAGTTGTGATGGATGCAACACCAGCCGGAGTGAACTTTGGGGATGTCAAATCTGATGTGCCCAACAACTCCACTTTCAAGAGAGGCAACATGGTGTCGGTGGTCTTCTGGTCAGCTTGCCCAAGGAACGACCTGATGACTGAAGGTACATTTGCCCTTGTGGAGGCGCTCCAAGGAAAAGACACTTGGGTTCCGTCTTACGATGATGACGATTTCTGCCTTCGGTTCAAATGGTCTAGACCTTCAAAACTGAGCACTCGAAGCATGGCCACCATAGAATGGAGAATACCTGAATCTGCTACTCCAGGTGTGTATAGGATACGACATTTTGGTGCCTCGAAGGGACTTATGGGATCAATACGCCACTTCGCCGGATCCTCCAGTGCTTTTGTTGTGACTTAAAGAGGGGGAAAATGGGGAAACAACCCCAAACATATACACATGCGACCGAGCACGAGCATGTTGTAGTTGATATGCACTATCGAAGTATAGCTTAGACGTCGTATCATCTGGATTAAATGGGACTATCGATGGCATGAAGCTTGCCTTGTGCATCTCAGAGGGCCTTTCGAGTTAGTCTTAACCGGAGACTCCAAGCACTAATCTGGTTTCTATATATGAAAATATGCTTGCTTATGTGCCCATGTGTCGGTCCGCTCTACTTCCCTGTATCCATGGTGGTTGTACATCGGTTTTTTAAATTGATCGCATCGAGTTCTGGACCAAAGAAACTTTCAGTACGGACATGAGGCTATCATATCGAATGTGTATACTCAGCGGGTCGTCAAAGGTAAGTAATTGAAACATAGAAAGGTAAAGGGACGAGCACCAAAAATACTTTCCTTCTCATGAGGTCAGCGCAAGAATAGAGGAAAAAATGTCATATGAACGTGCCCCTCGTACCTTAAACGCAAGAAGCCTTTCTTTCTAAACAAATGAATTAATGGCACTTTTCTCCTAGAACTCAATGGCCAAAAGATTGAAACATCGAAAGTTGTTTAGTTGTTGTCTACTTCTTAAGAAGACCCTCTAAGAACTCATTATGCCATTGGTTGAAGTCTCTTTATAGACATCCTATAAAATTGGAAGAACCCAAAAGCACTATAAGCCGAAAAAACAAAGCGAAAGATAGAAAGAAACTATGATTCACAAATCTAAATTATTAGATATCGCCCGTCGCGACATTCTCCCGTATTCTAAAAACTTACGTTGCCATAACCCCACAGGGGCCGAGAACTTGTCAATATTTCGATTGTGCTAACAGAGACTATGGAGATGTCAGAGTAGGAGATCATTAATTTTGTTCTCATGGTACGATTGTGGTTGGAATTGGATCGGATCGGATCCATGGAGCTCCGGTAGCATCATGGAATTAAGGGGAAAAAAGAGAGAGAGAGAGAGAGCGCAAGAACCATTGAAGTATCTCTTTTTCAATGAATAGATTAAATGAAAAACCAAAGAAAGTTTCTGGTGACCATGTTAAGGGGTGCATGATAACCATCCAAAAACTGTTTCTGGATGAGTTTTCTATTTTTGGAATAGAATTGAAATAGAAATTCGTTTGGTAAAGCAAATGCAAGAAACTATTTTTGTAACAATTTTGAGAAACAAAAATGGATTTGAAGCAGAAATAAGAAACAAAAAAGTTATTTCTCCAAGAAATAGAAATAAAAATAAAAATCTTCGTCGATAACGGCCACCACCGGTCGCACCTCTTTGGCCGCTGGTTGCCGAAGGTCGCCGGCCGGCTGTCGCCTTCGGCCGTCGGAGGTCTCCTTCCATGACTGTCGGTCGCTGGACAGGCGCTGCCAATCGCCAGCCGGCCGGCCTCCGAAAATTGATGGGTGGTCGTCGGAGGTCGTCGACCGGCCGCCGATCGCCCCCCTAGGCAACCGCCTTCATCTTTGCCAGCCAAATAAATTTCTATTCCAGAATTAGAAATTTTTTGCCATTATCAAACGCATTTATTTTACTTGGAAACTCATTTTGAAATAAAAATATAAAAAACTATTTCTGTTTCAGAAATTCTTTCTAGAACAGAAATTTTGTAATGCACGCCCTAAGGATAGTGAGGAGGAACGGAGGACATCCATCGTGGCCTTAATACGAAACTTTAGCTTACGGAAAAGAAAAGATGTTAGAACAGTATCTCTTCGTTTGGGCCTAGTTGACGGATCCAATTTTCTGGACTCTTTCTTGGGCCTTGGCCATTACGAATGACCCGACCCGACCCGACTCATTTCCAAGCAAGGGGGAGGTGAAAATGCGAAACAGAGCAGGTCGAACATGAAGGTCGAGTCGAGCGACAAAACTCTCTGCTCGATCGTGCTTTCGGGGAGCATCGACACGCAGCGAGCGAGAAAACTCGGAAAAGATGTCGGTGCAGGAGTATCTGGATAAGCACATGCTCTCCCGCAAAATCGAAGACGCCGTCAATGCCGCGGTTAGGGCCAAGACTCCCGATCCCGTCCTCTTCATCGTAAGACCTCTTCCTCATCATCATCTTCTTCTTCTTCTTCGTCTCTCCTTGCTTGAATATTTTTTTCCGCTTGTTTTCCGAGGAAATGCGGGAAAGTTCGGCCTGTTTCGATTGTGGAAGTCGTGCGTTTTTTTAGCTAAACATTCTCGCGCCTCCGTGAGAGGTCCTCGCTGATGCGTTTCAACTGGATGATTTTTGTTCGCAGTCGAATCACATGAGAAAGGCGGTTCCGTCGGTTATAACGAAGATCAAAGCCAGGCAAATACTGGACAGCAGGGGTATTCCTACTGTTGAAGTGGACTTGTGTACTAACAAAGGGATGTTTCGCGCGTCGGCTCCGAGCGGCGACCAAACCGGAATGTGAGATTTCTCCGCGTTTTCGTTTTCTTCAATTCGTGTTTTTTACTGGTGGATTGGTGTGGATTTGAAGTAGTGGCGGAATTACTGGTACTTGCATAAGTTCGTTCATGTGGTACCTGTGAAGTACCAACTAGCTCCGTTAGTTTGACCATGAGGCTTGATGGGTTTTCTGGTGATGGTTTTAGGTACGAGGCTATGGAATTGCGGGACGGGGACAAGGGAATGTATCTTGGAAATAGTGTAAAGAGAGCTGTTAATAATATTAATGAAAGAATCTCCGAAGCACTGATAGGGATGGATCCTATTCTTCAGGCTCAGATTGATCAGGCCATGATAGACCTGGACAAGACTGAGAAGAAGGTACCTACTTTTTTATAAGGAATGGATTGTCTGCTTGGATTTTTGCCTGAAGCAGAGCATTTTTTCCTGCTATTATTGGTAGAAAGATCTACGTTTTGAAAAAATGCATTTTGCGTCCAGAGATATTACAATCATCTCTTGTGAACACAATGCCTAGGAAATTTATGATGCTTGGAGCTTCGTACAT
Organism: Rhodomyrtus tomentosa; assembly: GCA_028455895.1. Taxonomy (NCBI): domain Eukaryota; kingdom Viridiplantae; phylum Streptophyta; class Magnoliopsida; order Myrtales; family Myrtaceae; genus Rhodomyrtus; species Rhodomyrtus tomentosa. The sequence continues at coordinate 29,815,166 of JAPCWY010000009.1, read as the reverse complement.
GTTTTGCCAGCCTTCACATTGGTGTATTGGAATTGTCTTTTGACAACCATGTCATGTTTCGGTGTGGCATTGAGTTTATCCAATACTTCCATCTTTGACCACCGACCCCAACTAGTTTGGAATAAAGGTGTTGTTGATGTTGATTGTGCATAGTTGGTTTTTGTGATGAAAAGATAGCACCTGCTTGGCAACATACAATACTAGCTGGTGATGTTACTGCATGAGAGTGATTTCGGTGCATATTGTGGTAAGTGTATGATTCATGAGTATGCCTTTCTATTGTCGTAGATAGCAAAAAAATAAATTAATTAATTAATTAAATAAGCAATACAAGAAAATGTTGAGTGGTTTCTATCCACCCTGATTTTGCACTTGTTGGACTGTAATAGTTAAGTTGTTGCCTTATGGTTCGTATTAAAAATCAGGGATGCTCTTCACATCTATCGATAAGACATGGTCTGAGAGAATCATCTTGTAGGGTGAGCTGGGAGCTAATGCAATATTGGCTGTGTCAATTGCTGCTTGCAAAGCTGGTGCTGCTGAAAAAGAGGCATGTATATTACCGTCTGCTATTAAGAAGGTTTTTGTCCATTTCTAAATCTTTCATTCCACATCTCGTCCATGCAGGTTCCCCTTTATAAGCACATTGCTGATCTTGCTGGTAAACCCAACCTGACTCTTCCAGTACCTTCCTTCACAGTGATTAGCGGTGGAAAACACGCGGGAAACAACCTTGCCATTCAGGTATGCTCTGTCTTTCTCCCAGGCGTGACTGTGATTCTGTGTTTAAAATATCAATCAGCTTATTTGTGTTCCTGCAGGTTTTTTAGCTTTTTTATGTACCTGCGAACAATCCATTGAATTTACTTATAGCTGGCTGTAAATGTTGTCAGGAAATCATGATTCTACCAATTGGAGCCTCCAGATTTGAGGAGGCTGTGCAAATGGGTTCAGAAACCTATCATCACTTAAAGGTGTACTTTGAATTTGAACATTCTGTTTCTGAATTGTACTTAAACAGCATCTGACTCATTGATTATTTATTCGTCTAAACACAGAATATACTGTTTCAAACAGCGTCTGTCACTTATGATGTTCTAAAAACTCGCCTCTTTATCATTCACTGGCTTCTCAAATATCAATTATTAGCATTTCTACTGTGGTTGGTTCTATATGTCCATCCTGTTTTTTGATTTTGTGTCTTGTTATTTGTCTTAATCCTGGGAAACACTATTTTATGTACTTGTGTTATTGGGTATGTAGGATGAAGTGCAGACACAGTGCGTGGTGCTTTGTGATTCTTAAAGTGTTTTTTTTAGCTGTAATTAAAAGTAATTTTCAGAGAAACTAATAGGAAGATATCTTGGCACAAGGATGCACCAATTGCCCTAGGTGCTTCCTCTGCTCTATGCATTTAAGCCAATAAGAGTGAGTGCACTGAGTGGTTATAAATCTGATGAAAACATGAAAGTAAGAAGTTTGCCATGTCTGCACTATATCTGTGCTACCTGCCTTTGCTACTCAAAATTGGAGATAGAAGTCTGGCCACAGTGTAGTCTCATCAATAAATCTATTGTGCAGTATTCTCTAGTTTAATGTGGCGCCATCTCATGTTTTTCCAAGTTGACATACTGGACTTACTTGCAGTATGACTCAATGACTAAGTTAGTTGTTCATGAGAGGGAATATCATACTTGAAAATGAAATTTTTGTTGCATTTGTGACTAAACACGTGACGAATAGAAAAGTCATGGGAAGTGAGACGTCTTCATCAAGTCGATGTCATGTGTGGATGTAAGGACATAGTAGTCAGATTAGTGTGCCGATTGGTGTCCACTGTAGCCTTAGAAAGCTTAGCCCAAACACACTTATTCCAATGTGACCTTCATGAACTATTTAATTATTATTGTGCCTAATATGATCAATTGGACAGAAGTGACAAAAACAAATACCTCAGGGAAAGAAACGATAAAATTATGACCTTAGTACCTTTTCCTGGTTTAATTTACAAAAAGAGTTCAAGGTTCAGTTATCTAGAAAATAACTTCCTGAATTTAATACTTTCGTTGAGTATAATGAGATTTACTGCTGTTCAATTCTAATATAAATCTTACTTGAAAAGAATTCTCTTATTTGAACTATAATTGCCAATATAGGTCAAGCAATTAAATCTAGTTGACCCAAGGCATCTAATTAAACCAGTAATCGGGTCAATTTCGAAACTCATGGGTTCGACTTTAACAAAACCCATATGTTAGTCGTGTCAAACGAGTTGTTACGATTGTGATGAACACAATTAACATACCCCAAACCCACTAGTTTGTGTCATGTATGAGACGTGTTTTCTTGCCATGTCAAAATTGAGTGTTGCGAGACCAAGTATCTCCCTCGGTTTGTATGCATGACTTGTTGGATGTCTCTGAAGGTAGACAATATTTGATTGGTGCACGTCAGTCCAACGTGTTGAGAAAGTGATTGATCATCTTTGAATATTCATCTGTCAGCTTCCTGTTCTTATAGGCGCGTGAGAACTTTCTGCATTTTATGGATTGAGCAACCTGAATTGAAGTTAATTGTTAGATGATGGTTGTGACGTATAGATCGTCGCTGACGTTGATGTTTTGTTAACAAAAAGGCAGGCTGTTATTACGGAGAAATATGGTGCCCAGGGATGCAATGTGGGTGAAGATGGTGGCTTTGCTCCAAATGTGTCCAGGTTGCATACTAATCTTCGTCATACATACCACCTGCAAAAATTAGACTAACAAAACAACACAAATGATAGGGGAGGAAAATTGTTCAAGCTGTGTCTAATTGCTGCTGATTTCTTAGTGATAAAGCAGCAGAATTAAATAGCTACTTAGCTAGGGGTTGTACCCAATGGAAGTCAACCGAAAAAAATTAAAGAAGTGTCATTTTGATCTACTTATCGACATCTTATGGTGATTGGCAGCTTTAGAGAAGCCCTGGATCTGGTTAAAGAAGCTATCAGCAGAACTGGCTATAACGAGGGAATAAAGATAGCTATTGACATCGCTGCTACTAATTTTTGCATGGGTGACTATTTCAATCTTTTGAAGTACTTTTGTGGAAGCTAGGCAGAATTGGACAATGTGTATTTGGGCGTGAGAGTTTCCTGTTACGAAACTGATACCTCTTTCTTACTTTATATAGGGACAAAATATGATCTGGACTTCAAGTCTCCAAAAAAGTCGGGCCAGAATTTCAAATCTGGGGAGGATATGATAGACATGTATAAAGAACTCTGCTCTGGTACTTAGTCTAGTCCAAACATTTTTTAGATGAATTTTGCTCATTCGGTTTATATAATCCTCTGACATGCATAAAACATGATGAGTTCCACTCTTTCTTATCTTAGACTACCCGATTGTATCAATCGAAGATCCATTTGACAAGGAGGACTGGGAGCATGTCAAATATTTCTCTAGCCTTGGAGTTTGCCAGGTGCACATCTTTTCATCTCTTCGTCCTGTTGTTAATCTATGCATGACCAGCTTTTGCCGTGGAAGAATAATTCTGCAGTCTTATGCTTGTTTTTTTTTTCTTGTCCTCGCATGTAGTAGACCATAAATTCTACTCTTCTACAGCCCTTCCCTACCAAATTTCTGAATTCATAGAGCAAAGACAGCAAAAGAACAAGTCCCAGATCGGTTGAGTTAGACCATGACTAAGTATTAACTATGGTGCTCTCCGATTGCACTTTTCCTTAGCAAAGCTTTTGATCTAGCGATAGTCGTGGTAGATATTCGCTCTTCATTGCATTGGTTAATCTCATTTGAAGTCCCTATTCCTCATTTGTTTTGTGGTGACTGTAATAGAAATGATATCTCACCCTTTTTTCTCAGGTTGTTGGGGATGACTTGTTAATGTCAAATCCCAAGCGTGTTGAGAGAGCAATTAATGAGTCCACTTGTAATGCTTTTCTTCTCAAGGTACCAGGCTCTTGCTTAACTGCTTTATTTGGCGTTTACGTTGGTATGAAACCTTTGTGCATCGCAGTTTACCTTAAAGAGAGAGCAGAAGAAAAGGTAATAGGGCCTGCTTGTAAAGTGAAGAAGCTCTTGTTCAGTGATAGCAATTGTCCCATCACGAGCACATTCAAATTTTGTTTCTGCATTTTCGGTCTGAAACAGATGTTTCTGCATTTTCGACGAAAAGTTGGAGTAGAACCGGTGGCGAAAAAGATAAGAGAGCCTAAATTGAAATAGTTTGGGCATATCCTCCGAAGGCCCTTAGACGCACCGGTACGAACAGATGTTTGCTATCGAGAGCATAACACGAAGAAAACAAGAGGTTGGCCGAAACTTACTTGGGGGAAAGCAGTAAAACAAGATTTAATGGAGTGGGAAATAGATTGGCGTACGGTTTGTCTTAGGACGGAGTGGAGGAAGGCTATTAGTGTTGTGGAGGGGTAGTGTATAGATAGATAGATATATATATATATACTTATTTATTTTTACACATTTATCTTTTCTCACTTCCTTGATTCTGCTTTTATTTATATGATTCTTTGGAATTAATCGACCGCCGACCTCAACTAGTTTGGGATAAAGGTATTATTGATGTTGATTTTCGGTCTGAAACTCATTAGGTATTTAAAATGCGCAATAGGTAAACCAGATTGGAACAGTGACAGAGGCCATTGAGGTGGTGAAGCTGGCAAAGGATGCTCATTGGGGAATCTTAACATCACACAGATGTGGTGAAACTGAAGATGCTTTCATAGCTGACCTATCTGTGGGACTAGGTACTGGTCAGATCAAAGCAGGTGCTCCTTGTCGAGGAGAACGACTGGCAAAGTACAATCAGGTCTGCCTTCATATTGCCATGAGCAACAATGTCTTATTATACTTCAAATTTCATGAATATTAATATCCCGATCTGAATCGCCCATGATCATTCACGAAATCTAAAGAACGGTCGAATCTTGCTAACCTTCGGTTATTAAACATTTACACCTAGGAATGAGGTAGCAGGATTTGTGTAGCGAGTCTTGAAACATGTAATAAATGGTAGACGCCATCAAACTGTTAAGAGGGAGCTCCTGAGAAAATCTTTAAATTCCTCACAGTTCATTTCCTATTTGAATAGATTTTGTAAGTCTTTTACAAGGCACTTAAGTAGTTGTGATCCTTTCTCATCTCTACATACTTCCAGTATGACCACCATTAAAGTACTCACATCCATCAATAATGATTTATTTTAGATGATGTACACAAATTAGAGCGCTTTCAACAAGATTTGTACACAATTTAACGCTTTTAAGAAAGCAGATATTGGAAAACTTGATAAGTGACATATATGTAAGAGTTATTTTTTATTTTGTTCAGCAAATATATTATTTGCAATGACAAGACGAGACACGGATTGATGACCCGAATTTGACACTTGAACATCAACTGCCTGCCCCTAGAACCTAAAAGATCTTAGCTGTTCATTTAGCCTCTAGACTAGTTTTGGTTTGAAAGAGCATCCCTGACATTTTAACATAGAAGGGTCCCCAAAAACTACCAGATGCAACAAAGCTTAACCTCGTTGGTAAGGAAAGCTGTGTGCAACTAAACTACGAGAAGTTTCTTGCAGTTACTCCGCATTGAGGAAGAGCTCGGTGATCAAGCTGTTTATGTCGGTGAAGATTGGAGGCTGTCTTAACTGTTAATGTTTCGTATGGGGGGCTTAAGACCATCTTTTGACAATCAGATATCTAGTGTGAATGAATCCTTCTTTCCTTCTGTGGTTCAACCCCTTGAGACAATGGTTATTATGGGAAGACCGAATTTTCTGATTGAGTGGTAGGGTCATGTGTGACCTGTATTATTCTTTCTGAGGCTTTTTCTTTAATAGTTAGAGAGTTTTGTTTTTGGATGAACGTAATAGATGTGATTGAGTATGCGTATTATGGGCATAATGGAAGGAAGGGACGAACTTGTTTAAGATAGGCTGTTGCCATCATTCTTTTAGTGAAGTGGCTCCTGTCTTAGTTACTGCACCGACGTACTGAAGACACGTATGTGCTGTATTATTCAAGTTTTACTTTGTAGGGCATTCCTTGTCCTATCATACTTTTTCTTGGCTGTAGAAGTATGGGAGGTGCACCTGGAAGGTGCTACTAATTCCAGGCAACAATGATTATCTCGGTTCAACAATCTCTATTGCCAGCCGGCCACAACACTGTGAATGATGACTTCAGGATAAGTTGCGAGAGATGCGGATTCTCTTCGAAAAGGTTATCATATGTTATTGTACGAGATGTCATTGCCTCACTGAATGCCGGTTTCTGATTTTCAATGTGCAGTGTGGACATTTGCAATCCTAATATACGGTATCGAACTATCAGTCATTTATGTACTGATTAAATTCTATTGGCTTGTCCGACCCAAGAAAAAAAAATGTCATAGTCCTGTTGGGGTAAATACTGATCCTGATACATTCGTAAACATTCCTGGAACCTGGACTTAGGGTATTACGGACATAGCTGAAGCTGTCTGTCTTTTTTATGCCCCGTGTTTACATGGGTACAACGTCCTGGGCATGGCAGGAACTACAGAGGACTAGGATCAACGAGCAATTTGTATTGCATCATCTTTTGATTTCGAGAAAAATTTGTATCTGTCATCAGAGTTACCTAGTGATCCAAGTCCAGCCGTGCGGACAAGCTTCTAGGTTAATGTGGTCGTTCAAAAACAATTAACTTCTCGAGAAATTTACAACGAGCCAATTTAATGAATTTTAAACATTCATTAGGATCCTTGAACTGATTTAATCGGTTGGCAATTAGGGGAAATGACTAGATTCCTAAACCTTGGTACTCTCAATCATCTTCTATGGTTTAACTTGTTTTAATTAGCCTCTTTTACGGTTTGCTGCTCGTGTGTCAGGCTTGGCCTAAAATCTGGTACGAGATGGTTTAAAGCACGAGCAAACTCACGTCATATGCATGCAAAACATTGTTTTCATGAGTTTTTTACCTCACTAATTGCGTTCGGAAGTTATATGCTATTTTCTCGATCGCTCACCATAAGATGAATGTAAGAGATGTTTAATACATTTTGTAACGCATTTCCACCGAGGAAAAGGATGTGCAGATCGTTTTAACATTATTGTTGATTGTAAGTTATGTGGCGTTTGCAAAACACAACACCCCCCCCCCCCCCAAAAAAAAAAAAAACAAAAAAAAAACAAATAGTTATGTGGCGTCAAGTACTTCAAAGAATCCATCAGCTCAGAGGTTAGAATTGAGATTTGTGCTCCATCAAGACAAAAAAAAAAAAAAAAAACTGCAAGGGGTTGATTAAGGCAAATATCGAGCTTATGGGCTGACTCAGGCAATCCAAAATTATAGGGAGCTAAATGTGAAAATAATTAGGATACAAAATTACTAGGGAAAATGGGTTGCGCTTCAGCTATATTTGGGAGGCAACAAGGACCATTTTTCGAGAAGAAAATTAGCAAAATTCTTAATTTCTCTTTTCCCATTCTTTTTCCGCTCAAATTTTCATTTCTATAACTAGGATAACTACTTCGGAAACATGACGAGTTCCACTGGCATCCTATACAGTGAAGGTGGTTGGCGCCGGCGGTCAACCAAGAATTCGTGGGACGCCAACAGAAATGCCTAGCCCTTCCCCTTTTTTTTGTTTTGTCCTATCATATTTCTAGATTCAAGTCATTGTCTATGCAATGTGCTGTGCACAGATTCCGAAAACTTATTAGCCCGCACATGATAACAATTCTCTTTTTAGAATTAATTTTTAATCAAAATTGATTTCTCTACTTATCCTTAAAATCATAAATTAGCTTTTTTCAGATTAACTTGTGATCAGATAAATTCGTTTAGTAACGGTTGAAATTTATACTTGAAATATTATTAGCAATATCTTCGGCATGGTTGAGCGGCAACGAACGACGGCGATGGCAAGCGACAACAATCGGCGTTAGTGGGCAGCGAACGTCGATATGGTCGAAGAATTGATTTTTCTGTAGAAAATTAAAAACAAATTTACTTCTCGAAGTTGACCAAAAATCTTACCAAAAGTCAATTATTTTACCAAACGCAATTCTACACAATATTACCGAACGGATTCCTTTTAACTTAAACAGCTTTATCAACTTAGTGAAAAGTTACTCGGAAATTCAACAGTTGTCATCCTATTCAAACACAAATGATTACTGGATTGACATATTTAATGACGGCAATACTACACAATATACAAAACTTCACTCGCAAATTAATTTGCAGAATCATATGTCAAGGATAGGTATAACATTTGAGCAAGACCTAATTATTTAATATTCACTCGAACACTGATCAAATCACTTTGTCAAACTAACATGAGCCAATATTTGGATTGGCATCACCGCATTTAGAGGGGGAAAAAGTGAATAGTCAAGATTATAAATACTTTAATTCCACAGAAAAATACAACCGGAATACAATTTTCTACACATTTTTTTTTGTCGAATTTCTACACATTGATTTTAGCCACAACATCAGGAAAACCATCCCACCCGGTGAGGAAACCAGGATAAGAATCTCTTTTAACTTGCCTCAGCATCACAGACGATATGATGTGATTGTGAGCACCATCCTCAATATCTCCTTAAATCGGTTGGTTCTACTGTGCCTAAGACTGTCCTTTTAAGACCACCAAGATCGCAAAAGTCCCAAGTAATTGAAACTTCATGCCACTTTGAAATATGATCTAACATCCATTAGAGACCCTCCTTGAAGTCAGAAACACTAGCAAACCATACATTGGGGAAGACATAACACTGATTCAAAGCTAAAATATTTGCCGACAATGAGTAAGAAGCTGTAAAAAGTAGAAAAAATTTCCAGAGACAGAAAACATGAATTGCCAAAGGCAACAAAACAGGTCAACTAATTCGGGACTCCAGGAACTCATGGCTTTGTCTCGTCCTCGTCCTCTTCTATCTTAGGAGCCAGGTAAAACCTGATATAACCCATCTCGGCAATCTTGTACTCGACAACAACAGGAAGATCCGAAGACAAACTGATAGTCACAGTGCTAGATAAAGGGGTTGCCTTTGTGAAGGAGTTCAGGTACCTTAGTGCAAAAGTCAATGTCACTGGTTCATTCATTTCAATAAGTGTAGCTTCCTCCGGCTTCAATTGTTCACCCAAAACAATTAACAAACAGATTAAATCAGACTCTGGCATATTGTCAGAAAGAGAGCCTTCAAATTGTGAAAGGCATGCAAATGTTTCCCACAATCAGTAGATGAATAATTTAGTGGACCGTTTAAAAAACAAGACACACCTTGTCAACTGTCGCATTTTGCCTGCAAACAATATTTGCAGTTCCTATATCACCTCTAGTGGAAAATTTCACGCCCTCCTTTGTCACGGATATAACAACTGCAGCAACAGATCAACAAAAATTTATAATCTTATGGACATGCCAAAAATCTCAGATAATTGCGGAAGCAATTGAGTAGAGAATGACAAAATACCAGTATCACCGATGCTGCTGAGATCTTTGCAAATCCTAGCAAATTCGGTCGATGGCATTCTAACAATGGCATGGTACTCTGCCTCCGGTATTCCAAGATGCTCACTGTCGATGTCCATCAATTTCATCTCGAAATCGGCAATTTTATCCTGCGCTGTAACATGCACAAAACTGTGAATATAAGTTCCAAGTGAATAATGTGAAAAGGATGAACAAACTCAATTGTCTGGGGATATACTCAAGACCCTCCAATAACTAGCAGAAGCGAGTACAGAGGGAAATCAGCTGATATGTAGAGGTTCACAGGCAAATGTATAGAACAGTTTATAGAGGGGTGTACAGGGTATCCCAGGATCATTCCTCCTGCTCATCGCCTGATGATTTACAAAAGGGATGAAAAGGAGGACATCTTGGTCAAGGTATATTTGGCTTTCTTCTCTTTTTTAGTTCCTAAGGAATTAAGGGGTAGGTATGAGTAAAGGGACAGAAGTGTCGGCAAGGCATTGGACACTGGAGAGCTGCTTCAATTGCTTATCCATAGTCAACTACTTCTTTGACTACAAATTAACCTGAGACTGCTACAAAAGACTGGTACAGATCAGATACATAATCTTCCACAAACTTCAAGTTCCACGTCAAGCCAACATAAGATCAAATGATCATACAATTCACCGACATCGCTGTTTTCTGTAAAAAACCACAGTGAACTACGTATACTGCGTACTGACGCCATTTAACCACGTCGTAGTTATGACAACCGGCAAAACGAATGGCTCAAAAACCAGAATTTACCAACGAAACAAGCTAAAGCAACAGATCCAGCACTCACTCAGCCAAACAAACAAACAGAGTCCAGACATCAAACGAAGCATCAGCAGAGAAACTAAAAACAGCACTATAACCCCCCCCCCCCCAAATCACTTCGTTAAACGAGAACCAAACAGAAAGCAACTTACTCGGATTCTCAAACATGAACGTGACCGTGTCGCTGCCGTCGTCGGCCTTGATGGTGATGATGTCGTCGTTTCCCGCGCACTTGAGCATCTTCGACATATTGTTGAGGTTCATCCCCATGGAGATGTTGCGGTCGCACCGGTAGTGTTCGAAGCCCTCCGATCGGAGGAGGAGGGCCACTAGGGCCACGTGGCTCGAGTCCATGGCCTGGAGGGAGAACCCGGTGGCGGAGCAGTCGAAGTTGGCGTCATTGACGAGGTCCTTGAGCGACTCGAGGACCTTCTTTAGGAGCGAGCCTTGCACTAGCCGGAGCTCGAGCATCTTCGCGTGCGGTGGAGAGGCGCTAGGGTTTCGGGAGTGGGAGGGTTTGAAAAGAAAGTGACGAGAAAGTGAGGGAAAGTTTGAGAGGGGTTCGCGGGTGGTCGGTCCGGTTCGGTCCCGCGACCCCGGACCGATGGAACCGACATTTATATGGCACTTTTAAAAATTAATTTTTAAGCGCGAGGTTTTCTGTTGGCGGGACTGAGGCCTAACAAGTTCCCGCCACGATTTCGATGGGGGCTCTGTTAGCCTGCGGACATGTGCAGAGAGGACTTTCTTGCACCTGCATTTTTTTTTTTTTTGGTCTGGGCCTTGGACTTTAGTTGGATCAAGTGTCACTGTGGGCTTTGACTTGCAGCCCCAGTACATACGGCGTAGGTTCAATTCCAAAATGGCCCCTCGAGCGGACTCGGAATTTCGAAACCGCTCTTTGTAATATTCGACTCTGTCTCAATTTAGTGAAGACGGTATCGATTGGTCGAGTTGCAGGACCGTTATGCTATAGTAGAACTTGGATGGTCCTTAGTTATTTCATGTGATTATTCGGTGCAAAAAAGGGGGGAATTTCTTTTATGAAAAACCCGACCTATTAAATTTGACAATTCAACTTAAGGAACTAAACCGCCTGTTCTCAAGTTGAACAAGTTTTGAAGGAAAAAATAATTTTGCATCCAACAAGAATCGATGGAGATACACTATTATGTGTATTAAAGCGAAATGGCACAAATTTTATAATTTATTATAAGAGTGCACGAAATAAAAATGTGGTGGTCCGGATTACGTTTCCAAACAAAAATATTCGGAAGGAAGTCACAAGGTTGGCTTGGCCGGACACCAATCAGCCTAGATTTGAAGTAACTCAAGAGTCACTTTTTGCCAGCGCAGGAGTTCGAGGCAACATCGACTTTCAGGGACGGAGTCTTCGCATCTCCGGGGCTCGGAGTAATGTTCGGTGAAAACCACGTATGGTGCCGACCATTGACGAGCAACTTTTGGCTGCCTTTAACAAATGGCAGACTAGCCAACCTCTGCGAATTCGTATTCAAGGAGTACATGAAAATCATTCAGAAATAAAAATTTTTGTTCCAAATTTATTTTTGAAATTAAAAATAGAAACTCATTTTGTAAATATTTTTTTATTTGTGAAATAAAAAATTATTTCAAAAATAAATTTGAAGTAGAAATGAGAAACAACAATTATATACTTCCATTTTCTAAAAGTAGAAATTTTCAATCTTTGTCAATAATTAGAAATTTTATGTCGTTATCAAGCTTATTTTTTTATTAAAAAAATTCATCCATAAATATAAATAAAAAATTATTTTTAATCAGAAATCTATTTTTTGAAACATAATGGTTATAATTCATAGTCGACGACGAAATTTCATATGACTCGTGCTTCAACCAGCATGATTTAATCGGGGAAGAGCCCCACCGCCACCTATCGATATTTATCCGAGACAGGTGCAGGCATCTAGATATTTTATTCAAAGTTCAACACCGGTGGTCCCATCTCCGCAATTTTCCATCCTGGAGCTGCAATGGCAAAGCAGAAATATCTGCATTTCTAATATCTCTGCTCACAAATGGTAGGGCCATATAAATTCCCCAGATCAGGCTATCGTCTTGAACCCGTGTAGAGAGAGAGAGAGAGAGAGAGAGAGAGAGAGATTTCCAGGCAAGGGGGGAAAGAGAGATGGAGTGTTGCGGGAGGCCGAACAGGAGCGACGTTCACTTGTCCAAGGAAGAAGAAGCAATTCTCCAGGAGAAAACCAAGGAGTACTTCGATGGCATCGCTCCCAAGAGGCACACGAAGCCCCAGCGAAGTGAGCACTCCTCCAATTATGTTGATGTGCAGTCCGCCGACGGCGATATCCCGGAGTTCGCCGAGTTCCAGCGCCTTGAGAATGATCCTCAGGTTTGGGTTTCTCCCCTGCTGGCTTCATTTGTACCGGACTTAATTCTCTCGGAAAATACAAGTGAACTTGTATTGTGCTTGAATGATTACAACAATTGTGTCTCTTGGATTTCCTTTTTCAACTTCATTTCATGAGTCAAGGTCAATGTGATTTTGTGTACTTGAGAGGGCCAAAGATTGATGAGAAGAAAAAATGAGCCCTTGGTTCACTTCACTACCCATGAAAGCATAGGAAACCAAGACAGTCGCAAGTTACAGCATCACAGTATAAGGGCCATTGGGAATACTTTTTCTCTTTTGTTCTTTCTTGTTCCTTACTCTCTCTTTTTTCATGTAGCAAAACGTAATTCTTTCATTACATTGTACTTACATCATTTGTTGAGATCTATTTTACTTCAATAGCTTTCTAAGTACCAACAACGAAAGGGGAAAAAAAGGTTGTACACAAGCCAAAAACCGCAGTCGTGTGCTTCATTATCTGCTCAAAAAGGCAATTAGGTGATAGATTAGGCTCTTAAGATCCATGATATCTTCTTTGTACATATGGTAGAATAAAGACATCAAAGAACACAACCGACAGACTCGCACTGTTACCTTTAATAAATGATCCTTGGTTTTGATCTCCTTCAACAAATAAAAGCCGTTTGCCCCCCTCCCAATAACAGAAACTCGTCTACAATGGATGTGAAGCGATGGAGGACTTCACAGAGACTGAATATTACAAGGATCTCGACTGCGTTGACAAGCAACACCACAAGGTATTAACTCTTCTCAAAGCACGTGTCACTCTAAGCTCTGCAAAATTTTAATTTAGGCCCTTAAATTTACCCTGTCAAAATGATATTACGCTAAGCCTGCAATTGAAGAAACTATTAATCATGCTCTTGTAGAATTAGATATAATAAGCTATTTCACTAATTAATAGATGGACAAACATCTTTTAAAGTTTCTCTGGGGTATTAGTCGAGAAGTAAACTTGTTGTGCAAGATGATTAGTTAGTACCTTCTAACTATCTCATCACATATCAGACCGGGACAGGATTTATAACAATGGAGAACACCAAAGGCGAGGGCTTCAATCTTGACCCAGAAAGCTCCACCATACGTCATGCCTCTTGCAAGGGGAATCCAGCAACCAATGAATGGATTCCAGCTGCTTCTGACATCGTAGGTGAAAATATCCGCATGAAATTCAATCAATACCAACCGCAGTTTTTGACATTATTTCTGACTCGCAACATGCCTTTCGTTTCAGGTGACAGTTCACTCTGATAAGCCAAAAAGGAGTGATAATTGACGAGAGAGCAATGGTGTTGTTATGACTTCAAGCAAGCCCGGTGCTTTATGCAGTTATTTCAACTTGCTTACGAACTTATACTATTCTAAAAATGTACTGCAAATAATGTTCCTCAAGATGTTGCAGTGTTTAATGCAAGTTTCTCGGTGTTTTGCATCATTTGAGAAGTGAATTGAAGAATTAATCCTGTTGCTTCTTACTCCTTTTAGCATAGAGGACTGGCAATATGTAGTAGAAAACTGCTACAAATGGAATGTGACATTGGCTATTCCCATACCAGTCCAAGTGAAACCACAACTTGTGATTCAGGTAGATTATTTGTGGCGTTTTGGAGAACAATACCAGTTCTTTTTTAAAATTTCAAACTGGTGGGAGCCAAATGGAGCACTGTATCTCTCTCTCTCCCAACTTCCAGGACAGCTGAGTGTTTGAGAGAACTCTCAAAGCCAGCATACAGAAAGAAATTGGTCGACATAGCACAATGAACAACAATATTTCCACTCTATAGATCATGACAATCTGTTAGTTTAAACTCTTTACAATAGCAAGATGTCTTATGTATAAGCTGTCTAGTTCGAGAAATTCATTACATTACAGAAAGCACTGATTTCGATGCAGAAACTGAAATCCACTCACACGAACAGATTAGAGACCATAAAAAGACCATTTTAATGATTTTCACTCTTGGCTACTACCATGACAGACATTTAAATTTGAACGAGATTTGCGTACCACGACAATAGAACATTTCACACTTTTTTTCTCTCCGTCACTTTATGGCACTATCCACATGCAACTTAACATTGTTTATAAAATTCCTATATGGGAATGATAATTCGACCTTTACGTCCAGATGTATACCAATTAACAAACAGCATAACCCTATCAGACACATATGGACATGGTCGGATTTTCTTTTCATACTGGAAAATCCATTCTCCAAGTTTCTGCATTTTGGTAGAGTGAGTTATACAGACCTGAAACAAGTTTCTGCATATTGGTATATAAAAGTGTGAGCTACACAGACCTGAAACAAGTTTCTGCATTTTGGTATATAAAAGTGTGAGTTACACAATTGACACCTCCTCACACAAGAAAATTTTCTGCTGGGCACATCTGCTTCAGGACATGTTAATGAACTCTTTACGAATAATAGAAAAATCAGGGCCAAATAAGGTGATTATGCACCCACCCACGCATAGCCGAGTTAGTTAAGAGATGGACTATCCCTTATCAGGTCCCTGGTTCAAATCTCCCAACTCGCGCTCAGTGACTTAAGTGGGGGTGCGGCTGGTGGTTGCCGTGCTAGTCCCCTCGAGAAATAGTCAAGGTGCGCGCAAGCTGGCCCGAACACCTTGGTCATAAAAAAAAACAAAAAAAAAAGTGATTATGCAAACTAAGCTGCATGAACAACACCCCCCCAAAAAAAAAACCAAAAAAAAAAACCAAAACAAAAAGACTACCAAAAAAATAATAAATCCAGTTTCAAAGTGTCAAACACTGCAGTGGCTAACCTTTCGATTTTTTACTCCCTGTAAATGGATACACTCAATCTTCCAGACAAAAATTGACTGATATATCCACCAGTAATGACCTTCAATAGTGTGCGGCATTAGAGGGAAAGGGATAGAGTGCTTCAAAGGAGCCATGAATGCGGTGCCTCAATACTAAAATCTAACCCCATGCTCCTGCAGAATTGAAGATTCATCATCTTAAGGCAAAGAACACCCCAAAAATGAAAATAGACAAACGATTGCTGTGAAACACGTAAAAATAAATGCCAACGCGTCTGAAGATGTTGAGTAAACAATCCTACAGTATTCTTTCATTATGGGAAATGAGAATATACCTTAAAAGAGAATCTTCATCAAAAGGAAGTACCAGGTTTCTGTGTACTGCATCCGGAAACTCCGTAAACAGAGGAGCCTTCTGACATGCATGCTGAAGCATCGTCTTCTCATGCTAACGACAAGAATGCTGAAGCAGGTGTTTCTTCTAGCACTTGAAACAGATATTATTCTTCAGCTTTCACTGCTTCCAAAGGTATATTCTTAAGCTGCAAAAAAGAGTGTTGTAGTTGGAAAGAAAGCTCTGGGTACATGCATAAAAGCTTCTCTTTTTGGATCAAATGATATCCTTCTCAAATGCCATATCTCTTTATCTTTATTTTGCTGGTCTTTCCAACCATTTATATTCTGCAAATAGTTAAAATTGGATATCAGCAAAAGAGTACAAGTTTATAATTCCCAATCACTGGTGACGGAATGGCCAACAAGAAAACCACTTTCAGATGGAAACTTGGTTTTAACAGTCCAGTACTCCAATTAGATAAGTTATACCTGACGTTACAGATGAAAAGATCTTCCCTTTCCAGGAAATAATTTTTCCAAACAACAGGATCGTAAGTTAGCTCTCATGTAACTGCTATCCATGCACAAGCAAAATTTCAAGGAATTTATAAATGACAAGTTAGTGAGAAAGCGGGTACTACAGCAAGCTTTAAAGTTTTTTACATTAACGAGGCAAGCCTTCAAGCAAGAAGCAAGCTTCACAGCATGCAAGCCAGCAAGAGTGTCTCATCACTTCCTACAGTAATTAGAAGCGATCTCCACTTTGGGAAAAGGAAACAATAAAAAACCAAAACGAAAAGATCATAATCACATTATACGTGGAGATTCTTTTTCCACAAGAATATTACCGTATAAATTATCCATCAACTGAAAATGAAGATATTATGAGCTTTCTTGATAGCACAAAACACTACAATGCCTAGAATGGATAAGAAACACAGAAGTTCCTTGCTCATGGGTAAGATCATTCCCTCCTCAATATCAGCTCTCTAGACTCAAAAACATGAAAGCTCTGGATTGCTATTCCCTTCCAACAAACAATTAAACGGGATATCGTTGACCCTCACCCCTCATGGAATTGCATAGATGTGAACTAAAGCAGACCTCTTAACAGATGGCACGACGGCAAGATAAATTGCATTAAAAAGAAAAAAACAAACAAACAAGACAAATTGATTGGCTCGAACATTTAGCAATCTTCAGAGTTTCGTCTACTAATTGAACATCGACCAGCTCAATGAAAAGAAAGAGAAATGCCGCCGACATGTCAATAATGGCCCAGACTGAGTTGTGGGAAACTATAAATACAATGAGCAACCTCCCTCCGTCCCTAAATAATTTGATCAATTCAGCTAGAAAGTTTTCTTAGGAGAAACGCCACTTCTAATTAAGGTATTTGGATAAGGAAAAAGCATACAAATGACCTCTTCAAGGAAATAAGAATCTAGGGGTGGCCGTTCGGTCTCCTATAATAATAGGATCAATGGGTCAAAAATGGTTTTGTGAATCAGTCCATGAGACAACTGTCGAGCTCTTCTCCACCATTCTCTTTCAAGCTTTGGAATTGCTTGCTCAGATCAAGATTGATTGAAGAAGCTACATAGTTCATATTTCGGAATTAAAGGCCTAAGATCAGGCAGGCTGCAATAGGAGAAAAAAGATTAGGATTCCTGCATTTTGCATAAACTGACATCATTTTAGTTGCTTTTCCTCCTTCATTGGTTTAACAAACAAACTACAAAAGTTTTCAGAATACGTTGTCATATGACATTCCTAAATCAAGGTTTTTGTGTACTTCTATCCAGTATTTGCTTTAAAGAAACGTGTCATAGACCACGAAAATAGCAAAGAGTAACACAAGCAGTTGTGTTGATATAGTGCCGATAAAAAAAGAACAGAAGATTTATCGTCAATGCGGTATGAGGCCCCAAAACCGAAGAACCTGAGTGAAACAAGGAAGGGAAAAAACTTATGCTGCATTAAATTGAGAAGAAATAGCAGCAAGTTCTGTAACTTCCCACATGCTAGCCAACCAGAATAGGGAAGCACCTCTTTTAAGAGTGATCTGCTTCAATCACAATATTCCTAGCTGGAGAGAAAGAAAGCACCAAAAGAATGTTCTAGCCTGGAGACATATGGGTCATTCTTCTTGGAATCCCCATAACTGCCAACTTCTAAAGGAAGTGCAGAACTAGTTAGAATTAGCATTTAATCCCACCAGTGCCTCTCCTCCACGGCCAAGATTTTTCACTTCTTAAGCGGCAGAAAGAAGTGAGATTTATTTTATATTCAAATACTGCCTTGCTTTACCTCGTTTTTGTCATCGCATCGCAAATTAAAGCAAATTAAAGGACAACCTCCAGAAAAGGCCTCTGTGCATCCAAGCAAAAAAAAAAAAAAAATTGTCTTGACTTCACAAACTTCAGATGGCAGCATAAGCAACTCTTTCAGCATATGAGGCAAATATTAACCAGCCATGAACTTGCATGTATGTCCTACTGGTTCCATCTTGGTTCAAGGACTTATGATATCTGCAACCATATGGCCAAAATCAAACCTCAAACACACAGTAATATGATGCTGCAGATGCATATTACTTCGAGAATTGGTAAGTTCCTACAAGGAAGGTGAAACTCGAGCATTAGCTCATGTATTAGTGTTAGACTGCCCTATGGATTTGTTTTATCCTTGAATAAGTAAAAAATGACTGCTTTAGCATTTGTTACAAAAATGACTCATTTATCACGTGCATCAGAGGTGGAACCCATGAGCTAAATAAATAGAGGAGGGTGACTTAGAAACAGCATTTCAAATCAGCAACAACTCACCCCAAAATTTTTAATGCAATCGATATCTTCCATTTTGAAAAACTAGTTACTAAAGAGGATATGAATGTTAGAAAAACTACATCATACTGAAGTGAAGAGAACAATGAAGGAGGAATCAATTAATACACAACAGGAGGTTTATCCGTAGACACACTGACTCGCGTGCCCATCTGCGCACATATACCAAGAGCAGTTGCTTCCAACTACAACTCTTTCCTTTTGCAACCTAGATCGCTATGTACCTTTGGATGTATCTGAAGCTGAAGAACGTTTTTTCGAGGTGCTAGAACAAATGTTTGCTTCACCATTCATTTCATTAACTTGAGAAGAATTTGCTTCGGCACTCATATCAGAAGGATTGTCTTCAGAATTTTCTGAATGTAGTAAAAAAAACCCAGGCATGCCCCAGTTTCCTTCTGCTGAAGCCTTTCTCTTTTTGCTGCTCTACACAAGAAAAAATTATCCCAAAGACATCTTACCAAACATCAATCAACGCCTTCGCCACAGCATTAATCAGTTCCTTTTTTAAGCAGATCGTGATGGTCGCTATACATAGATTTGAGATTCCTGAGAATTATCATTTACGAGGTACAGGTTGAACAAAGCCAAATAATTATTAGAAGAGTTTTGGCTCATTCCTTGAAGTAACCCCATTCTATATATAAGATGTCACTACAAGGAACTCCAATGCTCCATAATAAATGATGAAATTTACCGAAATCATGGTTTCTACACTGTGACTATACCGGCTCTAACTGTCTAAGTCTGCAACAGTGCAATAACCATCCGCACTTGATTAGTAACGTGTAATGTGATCAAACTCAAATAACTCTAATCATCAGATTTAGTTATATTACTTTTCACCATAAATCCCATGCCTAGGCAGCAGTAATGCCCGAGGAATGCACAAGATCTCATGCAATTAGTGCTGGTATCTTCCTTCTCCGCCAAAAGAAGAAGACAACCCCTATTGTATGCATGCATCAGAAATTGTTAAGGGCTCTTGCAAAAGTAGCTACCTTTCTTACATAAAATAATGCTCATAATTTTTGTCTTGATCATGAATAGGTTTCTATAGCCCAATATAATAGGCTGTGTGCACAGGTCATGTACAGAAATTGAGTCCATTGACAAAGTGGATCATTGGAAACGTAGAGCTTTTCAGAAAACTAAATTTGACATGGAAGAGAAGCATGGAGGTGCATGCCCAAACTGGAATCCCTTTCGTTTATTTTAGCACAAGTACAGAAGAAACAGTCAGGCAGATAACTTTGGGAGCACATCAACATATGCATTCTCAGGTCATGATGTTCGACTCTGCATATTTAGGATAACTTTGCATGTACGCCTTTGAAAAGGTAGTAAACCAAGAAACTCTGCATTTGATTGTTACCAGAAAGATAAACTCCATTAAACAGTTACACATCCACCATAATCCTCATTTTGCACATCCTTTTTTATGTAATCAGTCATTCTCGCGTTCTAGGGTGGATATTTTTATCGGCAACTTAAGCGTATAAGAGGCCGCCAGATAGGAAAGGTATTGCTACCAGCAGAACAACAACATTTGAAAAGTCATCCGCATGAGTCCCCTCCCACAGTTTGCCTATTCGCCTGTGAAGACGAACAAAAGATAGTTACCTCCGCTAATCGTGAAAGTGCCATGATTTTCTTATGATCTTCGCTTTTCCAAGAACTTAAGATATGATTCTCTGATCCTGAAGGCATGAGATGTGCTCCCTGTCAACAGAGCAACCAGTTCAGGACCAGCTATAGTAACTATACTACAGGTGCAAGAAGAAATGTCCTGTTCTATTGAGATTTCGAAGCCATTGCTTGTGTTAGAATTTCTCCCCCTGTATTAGTGGTTAAATATTAAGTATATTAATGTGAGACACCTGCCAGTAATGAACCAAGGTAGTGTAGCCTCAAGAAACTGCTTCTTCTACCAAACCATTTTCAAAGGCCAGTATTAAATTTTCTATCTCCTAATTCTAGTGCTTGGGAGCTGAAGAACTTACTCCATGTGGGATTAAATCATCAGTGATGACCACAGGATTTAAAGAAGAGGAAAAAGTCGATGGATTCTGTTGATAGGGCAACGGCATGAGATTTGGAGGGCAATGGCCAGCATTCTGCGAGAAGATCACGGTAAGAAGTTCATACAAGGATCAAGAGTCGGGTGCCCTAATTAGTCGGAGAAAAGGAATTTGGTCATATTGCTCACTGTTGAAGGCCATTCTTTCGACCACATAAAAGTGTCGCCAAAGGTCAATCCTGCATGCACAAATGTACACCAAAGTTTCTTACAGGAATTGGATTATTTAAATCAGAAAGTTCCAAAAGATATGCGACCATAATTAGTTCGCAAAACTACTTGTAATCTGAGCATATTTAAAGTGAAAGATTAGCAACTCTAAGTATGTTCTTGCAAGATTTAGAAATCCTCCCTTTTGAACCTTTCTTTCTACCTTTCATTCCCAGGGAAATAGATAACCAAGAATCCTCTATATATAATTGAAGAAACATAATTACACGATAAAATCAGCTTATTCGTGCATCTAAGATTATGTGGATTATATAAATGGATCGACAATTATCCAATGATTTTTCATATTGGTTACTGAGTCATATTGAGCAGATGATTACTGAACAATTTAACTGTCACTACCAACTTTGAGAGGATTATACAATATCCATTGCTTGATTCTACTAAAACTCCCATCCTAGACAGATGTTCGAGAATCATACTGGTATTAGTATTAATTGCAAACTCCCTTGTCATTTCCTCATTCATCGCGGACTGTCTGGTCAGAGAAGCAGTTGTCTCTTGGGGATAGGTCATCATCTGTAGACATTTTCAAAAGACAATCAATGGCACAAATAACAAAATGTCATGTGGGATACAAATTATCTGACCAGCCTAAGAAACTGGATGAAACATTACCATTGTGGGAGAACTTCCTGAGGAACTCCCATTATTTGGCTGACTTGCCATGAACATCTCATAGAATATCAACCACCATTCATACAGAAAACCCTCTGGGACATCTGTTCCTGGAAATATAACATACCAATCCACTCATGATCTCCTTCAATGAAGCAGTAAATAATGGATTTGGTGGCAAACAGGAAACTAAGGTCCAGATTTCCACACACTTTGCAACAAATTCAAATTATGTTTCAAAGTTACTGTTATTTATAGCGTCGCTATGAACCAAGCTGCCTAATACTATGCAATCATCAACAGGAGCAACAACAAAAACATGAATGAGCCTTATTGGAAAATTTGGCCAAAGAGTGTCGATAACAACCATGCAGAAGCAAAGGTATGGTATTTTGACAGAATGGTGAGGTCTTGTTATCTACACAATACTTATCCCCCAGCCAGGAACGATCTCAGGATCACATTACACTTCTAAAGGCTATTTGAAAGTGCATTACGGCCAAGTCAAAGCCCCAAGTTCCTTTTCTCCGACTATAATATAGATTGAATGGCTTATTTTCTCCGACAAGTGCCCACACGTTAAAAGGACTCCAGTCAAAGGGCAGACTATAGTACATAAAACGCGAAAAGAAAAAGAAATTGCCTCCTGGAAGAGCGGTCTCAAAATTCGTAGCAGCCTCCCTTTTGAAAATCTCTGCCGTTTCGTGCATTTGCTTCTTGATCAGATACTCGAAAATATAGTGCTCGAGCCTACAAGAAAAGAAATCGGAAAAAAAAAATGAATTCAAGTCAGATACTCAACAACCCGCGCTCAAAATCACTGACATCGCAAACCCAGACACGGCACGGACCGATTGACCGCGAAAGCGAAACGAGAGAGAGACGATTGAAACTAAAACTCACATAGCGCGGCTGTCCCAACCATTCATGACGCTCACAGACGAAGGATTCAAGACGCCGGAGCCGCGAGATGCGCGGAGGAGAGGAATCGCACAGGAGAAAACGAGAGCAGAAGAAGCGCGAACGTACACGAATCGGGGGGCGAGGAGAGGAGATCGCGCAATGTGGAGGGTATGGAGCTTTCTCGTGCCCGGAAAGCGAGCGCGAGAGGAGCAATGAAGTCGAATGAACCCGCCCGTCGTGAAATCTGCCGAGGCTTTTGGTAGTAACGGAAATGATCGACAGGTGTAAGAATCGCGAAAACAAGGAAACAGAAAACCTCGTTGCCTCCTCCTCTTCGTCGCGCTGCGACGTGGAAAGCGTTTGGTCAGACGCCAGGGCGCGCGATTCGCTGACATTGCAGCCGCGAGAGGGATGACAGCGACGGCGACGGCGAATGCAGATACAGAAGGGGGGAGAGAGAGAGCGAGGCTCACTGGCGCGAAAAGGAGTCGTCGCGGAGTGCGGGTAGCCGCCGTAGAGCGAGTTACACGTGGAGAAAGGGAACGCTCGTCGTAAAATTCAATTTTCTATGGCACAAATCTGTGCGCTAGTACCATATGAACCGTTAGATCGAATGGCCCCTTGCGGAGCCCGCATCATTGGACGGTGTGCGGCCAGGTGAGCACTGAGTGCGCTCGTATCTAGCACGTACTATAATTACTCGAGTGATCACGTGAGCACAAAGGTCGGTGGAAAAGGACCAATGAAAACAAATGAAATGGAAATTAAAAAAGTCGGGGAATTACAAGTGAGAAGAACGAAAAGTTGAAAATTTTCTTAAATAAGATCGCGGATCTTATTTTAAAATTGGGTTAGTAACATCAAAAAATCTAAATTGATAAATTATTATTAAATTCACCCCCAAAATATTTTTTTATCACGAAAAATCTCAAATTGATACATTTATGATAAATTTACCTCAAATTATTTTTTTAATCACAAAAAATCCTAAATAGTACACATGTAATAAATTTTTCCTAAATTAATTTTTTCATCACAAAAAATCTAAAGTCGGTATACTTGTAACAAATTTGCCCTATGTTAAATTGTGTGTGACAAACATAGACTAAAAATCTCAAGCTAGTACACTCATCAATTGTGGCAGTCATAAATTTAGCACTTTAATGATTATATTTAACGAAAACTAACAAAGGATAAATTTACACGAATGTACCAATTTAGGGTAAAATTATCATAAGTATAGCAGTTTAGGATTTTTTTGATTAAAAAAATAATTTATGGTCCTTGACAAAAAATAATAATTTATGGTAAATTCATCACATGTATATCAATTTGTGGTATTAAACTTTTCAAATAAAGGCTTCTTTAAATAAAGGCGCAAAGTAAAAATTATTTTAAATGAGGATTTGAAGTGGGTCTAAAAGATTGATATGATTTTCAAGCTGGTCAATGACATTTTCATCTCTTACTTTTGTGAATATTTTCCTTTTTTTTCTTTTCGATCAATCTAGTGAGTGCCATCCTCGCTGACCACAAGCGAGCCTTGGGCGAGCCGAGCCGAGCCAACCTCACCTAGGCAAGGGTCCCCTTGCCTGCGGGCAGCAAGGGTCGCACTCACTGCCCTTGCTGGCGGCAGCAACAAAAGAAATAAGAAAGAATGATTTAGAATTAAAATTGTCTCTGGACGAAAATGTCATTCACTAGTTGAAATATTTAGCTAACCATCATGGTCATTTTAGGCCCTCCTTTGATACTTGTATGATCACTTTAAATTCTTATTTGAAATAAGTTCTATTTTAGCCAATTATTCGAAGAAATTATGACACTTCATACCTTATTTAGAATTTTCTCTAAAAAAGTGAATGGGCCTTGCGAATTCCTTTTCTAATAATAAGTAACAAATTAAAGTGGATGGAAAAATAGATAGCGATATTGAAAATAAGATGCAGAATTGAAAAAGTGAATGGACCTTGTAATTTCCTTCTTCTCATTCCTTTGGCCATATTTCGTTTGGATACGAGAATGACGTGGAGGGAACTAATTAAAAGATATTTCGTGGCAGTCATATTTAGATATAAGGTAGATACTAAACTCTAATTATTGGTGCCAGAGAAATGGACATTAGTGTTAAGTTTCATCACGATCTTATCCAGAAAAGAACAAACTTCTTTTACTATTATCCACCACATGTGCGACTTCGCTCTTAAGTACGGAGTAAAATTTTATGGGAAAATGATATAAATATTCATTAAATTTTGACAGAATGTGCAATATTGTTCCTGAAATTTTATTTTGTTTATATAATTTCTAAATTTTAGCCCAATGTGCGATTTGATCTCTAAACTTTTTACGTGTTCAATTTAGTCCCTGAACTTTTAGTATACGTTCAATTTAGTCTCTGAATTATACGAAAATGTTCATTATTATCTCTGATCTTGAATTAATAAAATGACTATATTGAACATTTCTATTTAGTTTAGGGACTATATTGAACATGTAATAAAAGTCTAGGGATCACACTGAACAAACTAAAAGTTCAATGATCATATTGTACATTAGACTAAAGTTCAAGGACTATATTGAACAAATTAAATGTTCAGGAACTATTTGTACATTCTACCAAAGTTCATGGATCATTTGTGTCATTATCCCAAATCTTATTCACCAATAAATCGATTAAATAGTTTTTCCTTTTGGTCGAAAAATCTATTAAATAGTGAAGGGTGATGAAAATTTTCATTTTCGTTTCAAATGAAAATATGAGATCTAAATATAGAATAATATAAGGGGCATGATATATGATTTATAGCACACGACATTGGTATTTGAAGTTTCGGGTCCCTAGATTTTTGCAAACTTATGTCCTTAGATTGCAATGCCCCAAGTCGTTATTTTAAGTATAAGGTTTCATTTGTTTCGCAAAAAGTAAATCTCGATTTTTTCTCCATATTGTTCGACATTTGTTAGTCAATAACTTTTTTTTTTGGTCAACGAAAAACAACACATTTAAAATAGGGCAGAAGTATACCAAAAGTACTAAAGTTTGTATAAGATACTCACTTTGATGTCAATTTTTTTTTGATCATGCTAATTTTTATGAAAAAATATTATTTGAATACCAATTTCAGTAAAAAAATCTCACGTGACATACTTTTTACTGATAAGCTAATCCCGTGTGGCTTGTTGGACGTCCCAATCAACAATAAAAAAAGCTAAAAGTAAAAAAAAAAAAAAACAGTTAAAAAAAGGCAAGGTTGCAAGGGCGAGGGCTATGCAAGCCCTGCCGCTCCAAATCAACCCAGATTTATTTTATAATTTTGTAGGTTATTTTTCTATTTAATTTTTTAAAATTAGCTAATTTTTTATATTTAAAAGCCCCAAGTGAACTGATTTTTTTATAAAAAAAATTACCACGTAATATTAAAAAATAATAATAAATGACTCGTAATCAGTTGGTCAGAATCTTTCGCCTTCGGTAAAAAATTTTGATACTAAAATAAGTTTTGTACCTAAACTTTGAGAGGTTCGTACCCAAACTTTGACAATTCTGATATGCTTTTAAAATAGGGAAAAAAATAATGACGGTCTTTCTTCGCCTTTCGGCTTTAATTTTTCATCGCCTCTAGAGTTCCTCTTTCTCCTCCTCCGCCTCTAGAGTATCTCGTTCTTCCCCGCCTTCAGTCAGTTCCTCACTTGTAGTTGGCTGGCGCAATTCACTGGGCGAGCCCGAGGAGTGTATTCATTCGATTCAATCGGAGTCACTCCTCCAGACGCAACTGGTCGTGTCTCTTTTGGTATGTCGATTCCTTTGCTTGGGACTCCTTCAGCTTCTCTGAGCGTTTGTTTCTCAATAATTCGTGGCGTGGAATTGTCGATTCTTATGGTTTTGGTTGGTCAAGATTAGTCGACGTGCGTTGTGGAGCTCGGGATGTTGGATGAGACGTCTTTAATAAGCTGACATCGGAAGAAGTTGCGTACATTCTGAGCGGTATCCCCCATCGTGAACAGCCAATGGATAAGCCCAGTGTTTTGCTTGATTTTCAGTGAATTGATTTGGGCATTTTTTGCGGCTCGATTTGATTTCCACTTCTTCGAAGTATTGGTGTCGAAATTCTTGAAGGTTCAACTTCAGGTACGTAATCTCTTTTTTGGGAGTTGTTTGAAAGTTGTGATCCGAAGTGAATCGAATGTTTTTAATCTTGCATCCAAGCTCATTGGCAGAAAATTCATTCTACTTGTTCGATGAAATGCCTAAGTGGCATAAGAGTGCACGGTTCATAGGAAAAACGAGTTCAATGGCCATTTAATTCATTGTATAACCTCACACGAACGGATTATTGTATTGTTGGGCTTTCCCGTTTCCTTTCATGCCTGATCTAAGAGTTATGATATGATGAGGTTAAAGATAAAATTGCGTAATCAAACGGGCTCGAGAAGTTGCCCTACTAAAAGGAATTTTTGCGTCAAAAGTACTTCTAGATAAAAAATTCTGCTTCATGAGTGTCGTCATCCTTGCCCTATAATTTAGGCATATACGAGCTCTGTTGTTCAATTATCAAAAATGACATTTTCTTTCTAAAGATGTCCATGTTTGTATCAGGGGTGGGCATGGTTTAGATTGATCCGGTTCTCTTTGGAATTGAGAATCTAAACGATGGTCTTGATTCTCAATTTTTGGAATCGAAGACTGGATCAGACCACACCAACCGGTCTGGTCCAGTCCGATTTCCTGGCATTTCAGTGAAATCAATAAAGAAATTTAATTTGTGTAAATCTTCTCGTCTTTCATCATTTAATACTTTGAAAATCGATGTATTTTATACTCCTTTGCACTGTATTATGGAGGAAATCATTGCCATTGACGATTATGATAAATTTATCCCAAATTGGTACGATTATAATAAATTTATACTCTGTTAGTTTTCATTAAATT
This sequence comes from Rhodomyrtus tomentosa, assembly GCA_028455895.1. Classification (NCBI taxonomy): domain Eukaryota; kingdom Viridiplantae; phylum Streptophyta; class Magnoliopsida; order Myrtales; family Myrtaceae; genus Rhodomyrtus; species Rhodomyrtus tomentosa. The sequence continues at coordinate 29,787,721 of JAPCWY010000009.1, read as the reverse complement.
TTACTATCAAATTGCTGAGTTGGATGATGTGTGACAATTGTTAGGTGTACGCGTTATCCTATATTTCCACAAGTGTATCAATTTGAAAATTTTCATGATATTAACTCAATTTAACGAAGACTAATATAGAATAAATTTGTCATATATGTATCAGTTTGAAAATTTTTATGGTAAAAAAAATTAGTTTGGGACAAATTTGTTACAGCTATACTAGTTTAAAATTTTTGGTAATCTAAAAAAAGTTTTGGGTAAATTTGTTATAAGTATACTAGTTTGAGATTTTTGTTGCCAAAAAAATAATTTGAGTGTACCAGCTTTGAGTTTTTTGCGAAATTAACTCCAAAAGAATAAACAAATAAGGAAAATCATAAGAAATGATGAGGAAAGTGAAACGAATAGAGCAAACGGGTTCTTTAACAATGTAAACGAAGTATGACGTCACATAAGTTGCGTCTATTCAAAGACTAGACGGGTTTATCCTAGAAAATAAAATAAAACATTACAAGTTTGGGTGGCCGGTGCAACAATCCGGTTTCTCTCTAAAATCGAAAACTGAACTGTTCGGACATCGATTCTACTTTTGAGGACATGAAATCGAACCAAATCCTTTTGAAATCGGACATTCGCAGGTTTGATCCAAGCGGTTCCCGATCATATCGATCTATGATACTCACCCTTAGTGTGAATCCTAATTTCTCATATCCATCCAGGACACACAATTATAACAGGAAAAAAATTTGAAACGGTTGAATGCTAAGCAAGTAGCCAAAAATGAATTTGTAGGGAGAGGTCATTGGTCTTTTTAATATGAAGTTTGGCATAAGGATATGCGACTGGTTTTTGTGAAAATAGAGTTCTGTTACGGTCATTGAGTGGAGTGATTGATATCCCACGGTTAAAAAGAAAGTTAATACAATTAAAATCTCAAATCGATACTAATTACACATTTATCTTAAATTAAGTTAGGTCTCGCAGAAATTATAAACCGACATAATGACACACACCCCAAAACAATTATCCTTTTGTAAAAGATATGAAGTTTTTTTTTTTTTTTACTTTTAAAAGAAAAATTGCTAAAAAAGTTACAAATTTGATGCAATTATGCCAATCAAGTCCCATTTTTTTTTATTAATAGAGTTTTAAACTCTTTGCATTTATATCAATTCAGTCTATTCGATCAATTTTTGCCAAAAATTACTAATGCGATGTAGTCGAAGCTGACATGAATAATTTTTAATAATATTATAATATTTTATTTTATTTATTTTTCGGCCTTCCCCAAGGACAACGTGGTCGACCTCTCCGGCCCTCGTTTCTAGCTTAAACTTTATATTTGTATCAATTCAGTCTATCTAATTAATTTTAACCAGAATTAGTCAATGGTGACATAAATAATATTTAATAAAAATTTAATATATTTTGATTATATTTTATTTATTTTTCAACCTTCCCAGGGACAACGAGGTCGCCCTCTCCGATCTTTGATGTTGGCCGATTGTCGGACTTAGCGACCAATTAGAGAAAGAAGAAAGAAAATAAAAAATTTTGAAAAATATTTAAATATTATAAAAATTATACATGTCAGTTTCGATCGTCACTGATTTTCAATTAAAATTAGTTAGATGAATTGAATTGATATAAATACAAAATGTTATGAATTAATTAAAAGATTTTTTTTTTTTAAATTGAATTGGTACGATTAAGGACTGTTTTGTGATTCTCTCGAATTTTAAATGTTACCAAGGGAAAGGAGAGAGAGAGAGAGAGAAAAAAAAAAAAAAACCTGGACGCGAAGTAGCCAAGTTCGATCCTTATTCCACAATCATATCCCTGCCCTCACTTCCCTCTCGCCATTGCAGCCTGCACCGCACGGGTTCTGCTTCCGATCAAACCCTAACCCAGAGCAATCAATCCGAAATCTAGAGAGAGAGAGAGAGAGAGAGAGAGAGGATAAGTAGAGCGAGAAGTGCCGAATCCGCGCCTCAGAGACGAAACCCTAGACCATCTCGGGCTTCGATGGCACACAGGTTGCTGAGGGATGCGGAGGCCGACGGATGGGAACGGTCCGATTTCCCCATCATCTGCGAGTCCTGCCTCGGCGACAACCCTTACGTTCGCATGGTACGTTCTTCTTCTCTACCTCGATCTCCTTCTTTTACTTTGTTTGCTCTGCCTCTCTTGGTTTTGTATTCGCCACCTCTAGATCCATTCTTATTTCATGCCCGGAATGGTTTTGCCTTAGTTTCTTGTTTATTTACCTGATTCATTCCAGAACGAGGGTATTCGATAGATTGTGATCGTAGTTTTCAATTAGAGGCTTCGCCTCCCTTTAGTTCTGATTTGCTCGAGACGTTGGCTTGGATCACTGATCATGAACACATCCCTCTCGCGTGGACTGTAATAACTCTTTACAAGATCAAAATTTTGTCAGCCATGTTCTTTGTATGCTGCTTAGTTTTTGCTTCTACGGACTTTATATTCTAACTCATTAACCGTCCCTCATCATCCTGTTACCTGCGTCATGTCGACACTTCTTTTTAAGGTTCCTTAGCTGTTGGGTTAACGTATCTATAATGCCATGCTCTGCTTTGTTTTTATCTGACATATCTTTCTCTATGTGCTGTTGGGAATACGTACTTGAATGCAGACAAGGGCACAGTATGATAAGGAGTGCAAAATCTGCCAGCGTCCATTTACAGTTTTCAGGTGGAGACCAGGTCGCGATGCAAGATACAAGAAAACTGAAATTTGCCAGACTTGCTGTAAGTTGAAAAATGTCTGTCAAGTCTGCCTTTTGGATCTTGAATATGGGTTGCCAGTTCAGGTTCGAGATACCGCTTTATCCATCAGCTCACATGATGCAATTCCCAAGAGTGATGTTAATAGGGAGTACTTTGCAGAGGAGCATGATCGAAAGGTACTCTCTCTCTCTCTCTCTCTCTCTCTCTCATATTTCAAATCGGTCCTTGCTTGCATAGTTGCATTTCACTTTTTCTTTCTTGCATATCCACATGCAATCGCTTTATTTTAGCTAAAACCAGAAGCGCAGTGAGGCTGCTAAGAGCAATGGCTACAAATTTATTACAATATGTGATGATTACTTGCAAATTTATTAGCTTATGATTTGATGTTGGCAAATACTTTCTTTAGGAAAAAAGCCATATATAATCACTTTTAGCAGAGATCAAAATTGTAGCCATATTGATTTCTTTCTTGTTGGAAGGGAGGATAGAGCCTCGTATGTAGATTGCAAAGTCTACTCTGGAGAATGTATAGCTACGCAACATAAGTTGGTGGTCTTAGAGGTTCGGTATAACAAAGTAAAAAAAATGCAGAGAAGTGTTCAAAGCCCCATAATAAGATGGTGGAAGTTAAATGAGGAAAAATAAAAAGATTTCAAGGAGATAATGCTTCAGAAAGGATCGTGGCAACTAGAGAGTGAAGTAAATATGATGTGGAATGAGATGTCTACCTGCATCCAGAGAGTGGCAAGAGGGGAGTTAGGGAAAAGTAAATGGAATAGACATCGAACAAAGGAAACTTAGTGGTGGAATGAAGAGGTGCATGAGGCAATTAAATAGAAGAGTGTTTCAGATGTTCGCATAAATGTCTTAATGAAGAGATTTGCTAAAGTTTGGAGAGGCGAGAAAAAATGCCAAAAAAGTTGTGGAATGAAGAGGTGCAGGAGGTGATTAAACAGAAGGAGCGCTTTAGATGCTTGCATAGATGTACTAATGAAGAGAATTTGCAAAAGTTTAGAGGGGTGAGAAAAAATGCTAAGAAAGCTGTGCGAAAGGTTAGAGGTAAGGTTTTCTTCGATATGTACAAAAAAAACTTGAGAGCAAAGAGGTAGAAAAAGGTATCTATCGGCTTGCAATGATAAGGGGCACGAAAAGTAAAGACTAGACACATGTTAGAGGCATCAAGAATGAAAATAAAAAACTTTTAGTAAGAGATGCAGAAGTCAAGAAAAGGTGGATGAGTTATTTTAATAAGCTTTTTAATTGAGAGAGCGATAGAATGAGGTAGATTTGGAGTACTCGTCCGATGATTTAAGCAGAAGGCTTGTGCGTAGAATTAGAGTGCATGAAGCTAAGGAGGCATAAAAGAAAATAAAGACTAGTAAAGCCTTGAGACCTGATAGTGTTCCTATTGAATTGTGGAGATGCTTAGGGGATGTGGCAAAAAGTTGGTTGGTTAACCTTTTTAAGACTTAAAGAGAATAGCCTTTCTTTCCTGTTTTGTCTGCCCGGTGAGGAGTAAGCACGTGCGGAGGCTCATAATACTCTGAACTAACTGGCCAAGCTAAAAGTCATTCTAGAAAGAAATTTATTTTTTTCGATATTGCAAGAACAGCCTTTTTCCATTCGGATAATGGCATTCAGGGTTTATTCCGCATCAACATAAGACTGGTAATTCCTTCGACACATTTACGGAGTTCCTTGTTGTAAGCTTTCAGGCGTTCTAGGGGGAATGAACAAGATTCTCCAAATTACTGATGAATGGTGGAAGAGCATACTTGTGCCTATCTATCGTAGAGGCATAGAGCCATACAATGAAGTTGCGGGAGAGAGTTATTGAGCATCGTTTGAGAATAGAGACCAAGGCCTGTGTGAATCAATTTGGATTAATGCCAGAAAGGTCTACCATGGATGTTATATTCTTAATACGACAGTTGATGAAGAGATACTGAGAAAAGGACGATTTACATGTTGTGTTTATTGATCTCGAGAAGACGTATGATATAGTCTCAAGAAAGGTTCTGTGGTGGGTTCTTGAGAAGAAAAAAATACCTTCAAAATATGCAGAGTCAATCAAATATATGTATGATGATGTTATTACATGCATGAAGGCTTGTAATAACATATTAAGTTATTTTCCAATCACAGTAGGTTTGCACTAAAGTTCTGTTTTGAGTCCTTATCTTTTTGCGCTAGTTATGGATGAGTTAACAAAAGTTATTAAAGATGAGGTGCTGTAGTGTATGCTATTTGCAAATGACATTGTGCTTAGACCGGGGTTGGGGTAGGTGCTAAATTATAATTATGGAGAAGTACGTTGAAGTTTAAAGGATTTATGTTAAGTCGAATACATGAAGTGTGAGTTCGACACAGCAAGAGGAGGAGATCAAGAATTCGTGAATATGCTCGGACAGGAAGTACTCAAGAAAGATGTTTTTAGATATCTTGAATCAATATTACAAAATTGGGGAGAGATCGATGAGGATGTAAACTATAGAATTAGAGCAGGTTGGATGAAATGGCGGAGTGTATCAGAGTTTTTGCGTGATCGCAAAATCTCTCTAGGGCTAAAATGAAAATTTTATAGAACAACGGTAAGGCCTACAATGCTATATGGAGTTGAATGTTGGCTAATACAGAGGCAACATGAGCATAAAATGAGTAGCGAAAATGAGGATGCTAAGGTGGGTGTGGTCTTACAAAGATGATAAGATAAGAAACGAAGATATTCAATGAAAAGTTGAAGTATTACTAGTGGCAAAAAATATGAGAGAACATAGATTAAGATGGCTTGGGCATTTTCTTTGAAGATCTTTAGATGCTCCGGTAAGAATAGAACTTTGTTGCCGAGAGCATGACATGAAGAAAGGACGAGGTCGGTCGAAACTTACTTGGGGGAAAGTAGTAAAACAAGATTTGTTGAAGAGAGAAATAGATTGACATATGGCTTGTATTAGAGCGGATTGGAGGAAGCTATTAGCACTGTGGAGAGGCAGAATTCTTATGTTTCAGATTGTCCTTTGTAGTCTTTTTTTCCTATTTATATATATATATATATTTATTTTCTTTTATATATTTATTTATATAATTATTTCTTTTCCCTCAATCTGTCTTGCTTTTATTTTATCTAGTTTTGGGTTCATCGACCGCCGATCCCAACTAATTTGGGATAATGTTGATGTTGATGTGATGATTACTTGCAAACATCCATAGGTTTATGTAATTCTAAGGGTGGTTTCTTAGGCTAAGTGTACCTGATATAAGATGATGCTTGTTGGAGATTTTGTGCTTGAATGAATATTGTCATATCGTTTATTAAATGGACACATGGTTGCATTAGGGATGGCGTGGTACTCACATGTTCTGACCGATACAGGAGTATTTTGGATAAGAATTTTTTATCTGATCGCGACAGTTGTTTGTGATAGCATAGAAACTTGATTAGCATGTGCATCTTTAGTTAAATAGAGCTATGCCGAGTTGCTTCATAGGATAAGTATGATCCTGGTGCCAGGGGTGAGAAGTTTCACTGCTAAACACGGTTCATGTTATTCATTGAAAGGATTGCACTGGCCGATGGGCTGCATGTTATTCAACTGATACTGAGGAGGTCTTTGGATGATTATGTCTTGCTAGTCGTTGCACTTGTCTATGACTAGTACAAAAACCCTGATATGATTCTCATCGGTTCAGTATCCTCACAAGACTTGTTAACATTGCTGTGCAGGCTAGGGCTGGATTAGATTATGAATCCTCATATGGCAAGGTTCGGCCTAATGATACTATTCTGAAACTTCAAAGAACAACGCCGTATTACAAAAGAAACAGAGCACATGTTTGCAGCTTCTACATCAGGGGGGAGTGTACCAGAGGTGCGGAGTGTCCATATAGGCATGAAATGCCAGTAACGGGGGAGTTATCTCAGCAAAATATAAAAGATCGTTACTATGGGTACGTCTCTTGCCTTGCCTTGCATTTATTGTGCAAAACCTCTCTAATTAGTCCCTCTCCGTGCGTATCCATGTTCTTGCCCTTGGGCAAGCACTTTTCAAGGTTTCCTGGTTTCTTAATTTCAAGATGTATGGGTGCAAAATATAAAGCCTCTTTGCAAATTATTTATGTTACCGAAATATGCTTATGCATTTGAGAATTTAATGTTTTGTTATGGAAGGAGGGAGAGGTGAGGATATGGGTAGTGTGCGAAGAAAATGGGAAAAATTTAAAATCTCCATGGGAAGGAATAGTGGGAATTTTGAACTTTTTCTTCCTCTCCCCCATGTTTGATCCTCCCAAACATAGCATAAAACTGGTGAAGACATCAGTTTTTCGCAATTGTTCATTTTTCGATATTACATTGGTGTTCTTTTGTTGATATTCGTCTTTCCATCTGCTTGAGTGTATGGTATGGTGTTATCTCCCTTACCAAAGCTATATAATTTAATGCATTTTTTGGCAAAACTCTGATTGATTTTGGTTTAAGCATTGACCTTGCTGTTAGTTGATAATTTAGTTGTTAGTCCACCAAAATTTTCCATCTCTTTTGCATTTTTGAATGAGTTCACTATAGGGAAATTGGGCAAGTGCATCTCATGAGTTATGCTTAAATTGTTTTATCTTTTGCTTTAGGAAGTCTGATTAGTTCTAGGTTCTGTGGAGACTTAAGTGAAGGGTGTTATCTCTTTTCTTCTTTTGTTGTGATGATATTTTTGGAGGGTTTCGGAAATATTCGGTTGATTTATGGTCCTCAAGTATGTTCTACTGTCATATGATGGTTATTACTCTTTAAGATTTAAGTCTTACGTGGCAAATTAAGATGAAGGATGCAAGGGGGCTGTATATACTGATCCTAGTGTTGTTCCATTAGCTAGGTCTGCTAGAAGTGAAATATTGGCAAGCTTTTGGTGCCTCAGGGTGAAGCTTGTCATCCCTTCCATTTTTCGTTGTTGATGATCAGCTAGAATCCTTTGTTAGAATATTTTCATGTACTTTTGAGCTAATGCTTGACCTGACCAGCTAGATGGTTATGTAGTCTCCTCAAACTTCTTGATGAGCATAAGTTAAGGCTGAGAAGAATAAGTGAATCTTAATAGGGAGCACCACAATTTACTTGATATTGTCCAACAGCTGTTACACCTTCCTCTGTCAATGTCAGCTCCATCTATTAGATTCTTTGCTAATGTCTTTCTTTTTTTGTTCACTCAGTAAACATGTGCACCCGGTAAATTCATCTTATACTTGCTTCATAATATATGTCAGAATTTGGTTGCTTATTTTCATTGATTTTTGCATAAATATTTCCAGAGTAAATGATCCAGTGGCTCTAAAGCTGCTCAACAAAGCTGGGGAGATGCCCTCATTGGAGCCCCCTGAGGATGAGAGCATCAGAACCCTGTATGTGGGTGGCCTCGATGCAAGGGTATCTGAGCAGGATTTGAAGGATAATTTCTACGCCCACGGTGAAATTGAATCTATAAGGATGGTGCTACAACGAGCATGCGCTTTTGTGACATATACAACCAGGGAAGGTGCAGAAAAAGCTGCAGAGGAGCTCTCAAATAAACTGGTGATAAAGGGGTTAAGGCTGAAGCTAATGTGGGGTAGACCTCAAGCCCCAAAACCAGAAATTGAAGGTTCGGAAGTTGCACGGCAGCAGGCAGCCGTCGCTCATAGTGGGCTGCTACCAAGGGCTGTTATATCTCAGCAGCAGAGCCAAATGCAAGGGCCTGGTTCTCAGGACCATGGTCCAGCAATGCACTACTACAACATGCTACCGCCTTCTCAGCCAGAGAGAACCTTCTATCCCTCCATGGACCCCCAAAGGATGGGTGCAATTGTTCCTTCCCAGGAAGGGTCTTCCAGTGGGCCCTCAGGGTCTAGCGAGAACAGGCCACCTTCGGAGCAGCAGCAGCAACAGGGGCAGCATTATGCTTACCCCGCTATGGCCCCGCCACATGGGCAATATTATTCCCATTACTACCCACCTTATGGTTATATGATGCCTCCGCCTCCTTATCAACAGTACCAACCGCCGAACCAATCGACAGTGCCTCCGCTGCATCCCCCTCCGGCAGCTCAGCAGTATCAGCAGCATCCTGTGCAAGCAGGATCCACACCCTTGAGTTCTGCACCCGTTCCACTGCCGGCACCACCATCATCTTCGGGGTCAACACCTGAGGGCTCTGCTCCACCAGTTTTTTCTTAGTAATTTACTGTTGATTTTAAGCTGGAATTGTATCACATGCTTTTTGTTTCTCCTTTGCTAAGATATGGTTGATTTTCATTTTGGTTGCAAGGCCTTTTGCAATCTGTCGCTTACAAGGCTAATAATTGTAATGTGCCTCTTTCTTGATCTTCTCGATTATTAAGACCTCATTCACATCGTGACTTTGCTAGTTGAACTTTGAAAGTTCCGTAGCTGCACTCTGGTCATCAATTGCTTTTTAAGTGCTCTTCAAAGCTGGTTCTGTTAGTACAGTGATGGGAGGGAGAGGCAGGAGCTTGATTTACCTTGCTTCCTCGAGGTTTGTGTTTTGGTTCTTGTGTGGGGAAAATTGTTGTGTCGGTCACAAAAATGACTCGGTGTATTGACTAAGCTCGCTGCGTATGTGATATTCTCGTCAACTCCAGGTCATTTGGATTTGTGGAATCGATCACTCGAGGTGACCCTCCTATGCAATGGAATTGTCCATTTGTTGCTATTTATCCTGGGTGGGGGTAAACGTGGCTGAGGTTCCGGGAGGAGTCTCAACTACATTTGCGGGCCATCTCTGAAGACCGTTTGTTGATGTGAGCATGTTCCCATGTCAAACCATATTTAACCACGTAGGCATGCATGTAAATTAACGTAGAACGTTGCGTTGCTGATTGTGTACCACACTCGTCTGGAGAAATTCACTGCTGCATTTTTTTGCGCATGTATTGGAAAAGAGACATTTCCGGTTGACTAATTTTTGCGACCGTGAATTTGTAGGTAGCAGTAATCAACTCGATCAGATTGATGCTTGATTTCTTCTGTCCGATTGTAATCTAATGGATCTTGTTCCTTCCATTTTGGCCCACACGTCCGAGTTATATGAAGAAGTGGGGATTGATGAAGTGGTGATGCCACGATAGATGACTAGCTACCGTGAAGATGCGCGAAATGTAATTGTTATTTTGGGAATCACCTTTAGATCACATTGGCTCTGAGAACGGGATTAAGAGTGCGTATGGTAACGTTTCTGTTCCTGGGCAATGTTTTTGAACATAAATATATTTTTTTTATTTCTGTTCTCGATTACGTTTTTTGAAAACATAAACGCGTTTGGAAAGTTTAAAAAAAAAAATTTCTCCAACGCCGACCGGGTGGCGGCGGCCGGTGGGTGGTGTCCACGTTGGTGGCGACGGGTGTTGGTTCCAAAAGTGTTCTAAAAAAATGTTCCAAAACCCAGAAACAAGTTTTATTGTTTATTCAAAAGTGTTACCTCGCGTAAAAGTGTTCCGCGGAACAGTTTTGGAAAATTTTTGAAACATACGCATTTCTGTTCTTCCAAAAGTGTTCTAGGAACACATTTGGAACATAAACACTCTCCCTGTAGCATTTCTGGAGCATTACCATACGCACCCTAAATATCTCACAAGTGGAACCTAGTAATTAATTGGTAATATGATCAATAACTCTAATCGGAAGGGGGAAATTTTGACCACTATACGGATACTTTGTCATTCTTCAAAAATTGGAACCAAATATTTCATCCGCAAAACTGCACTAAGTAAAGTTTTTGGATTTTCCCTGGAGTGCAACAACTAACTTGAATGAAACTTATCATCGGCGTGAACCTTTCCGATTGCCTAGTCACCTTTTCTTGCATCCCCGCAACATATAGAGACAATTTGTTAACAGCTACGACAACGAAAGATGACATTTGCGACAACATAACGACTTTCGACGAGCACAAAAATCTCACTGCAATTTTAGCTAAACGCACTAAACCGCATGTAATTAGACTCCCAACCACATGTACTTCGACACGGCCCAGGTTATGTGAACAAGGCCATGTCAAGGCCCATCAATCGTAACAAGAGTTCGCAGCACCAGGAAAGCCACGGCCCAGGACAAAAAACAAAATAAGCAAACAAAGAGAATTAAAAAAAAAAGAAATAAAAGGGATTTAAAAGTGGGTTTCATGTCCGTAACTCCAGAAACTTCTTTCCGGCCCTTCCGGATGTAAAATCGCCCGCGCTGTTCGTAAGTGCTTTGTTTTGCCCTCCGAATTTCGTAATCTTCCTGTACAGGAGGTGTCGAGTTGGAGCCGCACGGGGAAAGGTTCCGATCGATTCGTCGTGTCGACGTCGCCGCAACGGTGAGTCTCTCGATCGTTACGTTTGAATTTTGATGTCTTTTCGGGTTGTTCTTGGCCTGTTTTCGTCCCTACGGCCGCCGTCGAGCGGAAACGATCGGTGTCGACGAGTTTGAGCCTTTGTTGTTGGATTCTGGGATCAAGGAGACGCGATTCCGGTGCTGATTGATATGCTGGACCTTACGATGGAAGAACGTTCTCTAAATCTGCTTGAGCCGTGCGCTTTTGAGCTATTTGCCGGATGTTGGCGCTTGATATTTGTAGTAGTGGGTTTGAGATTACCGTGTTCTTTGCCGCTAGTGCTGTAAAATCATACGATGATCAGCTGCAACTTTTTTATTATTGAAGACCTGCTTTCTACAATATTTGTTTTTTTTTTTTTCTGTAAACCACACGAGGAATGAAAGGATCATATATTCATTTAAGGCATGAGAGCTGCGTGCCCTTGTGAAGTTGAAAAGGAAAGAAAGACTATCTCCGGTTGTTGCTTGGAGCTAAGGGAAGGGACTTTGTAGCTTGCTTGTTTCTAGTGTGGAATTACTCGTGTTCAATGGAAGGTTTAGGTGCTCTATGTTGAGGAGGATGGTTTTCAGCTTTGTTTTGGCGGTGCGTTTACTCTTAGGTGAACCGGCTTGTGAAACGGTGTCTGTTATGTGGCCAACCATTTGCAGACTGTGGTCTAGAGAATGAACATCAGTTGCTCAAGAGTCATTGTTTTAAGGCATTTGAGACAAATTACCGTCCTAATTATCTGCTCCATTTCTCTAGCTTTAATGACATGTTTTGATTCATATCATGGTTGATGGCATGTGGATATGAAATTTAGTGTGGTTTTTTTTTTTTCTGCCTACCAGATGTCTTGCTCCAGAAGGTCCGATTATTCTCCTTCTCCTCCACCTCGCCGGAGGTATAGCAGGTCAATCTCTAGGTCAAGGTCTGTGCTGAGCAGATCAAGGTAAACTGTAAATGACAATCCTTCCTTTCTGATGTAATTTGGTGCGTTGTTTTTTATGCTGATGTAAGCCTCTCTTATCGGATAACAGGAGTGCTTCAAGTGATGTCGAGAACCCTGGCAACAATTTGTATGTAACGGGACTGTCCCCCCGGATTACAAAGAGGGAACTGGAAAAGCATTTTGCGAGCGAGGGAAAGGTGGACCCAAGTTGAATCTTGATCTGTGTATTGTATCAATATGTTCTTTTTTTGGAGCCTCTGTAAACCTCTCTTACTGTTAGTTTATTGATGTGTAGGTGGTGGATGTGCATCTTGTGGTTGACCCATGGACAAGGGAATCTCGTGGTTTTGGGTTTGTAACTATGTCAACTGTCGAGGAGGCTGAGCGATGCATCAAGTATTTAGATCGCTCTGTGCTTGAAGGTCGTGTAATCACTGTTGAAAAGGTATGTGTTTAGGCAGTTGGATTCTTTTGAAAGTTTCCTTTCTTATTTCCCTAATGGAGGTCTATTTGTGAAGATTGCACAAATATTTCATTGCTATAAGTTTATTTGAAAGTTGTTTCTTTCCGCTTGAAGTTTTTGTGGCAGCAGGTTAGCTGTGTGTAGCAGCTCTTCATCAAATTCCAAAAACAACTAAACAAACAAATCAAACACACGAAGTATCAGATCACTGGGGTTGTATGCCCTGCATTTCTCTTTTCTTTCTGCTTATTGAATTTAGATACCTTGCTTGTGTCATTTACTTATTGCTGTATCATGAACGCGCAACTCTCTGTACTTTCTTTCTCGCCTTTGTATGTTTATTTAGGTAACTGATGATTTAGATTTGTGATGACAGGCTAGGAGGAGGAGGGGAAGAACTCCTACTCCAGGAAGGTATCTGGGGTTGAAGAATATTCGAGGTCAGATGGTTTGCGTTGTTATTTTGATTTGTTCCGTTTCCTGTCGATTTCCTACTTACTGTCGCTCCTAATGTTTAATAGTGCGCCGGCGCTCTCCCAGTGACTCTGCCCATCCCTCTCCCCGTCGGACCCCAAGCTATTCTCCCTATAGTAGGAGCAGATCTCCTCGTTATTCATCTGACCACAGCAGGGGCAGGTCCTACTCTTACCACACGAGGCGCAGATCATACTCTCCTTACTATGGTCGGCGAAGGGCTCATTCTCCTTATTATAGTCGACGAAGATCATACTCTAGATCCCGTTCCCCTTACAGCAGATCGCCAGTATATCGTCGCAATCGGTCCTACTCTCCATATGATTCGAGGGACTACTCTCCAGATGATCGCTATCACAGAAGGAGCCGCTATCGATCAATTTCCAGAAGTGTCTCACCAGGAAGAGGAAGATACTCTAGGAGAAGCTATTCCCCAAGGTTGAGGAGTAGATACTCCCCTAGCGAATCACCACAACCTAGGAGAGGGCCAAGGAAGAGCTATCGTAGCACCTCAAGAAGCCCGAGGAGGAGGAGGAGTTCTAAGCGGAGTTACTCGTCCAGGCGCGGGTATTCAAGGGATAGCTATAGCGTTAGTGCAAGTTCCAGAGCGGTATCAAGGTCTAATACGCTGAGATCCTCATCATCTTCAGCTTAACCAATGTTTCAGTGGAGGGGGATTTGTGATTGCTTGTTAGTCGGTCTGGTTTGTCCATGCAGGGTTAGTGCTCGTCATTTCGAACTGGTAGTTCAGGATTTTGTGTAGCTTTCCTCGCCGGGAGGGAAACTCTTTTGTGGTTACTACTAAGGGTTTGTCTAGTGGCTAGAACTTATGGCTCCATGACTCTTGCCAAAATTCCGCTCCCCTTATCCCCTGTTTCATGTTCATATATTTTTTCGACCTTTTCTCAACTGTTACGTGAATCAGATGAAAAACCATCTTTGTGGTTGGTCCTTTGTCATTCTGACCAGAAATCCAACATCAACCTGTCCTAGCGGTGATGCGAACTCCGATAGTCGATTAAAACTTGGTCGCTAGCAATTGGATGATATAATTAAAAGCATGAACTAGCCAAATCGTCAGAATGAGAAGAAACTTTCCTTTTTGCCAAATTCAAGGAAAAAATCCTATCTCCAATGTCGACTCATTTCCAGTTTAAAAAGTAAGAAGGTTCTTTTCCAGTGTATGCGAGGGGGAACAACTTCGACCTCCCTAACTCTCATCGGCAATGTTGAAATGAAGATATGGTTCTTTGCTAGTGAATTGATATGCGAAATCATTTCGTGATAACTTTTAAGCACGACAGTGGTTGAAGGCCATGTAGGACCGTATCATGCACATAACCAAAGATAAAAACTTTAATCGAAGAGGAGATTCAGAACTCTCCAGCAGAGGATAGTTTTTTTTTTCTTGGTTTTGGTTTTCCTCTTTCTGGAAATCTTTCGCATTTAAAGTTTCAGGTGCCTCTGGATTGCTGCTAGAGTCTTTCTTGCTCTCAACATCTCTCTGATAAAACTCCAGGGACGAAACCAAGAGTAGCAGTTGCCATCCTTGCCTTGTTCAGGATTTACTCCTGTCTTCACATCCAGGATCCAGAATTCGCTAGTCCTCTTAGACGACTCCGTATATTCCAATGAAGTTGAACAAAACATGACGGGTGAGTGGCCAGTAGTCACTCTGGTTCAGGAGCTCTGCGGAATGAAGTTCGCTCATTTAACGGGGAACCAAGCAATACGTCTTACCAATATTCACACAGTTGAGCAAAGGGTATCCAGATGGAAGCTTGATCATGCGGACACAAATTTATAGCTTTCGCCCTCTTCAATGCCGAATGACGTGTGGCGATGATCCCTCGCGTCCCTAACGGGATAATTTGCAGACTGAGGGAAAGCAGAAGGCGAAGGGGAGGAAGCTCTCTCCCTGAACTCTTTCCGAACTTCCCATAGCACCTCAGCGCACTTCCGCATGGAAGGCCTCGACTCTTTCGTGGAAGCAAGGCAACGTCGAGCCAGTTTAAGGATGTTCTCCAGAGCCATGATGGATGCTGGACTTCTCCGCAGTCGCCAGTCCATGACAAGAACTGAGTCTCTCTCTTTTAGTTTCTGCATTGCCTGCATATGTAACACCAGATTTGACCGGATCAGGCGAAGAAGCTTCTCCTCCAACAGAAGTTTGAATGACCAGAGCAATGCCCTTCCAAAGTCTGCTTGCACGTCATGGTTCCTTGACTTCCTTTAAATGAGAATGTTGTTTTTTTTTTTTTGATCGAAAAGAGATTGTTGTTCAGTTTTGGCTTCATCGATGAAGAATCTCAAACAATGCCATCTCGATTTATTGTGTCTCATGAGCCATAATACTCTTCCGCTAACTATGCTCATGAGCCATAGCTGACTTTACTAGCCTCGATTCATTCTCATTAAAACATCAGAACAGTTAATGGTTTTGTACTGCATGTGGATTATTATACCCTGATTCAACTTCTCAAAAAGGTGTTTTGTTAAAGTACATATTTCTGTCGGTGCTATTTGATCAACATATTCCAGATGCCTATGGTTCTGTAGATCCAGGATGCAATATGTTGGGTGCTGACCAACATTTGGGCAGGTTCCTACTAGTTGTAACAGTGAAGGTCCTGCGATCTCTCTCTCTCTCTCTCTCTCTCTCTCTCTCTCTCTCTCTCTCTCCATCTAAGGTTCCTGTCCTAGAATTGTTTTGCCCCGGGCAATCCGATGTCTTGGTTTAATTTCCTAAATATTTTCACCGTCACCTCCCTCTCTTTCAAAAACCAAGAAAAAAGAGGTAATCTGTTTAGATTCAGAATGCATACCCATTTTATGGTTATTCTCTCCTTGAGTGGTCTCTTTGGTTCGATGGGGTGCCTTCCTGTCATCATCTCCACAAGTAATACGCCGAATGAATACACGTCGCTCTTTTCAGTAAGCTGGTATGTCCTAAGGTACTCGGGATCCAAATAGCCTGTCGATCCCTTGATTTGAGTGGAGATGTGTGTTGCACCAGGGTCTTCGGAAGCCAATCGTGCGAATCCAAAGTCCGCCACTTTGGCCCTTAGTTTCTCCGTGATCAGTGTATTCGATGCTTTAATATCTCTGTGTATAATCGGAGGATCTGCAACAAAATCAATCATATTAGGACACATCACATTGCAATAAAGGTGGCACTGGAAACTAGGATCTGGTAAATGATGAACAATTCAGTAGACTCCTACTTGTCAATCGAAAAGAAACACACTCTGCATCATACTTGAAAAGAATATTACTAGGAAACGGCAAATCCATGACATTTGAGATGCATTAAGGACTACACAGTTTGAATGCTAAATTGGCTGATATTAACCCTCATTCCCAACTGGATCACTGCACGTACCGGAGTATGTGTGAAGATAGGCAACTGCATGAGCAATATCAATTGCGATATCCAGACGCTCAGTCATTTCGAGCCCACTTCCCCCTGTGCATGCTGTAACAAACGACCGGTGAATTACCCGAAACAATAAGATCAAATCCTGCTCACAAAACACTATCAAGCCAGAAAATCAGTTTCTGGTGAACTAGCAGAATCACCTAATGAATGTAACCCGTCAGTCAATTAAATCCCCAATCCAACACGTGTTTTGTCACGCCTCGCACCCCGGGCACGAGCGCACGACACCCTGCAAGCGTACTCTCGAGTCCCAAGATTCATTTATCGAGAAATGCATAAAAATCAATCGTTCGCATGCGGAAGCGATAACATAAATTACTCCGTACGAACATTAGCAGGGACATGAATAGCAAGAACACCATAATTACCATTATACATAACCTCCCACGAGATCTTACAAAAGCGCTGATAGACTAATTTCGCTAGTCGGTAGGGGTGATAGGACCAGCTCAAAAGACAACCATTAACATTTCCAAAAGAAAACGGACCAGCTAGGTCATCAACAAAATAACAGTCCCGAAAACGGAAACCCCTAGGTCGAGCTGCTGGAGTCGTCAGTCTCATCGACATCCTCGGTAGACTCGTACTCCGAAAAAGTCTCCGAGCGTACCTTTACTGTATCCTCCATCGTCTTTTCTGCTGACTGCTCCACCAGGTTGTCCTTGGAGACTTCGATCTCAATGACCTTGTCGGTGTCTTCCAGGGTTGGGGTCCTCTCGGGAATATTCCTCGAACCAACTCCTGACTCCTTGACCTCCACAGAATTCCGAGTGGGATGACACCAACTAGGGATTATCCCATGAGTACCTCGGTGGACTTCAGTGGTCCAGTAGTAACCTCTCCTACACTCCGAAACCAGACCTTGAACTTATGAGGCTTCCAGCTCTTTCCACCCTCATCGACCCAAACTACCGTACATTTTCTAATGTACACAGTCCCCGTCCGTCCAGGAACTCCTCAAAAAATGCAGGCATCTCCTTTGGGTCACATAGTGTGATTGGCAGCATGCTCATAGTCTGGGATCTGGAAATGTGGTCCCACAACGGGGTGAGATTCATATTTCAGTAAGACAGGTCCTAACACTAGGTTAAGCTGACCGTACACTCAGGTGAATGTAATCAAGAACGAAATGCACAACCAACCATATGAAACATTCGGCAGTCATTAAATAACATATGGACACAGACAAGCATCAAGCACACAATCATGGCATCATATCTCGTCGTTCAACGCATAGCCAAAACAGGTCACACCTTCCACCCTTCCAAACCTCCATTGTCTCACGCCAGCGTTTGGAACGCCTCAGGCTCGGTCTGCGTAATTACGCCTCAGACCATCCCATTGACAAACCCGCGTAAACGCATTGAGTTTTTAATTTCATTCCAAGCCTGTGTCGACACTTATCAAATTCCGTCCCGCGTCTCAACGCATCAGGACATTGAACATTTCAACCCCGCGTTTCAACGCATCAGGGTACAATTCCACACAACCCCGCGTCTCAACGCCTCAGGGTGTCACAAGTTTCTCAGACATACCAAATACTCATTTCAATTCAGAATCTCATGGTCAAGTGCAAACTCATGCAACGAGCAACACATCTATGGCATGCGAGACAATTAAATCCCTCACTCAAATGTGATAATCAATTCATGGCACAAGCATTCAACAAGCATTCAAGCCATCTACACCTCTCGAGGACGCACAATGGACAATCACACCATAATTCATGAGAACCAACCTAATTCACACCCAATTCATCCAATCGAGTCCAATCCTCTTAGCCAAGATTTAAAAACTTTTTACCTTTGGCTTAATTTAGCAAAATTCTCCTCTCAAGCGCTTCAACAATTCGGTCCAAGCAATCCTCAACAAGGCAGCAAATAATCTTAGCGGAACCAATCAATTTGTCAACTTTTCTCGCTCAATTTACCAATCCACGGAGCATAAATCTCAACGACACATTCATCGACATCTTAGTACGTCTCAATGATAAAATTTGAGCTCAATTTCAACCCCTATCAGCCCTCAACAACTCGGTTTGCACATAATCGAAACAGGGCATTTTTGGTTCTGTGCTTACCTTCTTTGATCAGCCCTTAAACTATCCTAAATTTTCAATTTATCCACTAATCTACTTGCTAATATGTAGTTCCAGAAGTTAGGAAGCCTAACCGAAAATTTGAGCTCAAGGCGACGTCAAATGATCTACGAACGACGCCGGTTCCTCCAAGCCTACCACCGGTCAGTTTCTGTCCATCAAAGGCGACACCATTTCATCATCAAATCTCCATCAAACTCAGTCCAAATTTTTACCACAACTCAGTATACATGTGCCCTTGATGTCCACAAAATTTGGCCGAAAGATTCAAATGTTTAGAAGTCCTACGGAGTCCAAACAGCAGCTTACCTCCAGCTGTGACGGTTTTCGTTGACTCTTGGGAAAATGGCTGGCTGGAGCTCCTCAGTGGGTCAAATGACTTGATTCAAGTTGGAGCTGGTCAGCAAGAGAATGAAGAAGACAATGGTGGTCGGCTCGAGCTCAGGTGGTGGCCGAAAGTGGCGGTCGACAGCGGCGATGGAGGCGGGCAAAATCGGTCAGGTGGGAGCAGCTCTCGGCGATGAAGAAGAAGGAAGAAGAAGAAGAAGAATGGCAGATTGAAGGTGGTGTTCGGCCGAGGGAGTGAGAGAGAGGTATATACACCATTTCAAGAGTTAAACCCCAAAGAATGATAGGTTAAAAGTTGGACATTTAATGCCAATTGAGCATCCATTGACACTTGTTTTCATGTCAATCAAATCTTCATCCAAGGGCCGTAACTTTTCTTAATTTTCGGCAGTCTTGGGGTATGGTCAATGACTAAAATGCTCTCATTCCATTTATTAAGGCAATGCTAAGGCTAGAGGGGCAAAATGGTAATTTTACCCTCGACATCCGGAACGTCGTTTTTCTGATTCAGATTTCCTTCGATGAGGGGACGTCCAATCCAATTATAATGTTGGAATCCTTGATTCTCCATTTTTCTAATTTCGAGACCCGTCTCTGAATCATTTTTCTGTCAGATGTAATCCCAGCCTATTCCGAACTGACGGGCGGCTTTTGTAGACGTTACGCGTATCGACTCTGTGATTCATATCACACTTAGGGCTCGTCAATTCATGGCGACTTTGGTTGTCATGTAATTGCGAGGGTCTATTACTAGTTCTGACGGTCTTGATCGTCATCGTTCGATTTAGGAAAATTTTGCACATTATACATTGGTTAAACGGCATCACCCGAGCTCCAATTGTATAATGCTAGCAATGCATTCCTTAATCGTTCTTAGATCGGACTTTCATGGCTCTAAATGTCTCTCGACAATACTTATGGTCAAAGTGTCATTTCCTATTTGAGTTCCCTAGGTCCACGTATCTTATCTCGCATTAGACTTTCCCTTTTGATCAGTTAACTCGAGATTGATCATATCTGAGCGAGATACGATTGAAATACATCGTTAGATATATTCTCATTAATAAGTCTCGAAATGACATGAAAAATCAGAATGTCACATGTTTCATGAATAAGAGTAGATTCTCTCTAGTTGAAGATGTCGACCCAACAAATACTGGCAATAACAACAGGCAAAACAAAACAAATAATAATCAATGTGGGAAGGGCCAATTTGACGGCCAGTGTGATCATATGAAATTTGAAGCAAAAGAGCTGGTGACGCTCAAACTATCACTATCTAATCCATTTCCATCGGAATCGAGCGGCAAATAAATTTGTTATTCTGGTTCTGGAAAATGAAAAGAAAAGCTGAGGTAGGTAACT
Organism: Rhodomyrtus tomentosa; assembly: GCA_028455895.1. Taxonomy (NCBI): domain Eukaryota; kingdom Viridiplantae; phylum Streptophyta; class Magnoliopsida; order Myrtales; family Myrtaceae; genus Rhodomyrtus; species Rhodomyrtus tomentosa. The sequence goes on along the minus strand of JAPCWY010000009.1, from coordinate 29,767,499 downwards.
AGTCTAATATGTCATTGAATTTACCCACCTATATGGACTTAATACTCGCCGGTCGCATGATTTTCCGTTAGTGACTCGAGTCCAGATTTTATTTCCTCAATGCACACTTCGCTGTCACAAAAGAATGAAAAGGCCGGCCAACTTACCGTCCAGGTGCTCCCGCAGCGTACCATTGCCGATGTACTCTTCCACGATGATCCTCTCATCTCCATGCTCCAAATACCCGTACAACCTTACCAAATTCAGATGCTCTATCTTCGACATGGTAAGAACTTCATTCTTGAACTCGGATGAGACTTGCTGATTGATTATATTCTGTTGTAGAAATTTGAACCAAGTAAGCAAAATCCACCACAGAAGGTCCTAAAATCCCTTCTGCGGTCTACACTGCTTTCCAACGACCGAAACTATTCCAACACCTATTGTCCCTGTTTCTCCCCTCTTATACACACCAATTCCAAAAAGTACTACTGAAAATAAATTTGAGCAATGCCTTTTCCATGAATATCATGAAAGCTCACCTTCTTGGCACGCTTAATGGCGACCAGCGATCCGTCCCTGAGTTTTCCCTTGTAGACCGTCCCAAACGCACCTTCCCCGATCACATTAGATGCCGAGAAATTCCCCGTGGCCTTGATGATGTCTTCCATGGTGAAACCCGGCGGCGCGACGAGTCCACTCGGAGCAATCGCGGAAGCAGAAGAAGAGACGTGCGAGAATGACGACTTTGCCTTGGACGAACTCCCGGTAGTGGCTGAAGAAGCTGTAGGAACGTGGTTAATCGCTTTCTCGGGACACAGCGACAGCTGAACCCGACCGGAATGAATATCGGAGATTGCGAAAAGCCAGATCGGCCGAGAGTAGCGAGAGCATGAGCCACTTACAGGAGACGGCGCTGACTTGCCTGCCAGTCCGGGGAGCGTCGGACACGGCAGGCTTCGAGCGGCTCTTCCGCTTGCGGCGGAGGAGGAGGACGGCGAAAGCTCCAGAAACTCTCTTGGCCGCGAGTTTGAAGTAGTCCGCGAAGTTGGGACGGTTGCGGCCGCCGCTCATGGTTTCCTTCGGGGCTTCAGCAGAGCGGATTCGAGCCTTCTTCGTCCCCGTCTCTCTTGACTTGCAGAGAGAGAGAGAGAGAGAGAGAGAGGTTTTTGATCGCAGGTCGGAGGTTTCAGGGATTTCACGTGCGATCATGTAACGATACCGCGGTCTCGTGGGACGACGACCGATTCAAGCGAGCAGAACTCGAATCTACCCTCGTGGGATCGATTCATGGCTATTGGGTTGAAGAATCAGACAAAAACCGTGTTTAGTGACTGGTTTTCCCCACTTTTCTTTTCTTTTCTTTTCTTTTCGTTTTTTTTTGGCCTTTTCCTTCATGTTGGAAGATGATGAACCGAGTCAACGAGCTCGCTCATGGCTAAATTGACTGCCTACGGACTGGGCAAACAAAAACGGCAATTCTCTCTCTCTGAGAGACACGGTCCAGCCCCCAATCGAAGTACCGCCGTAGTAAAAGGTCTCAAATTGGCCAAATCCAAAATTTTAAAAAAAAACAAAACAAAACAAAACAAAAAATGCCATCACTTTTCACAAAAAAAAGAAGAAGAAAAATCCCGAAGATCATGGCTAACATCGCGGACGTGTAAAACAGACTAAATTGGGACATATGTCCGTACAACGCATACTTTCCAGGATATCAAGCATGCTTAGACAATTTTTTTTTTAACAGTTTTTATTTTTTTTTAAAAACCCGATTATGTAATTTGTTATTGCACTACTTTGAAATTAATAGCGTATTCTATATCACAAAAAAAAAATGATTGAAAAATCATTAAGAGGCCTACTATATTAAGTATATGTTATCTGCGACATGCTATTACTGTTTTAGTCACCCAAAATTTATTATACTAGGAAATCCCTCGTTTCTAATTCTAACGCCAAAATTTGAGATTTTTCTTTCGTCACTCAATAACTGCTGTTATTTTCGTCCGATGTCGAAAATGTTTTTATTTTTTCTCCTCCTTGAGATTCGGTCCGTTTCGAAAAGAATCCAGCGTGGTCCGGAAGTGAAAGTGATTGCCGTTCCATCACAAAAGCCCCATCACTTCAGATGCGATTTGTGATACGGACCGGTCCTCCAATCTGAACACACTACAAAAAGGTCTTCCTTCTACCACTTAGCGCTGCCGGTGGCCTTCCCGCTCTCTTTCCTTAATTCTACTTGGGTCCCCTCTTCGATCAATGAATGAGGGAAGCAGCCGCTTTCCGTCCTTGCCAATTGCCATGCCTTCTTTCCACATTTGCCTTCTTTTCCCTTTCGGTCTTCCTTACGTTCCTTTCGTTCCAGGAACTCTGACAGGACCCCCAACGGGCTTTCCATCCACGATCGTTGGCCTCCTATTGATTCCATGGGTGCGTGCTGGCTTGTACCAATAGAAGTACGCCTTTGCATACGTCCAAATGCGTACTTTGATTTGAATATGTACTTTAAAACTCTCAGAACCTAATCGCAAGGGAACGGAAATAAGCATATTGCCACACGGGCATTTGACCCAACACCCCAATTCCATGCTAGGTATGGGGACTAACCCACTGTCCAGGATTACATTCTCAAAAGTTGAAAACGCGGCGTAACCTACTACTTGGCAAGCATTGCAGCGATGGATGCAACAAGCGTGTTCTACCCAGCAAACAAACCCTCTACCAAACAAACCCTCTACCGATGGCAAAATAGCAACTGCCGATACACATCTTTCACAATGTTCTTGACCACAAGGGAAAGTACAAACACTAATCTCATCATCGACGTGAATAGAAGTGATGGGAAAACAAAATCTGTCTTGTCCAAGAGTAATACCAATTCTGCCCCGCTCGTCTGCACTTTCATAGCAGGGCAACCTAATTGACAGTAGAGGCTTCATCACTTACAACTAATAAATTGTATCCCAATGGTTGAGATGGTATTATGCATTGTAAGCAGAGCGGCAGTAAAACACAACTTTACCAGACGACTGTCTTAACCATCTCAAAGAGCTGAGATATCTTCTTCAAGGGAAAACCCCAGTATTTCACATATATCAAGTTGAGGAATTAAAAAAAATAATTGGAGAAACGCTTGTGCTTTATATTTCCTAGATGCCAGAATCTTTACATGGATTTACAGGATGGGAGAAAAATCTTCACAAAGGAAGAAGATGTTGATACTCGATACCTTCTCGATATGAATGATTGGAGGTTTAACGTACAGGTGTATCTACCATTCTTCCACAATGAAGATCTACAGAATTGACTTCTGCTGTCTGGCGCTGTGAGACCAGTAGTTGCAGAGGTACTTTTCATGAAGCTGTTGACCCAGAATGTGGTGACAGATCTGTTAGGAAAACTGTGAGATCATGGACTGTTCATCCAGGGAAAGAAAGGATGGTAGGAATGCTAGCACATTCCATTGACTAGAACGGTTAATGCGCTCATTTTCCGGTACTTTATCGGAAATAGTAAGAGTGACCTAAGCACGAATTTAGTAGAAAAGAAAGGGTAAAGTTACAAGAGGAATAGGTGATACTGACCCGTCTCATCAAAATTTATCCTCTCTCCAGCAGAAAAGATATCCCAAAAAATGGCAGCAAGAATGTATAATAATGATGTAAGCATCAGAAACCCTCTGAATGAACCAACCAATTCAACGAAGAAACCAGCTCCAACTGTTCCCACAATAGCAGCCAATGTTCCTGCTGTATTTGACATTCCTAGAAGCAGAAGTAGCTATTATTTTCAGAAGAAACCACATGTTTTAGAGGCAATCAGTGTGAGTAAAGAGACTGCAGAAGAGTATATCATCAAAGCATGAAATACACAGGTTGCAGCGCAGCATTTCGAGAAAACAAAGAAAACCTTGGTAGTGTTAGCGTTAGTTACAAATTGTGCATGAACCGCCTCCTCCCTTATCAGTAGAAGCCTTGAACCAGCGAGAGAAGTGCATGGACCATTACTTACTAAAAAGCATGAGCTTTTCCTTCAACACGAGAGTGATAAGAAACCTTGAATTATGAGGTACTTTCACTTTTGTAAATACAAGTCATGAGAGCCCCAGACAAACGGGTAATTAATAATTACTGCAGAAGATGCATGGAAGTGATTGAGTAGATAATGCAAACATACCATGTAGAACGCCTGAATACTTTGGAGAGATCTCCTGTCGATAGCAAATGAAAACAAAGCGTTACATATGAGAAAGAAAGATTTTAGGTAATGACTGTAGATATTACTTGGAAAGCAACCTGTAAGTTCACTAGAAACCCAGAGTGACTGAAAGACTTCAGCCCGATTGCTAAGGTAAGCCAGGCAGATGCAATAGATGGTTTCTTAGCTGTGGTTAAGCCGATAAGAGCAATCCCAGGACCAATGAATCCAATTGACTGTAAAACGAATATACAGAAGATTACTAATGCGTAATAGACACAAAGTGTTTGTGAGAATAAGAGGAAGAATCGGAGAGAAAAACCATATGTGCAGATAGATCGCACACCTGTATTGATACTATATTCAAGTGTCACAAGAAAAGAAACCCAAGATTGCAGAACAGAATACAGTCAATATGGACATCTACTATAATGTTATTTCCAATTCCTGACAGTGTTTAATGACGAAGCAAAAATTCATCAGCAAAAATAGATCGTTGACGTGCAATCCTTAACAAAATCTCATAGGTTTCATGAAAAAGAACCTTTGACAGAAAAGAAAAGCATCCCACAAATATTTTTGATAGTTTTATTAAATTTCCACCAAACCAATCTAAAGCCAAAACCACGGCCCCATCTAAGGGAACACATGAAATTCCCAAGTTGATGAATAAGAGATATTCATGCCATGAGCATGTAAAGCAGTTTCCCAAATCATTCATATCTTGATTATGACAGAAAAGAAAAGTTGGCCAAGTCGAGATGAAATGACACATTAAAAAATAAGTTCGGAGGTAAACCCACCTGCATAAGCTTGCGAGTCAAAGAGATGCTTGTACCTCCTTGTATCAACAAGTCTGACCACATACCGCCTAAGTACCCAACAAATGCCATCACACTCCATGGAACAGCACTGTACCATGCTGCTTGTCTAAGGTCGACGTGATAGACCTGTCACAGGAACATACTCATTTGAAAGTAACTAGATGCACCAGCATAAAATTCATCTACAGCCAAAAGCTAAATCGAGTCATACCGAGTAAAAGTAGATTGGCATCCATGAGAGAATGACAAAGAAACCCTACAACAACAATAGAGGGAAAATACTTACAATTAGTATGAAAGTTTTAACTGTATCATTATGAGAATATCTTCTATATTTTCGATTTTGCCCCCAAGAAAGGGGGTACACTGGTGATATTATCCCCGCCGGATATTAGTGGCGATAGTCTATGTGGAGTCAAAATGTGCATTACCCAGCTGTGCATGGCATTAGCAACAATTAGGGACCATGTAGGCATCTTGGAAAGCATGCGCTTAAAAGGAGGGATCATGCTACTTGTCTTGCTCTCAGCCACCAGCTCCAAGGGTTCATGCCTCCCACTGCTTATGTAATTTAGCTCATATTTCGATATCTGAGGATGCTGGTCAGGAGTGCCTGTTATTGCAGACAACCAAACCAAAACCCAGAGAAACCCAGACAATCCGAAAATAACGAATGGCCCATATATTCCACCTTGGGACATAAGAATTGGAGAAAGGGAGAGTCCTATGGCATTTCCTAGAGTAAAGCCAGCCATTGCTATATTGACAGCTCTGGCTCGTTCTGCTGCGGGAAACCATCTAAGAAATCCAAACATCACTTCATTGTCACAACATATTCAAGCATCAACCAAAAAGGACGAGTACCAAATAACAGATCAATTTCTATTAAGATAGAATATAAACAGATCGGTACTTTATTACCTTGCAACCATCTTGTTCATGCAAGGAAGAGCCACACCTTCTGCTATGCCAAGTAAAACACGCATCGCGAGGAGAGACAATAAAGAAGTTTCAGCAGCCCAGGGGGTAAGAAATGTTGCTAGGGACCACAAAGCCACACCCCATCCCATGACCACCTTACCCCCATAGTGGTCCACAAGAGCCCCTCCTGCTATTGGTGATATCAAGTATCCCCAAAGGAACGACGACTGGGGCGAGTGTTGACGGATGTATCAATTTTAACTTAACAATTAAGAATGTATCAAATGTCAAACAGATAAAAAGAAAAGAAAGATCAATTGTAACCTGTTGTGGGCAAACACATTGACAAGTCACGTTGGTACTTAACTAGCTGTCCATTTTTCTACCAACAATAACTCATGGTCGAGATTTCAATTAGTAGTATCAGACGCAGAAAGGTTTCTGAATCCCACAGAAAGCAGAAAAAAGATTTAACATTTATTTTGCTCCAAATGAATAGGCCAACAACCTCTGCTCATCCAAGCAATTACGGACCTTTTTCCATCCAGAATACAATCATACAAGATTTAGTTTTAGCTTAATACTTTGCAACTGCAGGCGCAATCTTCTTTTTTTAGGTGGAACAAGGAACTAATAGGCAAACAGCTAAACGCAAATACTGGGCCAAGAAGCATTGAGTCAACAAAGTGAAGTATCAGATGCATTTGATTCGGATCATGACAAAACAACAGAAGCAAACATTGTCTAAAGCAGCATTAACAGAGAGAGGCGGAAACCCGACCTGAACGATGCCAGCGAACGATCGGCTCCAACCGTGAGAAAGCGACAAAGGAACAATAACCACGGACATCACCACCCGGTCCGCATTACAGAGCGCCAAAGCCAATGCGAGCATAGCCACCACCTTGACCCTCTCCGAAGTGATGAACTCAACAAAGCCCGGAGCTTGCACTGCTTCCGCATCGGATAACGGACTGGACGGAGCACCGCCCGGAGAAACCCTAACTCGAGCCGCGAACTCCGGTTTCAGCTCCACCGACTCGCGTCCGCGTCCGGTCGTCAGGGAATCCGACGAAGGCCGGGGCCAGGAGCATTTCCGCCTCGAGATGGCGCTGAAGCGCGAAGAAACTCTGAACTCAGCTGGTCCGACGGAGCCGGTCGGCCTTCGGAAGTAGCTCGGAGGAGGAGAGTGGAGCGGCGTTCGCCGGAGAGGCGAGAGAAGTGAAGTCATCCCGAGAGAAACGACGGCGACCGGGACGAGGGAGGAGGAGCTCAGATACAGTCCATAGCGGTGAACCGAGCTACGGTGCGTGCGCTGGAGGTGTTGGTTCTTTTTCAATCGGCCTTCTTCTTCCTGGAGCGAATTGCCGGGGAGAGATTGTCTCGTCGCGTCACTGTACAGAGAACTCGAAAATCTCCGCAGCGATTTATGTCCACTTTACTTAGTTAGAATCGACTCATGAGGTGGAAATGTCTACCCTCTATAAAAGATTAATATATTTAAATAAGTCGATATCTATTTCTGAATATTAATTCTAGTTAATATTTTATTAATTTCAAGTGAGAATATTTTTTTATTGAACATCTGACTTTCTAATTTTAAAAAAAAAAATAGAGAAGCTCATCGCTAAGATAAATAAGAGTTTTACAATTCAAATACAGATAATTGGAATGCTGTAACGGGCCGAATTTTCGGTGGCCAATTTATTAATTGGAATGGTATTTATCGGGCTCACAAAGTTAAACGAGTCTTGGGGGTTATCAACATGTTTGGTGCGGTGGAATTAATTGAGCCTAAATATATGGTTTGGGTGCGGCAATTGTGGGACCATTCGTGAAATTTTTTTATTTGAACAGTACGAAATTGGTTTCAATACGAAGCCTTTTTAGCATTAGTTTATTTCCGAGATAATTACATATATATCATCATGAAATTTGACAGAATATGCAATCTGATCCCTTAATTTTTAATTTGTTCAATTTAGTCCATGAATTTTGACATAATATGTAATTTGATCCCTTAACTTTTGACTTGTTCAATTTAATTCCTAAACTTCTAGTGCATATTCAATCTAGTCCCTAAATTATTGAAAAATATACAATATAGTCATCTTGTTAATTTAATATCGGGGATAATATTAAACATTTTCATATAGTACAAGAACTAAATTAGATATTTACTAAAAGTTTAGAGACTGAATTGAACAAGTCAAAAGTTTAGAAATAAAATTGCACATTCTGTCAAAATTCAGAGTCTAAATTAAATAAATTAAAAGTTTAAAAATTAGAATATACATTCTGTCAAAATTTAAGGGATATTTGTGTCAATTTTTTCATTATTTTCAATTTTCCACCGTCTCACTTTGTATCACAAGGACTTTGTATTTTATTTTATCTCTCTCTCTCTCTCCTTCCTTGCCAATCGTCCCTTTTGCGTGGCTACCTCCTCATGACTCACACTCTCCTCTTCCTCAATTTAAGGACAGCTGTCCCAGGCCCTCAAATCATCTTCGCTCGCTCTATGATGAACCTTCATTTTTCTTCTGCTTGCATTCTTCTTCTTTTTTTGGCCTTTTCTCTGTGGGGCGAGAGCCCAATTCCCGATTTTCTTTGACGCCTATCACTCTCTTGCCGCCTGTTCATCGACGCCTCTCCTCCTCAAGCCTTGCTCGTGTTCGTACGGAAGGAAAGGTCGCGTTCGAGGTCGGCCCAGCGATTTCATGGTTGATCTATGCGAGGAATCCAAGCGAGCTTGAGCTCGAGCTGTGGCGACGCGATGGTCGGATCGGCGTCACATCGGTTTCAGGCGAGCGATGGCCACGACCAAGACCGGCGAGCCATGTCCGATTCAGCCCCATCTCAGCCGCCGATGCCTTGCCATGGCTTGCGACCGCTCGACACACATGCAGACGCCTAATCGACGCGTGGAGGTGGCTGATATGAGCTCGAATCGTTGCTGTTTTCGTCTCTGGCCGTGATTCTCAGGCCAGTCAAGCTCTAACCCATTTACTAAATTGTATAATGGGTGTCGGGTTTCGGGGTTGAACGATGGTCGAGTTGAGTTGATTTCGATGTAGGAGTAATGGAACTGAATCCAAAAGGAATGACTGAATGTTTATATGCGAATGGATGTGGGCGAGACGGTCCAGTGGTCGGATTATCACCGGAAGCAGAGTTGCGGTTGTCGGGTATGAGATGCCGAGAGGGAATAATGTTGCGAGGGACACTAAAACTAAGTGCAAGTTCGGATTCTGATGGGTTGACTTCGGGTAGCCAACAACACCTGCGTATCTCTAATTTTAATAAAGCAGAGATCTTTGAAGTGTGGGTGGCGATATTAGCATGTGAAACGTCACGGCAAGGGGAGCCCGAAGGTGAACTAGGCGAATGGGAAGTCTAAATGATTTCGTGTATTGTAGTGTTGTGTTAGACCAAAAGAATAGGAGGGAAAAAAAAGGGCATTGAATTGCCTGATCAGAAGCACATGATATTCCAAGCAATTCCTCTATGGGGTTTTCTTTGGTTAGATAATATCGAGCTTGGTTAGATAACGTGGAGCTTGCGTTTCGGGAGATAGTCTAGTCAATGGCGAAAGATGCAAGCTCAACGAAAGTGGAATTTCTATTGAATGTGTGTGCGCTTTTAACGTGTGTTGTTTGGTAACGTGCCTTAGTATGTTGAATGTTGCATAACAGAAACATGCATTCGTGAAATTACATCGAGTGAAAGCGAGATGAACGGGCCTCTTGCCCGATGAGTGATTTCCCGTGGAGCGTATGAAAAGACCCTGCTGTGTGATTTGGATGGTCCTGTTGCATGTACCGGATCCGTCTCGGTGGTAGAACAAGACGTTAAACTGAGTGCACGATACATGACATGCATCATGCATTTGCATCCTTTACATGTGGGCATATGAACGATACTCGTGATGAGTGAGATGAACACATAGAGTGATTTTGGCTTGATTGTTTATCGTTATATGTTCACTATATTAGACAATTTAGTCGATGATTTAGAGAATGACTTGCTGAGTTTTATTACTCCCCTTCGTTGACATTTTTTTTAGGTAAATGATATGCGCTTGGTAGGGTGTTGGAGCCAAGGTTTAAGGTTGAGCTATTATAGGTGGTATCGGTGGTACGGATCGTCATACCAACCAAACACTGCATAACCCGTGGCGTCCTACGCCCGCCATATAAGTTATCGATTACTAATAATTAATCAAAAAATTGAAAGAAAACGCAGGCAAGCAACAAAACAAGAAATTGTTGTTTATTAATATATACATTGAGAAAGCCCGCTAAAGTCGGGTTCATTTTAATTACAACCTGGAGACGTTTCAAACCATCCTAAAGATCAAACTAGAAATGTACAAAAGTAACCTACTACCCCAAACTGACTAACACCTACAGCACATATTCTCGAGGTAGCGGCTCATGAAGGCTCAAACTTTCTTCCAGAATCGCGTAGATTGCTACATAAGTATGGGTATAGTCATTTGAGTTCAAACCACCTTCCACTTTTATTTTGACAGTAATTTTGATCATTCCCAACTTCGGATTTCTAGAACTAACATAAGACTTTGCATTTATAGTAACATCCGTAGATATCCCATAAAAAGTGGTCGACCGACTAGCCATTGCTACCTTAAAAAAAAAAAAAATGTCACTTGTGGCTGCGAAGGGAGTGGCCTTAGATCTCCTATGGTGGGTGAAGTGAGGTCTTACTGTTGAAGTGGAATCGTAGATAGTTGGTCTATGGATAAGAGTTAGGAACTTTGTGAGAATCGTATTCATAGACTAATCAAATTTTGCCGAGTTTCGGAAACTCCACGTTTGAAAAAAAAAAAAAAAAAGAGAGAGAGAGAGAAGAAAACTGGAATCAAGCGTTACTGATTTGGTACATTTTCCTTGGATATGCGGAGTTCTGTTTAGGGGATTGCTCGAGAAACTAAGTTGTGGTAATGGTGAGTAGTTCTGTTGCTCTTATCCCAGTTGTGTTTTCACGCCTGGCATTTTCTAATTTGCTGTGCATCAATTAGATCCCCAATTCCGGGAGGCACTCTGTGTGAACTGAGTTGGCTTTTCGTGATGGTGAACTTATAAATTCTCTCTTAATGGATGAGAACAAAGAAGAAGCAGAAAGCCCAGTCCTGCACTTTTTGCTTTCGGGTGGCATTTAGCCTTTTCCGCGGGAATCTTGTCTGGAAAAGATCTTCAATTCTGTTGGGTCCTCGCTGACCTGTCTTAAGTATCGTCACATTACTGTCTTACTGGGTATGTTGAAGTATGTTGCCGGCTCAGCGATCTCTCCACTTATGCATCTGGTGGTGGTTACAGTTTTATGCCATTAGAAACTTGAGGATCAAAATATTTCACAATGTGGTAGTGCTTCTCGGAGTGCATTAACTGCTTCATACATGGTTGTTTGGGCGGTGAGTTCACAGGGCTGACAATAAGGTTCTAGGTTTGATGCTGTTGGTATTGATGGCTGGTGAGAGCTGTATTGAGTTTATATTGTATTAAAAATGCATTGAAAAATCTGTGGTAGATATATACATGAGCATTCATATCACGTAATTGAATTGAGTGAGTGAGATAAATGAGCTTTCCAACCGATGAGAAATAACCCATGGAGTTTATGGGAAGGCCCTGCTGTGATTTGGGCGGTCTCGTTGCGTGTGCCAGACCATTCTCTGCAGTGGAACAAGACACTGATACGAGAGCATAAACCCATCTCATGCATTGCATTTCTTTTATGTGAATATATAAATGATACTTCTAATGTGAGATTTGCCTCCGACGTCTTTGATATATCAGTTGATCTTACTATATGATTTTATTTGTTGAGTTAGAACTTGACTTGCTAAGTTTACTCACCCCATGTAATAATGGCTAGTCGGTCGACCACTTTCTATGGGATACCTACAACATCCAAATGTAGAGTCTTATGCTAGTTCTAGAAATCCGAAGCTGGGAATGGTCAAGATTACTGTCAAAATAAAAGTGGAAGGTGGTTTGAACTCAGATGATTATACCCATACTTATGTAACAGTCTACGCGATTCTGGAAGAAAGTTTGAGCCTTCATAAGCCACTACCTCGAGAATATGTGCTGTAGGTGTCAGTCAGTTTGGGCCAGTAGGTTACTTTTGTACATTTCTAGTTTGATCTTTGGGATGGTTTGAAGGTCGGGTTAGTTTGGGAGTTTTTATAGGCTTATGTTGACCTTTCTGTTGTATCGGGTAGGGTAGTAGGCTATTTTTTGAAATGCCTCCCGTTGAAACGTCTCATAGGTTGTAATTAAAACGAACCCGACTTTAGCGGGCTTTCTCAATGTATATATTAATAAACGACAGTTCTTGTTTTGTTCACTCGCCTGCGTTTTATTTCAATTTTTGGATTAATTACTAGTAATCGATAACTTATGTGGTGCGCCTGAGACGCCGCGGGTTCTAACATCTTTGGTTACTCCACCATTTCCTACCTACTTCAGTCTCTCTAAGATTCAATGCATAGCAATGTGATTAATTAATTAATTAATTATATTAAACTTTCATTCTTGTAAATGACACATAATAATACATTTTCATCGCTAGGGGATTTTATTACAATATCAAGAACCAATAAACGAACTAACCAAAATCTAAATATTGAGTGTATTGATTTATTACTGATGAATCAATCGTGCACTTTTCACGTGAATGTTAGAATACTTTATCATGCGCGTGTTAAGGCATGTCAATTTGCGGTAAAACAGGATTGTCGATGGTCAGTTTGGTATAAATTGTGTAAATTTATCGAAGTCTCGCCTAATAACTAATTATTTCTTAGTTGAAGTAAAAATAAAAAGTACTCTTATTGTGAAAAAAAAAAATGCGCAGTTCCACAAGAATGGACACCAAGTACCAATCATTCCTTTGTGTGCAGTATAAATAAGTGAATGTTTGAAATAAAAAAAGAATGATTGCTTTAAAATTCCCCCTAGAAAATCCCCAACATCATCATTGTCTGTGAGCCTAATATCCAAAAAAATCTTCAACTTTAGCATTTATATCAATTATATCTAAAAAAAATTATCTCATAAAAAACTATCAACTGTTACTGTCATCTCAGCTCTATCGATCTGAGGTAAGTACACCGTAAGTGCCATAAATTTTATACGGCATTCACTTGAATGTCATAATTTTTAAAAATCGATCAATTGCGCTGATGTGGCAGCTGAAAAAGCTGATGTGGCATAGATGAAATTTTTTTAAATATTTCAATGTACAACTAGAATTTTTCATATTTTTTTATTTATTTGGCAAATTTTCTTTTTTTTTTGTTTCTTTATTGTTTTTGCGTCGAGTAGGACCAACATGCCCTAGGCCAGCGAGACCACAACGGCTATCACCCATGGCCGTTGTGGCCCCACCAAGTGAAAATATGATAATAAATAAAAAATTCCATGAAATAGTTAATTAAAAAAAAAATCCATGTGTCATTAAAAAATAAATAAAGTAATAATAAAAATTTCACGTAGGACGATTTGTCGGGAGTGGCATTAAATTGAACGATTTTTTAAAGTTATGGCACTCAAGCGAGCGAAAAAAAAGTTATGGCACTCAAGTAAACACCGTATAAAAGTTTTTGTATCTGTAGTGTACTTACCTCCTACCGGTCTAATATCCAAAAAACCTTCAACTTTAGCATTTGTCCCAATTATAACCAATTTTTTTATCTCCTAAAAAATGATCAACTTTTACTTTATCCTAATTCTACCACCATTAACCTTCTGTTTATAATCACCGTCAATTAATTCTCCATGGCCTTCTCATAAAATTTATCAATGAATTTTTTAAATTTAGAAACAGTAAGTTAAGTTTCAGAGACGATTAGATTTTAAATATTTTGTTAGAATATCTCCATATCGAACCATTTTTTGGATTGTTGGGTGCCCAAGGGAATACGAAACGCGCTATCTTGAGTGATTATATATATCCCGGTAATATATAGGGGAAGCAAGCAACAAAAGATTAGTTTGAAATTTTTCATGTTAGCTTTGTTGAGGTGTAATTTATTAATGACTTGAAAATGCCACATAAGATTAACTAATAGTGATTATAAACGAAAGGAAAATTAAAATAAAAATAAAAATTGAAGGTTTTTTATGAGATAAAAAAAGTTTTGAATATAATATGGGACATATGCTAAAGTTGAGATTTTTTTTGTACTATGCCGATAAAATTGAAATAAAAATAAAAATTCAGGGTAAAAATAGAACAGAAGTAAAAGTTATAGGTTTTTTATGAGATAATATTTTTTTAATATAGTCGTCACAAATGCTAAAATTATAAGTTTTTCTGGGTATGGAGCCATTGTCTACATACCATTGGCAAAATGAATTTTAACTGGTATTTTTTCCCCCTATGTTCTTGCTTTTGAACTATTCTTTAAATATTGACCAAAAAAAAAAAACGATTCTTTACAGAAAAAGTGGGGACGGAGTCTCCGAGAGTTTACTCCGAAGCTCGATTACGACAAGACCCAATTGGATGGAGAAGGCTTTTTGTGTTTGGGTTGCATCACAAGTCGGACCAAGCTCGGCTTTGCTCGGTCGGACGATTGATCATCTTCGTACAGACATGATAGTGTCAAAACCAGTTGCGAATCTGAATCGACGGGGATATTTTTCAGGAGGGAAAAGAATGTTTCTGCAGCGTAACTAGGGTTTCAGATGTCTCACAGAAATCGCATCATACTAATTTCGGACTGCTCGAGATGGGCATTTATGTGATACTTATCAATGATAGCTTAATCAAATCGAAGGGCACGTCCAGTGAGATCCATGCAACGATCCGAACGAAGGCTTCCTGGAAGAAGATGATGCACCGGTTTCTCCCAACAGTATGCAAGGAGAGTTTTGACGAGAAGATGAGAACAAACGAACATTGAGAAAAGCCGATGATACAAAATATTTCAATCTTAAGCTTCTAAATATACAACTTACCGGCATATACATGATGCCCTGCAAACTACACCCCCCCCCCCCCCCCCCCCTCTCTTTCTCCCCAGTCCTTTCTTCACATAGCCTAAAACCCGAAAAAGGCATACATGCTGAAAATAAATTCACTTGAGCGACATTGAAAACTACAGGATGTCCCAGGAGTTCAATCCAATTTTGCAACTAACGTTCCATATTAAATGCACACATCCAGGGTTCAGGTTAATGTGTTTATGAGACCAGTGTTCTATCGCCATCAGCATGGGACGCCACATTCCTCAGGTCCCACTCTTAAAACGTGCTCACATTTTGCTAGCATGTGCATTGAACAGTGAGTGACGACCTTCAGCAATTATCTCCCCGGTTGCTTTGTTCCTCATGAGTACAGTGGTTGCAAAATAGCCCCCCTTTTGTCCCACAACCTTTGACGTAATCTCTAGCTCATCCTGCAATTCAAGTTGGAAATTTATCACTGTCCAACATGTACGAAAGGGAATTCAAAGGGCAATCCTGGTGTTACAACCAATACGAACCCAGCCTCCAAAAGTTGCGGATTCAGTTGACCCAGTAATGCAGCTGTATTAGGCTATACTTACTCGAGTTTTCGGTTCACTACTTCATCTATATGCCAAATAACAGCTCTAGTATTGCGGATGGAGCACGAGGTTCCACGCGTGCTGGTTGATCGTTCCAAAACTCATTAACAGGCATGCTACAGCTACCAAAACACATCTACACAATGTAGGACCATCTGATAGCCAAAACAAAGAAAGGACAGCAAAAGGAAAGATCTTTGACAACGTCATAAACATGAAACCACGTCTTGTCGCACAAAATCATCCTCCTTCTCAACAAACTGTGATCTTTAACTATCAGGCCATCTATAAAAGATGGGAACTTCGGGAACAACTGCTTGAGGCGATCAGAGCCACCCTAAAAACGGTATAGCCCGAACAATATCAGGCCAGAGCGGAAAAGGACCGTGCATAGATTATTAGCTAAGCCAACCGCTTGAAAAGCGCCAATAACCAATCAAAAATTGAAAGTAAATATGCAACGAGGAGGCAGTTTTGTGATGCAGCAGCAGTTAATTCCATCAGATACGTCGGTCCCGAAGATAAGCAAACAAGATACGTCCGTTTCGACCGCTTAGTACTTCCCCGTTCAGAGAATGAGGAGCATATGTTCACTTTCAGAGCATCTACTAAGGTTCAGAGGATCGAGTCAAAGGCTTGCTCACATTGACCTTGGCCGCGGAGAGGTACGAGATCGACATGTTAACCGACACACTGATAGGAATCCCCTCGACGTGGATCACTGCGTATCCGATTTCATCGACCATGTTGGCGATTGCACCTTGAGCCAAGTTCCCATTCCTATCCTGTCGCAAATTAACCTCAGTACACGAATTACAACGAAATCCAACGGGTAGGGTGACCATGTGATCACAACTACTATAATAGTCACCAAAGAGCGCAGAAGATTTGTGAGGAAAAAGCCAAAACAAGGTCTAATTTCAGAGAATCGGGACAGGCGAGCGAGGGTTCAAGGGACTCACGGCGAGGCGAGGGGGGACCTTGAAGGAGCAGACCACGAGTCCCGGTTCGACTCGTTCGACTCGAAGGCCCCTCAGAGAGAAGTTTTCGTAGAAGCTGGGGTAGTCGCCGGCGCGGCGAGGCGGGACGGCGAGGCGCGACACCACCTCCGACGGTTCGTCGCTGACGCTGAGGAATTGCTTCGCCTTCTCCATCGACGGTGGGCTCAGTCGTGGAAAGAAACGAGAGTCGAGCTTGATGCTAATGCGAGGACGGGCTCAGTGGGCCCCGAGAAGCGCGACGGATTCGGAATTGGACCATGTAACACTAGACTCCGTACCTTAAATTCTAACCATTCCATTGCCTCGCGTTAGAACAACATCGTCGAAAGTTATTTACTGTTGATTGTTTGTAATATGTATTTTTGTTTAACTTATTGTTATC
Organism: Rhodomyrtus tomentosa; assembly: GCA_028455895.1. Lineage (NCBI taxonomy): Eukaryota > Viridiplantae > Streptophyta > Magnoliopsida > Myrtales > Myrtaceae > Rhodomyrtus > Rhodomyrtus tomentosa. The sequence continues at coordinate 29,750,612 of JAPCWY010000009.1, read as the reverse complement.
TCATTTTCTACATTTTTCCAATTTTTGCAGCAATTAAGGGCAAAAAAGATATTTCTTTCACGAGATTAAGATGACGATGTACTTTTACCACATAAAAGCCGCATAAATTACAATGTTCAAGGTAAATATAAGGAAGAGCTAAGTTCCGTTACGAAGTGAAAGTTCAAGTTTTCGCTTGATAGCCGAAAGGTTGGGGGCGTGATAATTGAAAATGATTCAAGAGCGTTTTGTGTAGTTTCTTTACCTTATTTGTATGACTTTTCGGGTCGGGACGGGACAAACTTTCTTATAAATGAAATCGCCCAAACCTACGGAAAAATCATTGGACTCTTTTGGCTCAAGTTGGTTCGACAACCATGCATGTAAATCACTAAGGCCATGATTAGACGAGTCAATCTTGATTGGTCATCCAGTTAAATAGAGCGGTCATCTAGTCGAACTAAACTACTCAAAAGTAGCTCGACATGATTTTTTTGCAAAATTTTTAAATGAGGACCCGAAGCGTCATCATTTTTTTAAATAAGAACTTGAAGTAGTATTTATTTCAAATAATAACCTAAAATGCAATCATTTTCTCAAATAAAAACCTGAAGCGGACATTATTTTTAATAAAAGAGTCTGAAGTAGCTATATTAGTCTAAAAAAAAGCATCTCGACTCACCAGTTGATTAGGGATATTTCCTTCATGTATATTTGTTATTATTTTTATTTATTTTTCCTTTTTTTGTTTCGTAAAAAAAACTAAAGATTAAAAAAATGAACACATATGCTCCGTCGGGGTCGTTAGACCTAGAGCCAACCCTGCCCAAATCTAGGAGAGGGTCTCGACTTTGGCGAGGGCAGTGACGAGGGGTAGTAGCCATAAGCAAGAGGGATGTCTTCTTACCTATATTTCCTCTTCTTCTTTTTTTTTTACTTTTAGTTTTCAATTTGACTTAATAAACATTGTACTTCGAAAACATTGATAAGACATAATTGAAAATTTTCTCCATTTTTTTTTCACTCATATCTCGAACCAACTAGTGCTGGGATAAGGCGGGCTTCAAGAAAGTAAATAAGTAATTTAGGGTGTGCATGGCAACACTTCTGGTTCTGATCAAAAGTTAATTTATAATCATATGAAGGTGTTTTATAATAGAACAAATTTTGCTTTTTGGAACATATTTTCATTTGATAACGGTTGAAAATTTCTACTTACAGAACATTATAAACACAAAATTTTCTATGAAAAATTATTGAGAAAAGTGTCAAAAAAGTCATAAACCTATTGCACTAGTGCCAATTAAGTCATTAACATTTTGTATTGGTGCTAATTAAGCCATAAATATTTTATTGATGCTAATTCAGTTATAAACCTTGGGCATTGGTGCCCATTTAGTCCTAAATAATTTTTATTTATATTAATTGAGTTAATCCGACTAATTTTGACATAAAATGGCTAACGCGGACATCAATTGTCCTACGTGGCACGATAAACACTGACTTGGATATTTTGTAATGTTATTCTATAATTTTAAATAATTTTTAAGCCTTTTTTGGTTTTTTAATAAAATATTTTTAAAAAAAATTAAAAAAATTAAAAAAATTATCCATGTTAGTGCAAGCTGGGCCACGTAGAACAATTGATGTTCGCGCTAATGATTTTCGTCCAAAATTAATCGAATTGACTCAATTGACATAAATACAAAAATATTTAGAATTAAATTGATGTTAATGCAAAAAGTTTAGGACTGAGTTGGCTCTAATAAAAGGTTTAGGGCTAAATTGACACCAATGTAAAATGTTTATCACTGAATTGACACAAAAAAAGTTTAAGACTGAATTGGTACTAATGCAATATGTTTGTGATTTTTTTACACTTTTACAAAAAATTATTGATCATAACTTAAAATGTATGTTAATCGAGAAACATGAAATGCAAATACATATGGATTTACATATAATATGTCATTTAATTATTTATGCAAATTGGGACAAATTTCAGGAGGAAAATCGTGTTAATGAATATGATGGTCGAGCTCATATATTCACGCTAAAAGCATGGGTAGTTCTTGTGCTCCTCGCTTGTGCTTAGAGGTATTAAACGGATAGATCGGGTTGAATATGGTCCAACCCATTCGATATGTTTTGACCCATTTCATACGGTACAAATTTAATGACCCATATTTTGACCCACATTAGTTAAATACTTTCATGTTTAATTGAACCATATGATATTTATTTCTTATAATTCATTAAGAAACATTTGATTGCTAAAAAACTCTCATGCAATCGAATTAAATTTTTAAAAATAAAAAATTATTATTTGTTTTTTTCTCTAGTGATTGGAGACGACGATCCGGCAGAAAGCGGTGGTCGACGGTGGGTGCACTGGCTGTAGTGGCGAGCGGTGGCGGTTGGCGATGAGTGGCAATGTAGTTGGGAGTGATATGAAGAGCGATTCGTTGCAAATAGAGATAGATAAGTGCTGCTAATGAAAAGAGACCAAAGTGAAGAGGAGTAAGAACGAAGTGGGAGAGATATTGGGGTTGAAAGATTTTTATTTCTAAAAGAAGAGCAATTCTTTTACTTCTAAAAGAGGATCGAAAATAATTTTCGAAGTAAAAAATTGTTTCATATTTTAAAAATAAAATTACATAATCAAACAAATTTTTATTTAAAACTCTCCTTTAGAAATGTTATCATTGAGCGACCTTTTTTATTTAACCATCCGGGAAACAAATGAGTTTGACAAAAAAAAAAAGAAAAAAAAAAAGAGGGAAGTAAAGGGGGTAGTTCACCGGTGCTGAAGCAGCATTTAAGAAAGATTCCAACAACGATTACATCAAGTGCATCGATTTCGAGGCCAGAGATGGTTTTGGTCTTTAGTGGAGGTTTTTTTTTTTTTTGGTCGTCGGAATCTTTAGTGGAGTTGACTTAAATTAAAACATATTGGTAGAAGCAAAAAAAAAAAAAGAGGAAATAAATTGATTTCACGAGGCTCGTGCCATCGTAACCCGCAAAAAAATTACCGAATATCGATATGGCCCTTGCACGAGCTTTCGAGGCTCGGCTACATCGGCCCCGCCTTATTTCTCTTTTCTTTCTTTTGGGTAAAATCGAACGTCAGAGTGCCCAAGTTAAAAAAAAAATGTATATTTTTTTCCGATTTTTTTTTTTTAATTTTAACATCGATAGTCGGAGAGAGCTAGGTGTGAGGGCCGCCCTCGACCTACCTAAGTGAGACTGCCTTCAATGACACCGATCAAATGGACTCAATTGGTAAAACGTGACTCATTTGGCACCATAGTTTTTTTTTTGTCACAATAGCACCATAATTGACCAAAACAAATTGGTACCGTGAAAGATGTTTATGATTTTTTCTTGTTGAATTTTTTTTTATGATAGAATTGACATAAATATTATAAATTTATGATTTTTTTTTGTAATTTTTCCTAACGAGGCAATCCATTCCAAATTCAAATCATACGGAACTGAAAAAAAAATTGTTTGCTCTTTATCTTCGGGCATTCTTCTAAATATTGAATCTTTAAAACATCAAAACTTAGCCTCGAGCAATCACAAAACTTAAATAATATCTTCCACATCAAACCATTATTAAACGGACCAAGAATCATAGATTACATTTCATAAATAAAAAAAAGCCATAAAAAGTCTAAATTATGCCCACTGTGTTAATTCATCATCAATTTTTTTTGTGACATTAAAAATCTCAAATTATGCATGATGTGACATGTCTATCCTAAAATTTTTAGTATGATATAAAAAACCTCAAACTTCTACTTACGTAACACGTTCACCATCCGTTAAGGATTTATCGTATTATTTTTCGGACAAAACAACATATATATTTTTTATCTCACTCTAGTCACGTGAACGCCGTATTAATATTGTTTGCTTCAGGTAAAATTTCACGGCAATCATTGATGAAATCTTGACGAAGGTTAAATATATCAAACATGTGCAAATTTGGTTTTTTTTGTGTCATGAAATTTTTTTTAAGATAAATATTTCACGGTGATAATAATTTTGGGTTTTGTTGGCTTTTGCCCTTCAACGAAAGTTTCTAAAAGAAATTTTGAGCAATGAATTTTAAGACCAAAATGTTATAAGCTTGTTCATTAAAAGTTAATTAATCTAACTAGCTGTGGAAATTGTTCCATCATCATCATCCAAGTAAAGTAAAAAGAAAGTAAAATATTCAGTTTTATCTGCAATTCAGTTCATTTTTTAGGGAAAAAGACGGATCAATTGGGTTGGGAATAGAGATAAGATTAATTTTCCCCGGACGTATTTCTCCATCGTAGAGCAACCGATAACAGAATACATACGGTTATATACCTTCCACAACGGAAACATAAATACTCGGAGAAAGGGTTTATACGGGGTTTTCGCTTCAGTCGCACGTTCACCTAACCTGAAAAACTCCCAGCCGAAATTGCACCGATCTTCACTCACCGAGTCGCTCGCTCGCTCGCTCGCTCGCCCACTCACCTTCTCTTTCCCTGCTATGCCCCGGCCGTGTCCTCCATCGATCCACCAATGACCCACCAAGCCCGGACCCAGAGCCGCCTCTCCTCCTGCCCCCGCCACCCCACCGCCACCCCCGTCACCGGCTGCTGCGCCTCCTGCCTCCGGGAGCGCCTTGCCGGCATTGAACCCTCCGCCCACCAAGAGATCGCCAGCCACTCGGACCACCCCCTCCGTCGCTGCAAGTCATACTCTTCCGCCAGGCGACATGGCCTCTCCGGCGTCTCCGCCGAGCCCCGCCGCAAATCCTGCGACGTCCGGGCTCGGAGCACCCTCTCCGATCTGTTCACCCTCGACGATGGAGAGAAATGCGAGAAAGGCGAGGCCTTGTTCCGGTTGAGGGAAGAGGATGAGAATGAGCCGGAGCCGCAGGAGGAGGATAAGGACGAGGAGGAAATTAGGGTTTGCGTGAGAAACATTGAAGCGAATGAGAATGTTGTCAATAATGGGAGTGTCGACGAGGGTTTTGATGATGTGGCCGAGTTCAAGACCATGAAGGAGTTTATAGATCTCGAGTGGCAGAGCAAGAAGCAGACGAGGAAGAACATCAGTGGTTTCTTGGAGGCAGCATCTGTGTTTCGCCGAAGGTTGGGGAAATGGCGCCGGAAGGAGAAGATGAAGAAGCAATGCGGCGGTAATGGTGACGATCTGGGGGTTCCAGCGGATGCGACGGGGAAGATCGGTCTGAGGAAGTTGAGGGAAGCACAATCTGAGGTCGGAGACTATGGGTTGGGACGGAGATCATGCGATACAGATTCGAGATTGTCGGTTGATGGGGGTAGGGTCTCGGTCGATGAAGTGCGGTGCTCCATGGACGAGCCAAGGGCATCTTGGGATGGGTATTTGGTCGGGAGGAGTTATCAGTATCCGCGGCTGAATCCGATGGTGTCGTTTCTCGAGGACGTGAAGGTGATCGATATTGGTTTCAAGAACAGGGTTTTGGTTGAAGACAAGTCGAATGTGGTGAATGAGGAGGGTGGGAGGAGCCCAGGTGGGTCTGTTCAGACTCGGAATTATTACAAGGAGCAATTTTGTTCACAGAGGACGAGGAGTTTCGAGCGGTTGAATTCCACTAGGAAGGGAAGTTTAGTGGATGATGATGTGAAGTTGGTATCGAATATGAAGATCTCTCCTGCCTCCACAGAATTATTTTACGGGGCAAAATTGCTCATTGCAGAGGAAGAATCAAGGGGTTCGAGCTCAAAGTCCAGCAATGATGATAGGACGGAGAGTACTGAGTCTGCATCAAAGGATGATGGTTCTATTGCTGGTGGGGTTGATGAGAAACGGTTGAAGAAGTTGCCTGGTTGGCGAAAAGCATGGAATGTATGGGGTTTGATTCAGAGGAGAAGCGGGAGCAAATGCGCCATTGAGGAACATCATGCTGCTGAAAATTTGGAAGGGCAGCCACCGCGAGTCTCCAATGGAGGAGCAAATGGTGCTATAAGCCAGAGGCTCGACCTCAGTTACAGTCGAAACTCCGCCAACATCGATGGGCCTGGGTCTTTGAATGGTACAGGAGTCGCCAAGAGCAGAGGGATCGGCTTGAGGATTAGGGAGGAGTCTCTGTTAACGAGGAATCGGAGTGTGAAATACTCTCCGAACAATCTCGACAATGGTCTGCTAAGATTTTACTTGACTCCATCAAGGAGCTATGGAAGTAAATCTGTCAAGAGCAGGCTGCGGACACACACTTTGGCAAAGGGAGTTGTGTAATGTGCTCTATCCGTTATCCAGAGAGAATTTTTATGCTGTAAACTGTAAAGACCTGCCAAAATCTGTGTATTTCTTTCTTTTTCCTGGTTAGTTATAAGAACAGTGTATGTCATCAGTTCACTTCTTCAAATGGCAATGATGCAGGTGCCGACTCTTCGGTGACCTTTCTTTTTCTCTTCTTTGATATAAATTTGGCAGTACTAGCTGATTTACTTGGGACCGGCTACATGTGGAAGGAAGCAAGCAAAGTTCTTTCTATTGAAAGAGAAGCTTTTGTTAACATCTGATGCATGGACTCTGTGATTGCATTGTAAGTTTCCTTGCTTTGCAATTAGTCGGATCAATCTCCCTATCAGAAGTCAATGGCTGAATAAGTATTCTCTCTGTGACGATTTAGAAAACTCCTGGAGAGGTAGAAGGAAACATCTTCCTTCACAACTGGTTTCCAACTTGCTGTTGCCGAGGTGGCTCGGACGAGGGTCACTGCTAGTGCAGTCATTAGTTCTGTCGGAGAATAAAGTTAGATATATCATTAATGTCCTTTATAGTTTTCTTTTTGTTGCTAGGAAACACTTCTACTGTCGTTAGTCAACCTCGTTCATGCTATGCTGCTATATATTTTGCACAATACGGCGAATCTGATGAGCAACAAACACGAGAGAGTTGGCTGGGTTTTGACGCTTCTGTGAGAGATTCAGACATGCCGAAACCATGAAGTAGAAACTGGAATGCATGAGTGCACCATCAATGTGAACTTTAGACGGATTTCTCAAAGGAAAAGCCTTTAGACAGAAATACTTATTCAGCTAGAAACGATACTTTGGCGAGGAAAGATGTCCTTGATCGTTCTCTCTCATCCTTTGATCGCATGTGCTTATCGATGATTTCAGCCCTCTTGGTTGGCGGAAGTTTTCCTCTTCAGTTCCAATCCAAGGAGTTCAACACTGAGTCTGAGTCTCTTTCAACACAGTGGATATGGAGTCCGCCACGATTTTTTTCTCAGTGATTATCCGATCTATTGCCGCCTTCTTCAACTCGAGGCGGCTAACGACTTTGGGACCTGGATTATTGGAGCTGAAAATCTGTTCATCAATTTCTCTCACAACCGATGACTTGGAATATATCTGAGACTGCAAATTCCCTCTTCTCTTCTTCATCTCGCTCGACTCTTCCTTCATATACAACTACTTGCCCTTCTTGGGCTGAAGATCTCTGAAAATTTGATAGCCTGCTCAGCAATCCGCGGTTTCTTGGACCAACTTCAATTTAAGCAGTCGATCAACGGTTAAGATGGGACTGCTTGCAGGCTTATCTTCCAGAAAACGACTCTCTTCCAGGTTCTCTGAGGGCAGCAAGCATGAAAAATCCAAGGCAAGAATGGAAGGAAGCTTCCTGCCGTAAGTAGGCATTTCCTCTGCCAAATCGGAACCAACATAAGTCGTTGAAAGAAAGCTTCTTGCTATGAGTAGGCATTTCCTCTGCTAAATCGGAACCTACGTAAGTAAGTCGATGGAAGAAAGCTTCTTGCTATGAGTAGGCATTTCCTCTGCCAAATCGGAAGCTACATAAGCCGAAGGAGTTGGTGCGTGAGGTTCGTCATGGCACTGAGAAAGATGTCCCAAAGACTTCAAATAGGCATCAACATCTTCAGAGAATCTAGCCTTGAAGTTCCTGGACTTTTCCCTCATCTTGTGCCTCTAAACAATTGGATGCATAGCAGCTAGAAACGATGCTTCGGCGAGGAAAGATGTCCCTGATCGTTTTCAGTGTCAGAGCCATATTTTGAGTATTCACTCGGATCGCTTGTAATACATCCTTTAGACAAGTAAATGACGCTCTTCATCATTTCTCGTGATGGCTGGAGCCGGCATTTTATAAGGTCGGCAAGCTCTGCGTAAGCGTTCTAATGTCGAAAAATATCCAACAAAGTCTGATGAATTCTGCAGAGAGTCCAGCGCAAATCGAAATCTTATCGAGGGGAACAGGTTTTGATTTCAGCGGCATGCCTAATCTGTCAATGTGCAGCAAGGGAAAATTGCAAGAGAGAGAGAGAGGCTGGGAAGGATTTTTATTGTCGTGGAAATGGAAACTGCTTGAGGGAGATTCCAAGATGATTAGGGGACAACATAGGCCAGGGAGAAAGGAAAAATCAGTTGTATGTCTGTAGGTATTCAAATGTCTCGTAAGGCCAATAATGCTTCGTCGTCAACCGAGGGAGCTCCTAAAATTGAGAGTTCAATTTCCATCCTTCGAGTTTCTCTTTGTTTTTCTTCCTCATCATTAAGTGAATGGATTAATCTTCAATGGCAAATCCATTGCGTTTCTAAGCCAAGTGACAGCAAATAGCTTTTTCTTCTAAGGGCCGGATTCCAGCTCCACTCAAGTTTCCAGGAGTCTTCCAAGTCTACTATTAATTGTTCATTCTTTTCTGGGACGTGAAACGGTGAAACAGAGTCCCACATCGGTCAACCAAAAAGGTATCAGGCACCAGTGCAGGCCACACCCTCTTTCAAAGCATACCTTTCTCGGCTTTTTGGCTAAGGTCAAGTGTAGTATCTGTTCTTATCAGTTTAATATTTGATACGTGGATCATTGGTCTATATGATATTAAATTTATTTTTTTAGGAGGAGCTATCATTACGGTAGTTTGCTATTGAGCCTCTCGCGCGTCGCTTGGGCATTGCGCTTGCTATTGGGCTCTTGCGTGTTGCTTGGGCGTTGTACTGTAGCCCTTGCTTGGCGCACCCCACCCAAGCCCAGTTGTAATGTGAATCAAGCTACTTCACTGTGTCCCTTGCTTGGCGCACTCCACCCAAGCCCAGTTGTAATGTGAATCTGCTCCGCTAATATTGTCTAATCGTTGCGGCTATGGTTAATCGTTGCGGCTATGGTTTGAGCAATTGCTTCTGTGTAGAAAGATGGATGATGACATGAGGAGACTAGGGAGGTCTGATCAAGACTGGGGGATTATCACAAGGAGCCAGTTTGTTCAGAGAGGCTGAGTTTCGGGCGGTTAAATTCCCACTAGGAAGGGAAGTTTTAGTGGATGATGATGTGAAGTTGGTATCGAGTATGAAGATCTCCCCTGCCTCCACAGAATTATTTTACGGGGCAAAATTGCTCATTGCAAAGGAAGAATCGAGGGGTTCGAGCTCAAAAGTCCAGCAACGATGATAGGACGGAGAGTGCCGTGTCTGCATCGAAGGATGATGGTTTTGTTGCCGGTGGTGAGTTGTCAGGTTGGCGAAAAGCATGGAGTGTACGAGGTTTGGTTCAGAGGAGTAGCGAGAGCAAAGGTGCCCTTGAGGAACATCATGCTGCTGAAAATTTGGAAGAACAGCCGCCGGGAGTCTCCAATGGAGGAGCAAATGGTGCCATAAGCCAGAGGCTCGACCACTTCTCCAAGATTGATGGGCCTGGATCTTTGAATGGTACAGGAGTCGCTGAGAGCAAAGGGATCGGCTTGAGGACCAGGGAGGAGTCTCTGTTAATGACGAATCGGAGCGTGAAAAACTCTCCGAACAATCTCGACAACGCTCTGTTAAGATTTTACCTGACTCCATGAAGGAACTATGGAAGTAAATCTGGTCAAGAGCAGGCTGCGGAGACAAACACTGTTGGCAAAGGGAGTGGTGTAATGCGCTCTTATCTGTTATCGAAAGAGAATTTTTATGCCGTAAACTGCAAAGACATGCAAAAATCTGTGTATTCCTTTCTTCTTACTGGTTAGTTATTAGAACAGTGTATGGCATCAGTTCCCTTCTTCAAATAGCAATAATGCAGATGCCAATTCTTTGGCGGCCTTTCATTTCTCTGTTTTGATATGATTTTGGCAGATTAGCAGATTTACTGGGGGCCGGCTACATGTGGAGGTAAGCAAGATAAGTTCTTTCTGGTGAAACCAAAGGTTTTGTTCACACCTGATGTGCACAAACTTCACTCTCCCTATCTTAAGTCAATGGCTGAATAATAGAATTCTCTCCGCGACGACTCAAGAGAACTTCTGGGGAGGTAAGAAGGAAAACATTTTCCTTCACAACTGGTTTTCAACTTGCAGAGGCGGCGCGGACAGCTGGCCACCACTAGCACAGTTCATGAGTTCTGTTAAGAGTGTAAAGGTTAGACATATCATTAGTGTCCTTTATAGTTTCTTTCCGTTGCTAGGAAACATTCCTACCGTCATTAGTCAGCCCACGTTCATGATATGCTGAGGAGGAAGACGCTATGCAGAAGGCCATGAAACGTCTATTCCCCCCCGGGGGGGGGGGGGGGGGGGGGGGGGGGGGGTGGAATCCAAAATGGTGTGCCCCTGTTTTCTCAGTCTCTATTCAAAAACAGTGGCGATAGGCTTGACTTTGAGCCCGATAAGCAGGTTGGGCTTTCGTACTTCTCCCCGCCTTCTTCGAGATTTGGTGTCTTCCCTAGAGAGAGGGAGAGACACAAGCAGAGAGTAAAGATGGAATCTTCGGGGCTGTTTGGTTCAGCATTTGATCAAAAGACTTTGAGTGAATACAAATAACTTTACGCTAAAATTATTTTCTAAAATGCAAGTAGTGTTTGACCAGGTATTTTTTAAAAACACATTTGAAATCAACTTTGACGTAAATACCGTTTGATAAAAAAGTGACAACGGCGGCCGGCCACGGGTAGGAGGCGGCAAGTGAATATGAATTTAAAAAAAAAAAATTAGTTGCATTTGAGATGCAACTTCTCAAAGTACCTCCAGACATACTTTGGCCTAAAAACCTTTGGAGAGCATTTGAGATGCAATCGCATCTATCCAAAGTAAGCCAAAAAATGAACCAAACAACATTTACATTTGGCCAAGGGACTTTAGAGCCCCAATGCTCATCACAAATGCTGAACCAAACAGGCCCTTCAAGCAAACGAGAAGACAAAGTAGGTCATTGGGAGAACAAATTTCATTGTGCTATCCGTCCAATTTCAAGAAATAGTGAATGACATTATCAATACAAAAATGTATACCTCGGCGCCAGGTTAGCATTTCACTATGTAATAAAAGATTGTACCGACTTCTTCATCATTAAAAAAAGAAACCTCCGGGTCAATGGTCAACGAAAATAATATTTTAGAAACCCAATTGTAAAGAAGATCAGAAATTCATAATTTTCGGAAGAACATGGAACCAGGCGCGAATGATGGATTTGATCAATGCGATCCATCTTTCATTGCCATCGACATTACATGAATTATCCAATTTTCAAAGTCACAAGCTTTTCAAGGGGAAAAAAAAAAAAAAAAAGATAGAGTCGCAAGCTTTTCCATGTTATACGTATAATCAAGGAATTTACGACAGTAAACAAGAGCCCTTAAACTCGAAATCTAGTTTGCTAAGCACGCTTCCCCAAACGTCTCTGCCCCTAAATTCGAAAAAGCCCTGGCAAAATGAAAACAACAACAACAAAAAAAAAAAAAGAGAGAGAATATGAAATTCCCTTATTATTTCATAAAAAGCCATGACCAAGGGTATTATCGTTATTTGCATTTTCTGATTTTTTTTCTTTTTTCCTCGTCCTCCTTGTTTTTTAAAATTCTTTCTTTTCACCTCAATCGATCTTGCTTTTATTTTATTTATTTATTAATTTATCGACCGTCGACCCCAACTAAGTTGAAATAAATGTATTGTTGATATTTTTTTTCCCTTTCTCCCAACCGATAGCCATAACAAGGTTGGGCAACCTTGCTTGGACAGGGCACTGCAAGCCCTTATTTATAGGCGTGCATAGGACAATTTTTTTAATAAAACGAGGACACTGCAAGACTTATTTGAAACAAAGTCAACTTCACGCGCTTCTTTGAAAAAAATAAAAATACTTCAGGCTCTTATTTGGAATTTTCTCACAAAAATAAAGAGCAAATTTCTCCTACTTATAAAATGCGAAGTCTAAGTTGAATAATGTACACCAAAACCAGGTGAACTGTTGACTAGATTCTTAACCCGTATTGCACGTTACAGGAAAATTCTGTGGTGATTCAATGAAGACCTAAATTAGTGCAAGTAATTAGTAGCTTGAAAATAAATAGCGCAAGGACAAAAAAAATACTCTGATGTCCAAACGTAAAACTAGATTCTCATCACAACAACTGCAACAGTAATCAACCGGTGTGTCACGTCCTTTAGGGATCATGCGCCACATTACCGAGTGACCCTGTATCCCTACATTGACAGATCACAGAATCACACCTCAATTTTGGGAAGATAATTGGATGCGTGTTGATTTCAGCTATCTTATAAGGAGCTTTAGAACCTGGAATCTAATTGTTCAGGTAATTTCAATGGACGCAGAAAGCTGCATACCTTAACTCTCTTCAGCAGATCCTTCGCATTAGCGTCTTTGCTGAAATGATCACGTACAGGCTGCATAAGCAAAAATGAATTAGGAATTCCATCAAGGAGCTATAGATAGATATGTGTCCCCCCAGAGTTTGCAAGGGCTTCTGTTGCTGTAATTGCAAATGAGAGTTATCTAACATTCATGCGTGGAAATTCTCATTCAATCTTTCATACTCGCAGAATATCACGTAGCTTGGCTCTTCATACGTGATGAGACCAAATGGTCATTCAGGATTCTCAACTGTTTGTGCCTGCACAAAAGATGCTCGTGGGGATTGAAGAAGAGCTTACCTGAAGTATCTTATTCAAAGACTTTGAAAGGGCAGGTTTCAGATCACCAGGATGCAAATCTCCACGTTCGTAGTCAACAACAAGTTCGTCAAAGCTTTTGAAGGTCCTATGTGGCAAGAAAGCAAGAAAGAGAAACAACGTATTCAAAATACACTCATATTCAACTAGCACGATAAAGTTGTAGGTGAAAACGCAACAGGATTTTGACATCATAGGCAGCTCACTTGTCACTGCCGTTATCTGCAGATCGCTCCACTTTGAACTCATTAAACCACGGCAATATGATGTATTTTATGTACTCCAAACATGGGTTTCCTTCAACAATCATAGGTGGACAGTACGCTTTTTTAATCTTCACATTCACCTCAGCCTACATATGCCATAAAAATTTATTCTTCAGAAGATAAAATAAAAAGGCGGTTCCTCACTACTGCACAAGGACATGCAGCTCTGATGAAAAATTTTACCTCGTCATCTTCCATAAAGATGGATGAGGATGGATCACTTTTTGACATTTTTTCTTGGCCTTGCTGCAGACCAGGGAGCATATCTGCATACCAAAACAATCAAGACCAAATAACCATTCCAACCTTAGAAAGACGACTGAATTTATGAGATGAAAGAGAGTCGAACCCTACGATGAGACAAAATGATAGGCTTGTTCTTTCTCTTTATGTCATCACAGTACTCTCTGGCAAGTACATTCACCTTTCGTTGATCCATTCCCAACTGACAAATGTCAGCCTGCTCAAATTAAAGCATTTTGCAAAGACATTTTAGAAGCGACAAACAAATACCGCACAAACTTTAACATACACGAAAAGCAAGGCTACTGGAATACTGTCCAGCTGTCACAATCACGACTCATTCACTGCAGTATCAAGTATAACTCAGCACATACATTTTGAAAACAGTCAATTATGGTACTAGAGATCACAATAGCACCTATAATTTGCATGTATTAGTGGGGAAGAATTGAACCAAAGGTTGAATAACCCGTATTATCCAACAAAAAGATGTATGAACTCACGCACGCAGCTCACAATTTCATTGTCCCTGCAGTTTTTACAAGTCGTTGTTCAAATATAGAATAAACTGCTAAACACATTATCACGAAGGAAGATAAAAACCAAGTGAAGATTGTTTCTCTAGGAATTCATAGACAAACAAACATAAGAATTGACAGAAAACGAGTATTCCAATAAAGTCTGATGACAAAACACTATAAGCACCTTCAAGAAAAATATGTCGGCGCATTGCATGCATGGGTAGAAAATTTGGGCTGCGCTCAGCTCGTCCTGTTCACTACGACCCATTATCTGTGAGCACCTGAAAACAACAGAACCGATGAGTCGTGATTTACTATATCAGTGAGGAGCAACATAATAACTGCAGGTCTTAGTTAGATACCTGATTATTCGAGGAAGCTTGTTTCGGCGAGCAATATCCATAACCAGTGGCCAGTATTCGTGTGATCGTGAGTTAATTTCTTCTGACGACCACAGAAATTCCACTTTATTATCTGCGAGCTCCATGCCAACAGCTTTCCATATTTCGATCATATAGCGTCCAACTGTTTGGATTTTTTTTAAATCTCCACCCATTTTGTTGTTCAACTGAGCAAACCAATCAGCAATCCATATCTTAACTTTGCATCCAGCAGAAGTCATTTTGTTCACACTTATCGTCTTCATTACTCCCTGTGCTTTAAAGGAAAATGCAAATATGAACTTGGAAACAAATAAAAATCCAGCCCCAACAAAATTTTGCATTAACATCCAGCTTAATATTGAAAAGCAAGCTTCCTTTAAAACTGCATGCAAAACAGCAGAAACAGTCCCACTAAGGAGCAAAATGTCTCTAGAACTAAAATCAGCCCTCTGAATGAGTTGGCAGATTATGTCCTTCATACCAAGATATCTTTTCTTTTTGAAAAAACAGGCAAAGATTAGTAATGCATAAGCTACAATAAAAGCAGACAGAGATAATGTTGATGCACACAATAGGCAATGCTAGTCAAACAAATAAATTACGTACTGCAGAATAGCAATATGTAAGCTTATTACATATATCAAGATAACAGTATACATGATCAGCCTCAACTTGCATTATGTGCATTTTCTGTCTACTATTCGCTTAATTACGAAACCAAGCATCTTTCATGGCTCATGGTGCAGAAAAAGGATTGCGATCTGTCATTACTTTGAGACTAACTTTTAAAATGATGAAGGGCGTTTGGACATTTCCAAATGATGCTCCATGCACAATAAACTAAAACAACAATGTTGTATGACAGGACCTTTCTATCTCAAACCTTAATATTCGACTGGCTAAACAGCTTGGAGACAAAAACTAGGCCACTTTGCCCTTGACGCAAGTTACAAATTATTTCAAGTGCAAATATTTTCCAAAGTAAAAGGTAGGCACCCAGTGAGAGAAAAGAGTTCTGGATGCTATATCTACAAACCAATCTAGCCAAAGCATTATAAATTGCAATGATAGATATGAATATACATGAAACAATATAGAGTATACTATTGAACTATAATGGGCCAAATACAATAAATCAAACCAACAAAAAATCAGACTATCTCAAGGGAAAGAGGGGATCGGGGGGAAAACAAGACCTGAGCAATGTGCATTCGGCCAGATGGTTCGAATCCATCATAGCAAATGGGCAGGGGTTTATTGGTTAGAAGATTCAACAGCTCATCTTCCTGAATGCACTCTTCCCCAATGCTCCTCACAATTCGAAACCTCTCCTCCGGACTCATCCTGACCAAAACAAACCCATCAAGGAAACTCAACACACTCACAGACCAACATATGATCCTTTCATGCAATTCCCAGATCGCCACAAAGTGGAATTCGAAGAGCTTACTGGGTGACTGTCGGGCCACTCGAGGAAGAGGCCCCTTCTGCCTGAGAATTCACGGAGAGAGACTCCAGCTCATTGGAAGGGAGGTTCTGATCAGCTTGATTTTCCATTTTAAGTTAAGTTTTCGCGGAAGCCCAGTTCAGTAAAATACTCCACCAACACCCCAGAGATCTGCACGAGCCCAATGGAGATACGCTAACCTCAAGAACCTCCAATTACTCGAACAATTCATGATAATTGAAACATACTAAAAGAACCATCTAATCCTACGCTTCAGTTGTGCAGAAGCTGAAGGGATTTAAAGCAACGAAACATGAATCTTTGGCAGAGAAATGATGGGAACAAATGCCTTCGCGCGATGTAGAGATGAGGGCGTTGAAGGTAAAGGAAACCAAGAAGCTCGCCGGCGATGACTGAGAAAACCCAAAACCCTACCTTTATTGAGCCAGGCGGCGTCAATGGCGTGGATCTGCTGCTGACCGAACGTTGCGTGGGCTTAATCGGCAAAGGGTGATGGCTGGAATATTGTGTACTGTGAGTGTAAACGAAAATGAAAATTTGTAAAGCAATTAGGGCCCGGTAACGTTTCTGTTTTTTTTTTTTTTTTTCTAATTTTTGTTTCCCGAAACAAAACAAAAAATTAAAAATATATTTGATAATCCAAATAATTCTGATTATGATTCTGATTATGCTCCCAATAATAATTTTGAACAAATATATGAAACAAAAATAATTATTTCTAACAAAACACTTTTGTGAATAAAAAATGTAACAGTAGTTTTTTTTTACTTTTATTGGATGCCCACGAGGTGTGGGCCAGGTCAACCGGACGTGATCCAAATAATATTAATAAAAATTTAAAAAAAAAATTAGAAAATGATTAAATTCCAAAAAATGGAAAATTCGTAAAAAAAAATCTAAAAAAATTAGAAAATGCTACTGTTCTTCCAAAAAATTACCTTTGTAAAGCATTCTGTTAGTTCCCGACCAAAAAAAAAAATCATCCTGTTAGTTAAATAATACTGTTCTTCAAAAAGTTACCTTGTTCTATCTCCCTCATGTCTGATAAACTTGTAGAAAGTTACTGGGCTTTGTCAAATAAAAATAATTATACACACATAAAACATGCTATATGGCACGCGGATAAACACATTTAATATGCGTATGGAAACGTTTATGTTCCTAGAAATTGTTTTTGAACATAAATACTTCTTTGTGTCTATGTTCATGGTTACGTTTTTTGGAAACAAAAACGCGTTTGGAAAGTTAAAAATAATAATTTTTCCCCGGCCGCTGTTGATCGGAGGCGGCGACGACCAGCAGTGGCAGTGGCGGTAGGTGGTGGACGCTTGGCGGCGGTGGGTAACAGTTTCAAAAGTTTTCCAAAAAATGTTCCAAAACTCAGAAGCAAGCTTTTAGTTTCTTCAAAATCATTTCTTGATACAAAAATGTTCATTTTAGAACATTTTTGAACCATGCATATTTATATTCTAAAAGTGTACCGGAAATATCTTTAAAATAGAAACACTCTCACTGAAGCGTTACCATACGCACCCTTAATTTCTTTAACTCATTTCGTAACTTTTCACCAATTAATTAATATTTTCACTAGGGGCATGACCATAATTAACCGACTGTTCGAAGGTAAATTAGCATGGTAGCCTATCACCATAATCCTCCATGAGCATTAGTACCATGAGAAATCATAGCACTTGTCTCCACAGCCGGGGTGACCTTTTCAGTAGGGGTCGAACGAAGAGCTCGAGAAAAAATTTCATCCAACATAGGAAGGAAACTCTGAGAAGTAATCTGTTGCCGAAGGGAGTAATATTCAGATCCTAATGCCTTGAAATATAGTATAATTCGAAGATTCTCTTGTCGTTTGATGAGGACAATTGGATCGTTCGAGGCTAGAAGGTAAGTATCCAGTTGCCTGTAAAGTGTCGTGAAACGTGCTCAGATAAAGACTGATTCCCACGGTCAAGACCAAATAGAGCCTCCTACGTATCGCACACTCTTGTCATGTCATTTTCTCCAGAATAAAGTAAAACACACTTTTCCCAGACTTCCTTAGCCATTTTGCACTGAATGAAGTGAGGATTAATTTTAGCATCCATACTATTCCACAATAAAGTACGGATCGTTGCATCTCCAGCGAACCAATCAGCCACCTTACTCTCATATGAAGGTACTGTAGGTTTAAGATAACTAATTTGTTTAGTGGCTGTGAGGTAAACTTCAACAGCCGTAGACCAAGATGCATAATTAGCACCATATAATTTGACAAAGGTCATTTGCAATTGTGACAGACCAATGGAGGATCCCAAAGTAGCCATTAGTAAATCCAAGCACAGTATGATTGAACCCAACACCAATATCACAGCGATCGGTTAGCCAAGCCAATGTCACATCTGATCAACCAAATCAACATATAATCTCCCCTTCCTCAGCCACATTAACAACAACATCAAACTTCAGAACACCATTTCACCTCATTTTCCTCTTTACAATGGCAGTTGGCTACTTGTTCGGTGAAAATCAGGCAGTGAAAATCAGCAATTTACCAATTTTACCTCAACAATCATTGTTTTTCTTTTATTATTTCACTTCAATAGTGAAAAACAACAACAATCAGTAAGTCGGTTACTCATCTAGTGACTTAGAAGACATTGAAGTGGGTAGAATAGGTTGAGAACCTACTACCGACACCTGGTGAAGAGTCACTAGACCTGGAAACCTATTGTCGACGCCTGGTGAAGAGTCACCGGACCTGGAAATCTTTAGTCGACGCTCGGATTGAAGGCGCCGGACCTGAGAGACTTCAATCGGCACTGGGAGTGGGGTCTCCTGGTCTGGGCGACCTTAATCGACCTTCAATTGGGACCTGAGAGACTTCAATTGGCGCCAGGAGTGGGTCTCCTGACTCGGGTGACCTCAAATTTGGCTCTCCAGAGTCGTGCGACCTCGGATCTGGCTCTCTGGAGTCGGGCGACCTCGGATCTGAGTCGCCGGAGCCAGGCAACAGTTGCCGGCCTTGTGTGACACTGTGAAGACAGTTACCGGCCTTATGCGACTCTAAGCTGCGGTGGAGTCAACGAGAAAGGATGGCTGTAGACGACGACGACAACGGCAATATACGATACCTCAGCGTTTAAGACGATGGTAATTGACGAGGCTCTGATTCCACGTTTGTGTAGAAAAGATCGTTATTATTCTTCAAAGAAGGATTACAAGAATATATATAATAACCAAACCCTATAGACATAGAAATACCATTCCACTCTCACTTAATATTTCCCAACAGATAAGCAGGGTCTCAGTAAATTTTGCGACAATCTTTTGTCGTGCTTTTGACGTCTTTCCTGATCATTATGTCTCAGAGGCATCTAACGGTATATTAGACTTAAAATACAAGGGAAGAGTAGAGATTGCATCATCAAACTACCAACATGCAGCATATTGCAGCTGATGCTAGGAAAGAATTGAGGGAGTACATAGTTGAGGCAGAAAACAATTTCTTGCAAGACACATTTTCTGTGAGTGAATCCAGGGCTGTATTGGACAGCTGCTTTGACGAGCGGTATGGTTTCAATATACAAGAAATAGAGCTCGTCATAAGAGCTGGTATCTGTTGAATCACACTATAATTTATGCGGTTTCTCTTAGCATTGAACTTGTTAAATTAGAAGAATCTGTTTGCTTTAAAACACTTCTTAATTAGCCTAGATGTATATAGTCTTGCCTGATACACAACTCGAGATGATGAATTGTGGACTACTGAGTGTGGAGCTAAAACATAATTAAAATATTAATTGTTGGAACATCGGGCTTCTTATGATATGCAAAAATGAATGAGTGGAAAATAGATGTAAGTTAATTTCCAACCTAATGTTCATCACACATCATCCTTTCCTCTTTTTGTGTAATGCAGTTCAAAGGTTGTCGATGAGTCCAAGAGAATGGGAGAATTCTGCATCTGCCATTAATGAGTTCAAGAATGTTAGTATAGACAAGTTAGCATCCCTAGTGAGGTAAAATCCTCCTTCTTCTCAGGATTTATGTGAACAATTTAGATCCGCATCGTCCTCCGCTGATAGAGATTTTGCTGCTAGTGTTGATGACATAGTCACTGCTATTTGTGGTAACAATCTTCATTTAGCAATTGATGTTGATGTCCTCTCCATGTGCTACTACTCTCATGCCTTGGTCGATTGGACGTGGCAGACTCACTACAATTGGAGCGTCACTATAAGGAGAAATTAGACTCCATGGCAGCCTCATGCACAGGTCAGCTAAACTCGATTACAGAGAAGCACGGAGTGGGCGTTTCGGAAATCCAAAACAAAGCAGAACAGTGCCTGAGAGAAGATTATCTGGTAAACTGTCTATTGCAATTAATGGAAGAGTTTCAGATTACCAGTGAACTCATTCTCTTTCTATTTCGTTCTTCTGGGGCCGAAATGATGCCTCCATACAAAAGTCATGTTGGCCACACATTTATTATAATTGCCTGGATGATTCTTCGAGTTACATTCTCGAAATAGACGTGTATATCACGACATGACTAATCCGCAGCACACTGCGCATAGGTTGACGAGCACACATCCGCGACTCCCAGGAAACGAGTCAGTGACGCTTCCAAGTTTGGCGTCCATTTGTATTTTGCTATTTCTTGACAACACTGAATGGTTTGGCAGGGTTGAAAATCAACCAGAGGCCACTGAAGAGACAAATTATGAGCACAGAGCAAATTATTCTTTCGCCTTTAATGAAAGAATACCGTGTGCTCGTCCACTATAAATTGCATTCGGCTGTTTTTGGAGGGACTCCCTCAAACTGAGGTAGCTCCTAAAATTGAGAGTTAAAATGATTTCTAGCCTCTCAGATGATTCCACCGTGAGATTAGCGTTTCTGGATTCAGCTTTTTGAGTGCACTGTCCTGCTGTTGAATTCGGCCCACGTCTTAGCCATTGCCAACCTATTTATGTAATTTCTCCTTGCTGAGAGGAAGAGGACTATGTGACTATCTCCACGTGTTCTTTGACCTTTTGCTAAAGAACCGTGACCTTGCGCTCGCAATCCTTGTAACTGCTGTCCTAATGAGGAAAAATGAACGACTTCGGTTCAGTTTAACAGGATGATGGGTTCTCGCTTCTCACCAAGCCTTGCGTCTCTAGTTTCCGACTACCAAACAGCACACTGAAAGATTGCTCTTGTAAGCTAAGTGAAGCGACTGCAAAAGCTTTCTTGCAAGTATGGGATTCGAACTCCGAACCAAAATCCGAATGCTGCCGTTTCTGACCCCGCCGACATGTTCTGTTTCAATCCTGCAAATTCGTATCTCCTTTGAAACCCGGCCACCACCACAACAACCTAAACCCGACCCGAGGGAAATTTCCCTATGATCCTAAATTGGTTTTTGGAATCTTTCGTTATTAAAGCTTCGGTTGAACAGTCTATGATGATTTGTAAACTTGCTTTAAGCAGTTGCGGTTTAAGGAGGAAATATTGGTAAGACACGACAGAATCGTGCATTTTTTTATTTTTATTTTTTTTTTGTCCATCGACAGAGTTAGTCCACAAAAAATTGGACCAAATAACTGAGGTTCACATGAAATATGATTACTAAAAATTAGTTCCATGTCGTGTATGTCCAAGAAGGTACATGAGATGAAGTCAGATTTGGGTTTTGTATTCAAGCAATTAAGGAATCAATTCAGACTTTGGTTTAAGATGGGATCCGACAGGTAGGCTTATTTCAACCCGTTCATCATATTGGACCGCTGGAAAACCGGTCGGCCTTTCCGGGATGATCAAGATCCATATCACCGCTCGAAGAAAGAAGAAATGGACAACAACAGTGCCATAACTTTCAGGCTCAAAAACTGGGATCGGGATCCCCTGCCCCGGCTCCCAAAAACTGGACCATTAGCTTCAAATCAGCGTTATAACTGGGACCAATTCAGGCTTCAAAGTGCAGATGGTACGGAGCAATTTGTTTCTTGCAATTGCTGTACCAATAAAAAAGAATGAAACAAACTGCGGCTCATTTCACCCGGCTGGCTTATTCATAAATAGATGAAGTATTTGATCATCCATTGGGCTCTCTCGCGTGGGTTCTCGCTTCACACCAAGCCTTGCGTTTCTAGCTTTCTGTGTTTTTCACTTGCTGTCTTGCACGGATTTGATGGTGCTATCTCTAAGCCGAGTGACTGCAAAAACTTTCTTGGTAAGGATTGGATTCCAACCCTAAATCAAAGTCATTTAAGCCACTGGAGGTTCTTTCAACGAGTCCTCCAACCCCAAGTCTTGCCATTAGTTCTTCTTCTTCGTTTCTGGGACGTGAAACAGTGAAGCTTAGTCCCACGTCGGGCATCCGAAACGGTGCCACGCCACCAACCGACGGACAACACTCAGATCGATTGCTCTTCCAAGCCAAGCCAAGTGACTGTAAAAACTTTACTGTGAGGATGGGACTCGAACTCTCCAAACCAGAATTGGAATGCCGCCATGTTCGAACTGCCGACGTGTTCTGTTTCAATCCTCTCTCATCTCCACTGGAGGTTTAAAGTTTTTCACGAGCCTTCCAAGTCTGCTATTGTTCTTCTTCTTTCTTGCGAAGATAAGCCGTGAGGAGGAGTCCCACATAGGGAATACGAAAAAAGTCGAGGAGCAGAGGAGGAGACAAAGGAGGAGGCCAGGCCTCCTTTCAAAGCATACCTTTCTCGGCCTTTTGGCTAAGATCAAGTGTAGTATCTGTTCTTATCAGTTTAATATCTGATACGTGGGCCATCGGTCCACATGATATTAAATTTATTTTTTTAGGGAGAGGGGCCACCACGGTAGCTTGCTATCGGGCCTCTCGCGCGTCGCTTGGGCGTTGCACTGAAGCCCTTGCTTGGCGCATCCCATCAAAGCTTAGTTGAAAAAATTGCTTATTTGAACACTTATGAAGGCGGGGTACCTTTCGTGTATTTGTGCTAAGTGGTTCTGTTCTATTAGTGGTGGGCTCACTCTGCCTCTCGTTGACACAGCCAAGTGATGAGCACAGAGCGAAGGGGCTTCCTCAAACTGAGGGAGCTCCCTCAAATTTAGAGTTGAAGATGATCTCGAGCCCCTTTAAACAGCAATTTCAAGCTGTGCACAAATGATCCCCACCATCAGATACCGGCATGCCCCTACGTTGCTCAAAGATTGTGTTTCTGCATTCAGCTTTTTTCAGTGCATTGCCCTGCTGTTGAATCAGTCTCAAGACTTAACCATTGTCAACCTATTCATTCAAAAGACTAGTCATCTGTCTGTGTATTTGTGCTAAGTGGTTCTGTTCTATTAGTGGGCTCACTCTGCCTCTCTCGTTGATGCATCTATCAGAAGTAAATGGCTGAATAAGAATTCTCTCGGCTATGACTCAGAAAACTTCTGGAGATGTAGAAGGAAACAGTTTCCTTCATAACTGGTTTCCAACTTACGGAGCAACGCGCATGAGACAGCCGGCTGTGTTTCGACGTTTTTGTGAGAGATTCGGACATGCCGAAGGCCCAAAACCATGAAGTAAAAACTGGAATACATGTCCACGACGTAAATTTGAGCTGTAGACAGATCTCAAAGGAAAAGCCTTCGAGCGATGCGTACTTATCGATGATTTCAGCCTGCTTGCTTGGCGGAAGTTTTCCTCTTCAGTTCCAATCCCAGGAGTTCAACACTGACGGTCTGAATCCCTTTAAATACACGGGATATTGAATCCACCACATTTTTATTCTCAGTGATTATCCGATCTATTGCCCCCTTGTTCAACTAGAGGTGGGTAACAACTTCATGGCATAGATTGGAGCTGAGAATCTCTTCATTGATTTCTCGCACAACCGACGACTTGGAGTCTAGCTGAGACTGCAAATTCCCTCCTCTCTTCTTCAGCTCACTCAACTCTTTCTTCATAGACAAATACTTGTCCTTTTTTTTTTTGGGTAAGGTAAATACTTGTCCTGTTTTATCTCTGAAAAATTTGATAGCCTGCTCAGCAATCCGAGAATTCTTCTACCAGCTTCAATAGTTGATCAACGGTTAAGATGGGACTGTTTGCAAGGTTATCTTTCGAATAACGTATCTCTACCATGTTCTCTGAGGAGTGCAAGCATGAAAAATCCCTCAAATTCAGAGTTCAAATGATTTCTTAGCCCCACCTTAAACATGTGAGTTCCACAGTTGTTGGCTCTCTTCTTCTAAATCTTATTAAGCATCAGAAATAGAACGAGCTGAACATTATGCAAAACATAAAAACACTGGGATATCGGCAACGCTCATTAGTCAATTCCAAGTGTTTCCAGCTCCTTGACCTTCTGCTGCAGTTAGTCTTATTTCCCTTGCTGAGAAGTGACCAACACCTCTGGCAATGTCGAGCTCAGACGAAGAGAAATATGCGACTATCTCCATATGCTCACTAAAGAACGGTGACCGTGTGCTTGCAATCCTTGCAACTCTCCGGCCCCGAAAACTGGACCATTGGCTTCAAACCTACGTTATCACTGGACCAGTTCTAGCTTCAAAATGCAGAAGCATAAGGAGCCATTAAATGAACCAACTCTGGTTCAGTTTAATCGCCTTAGTTACATATGCAATCAAGATCCCTTCTTGACATTTTGGGCTCAATTCTCTATCCATCAACTGCCTGTTTTGATCCCTCATACGGAATTCAGAATGCAGAACCAGTGCGTCTCGACTTCCCCATCAACACATCCTTGGCTTCGTTGATCATGGAAAGCCAGATAACGGCTCCCACCAGCTTCTGGGTGATTCGCCACCATCACTCTCCTAGGAGCCTCCTTTATCTTCTCCATAACCACATGCTCTCTGTCGTCAATTTAACAGCATTGACATGACTGTATTATGTGTACGTTTTTTTTCAAAAGCAATAGCAGAAAGCTGTGCTGGGCTCCTCGGTAGAGTAGGTATTTTTGTCATCTCTTGGGAGAGCAGGAGTAATAGGACAATCGATTCTCGCTTCACACCAAGCCTTGCTTTTCTAGTTGTTCGAGTTTGCCCCCTGTTCTCCGCCTCATTGGCAAGCAAATGGATTGGTGTTCCACCGCCACCGACCAACAGAACACACACACACACAGATCTAACTCCGAACCAAAATCAGTGTGTTCTGTTTCAATCCTCTCTTATCTCAACTCCAACCGAGGTCTGTTCGATGAGTCTTCCAAGTCTGCCATTAGTTCTTCTTCTTCTTTTCTGGGACGTGAAACAGTGAAGCTGAGTCCCACATTGGGCATCCGGATGTTATCACGCACCAGTGCAGGAGACAAAGGAGGAGGCCAGACGTACTTTCAAGGCATACCTTTCTCGGCCTTTTGGCTAAGATCAAGTGTAGTATCTGTTCTTATCAGTTTAATATCTGATACGTGGGCCATCGGTCCACATGATATTAAATTTATTTTTCTAGGGGGAGGGGCCGTCACGGTAGCTTGCTACTGGGCCTCTCGCGCGTCGCTCGGGCGTTGCACTGCGGCCCAGGCTAGGCGCACCCCAACCAAGCCTAGTTGAATTCTTGCTTTCATTTGTGATATTCAACATGCTTCTTTTTGTTGCATGCGTAGACCAAAAACATATTGACGCTTGAAGATGCACGAGGTCTGCTCGCGCAAGGACGTAAAAAACAATCTTACGTTAAAGCATAGAAAAGGCTGAGCAACGAGGGAAAAGCAATTTTTGCCGGGCACTTTAGCTCAATCCAACGTGAGAAGAAAAACAGAGGGAATAGATTGCGTTATACTTTTTACTTCTATCGATTCTTAGATTACACAATGACACAACGAAGCAATCGGTAACTTGCACCGAATTGCTCTTTCATGCACACTACGGAAAGTAGAAACTACGTACTTCAAGCAGGCCATTCTTTAGCTTGAACCAGCGAAACAGATGCCGACCAAGACATCTTTTGAAGTCGCAAACAAACTGTGATCAAGTTTTTGGACTGGAAGAGAGCTGCGCTTTCAGCGGAGCGTCCCCACCGCCCTCTTGTACGTGTAACACCTTGCTACCAAGAGATAAGCTCTCAGGTTGAGCACGCTGAGGACCGTCAACAGCCAAAAGAAGTAATGGAGGTGACCGTAGTTCAGATTGTCCGGTATCCATCCCTGCTTCCCGTGTCTTGTACTAATTCGTGTGACAATAGTCACTAGGAGAGAGCTCAAGTAGTTTCCGAGTGCATTCGTCGTGAGCGAGAGAGCAGAGCACATGCTCCTCATGGCATCAGGCGCTTGCTCGTAGAAGAACTCCAATTGCCCAATGAACGTGAACACTTCCGCACAGCCGATGAGGAAGTACTGGGGGACCTGCCAGAATATCGAGATTGGTACGTACCTGTTATCATAGTAGTCATGCCTCCTTACCATCTTGAGTCTAACCACCTCTAGTATTGCTGCCGATATCATGGCGAAGATGGATATGAAGAGGCCAATCCCCATTCTCTGCAGTTGGGTTAAACCGCTTTTGTGACCCGTGATTCTCCTTGCCACTGGTACAATGACGCGGTCGTATACAGGGACCCAGAATATGACGCTCAGGGTGTCGAAGATGGAGAGAGAGGCTGCCGGAATCTTGAAGCTGGAGTTTCCAACATGAGGGTCCATGGTATAGCCTTGTAAAACAAATAAAGTACCCATCTGGTTGTACACAGTAGCAAAGACGATTCCGGTGGCCCAGATAGGAAGCAGCCGTATGATCGCCTTCAACTCCTCCACTTGGGTGACGGTGCACAGCGTCCATGGATTCAAGGGTTCCGTAATGTGGTCGGTTTGTGTTTCCACGGCAGCTTTGTCGAAGAAACTGCAGATCAAGAAAATGCGAAGAAACTATCGTTGGGACAACCGAGTGTGCTGAAGGATTTCTTGGAATGTAAGCAGAGCTAATTCGGAAATTAAATTTCACCATCATGAATTTGATGAACAGAGTTAGTATTTGTATCCTAATTGTCTCACATAAACAGCACCCTAACCTTGGAACTAACAATCATGTAATTGATGCAATATGAGCTGCACGATTGAGAAATATGTTGGGACCGCTCACTTTCAACCAACTCAGGTGACTGACTAATTCAACCTGCTGATCCAAGCGTGGTTGAACAGAGCAATCGCACAAACGCAATTTGAAGCACTAACCTCAAATCTTGGGTGTGATCAAGCTTGCGGCTTCCTTTGATTGAAGACTCGGCATCTGCAGTCTCGTACAGTAGAGACTTGTCAGCAGGTACTTCCACTCGAAATTTCCTGAAGGACGCCACCACCACCTGACAGAGGCGGGTGAGGGGGCTGCCTCCGGGTTTCTGGTTACGATAAAGGCACGTGCCCGAAAAGAAAGCACATACTGCGATTGCCATAGCAGCTGCTGGAATGCCGAAACCCAACCCCCAACCCACATTGTCTTGTATATAGACCAAAACAGAGCCCGCAATGAGCGCGCCTATATTGATTGAGAAATAAAACCAGTTGAAGAAAGAACCCTTGTGTTTCTTCTCGACCTCATCAGCATCGTCGAATTGATCGGCTCCGTAGGATGAGACACAAGGCTTGATCCCTCCAGTCCCCAGGGCTATGAGATAGAGTGCTACAAAGCACACTGCACTTTGTATGTCGGTAGCGTGGCAATTATCTTTCGCCGTACAGCTCGGCTTTAGTCCCGGGACTGATGCCGACAGCGTCAGCAGTGTCATCCCCTGTGAATCATGATATCAAAAGTAAACCGTGCTGAATCTTAGTTGATTGTAAACAATGCGCTATCGGTTCTATTTGGTAAGATATCTTTGCGAATGTCGAACAAAGAAATGAGGAACCCCTAAATTTGTGCGGCACACAAACTGTGCAGGTTGATTATCAAGTACTCAGAAGAGGAAAGACATGTAAATGCGACTTACGAAAACATAGATAATCGAGAAGCACGCTATTGTCCAATATCTCCCAAGATAGGCATCGGCGATAAAAGCTCCAATCAAAGGAGTGATGTAGCATGTTCCTCCCCAGTTTGAAACATTGTTAGAAGCGGTCGTACTGTGTTGATGCAAGCGGAGCTTAAAGTAAAGCACCAGATTGGAGCTCATGCCATAGTATGCCAGCCTTTCACAACATTCATTGCCTATCGATAAGTCAAAGATAACATAAGCGTATTCCTTCTGTGAATTATAAGGCTCGCTTGAGCTCTTTAAGGGAAGTTGTTGTGAGAAGTACCTAGAATAAAAGGGCAGGCCTTCCATGTTCCGGTTTTCTTTTTGTTGGCAGGGTCGCCTTTGTAGTCCACCGTTCCATCTCTTGTGTAAACATCTTCTTCCGCCATGTGGTTTTGGCGATTCCCGTGTCTGCTTCGATTCGTCTCGATTTGGCTTCTCGACAAGTGGTTGCGGAAGCTATAATGTCTTCAGGCTACAGTAAAGAAGCACGATTCACATAAAATAGCCTTTCTGCCTTCATTTCTCCACAAAGGCAAAATCACTGAAGCTTCATTCGCAAAAGATCGAGAAATCGACAACTGTGGTCCGGTTTGCCAGTTCAAATTTCACTAGGCGAACGAAAATTTATGCTCTTTTTAAGGCGGACTCGGGATGTAAAAGTTTATTCTTTTCCTCGCTATCGCTCCGGCTCATATATTTCTAAATCTCGATTCTAATCTTGGAAATGGACCTGCAAACAGCACCATCACTCGAGAAACAAAACGGCAAAGTACTACAAGTTCAGAGGCAGATCTGGCAGAATGCAAAATAGTTATTCCTATCCAATCCAGCATAACAAGGTGTAAATAAATAACTAAGCCCGACATATTCATGAGTCGAGCCTGCATAAGTAACCGAGTAGAAGTAAATAATACCAAGAGAATCTTCAGTACCAACATCACAATTTGGCGAGCGAGCTCAGTTGCTGCTCTACACTAGGACCCTAACTCCCGATGCTTGTGACGAGCATTTATGGCCACTTAAAGGGGACGATGAAGATCAGGCTCTCTAACTTTGACTTCCCAAACAATGGCGATTGGGCCAATGGAGCACAGTCTAGTCAGCACAAGCATTGTAGATATTTTTTGAGGTGTCTACACGTGATTCTCTTATCATTTTCGGACTCATTAATGAAAATTGTATCTAACGATGTATTTCAGTCGTATCTCGCTCGGATCTGATCAATTTCGAGTTGACTGATCAAAAGGGAAAAGCTAACGCGAGACAAGGTACGTGAATTTAGAGAACTCGAATATTAAATGACGTTTTGCCCATAAGGATTGTCGAGGGTACATTTAAAGTCATAAAAGTTCGATCTAAAAACGATTAAGGAATGTTTTGCTAGCGTTATACGATTGGAGCGCGAGTGTTATCGCTTAGTCAATGTATAATTTGTAAAATTTTTCTAAATTGAACAGTGATAATATTATCTCAAGAGTATGCAGCGCGAAGGAACTTCCGTGTGATGAGCACAAGATGTGGCCCGGAACGACCCACGAGCGCTCGCAGGACTCAAAGCTCAAGAACCGGGAAGTCAACCCACGAGTCCTTGACTAACCACGACTGACGTAAGACAGCGCATCTCATTTGCTCACAGGACCTGCAACTCTCGACCAACAGCAGCTCGCCGACGAAGAGAACGCCGGATCAGAAGAAAAGAAAAGCAGAAACGCTTGGCGAGGTCATCGTCTCAAGCTTAAAGCGGAACAAAGAGAGAGCAGCCCATGGCG
Organism: Rhodomyrtus tomentosa; assembly: GCA_028455895.1. Lineage (NCBI taxonomy): Eukaryota > Viridiplantae > Streptophyta > Magnoliopsida > Myrtales > Myrtaceae > Rhodomyrtus > Rhodomyrtus tomentosa. Next base: position 29,721,132 of record JAPCWY010000009.1, on the reverse strand, counting down.
AGGCTTCAGTCTTGCCTGCGCGTCTCGGCGTCGTCGTCGCGTTGCTCGGTGCTCAGAGAGAGACGGGAAGAGGGGAATGCTCATCGGCTGCCGGAGATTCTCCATGCGACGGGGAGAGGTGAAGAAGACGATGGTCGTTTTGAATCGCCCACCCAGCTTTGGGAACGAGGGCGATTTATAAAGCTCGGACCGTTTTACTCGTGCTCGCAGACAAGCATTGTCTTATTAATTTTTCATGTCTGTTTTTCTATTATAATCTTTTTTGCCATTGCATCTCCGTGACGTCCGGGTTTCCATGGACGCCACCACATCCTATTTGCCCTAGTCACTGTCATCATCTGGGATTCCATCAACTAGGTCACTCACTTTCTTGCCAATAAAAAAATGCCCAAGAGTAAATTCTACCATAATTCGGATTCCTTTTGACTCATTACCCGATGGTTCCGAGGGCAAAAAAAAGAACAAAAGGAGAAAAAAGGAAATGCAAGGGAGAATCGCTCCGTTGGCTGATCACGTCAAGAGCGTTTCGTGTTTGAAAGCTCGTGCCACACGATTCAGGTTCGCGAGCGAACGCGCGATCTACCGTTAATGCGCGACTCATGTTCGGAAAACGAGCATGGGAGCAACCAATCTCGGCGAAACTCGGAATAGTCCATGAAAACGACGATGGCAGACCAGCCAACGAAGAAGTGGCCGGTGGACCTATCTGAGAATTGACAATGATGCCGTCTTGGACGGGAGGAAGACGGCAAAACCATGTCTCTGTGGACTCATTCCACCTCTCACCTCGTCTCTCTCAAAGTAAGGAATGTAAGCCACGAATATGCCACTCCCAATTGATCGCCATAGTCAGAATATCAAACACTACATGATAGAAGATAAGAAAGACGTGCACCCTATTTGGAATCCATCAAAACTCAATGTGAAACGGGGACGATTCGGAGCCAAGTGCTTTCCCTCTATTCCTTCTCCAAAACACTGGCCAAATGAGAGTGCCGCTCACTCACAAGTGCGCTCTTCCTTTATGTGAGTTCAGTTGTGCGTCATAGAGTAGAGGAGAGACTTGAGTGTTGTTTATAGAGTTTCCAGCCGCAGCCCTTCTCATCACAAGCCGGGCTTAACTCTACCCACACTAGCCAATCCATATTAAATTGATTAACAATCCTTGTATCTTACCACATTACACCAACTCGTAAAACAATTTCAATTAACGTAAGCACATGCATAAAAACTCTCACATTCTCCCACTTCAGCTATATTAATTGCAATTCTATTGTATGTATACATTTTTATACTGGTCTAGAGATATTTTTGACAATCAATTCGATCCAATAAAGTCTCAAATATCGAATCATGGCTGTAACTACATCAATAGATACAAAGCCTTACATAATCACGAATGTCACGTCCCAAATCTACCATAAGGGCCATGACACGACTGTATTTTCTCAAACGGACACAAACTTCACGTATTCAAACTCAACCTCCTAACAAATATGCGCGTCTATATATTTACTTGATAAAAAGATCATTTGTTTACGAAAATCAGAGCTTATGGCTAAACCATCAAAAGATATCTGTACACAAAAAGATATATACATATCTTTGCCAAATTGATATACAACTCTAACAATAACTCAAAGGCTATTCAAAGTCACATCTAACCCATAACTCATTCTCAAAAGCCCCACTAACAAAATACCATCTGCTAATGAGCTCTCGTCCTACTTGCAACTCGTCAAATCGGAAGAGGTAAGCTAACACGGCTCAGTAAATAATATATTTTTTCTAAACATATTGAACAATCACTATGCACATTTAGCATTTAAAATACAACTCATTTGCAACAAAATAGAAACATATCAAACCTTTACGATCAAAATAAGTTATATATTACATTAACATAACATATTTATGGCAAAAGTATTCATATTAGACCATAACGTCAAAGCACATGTGGAAAAACTCTTGCAAGGAATATTGAGAAAAATGACCCCTAAAACATCTGTATATCTCACTTGGCAATTGTCTCCCAAAAAAGTGATGGCGACTGTCTTTATTACCAGTGGAGATGTCAATATGGGTATTTAACCTACGTTTGAACTCACTTTCAATCATTTGAGTCAAATATGCGTTTAATTGATTTAAAATATGGGTCAAATATGGGTGTGGTCTTATAAAGCCCACTTAAATATTGGTTTTAATCAAACTCATTTTTGACCCATTTTCGACCCGTAACCTATGGCACCACTCTTATTCATTTGCAAAACGCCGCCCGCCGCCGCCATGGCCCGCCTCTGATCTCCTGCTGCTGCCACCTCTGATCGCCTGCTGTCGCTGCCCGATAGTCCATCGCCACCGCCACCTGCCCTCCATCACTCGCCAGCCGCCCTCTAGCCACCGGCCCGCTGGTACAGTCCAAAAGTAAATCCACAAATCATCTGTCCTAGTGGTCATATATGAAGAACACAACCACCTGAGCCCGCCTCAGCTTGCAATTTCACTAGGCTCCGAAAATCACGGACGAGATTGGGGTGCCCCTCCAATTTCGTCGCCCTCAAAATCGAGATCTTCTAGTTAGCGTCTCTCTCTCTCCATTGTGGGTCACGTCCTCCAAAAGGTTCATGCACTTTTTCCTCCAAATCTAGAGAGAGACACCAATTACTGATTGAAGCAACCTTAGAGAAAGAGTGGATGATCCCGGAGAGATGTGTCCCAAGAACTGCCCTCCTCCTGCAAACATGAAGATTAGGTCCAAGTCCTCCATGCTTGGCAAACCAAAGAAGCAAGCAAACCCATTAATTGTCCATGAGAAAAAGTGTCATGGTCTGGATGTGCAGTAGATTGCAGAATTGGTGCCAGCAGAACACAATTACGCTGAATAATTGTCATGGCACTTGATGCTCAAGGTCGAGACCATGAACCTTTTTCCTATAGTCCAATTTGGTCTTTTGCTCAAGGTTGAGAACTCGGCCTGCGCAGTGTTTCTCGACCTTGGGTTCTTCCCAAAGAACAAGGAAGCAGCCAAACAGATTTCCTCCATTTGCGATACTAGAGGTAATATGTTCTTGTCGTACGTTCTGCAAAACTGGTCCTCTGATAAGATGAGTTTCTCTTTCTTTCTTCACAGACCCAGTCGCCGGTGGCGGGCAAGCGGGCTAGCCGTGGTGGTAGCAGGCGAGCGGCAGCGGCGGGTGGCGGCAGGAGGGCCACAATGGTGGCAGTGGGCTATGGCGGTGGGCGGGCGGGCGGGCGGACGGGTGGGCCACAGTGGGCTGTGGCTTGCCGCGATCAGCTTTTGCAATTTTTTTAATTTTATGAAATAAGTTAAATATATTAGTATTTCAATAATATGGAATGGGCCGAGTATGAGTCGGGTCGGATATGAGTTATAAAATTTGAACCGTATAAAAATGGGTCAAAATATGTTAAATAGAGTTGCACCATATTCAACCCGACCCACTCGTTGACACCCCTTGTACCAGCAATGCTCGTTGAGTCATTCGAAGTTCTCAGTTCCTTGAGCGCACAGCACTCCTGTTGGGTTAGTCTTCAAGCCTTGATCATCTTTCAAGCAACCTGACCTAAACCCCAACACTGCACTGCCGATCAAACAATATTACCCTCTTTCCCTAACAGGGTATATGCGTGACTACTTGCAGACTTGCAGTTGTACGAGCCTGTTTGTGGAGTTTACCCTTGCTGAAAAGTAGCCAACACCTTTGGCAATGTCGGGGCTCAGAGGAAGAGGAAATATGACTATCTCCATATGTTACTGTTCACTAAAGAACCGTGATGGTGGGCTCGCAATCCTTGCAACTCTCGGTTTCGAAAACTGGACTATTAGCTTCATACCAACGATAGCACCAGACCAGTTCAAGCTTCAAAATGCAGAACATATGGAGCCATTCAATGAACCAACACCGGCTCAGTTTAATCGGACGGTATTGTATCATCTCTTTGGCTCTGTTGCACAGGTAACAACAGAAGAGCAGGAGTGATAGGACCGTGGAATCTTGACCCCGCTTGGTTTTTTTTTTCTACTACACAGATCGATTGCTTCTCTAAGCCAACCGACTGCAACATCTTTCTTGGTAAGGATTGGATTCGAACTGCGAACCAAAATCATTAGCCGCCATATTCGAACCGCTGGCGTGTTATCAGTCCGTTCTCATCTCAACTCCACTGATGCTTTCACGAGTCTTCCGAGTCTGCTGTTGTTGCTCTTTGTTGCTAAAAGAGTCATGGACCGGAGCAGTCGACAAAAGAGGAGGCGAGGCAGCCTTTCAAAGCATGCCTTTCTCAGCCTTTGGGCTAAGATCAAGTGTAGTATCTGTTCTTATCAGTTTAATATTTGATACGTGGACCGATGGCGCAAATGTTGTTAAATTATTTTTTTATTGAATGAATTTTTCGAGGGGGAGAGGCTAGCTTGCTAGGCGTCGCTAGGGCATTGCGCTGCAGATTATGTATTTGGCTCAATTAGCAAATGTGGAGTTTGGAAAATGAGGGGTCAAGGGTCGACCTTGTATGTTGTCCATTTCTGAGAAAAAATAATAGGAGGAGGAGCTGAGGATTGAAGATGCACAAGGTCTGCTGATCCCTAAAAAACATTTGAATGATTGTTACGACATGAACCCAACTTTCGTTAAAGCATAGAAATGGCTGAGCAACTAGGACTGTCGTGAGGGAAAAGCAATCTTTGCCTGGCACTTTAGCCCAATCCAACGTGAAAAGAAAACGCCAGAAAATAGATTGCGTTGTACTTTTACTTTCACTTCCATTTTGTTTCTTAGATTACACAATGACAGAGACGTGAAGCGATTGAGAACCTGCACAGGCGATTGAGGACTAGCACAGAATTGTTCTCTCATGCACACAACAGAGAGTAGACTACGCACTTCAAGCAGGCCAATCTTTTGGCTTGAACCAGCGGAAGCAGATGCCAATCATGACATCTGTCAAACAAAGGCGAGATGACTGTGGAAACAAGTCTTTGGACTGGAAGAGACACTGCTGCACTTTCAGCGGAGCGTCCCCACCGCCTTCTTATACGTGTACCACCTCGCTATCAAGAGAAAAGCTCCCAAGTTTATCACGCTGAGGACCGCCAAGAGCCAAAAGAAGTAATGGAGGTGACCGTAGTTCAGATTGTCCGGTATCCATCCCAGCTTCCCGTGTCTCGTACTAATTCTTGTAACAATAGTCACGAGGAGCGAGCTCAAGTAGTTTCCGAGTGCATTTGTGGTGAGCTGGAGAGCAGAGCACATGCTCCTCATGGCATCGGGCGCTTGCTCGTAGAAGAACTCCAATTGCCCAATGAAGGTGAACACTTCTGCACAACCGATGAGGAAGTACTGGGGGACCTGCCAGAATATCGACATCGGTACGTACTCGTAATCGTAGTAGTCATGCCTCCTTACCATCTTAAGCCTAACCACCTCTAGCATTGCTGCCGATACCATGGCGAAGATGGATATGAAGAGGCCAATCCCCATTCTCTGCAGTTGGGTCAAACCGCTTTTGTGACCCGTGAATCTCCTTGCCACTGGAACAATGATGCGATCGTATATAGGGACCCAGAATAGGACGCTGAGGGTGTCGAAGATGGAGAGAGAGGCTGCTGGAATTTTGAAACTAGAGTTTCCAACATGAGGGTCCATAGTATAGCCTTGTAAAACGAACAATGTACTCATCTGGTTGTACACAGTAGCAAAGATGATTCCGGTGGCCCATACAGGAAGCAGCCGTATGATCGCCTTTAACTCCTCCACTTGGGTGACGGTGCACAGCCTCCACGGAGTCACGGGTTCCTTGATGTGATCGGTTTGTGTTTCGACAGCAGCTTTGTCAAAGAAACTGCAGGGTTAGAAAATGTGAAGAAACTAATGTTAGGACAAGCGATTGTGCTGAGGGATTTCTTGAAATGTAAAGCATCCTAACACAATTAAACTGTAATGGATGAGAGTTAGAATTTGTATACAAACTCTCTCATAAACAGCAGTATAATCTTGGAACTAACTATCATGAAATTGATGCAGCATGTGCTGCACGGTTAAGAAAAATGTTGGGACTGCTCACTTTAAACCAACTCAGTTGACTGATTGATTTAACCTGAATAAATTGAGGAATCCTGATCTAAGCATGGTTGAACAGTGCAATCACACAAACGCAATTTGAAGCACTGACCTCAAATCTTGGGTGTGATCAAGCTTGCGGCTTCCTTGGATTGAAGACTCGGCATCTGCAGTCTCGTACAGTAGAGACTTGTCAACAGGTACTTCCACTCGATGTTTTCTGAAGGATGCCACCACCACCTGACAGAGGCGCGTGAGGGGGCTCCCTCCAGGTTTTTGGTTACGATAAAGGCGCGTGCCCGAAAAGAAAGTGCATACTGCAATTGCCATTGCAGCCGCTGGAATGCCGAAACCCAATCCCCAACCCACATTGTTTTGTATATAGACCAAAACAGAGGACGCAATGAGTGCACCTATATTGATTGAGAAATAAAACCAGTTGAAGAAAGAACCCTTGCGTTTCTTCTCGGCCTCATCAGCATCGTCAAATTGATCGGCTCCGTAGGATGAGACACAAGGCTTGATCCCTCCAGTCCCCAAGGCTATGAGATAGAGTGCTATAAAGCATACCACGCTTTGGATATTCGTAGCATGGCAATTATCTTTCCCTGTACAGCTCGGCTTTAGTCCAGATACTGATGCCGAGAGCGTCAGCAGTGTCATCCCCTGTGGATAACAATAAAATATGCAAAGCTTGCTGAATCTTTTGAATTGTAAAAGTATGCTATCAGTTGTAGTCGGTGAGCAAAATTTGTGAATGTTCAACAAAGAAATGCAGAACCCCTCGTTTGTGCAGCACAAACTGCACAGGGCTGATTATCAAGTACTCAGACAAGGAAAAATTATGCAAATGCAACTTACGATAACATAGATAATTGAGAACCATGCTATAGTCCAATATCTCCCAAGATAGGCATCGGCAAAAAAAGCTCCAATCAAAGGAGTGATATAGCACGTTCCTCCCCAGTTTGAAACATTGTTAGAAGCGGTCGTACTGTGTTGATGCAAGCGGAGCTTAAAGTAAAGCACCAGATTGGAGCTCATGCCATAGTATGCCAGCCTTTCACAACATTCATTGCCTATTGACAAGCCAAAGATAACATAAGCATATTATTTCTGTTAATAGTAGTGTTCAATTGAGCTCTTTAAGGAAGTGGTTGTAAGAAGTACCCAGAATAAAGGGGCAGGCCTTCCATGTTCCGGTTTTCTTTTTGTTGGCAGGGTCCCCTTTGTAGTCCACCGTTCCATCTTTCGTGTAAACGTCTTCTTCCCCCATGTGGTTTTGGCGATTCTCGTCTCTGCTTTGATTCGTCTCGATTTGGATTCTCGACAAATGGCTGCGGAAGCTACAATGCCTTTATGCTGCAGTAGAAAAGCACGAATCACCTAATGTCTTTCTGCCTTCACACCTCCACAAAGGCAAAATCACTCAAGTTCCATTTGCGAAAGAGCGACAAATCGAGAACTGTGGTCAGGTTTGCCATTTCAAAATCATTAAGGCAATGAAAATTTATGTTCTTTTTAAGGTGGACTCGTGATGTAAAAATTTGTTCATGTCCGGTCTACCACACTGGCTCATATATCTCTTAATCCCAATCCTAATCTTGGAAATGGACCAGCAAACAGCACCATCACTCATGAAACAAAACAGCAAAGTACTACAACTTCAGATGCAGATCTGGAAGAATGCAAATAGTTATTCCTATCCAATCCAGCATAACAAGTGTAAATAACTAACTAAGCCCGACATAATCACGAGTCGAGCCTGCATAAATAACCGAGTAAATGTAAACAACACCAAGAGAATCTTCAATACCAACATCACAATTTCGCCAGCAAGCGAACTCGAATTGTTCGACACTAGCACCCTAACTCCCAATGCTTGTGACCAGCATTTATGGCCCCATAAAGGGGACGATGAAGAGCATACGCTCAAATTTGACTTTCTAAACATTGGTGATTGGACGGATGGAGCACAATCCAGTCAGCACAAGTATTGTAGATCTTTTACTATTCTCTAAGGAGTTTGCAGCGGGAAGGGACTTCCATGTGATCGCCAAAGTCGGCTAATCAAGAGCGCGCCCACACAATTCACCCCGCTGGTTCAACCCAGCTACAGTGATCAGCTCAAGATGTGGCTGGGAACGACGCACGAGCGTTCACAGAATTCAAAAGCTCAAGAACCGGGAAGTCAACCCACGAGTCCTTGATCGGCCACGACCGCCGTAAGACGGCGCAGCTCATTTGCTTACCAGGACCTGCAACTCTCGACCGACAGCTCGCCAAAAAAAGAGAACAGCGAAACGGAAAGAAACCGAAAAGCGTGGGCAAGGTCATCGCCTCAAAGCTCAAAAGTGAAGCAAAGACAGAGCAGCCATTGGAGAGACTTCAATCTTACCCGCACGTCGAGCTCCGTCGCCGCGCCTCTCGGTGTTCAGAGAGACGGATCAAGAGAGAGGGGAATGCTCATCAGCGGCCGAAAATTCTCCTGCGACGGAGAGCACGAAGAAGACGGCGGTCGTTTTTGAATTCGCCCACCAGCTTTGTGAACGAGGGAGCTTTATAAAAGCTCAGACCGTTTTACTCGCGCGCACCCACGGACAACTTTGCTTTCCAAGCACTGACCTTTCCGCCTTATATTTTAATTCGTCATTTCATTTTTTATTATAATTATTATTTTTTGTTCATCATGGAATTTATAATAATATAAGGTCAATCTAGCCAATTGCTTGCGCATTGCGTCTCTCCGGGACGTGTGGTTCCCAACGACGCGACCATTTTCTCAGCGTAGGATAATAACTGTGGACCTGTAAGAACAGCTGTTTAGGGATGAATCTTTTGGACACATACTGATTCAATATATTGGTTGCTATAATTATTATAATTTTTATTTACATCGTGTGAACCCGAGAAATTCTGAAATTTGGAATTTGGGCCGCTAAAGATACCACCATATTCTGTTTGCCCTTGTTATCGTCATCATTTCGGATTCCATCAACTAGGTCATTTTCTTGCCAATAAAAAAATTCTGACACAATTTGGGTTCCGTTGACTCATTTCTTGATGTTTCTGAGGACCCATAAAAAATTATTAAAAAAAAAGACAAAGAAAAGGACGGGGGACGGGAAAAAAAAAAAAACTCTCCTCAGCTGATCTGTGTCGATTGGTGCGAGAGCGTATCGTGTTTGAAAGCTCGTGCAATGCGACTCAATTTCCCGATCGGACGCCCGATCCACCGTCAAATGCGAGGTTCATGCTCGGAAAAACGAGCAGGGGACCAACCAATCTCGGCGGACGAGGGCAGACCAGACAATGAAAGAAGCGGCCGGTAAAAGTCAGGGCGTTCCTTTTGAACCTGCCTGAGGCTTGAGAACGATGTCGTTTTGGACCGGAGAAAAGACGGCAAACCATGTATCCGTGGACTTGTCTACCTCTCGCCTCGTCTAGAATCTTGATCTAATATGTAATGCGTTTCCTAATTTTAGCCAAAAATTTAGCTATGATATTGCATATTAGGCTAAAATTTAGGAACTGAAGCGAACAGATTAAAAATTTATGAATTGTGTTGCATATTGGGTCAAAATTTAGGGATCATGTGTGTGATTATCCAGGCAAATCAATAATAGGTTCAAAACTTGGGAAATGAAGTTGGAAATTCTCTGGATCGTCTTCCGGCTTAACACCTTAGTCGCAATTTTTGAACGGCTTTCACACTATACACACTGATTCATTCACACACTCGATAAAGATATTTGAATATTCAAATGAGCAAAAAATGGCCAAGAGCATCGGCGGAATTTGAGTTTGGGGCCACGATGTTGATGTGGGATATGTTTTCTTGTGTGGTTTGGACCATTTTATGAGATAAGGGTGATTAGAAAACGACGGAATCAGATTTGATGCGGTTTAATTAGTGGGGTTCCTTGCTGGAGCTGGTTGCTCCCTTATGGAGGCTCACTTAGCCTCGAGATTGGTATTGCTACGATTATTTTACAATGTGGACATACAAAAATTTTAGGGTTGACTCGGCAAAAAAAAAAAAAATCGGCAACGTCCACGTTAGCACCAATCTCGAGGCTAGTGTCTAGATTGGCACTATTACTATGCTCCCTTTTGAAGGGCTTGCTGGAGTAGTCCATCAACTTTAAAACATTTTTTTGGTGAGTCAGTACTAAAGCTTTTGTATGTCTACAACAATCGCTAAAGGTCAGTGTTGGCAACGTCCATGTCAATACCGGCCTATTAAAATTAGCCTGATGGACTGAATTAACCCAATTACAAAAACTGTCGAACTGACTCGCCAAAAAAATGTTTAAGATTGAAGTAACACAAATAGAATAAATTTAAAACTTTTTTAATAAATTTCCTGATAGACTATATACATCATGGGGCACGTTAACGTATGCTAATTGTGGAAGAAGATAGTCTAGGGGTGTCAACAGGACAGGTCTTGGCCCTGTCCGAGCCGGCCCGAAACTGAGTAGTACCAAGCTTGGGCTGGGCAGGATTCGGGCCAAATTATTTTTTCTTTCTTTTTATTATTTTTTTAATCAAAATCAATTAACAAATCAATCAAATGAAATACTATAAAAATAATAAAATAAAAAATATATTAAATTGAAATGAAAAAAATGGGTGTTAAAAAAAAATCCTGCGACGGGCAGGCCCGGCCTAGCCTGAGTACCAGACCCACCTTGAAAATACCCAAAAATTCAAGCAAATTGTCGGGCCGAGCCGACCTGATTATTTTTAACACCCCTAAAATAGTCTCTTTGGTTAACCCAGGGGCTCCATATATTTTTCGAAGGTAGACTTGTGGTTGGAGAAAGTCCGACTATGATCTTATGATGTCTAATCGTTAATCAGGCATTGTGGTCTTCTAAGAAAATGTACAAGTCTCAAGATGGTGATTGTCAGTTCACTTCTTCCCACAATCACAAGCAACGCTCTCCCGCGTGACCGCGTGTCATAAAAGTGGAAGCTTTGCTGATGATGTGCCGTTCATAGTACACGTGTCCTTTGTTGGCACCTAAAATCGGCATGGGACTTCCGATAGCCATAAAGCCTATAAGAGCATCACGAGCTTGAGAGCCCAGTGCGTACGAAACGAGTCGGCGGCTAAGAACATGTCAGTAGCCGGCACTTCACCAGATGAAACGTGGATGGCACCGTCAGATTGGTACGCGACGCCGAAGCACGGGCAGATCAGATTAGTTTGAAGTTCCTCCTGTCTAGCGGACAAACTCGAAAATCCAGGGATAAATACTACGGAAGTAACCGCGACGGACGGTGTAGTACCTCCTGGTACCTAGCTATAAATAGTGTGAGACGAATCTTTATCAAAAATCCCACAATCAATTACACTTATCAATTTTACTCTGTGACTTACTTTTATCTGCTTTACTTTCATTGCGTCTATCCTTATTGTTTGATTTATCTTTAATTCACACATTTACTCCATGTCCAGAATCGCCACAAGAAACCGATTAAACATCAAATCTGAAGCTCGACGCCTTTGGTAAAAGAATTTTTAGTCGCCGGGGTTTCCGGCAAAACATCCTTGTCCTTCGCGTTCCAAATCAGTAGTTTAACACCTTAGTCGCAGTTGGAACGGCTTTTGCGCTAAATGCATCGATTCACGCATGATTACATATGTTGGGTTGATGTATCGATTTATGATTGGACCGATCCGATCGTATTTTCTTCAAGAAACATTCAACCGAGCGAAAGGCCAGGTAAATCGGCGGCATTTTTGACGTGGTGTGCGTTTTTGCTTTTGTGGGGGGTTTCGGCTATCTTATGAGTTAAGACTGGCTAGAAAATGATGTAATCAGATGTTAATGCGGTTTAATCAGTGAGGGCTCGCTCAAGCCTCACGTTAAAAGCATAGGAAATAAGACACATATCCTGCCTCGCTCTAATCAAACTCCGACCATCGGGCGTATTTGGGAAAACGTATGTTCTATGAATCAACTTTTGATCAAAACTTGATTTTTTCTATTTTTTTTAAGGGAAGTGAACAAAAATTACTTTTTCAAATGGCTCTAAAATTACTTCTGGAGCAAAAATACACTTCCAAAGTAGAAAAAGAAAGTTGCGCTACCAAACGAATTTCTGCTTCAGAATCTAGAAATTGCGTTATCAAATAGATTTTTGCTCTACAATCACTTTTGAAGCATAAATTCTACTCCATAAATATCATCGTGGTTCGGACAAAGCCTAGCTCGCTCTGCCCGCGGGCTCGGTTTGGCTAGCGCTTGGGTTTGACTAAGACTTTCGCCTCTCGATTATGCGGTTCGTGTGGTTTCTATAGTTGAGTAAGGTCACAAGATCATAGCTATTAAGTTGTTTAATTTGAGTACAAAGGTTTGATTTCACGGACGACACGTTATGAGAGAAGGACGACATCAAAATTTACAGAAACATCCCTTAACTATAATGACCATCCACTTTGATAGTGAATCATAATTCACGAGATTAAATTATGGGGTATAAATTCTATCATACCAAATATCTATATATGTTTTAGGAATTTAGGTGTGATTACGACGAAAAGTAAGCACATAACATCTGATTAAATTAAATATATTTGATATGTAATTATCATAAATTCATGGTTATGATTTAAAGTTAATCATGCTTATATACATATTATTCATTACTTAACATGATCGGAAATATTATGCTAATTGCTATCTTACGAATACTTGTTAATATAATAAACAAAATAAGTAACTATCAGGAGAACATTATTGTTGTTACATTGATGGCTCGACGATTATTTATGTCATGTGTGTCATTTCGCATATTTATAAATAAATATCATATTCTTGCGGTCATCACTCTAATAACCAATGTTGAGCGTAATTCAAAATATCATCATATTAAGAATAACATGATAGTGAATCATACTTAATTACTTATATAGATAGCCAGACTCATAGTAAGAACATTATACTAATCACCAAATTTTGAATTTTTTTCTACAGAATAAATCTAAGGAACAGTCAGGATAACATGCTTTTTATTAGATCAATTGTTTGACTCCTATTAAAAAAAACAAAATTGTCCACTAATTGTATAAAAAATATTTAAGTCTAGCTAATTATGATTGACGTTATCGTTGGATTGTGTTTGAAAGTGGGCCTGCGGATCGTAGCTGCTCCCCCATCCGGTTGAGATTGGCCTGGGCCTGGATTTTAAGTTCACTAGTCCATTGCTAAACGGCTGGCCCACAATTGATTTAAGACAGATTTTATCCGAATTGCCATTAATATTTCCCAACTAGAAAACAGTAAAAATTGTTTACGAAAGTAGAAAATTGTAGGAGGGATTTTTTTAAGTTTTGATATTTTATGTGACGTTTATGTTATGTAACAGCGGTGCACGGTGTAACAAGCCAATCAAAAGTGAGCAATTCTATATTTTAAGCACCATGTAGGATGGCACTGACTATTTTACTCGGCAACGCGATTATTCAATCCCACCGTGCCAAATCGTGCGAGCGATTGTACGAGATACTTTTACAAGGCAAACACTATACATCAAAACAATCCTCTGTGGTCGCCTCAGAGACATATGTCACGGGCTAGTAGATTTCAACCTTGGAATCGGCCTGCGTCGCACTTGGCGAGCTAAAAAACACCAAGCCAGCCTTCCTTCTAATGCCGCTCCTAAGAACAGTACAGCGAATAGCGTCCTCGCATCGAATTATACCAAGCCCAGCATAACTTAGGTCAATAGAACATGGAGCGAGAATACATAGTCTACTGCACAACAACTAGTTTCGATCTGCTATGACCTCATCAAAAAAGCGGCATCAGCTTTTAATCAGTTTGTATATAGGAGGCCAACCCTGCCTTTAAAATTTCTTAGATATATAATCTTTCTATCTCATAACTATTAGCACAAAGCATCCCGGCACCACTCCCATGAGCCAATTGTATCTTTCCGCTATACATCCCACACTCTGAACTTTTATAGAAGAAATAGGGATATGGTTTCAGTCATTTCCTTTTTTTCTTTTTCTTTTTTTAATTCCATGCCATGGCTTCCTGTTTTCTCGACTTAGTTTAGGATCAGATTAGAGGATTTGAAAAGCAGAATTTTTAGCTAACAATATCGAAATCATAAGTGGGAAAACCCTGGTAAGTGGCAAATTTTGAATATGAAGAACCAATAATTAATTTAAATACCAAAATACAAGATAAACACAAGTAAAAAAAATTTATAATTAAGGCTCCTTTGTTTTCTGGAAAATAACTTCCAATAAAATATTTTCCGAATTTTTCGGCATTTAGTTCTCCGCAAATAAGCTAGTCAATGAATATATCTTCCGCCCATGAGAAAAACGTCTTGACAAAAGAGGAATATATTTTTCTCTTTTAGAAAAGAGGATATTTTCCCTCAGTTTTCTTCCCTTCAATCTCTCGTATTCCTTTTCTTTTTAATTTTTTCTAAATAAATTCAGAATTTTATCATACTTGTGTTTTTTTTTCAATTTTTCAATTTTTTATTTTTTTTATTTCTTCTTCTTCTTGCTGGCCTTGGGCGAGGTCCCACCTCGCCAGACTGGCAAAAAAAGAGCAATACATTTTTCTTTCTGAAAAGAGGATATTTTCCCTCAGTTTTCTTCCCTTCAATCCTTCTTATTCCTTTTCTTTTTAATTTTTCTAAATAATTTCAAGATTTTATAATACTTGTGTTTTTTTCAAATTTTCTTTTTTATTTTTTATTTTATTTCTTCTCCTTCTAGCCGGCCTCAGGTGAGGCTCCACCTCGCCGGATTGGTGAGCTCTTTTGAGACTGATAGAGGTAAAAAGAAATTAAAATTATTTAAAAACTTGAAAATAAAAGAAATTATTACAAAATTTTGATTTTTTTCTAAAAATTACAAAATGTGTCCACTTTGGTGCCGATCGTGCCACATAAGATAGCCAGGTCCATGTCGGCAATTTCTGACAAAATGATGATGCAGATAATGAAATCAAATTTCCCATACCAAATGGCGGAAAATATTTTCCATTTTTTTTCAGGTTTAAGCCAAACACCGGAAAATATTATCATTTATTGGAAAACGACTTCCTAAAAAATATTTTGCAAAAATGCCATACTTTTCATCAGACAAATGGAGCCTTGCAGTTTAAATTTTTTGAGTCTACTTAAATATTTTTTATGGAAAATATCCACTTACTGGGATTTTTCCATTTGTGATTGCAATTCTAATCATTTTGCTCTTTAAATTCTCTAATATAATGCTAAAATAAAGAAAAGAAATAAGAAGCCATGAGCAGTAAAGAAAAAAATTGAAAAAAATAGAACCAGTCTCCCGAATGACATTCCACTGCATTTTGCAAAATGACGATACTGTTAACTAATCATTTTCTTTATTCTGTGGATCCGATAAGGCGAGAGTTGAAATCAGCCGTATAGGGATTTTGTAACTCTAGAAGGACGAGCATGACAACATTTCTTTTTTAGAAATCAAATTATGGTCAAAAATTTATTTTTGTACTTTTGCATATGAGAAGAGATTGATTTTTCTACTTCTGAAGAGAAGTGAAATTTTTTTACTTCTTTAAGTGGCTTCAAAATTACTTATTGTGCAAAAAAAAAATGCTCCAAAAATAGAAAATTGAAGTTGCATAATTAAATCGGATTTTTGTTGCAAAAGTTTACGCCATCAAACGAATTTCTAAAATAGAAATTCCACTCCAAAAGTGTTGTTATGTTTGAGCTACTATATATGAGGCCCAACCAAGAGTTCGAACTTCGTAACCCGTCAAGATGGGATGTCGATTTTGAGCCGCCAGTGATTGATTCTCAAATGCGCACGTTGTTTTTGTTATATTTTTTTTTTTCGTGACTCATCAATTCAATAATCATATGCTCAATTATCATCAAATGAAAAAAAAAATCGATCACAAAGTAGATCACGATTAAAATTGCAGTCCTTTTCGCGTTTGTAAATTACGATGCTCTACGTGTTTCCTAAAGTTCACTCAACATATATACACACACATACATGCATATATTACATTCATATGTGTATGTATTTTATAGTAACGTCAAACTTATCCAATCATTAAGAATTCAAACATTTATAAGGACGGCTTATGTTGCTTGATAAAATGTACAAGTGTTAAGATGGAGATTGTCTATTCTTGCGTCACTCTGCGATTTTATGAAAATTGAAGCTTGCTTGCACTTCGAGGACACCGATTAATTATTTTTAGCTTTTGAAATTGATGACGTGCGATATTGCTTATCGGAGCATCCAAAGTCTCCAAAATAAGGTTATTTTAATCAGTTAAAATCCAGGGTACACGTGTCTTTTCGTGGCCCTTTGCACTTAACGTTATAAATCAGTAGTTTCTATTGGCTTGCGCATTGGTTTTATTTACATAGAAAATTAATTTCGAGTAGAAAATTAAAGTCGCAAAGAACCCAAGTTGCATGTCCAAGTTGCTTAAACTTTCTTACAATGCACGTGATGAGGAGAGGGGCCAGTGCTACGGAAACATAACGTGGGTCCTAGAAAGACTGCATATGTATAGTGCTTCTCTCGTTGATTAAATCGTGTTTGAGAAACTCATTTGATCTGTGAAATTTGGAATTGACTCGCAAAGACACCTTTTGAGGTATCGGCGATGCGTAGTTTTTGCAATTTCAAAATTAAGCTTGTTAAGCTGGGAGCACCGTCAAAATGGATAACCTCTTAGAAAAGTGCCCACACAGATACGTCAAAAGATAAAACCGTGGAGCTCCGTATTTAAGAGCGAAAATAAATTATATCTCGACTGAGTTAATTTATGATGTCACAATATGGTATCATAGCAGGATCTCCTCAAGCAGGTGTGCAACTAAGCTACGAACCACGCTGAAGCTGATAGGACTATAATAACCCGTTCCTATGAGGGTGGGGGGTGATTGCTTGGGCTAGAGGATTCGGACAAATAGCGGCTACTAACAAGCTTTTAAGATACCGAACTGGGCAGGTCATTAAATAGGGGGAGAGCGCTCCTATAATTTACTTGTGAAAAGTGAAATTAACTCTCAAAGACACCTTTTGATACAATGATAATGCTTAGCTTTGGAACTCCAAAGCTAAGTGATGCAGAATAACTGTAATATAATTTTTGAGAAAAATATAATATTACGATTTTAGATAGACTTTTAGGTATTTTTCTATTTTAAGAATTTTAGAAATATAGATAATCGTGATATTTGATTTTAATTCCGTTTGATTAGATTAGATTTGTTTTATGTTATTTTTGAGCAATTCTATTTTCTTTAAGAGTCCTATTTATATAAAGTACGTCCGCTCTTTGTAATGAAAAGACTTTGATTAATTGAATACAGTTAATTCTGAGGAATTGATTTCATGTTTATCGTTACCCTACGTCATTTAGTATCAGAACGAGGTTTCTCTTGGCGACGATGTATCATAACGTGAATCAATATACTTCCGTAGTTGAGGGCCATCTTTGTGAGCCTATTACACGAAAGGTGTTTACCCAGTTTGCTGAGAAAACTCAACGAACTCTGCAAAACCGCCGACGGATGATGTAAGACTTGCTTGCTGCTACCCAACGGTTGTCTGCAAACCCAAGCCACACACTCGACGCTCTTCCAGCCGAGCGAATTCCTGTCTCTCGTGATCCCGAAGTAGCTATGGATCGTGGGGCAAATCACCAACATCATCGACAAAGGAGACAAGCCTATGTCGAGGATTTTGAAGAAGAAGATTTTCAGGGCGTGCCTATTCGTGGAGGTCGCAGGTATGGTGGATTTCAAGATGAGCATGTTCGTAGAGGTCGACGATATGTAAGTTATTGACGATATTCCGATCAATATCAATTGAATGTTCATCTCTCTACCTTCAATGGCAATTCGGATATCAAAGACTTTCGAGATTGGATTTGGGAAGTTGAGAAGTTCTTTGAAGCCATGAAGATCGATGAGGAAGACCAAGTAAAAATCGTGGCGAAAAAATTGAGGTGCGAGGCTTTAACCTGATGGGAGTAGACGCAAATATCTCGACGCCAACAAGAAAAAGCGCCCATTCGAACGTGGAAACGGATGAAACGAATGTTAAAGGTTCAGTTACTTCCATTTGACTATGAACAAGATTTGTTATATCCAAACCATTCGTTAAATTTTTTGTACCCTTCTTTCCCCCATTTTCCTTCCATGGCCTCCAAAGCCCTCAAAATTGGGGAACCCGCGGGAGCGACTCTTGTCGAGTGCAAGGACCAACTTTTCGAGAATTAGAGGAGGAACTAAGGGTCGAAGAAGAGATAGTGCAAAAAGACCCGGAGATCGTTCTCGAAGCCGAGGCTTCCAACGAGAAAGCGGGCGAACAAGGCGGGGACGATGCCTAAGAAGTAAAGAAAGGTGAAGAGAATCCAAAAGGAAGCATTGAGGAAAAATCGAGCCAGTCAAAGATTTTGATCAAGGAAGAGACTGTGGTGAGTGCTCATCATCAAGAGGTTACTGGTGTTTATGTGGAGGACGGGAAAATAGTTAATGTGAAGCCCATTATCAAGATAAGTGATGATATCATCGTGTTCAATGTTACTGATGAATATGTCATGTTAAGAGGAATTGATCCGCACACTCGTCTTGCTTTGGGAAGTCAAATAATAGATGACTTCTTTAGTGGTCAATCTGCAGCATTAGTTAGTGGAATAACAATGCACATTGACTTTGTAATTGCAGGAATTGAAGCATATGAGATGAAAGCAATGCAATCTTGTACGAATTATGGTTTTCACATGGCAATTACAAAGTGGGAAGTTGACAGTACTGTGATGGGATTTTACCAACAACTCGTTTAGGCAGTCAGGTTCTTTAAAAAGAATAGGTGAAGGCACTGGAAGTATAAGAGAAAGCAAATCCATACACCATGTTATAACTCGAGAACGAGTTTTTCTAAAGAGAAAGATAATGATGCAGGACAACTGTCATATAATTTTCGAGAAAAACACAATATTACGATTTTAGATAGAGTTTTAGGTATTTTTCTATTTTAAGAATTTTAGCGATATAGATAATTGTGATATTTGATTTCAATTCCGTTTAATTAGATTAGATTAGATTAGATTAGATTTATGTTATCTTTGAGTAATTCTATTTCCTTTAGGAGTACTATCTATATAAAGTACATCCGTTCTTTATAATGAAAAGACTTTGATTAATTGAATACAATTTATTCTGAAGAATTGATTTCTAGTTTATCTCTACCCTACGTCACTAAGTGTGCTCAAGTGGAAGAGCATGGGTGACCTCCTATAAAAATGCCGTCCTGTGTGTCAAAGGACAAAATCGTGAGACTCGGTATGGGATGTAACAAAGCAAATCATATCTTGAGTGAGTTAATTTAGAATGTCACATCATGACTGTGGAGATTGAGGGTGGTGGCGCAAGCTAACTCTAACCGAGAGAGAGAGAGAGAGGAGGGTGGCGTTGTAACACCGCGGTGGCCGTATTGGCCATTGGCAATGGCGTGATGCAGTACTGCACTTTTAGTGGAGAGAGAGAGAGAGAAAGAGAGAGATAATGGGGTTTAATTTGTGACTCTGTGCTTGGCAGGCACGTGGCATCGATCTCCAACAACTAAAAAAAAAATTGTTACGGTTGATGGATGCCGAGTGTGGAAACAAGGCTCCTAAATTTATGAGAGATGTTCATGTCAAACGGGTGAGTTGATCGGATTTGGATTGAGTCGAAAATAATTCGATCAAAATTGATCAATTTACATGTAATACAAATCTAATGACTTATATGTAAGTCGTCCCATATTACTTTTAAAAAAATTTACTATTTGACCAAATCTAGAAAATCTCATACCCAAGCTAAAGAGCCCGAAGTGAGCAAACACAAGATCGAGTGAAGACAATAAAGAATGAAGAGAGAGTTATAGAGATGTATTTGATGTAAATAAGTTGTGAACTCTTTTAATATATATTATTGCAGACTTTACCATTCTAAAATCATGAATCACTTGCATAATGTAATTAATTTATATAACAACTCAGCCAACTAAACATTAAGAAACGGGTTTACAACCGATTTTGGCAGATTACTAGTAAACAAAGACAGGATCAAAGAAGTTTCCTCGTGATTGGTCGATTACAAATTATGAATATCGCGATATAAGACGATGGACTCCTTGCAACAACGAAGGACTGCTTCTCACAATCAAGAATCACCAAAAAAAAAAAAAAAAAAGGCACATTGTCTCGCCTCACTCGATCCTCAAGCCTCAGACTCCCTCATCATCTAACCATAGATTAAAAAAAAAAAAAAAGGGGGGGGGGGGGGGGGTGCACGTCACGGCTTTCCTGTCCCTCTCTCCTTTGTCGAAATATTCCAAATCACTGCCTTGTTGATTGAGAAATTTGTACTTTAATTAAATTGCTGCCAGCCTGTGACCAATCCCAAGAGGGGGAGTTGGGAATTGGTCAATTCCTAGAGCTTGAATGAGCTAAGCCATTCCCCACGCTCTCACCTCATACTTTTACTTGTATTGAGAAAATTGACCCAAACTCTCAACTTGTCCAAATCCGACGACCCATGCGAAACCCCAAAAAAAATCAAAAAAAAAAAAATCAGACGATCTATGACAAGCACTTCTCAACTACACAATATGAGTCGGGTCAACATCTAATATCAAATCTCTCTCTTGTTTCCTTAGTAACCAAATCATCCCATCTGCTATTTTACTTAACCAAGCTCGGATCATCGTACAAGGGTCAACATAGCTAATTTGCATGGGGGAAGTGTCAGAAACAAGTCTTAAACTTATGGCATTGGTATCAATTCGGTCATGAATCTTTTAATTATGTCAATTTTGTCCTACATTTTTTATATTTCTGCCAGTTGAGGTTATCCGACCAACTTTGGGCGAAAACTACCGGTCGTCTTACGTGGCACGGCCGGCATTAACATGAAAATTTGTTTGTAATTTTTTAACATTTTTATTTCCTAATAATATTGATTTTCTTTTTCTTTTCTTCATTTTTTTACTAAGGACCGGCGGCCTTCGCCTAGCACTCAAGCCCTCGCTGGCCCTCAATAAGAAAAAGAGTAAAGAAAATAAAAAGGAAAAGAAAAGAAAAAACCAAAAGAATTATTAAAAATTGTAAATGGTTAATATCACGAAAAATCTCAAACTATTACACTTGTGACAAATTTATCCTTTATTAGTTCTCATTAAATTTTATCATCAAATTATTGAATTAAATAACACATGATAGTTAACAGGTATATTGGTTTGCCTTTTTCTACTATCTATTTGTCGCATGTATATCAGTTTGAAGTTCTTCGTGATATTAGCCCAATTTAATGAAAATTGGTGGAGAATAAATTTATCACAATTATACTAGTTTAGATTCTTGGTGGTTAAAAAAATTAATTTTGGGTAAATTTTTCATAAATGTACCAATTTGAGATTTTTCATGGTATTCATCAAATTTTAAAAATATCCATGTTGGCGTCAGCTGTATCACGTAGGACAACTGACATCTACGTGAGCAATTTCTAGTGAAAATCAACTGGATGAATTCAGTTGGCACAAATGCAAAATGTTTAGAACTAAATTGGCATAATTAAAAGTTTTAGAACTGAATTGACATCAATACCATAGATCTAGGATTTTTTTGACGCTTTTCCCCTAACTTGCACTATTACTGTAGGGTGAAGTTGAGGATCTATAATTTTTGGAAAAATAACAAAATCATAATATTGAATCACTTGCGTAGACGCAATGATTAGAGATGGATTCGGACGCCTTTTTACTTGGATTCCTTTTCTTGGCCTTCTAATATTGGATCCAATTAATGAGGTTGAAGAGGGTCTCATGATTTTGCGATTCTCCAAATTATAGTATATTCTTCAATTCAAGATAGACGACAATCATCTCTAATATCATCCCTCTAGGAACCGTAGAACTAAAAGAACATCTAACTAAAAAAATGGTTGTTCTCTACGAAGTTTGATTGCATGGCTCTTAAGGGTCTCCCCTTAATAACTTAAAACTGTAGATTCTGACTGGTCGACTATTATATAAGTATAGCAACACTTAAGGTCTCCCACTGAGTCATGAGTCACATGTCAACGGCTAGCTAGTCAGTAGCTAAATTCAGTACCTTGCAATTGACACATATAATAAGACACTGTAAACGTTTTAGATTCGAAAAGCAACTAAAGAAATCTTTGCCAATCAGTCGATTACTTAATCCAACCTCTCCAATGCTCATCGCAGTTTGGAACTTGTGTGATAGAAAGATTGCGATATCAAATGGGGGGTCATTATCGAGTGGGATCTCGACCTAATTGGTGACGACACCCAACGGCTAATCGTATGTTCTAGGGTGCAACAATAGAAACAAAATCCAAGTGACGTGGGTTCCATGGAGCTGGTAGGAAAGGAGGAGGAAGAAGAAGAACTGTATGAAGAGTAGTTAAAAGTTTGATGGGGTTCGGGTATGCTTCAGCCAATGAGGTTAGACCAACCCAAGTAGGGTTTGCTCACTGCCAAGTCGATGTAGCACAACATTAGTAGCTTTAGTTACTAGCTTAATAGGGACAACGAGAGAGAGAGAGAGAGAGAGACCAGTTACTTCTTTCGTCTTCCCGTTCGCTTCTTTCGTGTGTCTTTTGCCCCCTAAAGGTGGTCTTCGTTTGATGGATAACTAAACCTATTCGTGTCGTACGTGTCAAAGAAACCAAAGAAGGTTCTGGCTTCTAGCGAGAAGGAAAGGAATATCGATGATCATTTCGAGTATAATATATGTATTCTTTGGTTCAAGTTGTAAGTAAAAACGACATGGCAACAGAGAAGCAGAGGACGGGGACTTGGTTATAAAGTCTAGGGCTTACGGTCACAACCTGCTCTCCAAGAAGAAGAAGAAGAAGAGGGAGCAAAAGATTGTCTCTCTCTAACACAAATACACACAGAAAAGAGAGAGGGAGGTAGTTGATAATGATGCCATGGATGAGAGTTCTGCTTACAGCTTGGTTATTGGCGACGCGTGCGGAGGGGATGGTCCGTCACTACAAGTTCAATGTGAGCAAATTCTCTCATTGTTTTCGTCATTATAGCTGCATGGCAGATGAATTGGAGCACACGTTTCATCATAATCTTCTTCTTCTTTTTTGCCATGCATCTCCTCCTCCTCCTCCTCCTCCTCCTCCTCCTCCTCTTCTTCGACAGCTTATATAGACATTAACGCAGAGCAACCTCTTCTAAACTCTATAACCACTTCGACAGCGTACATAGACATTCAGGTGCTGTCGAAACCGAGCTGAAATGTGAGTCTAGAGTTCACCGCTTCAGCCTTCAACCATTTTCCTGCATATTTAGCTAATCTAGCTAGTCTCTTGTGATAAGGAGCCTTTGGATTCGACGAGACTCACATAAATTTGGCTTGCATGCACGCGCGCACGCGCTTTATAAGCAGATCGTTTGGCCCTGGAAGGTGGGCGAGCTTTCAGGCGCGCCACTATTTTCTATATTAATCTATTTATTTTAATTTTTTTATTTATAAATAACACCGGATATCCAAACCCTTTTTCTTTCTGTCTTTGAGCAATTCATTTGGTACAAAATCGCACTCTCGTCACTTTGTGCGCCTTGGTTTTTCCTCCTGTCAAGTTCTGCACGAAAACATCGTATGTGGTCCGGCTGAGACCGATGGATTAACGGCCCACATATTTTTACTCCAAAGTGAACAGATCGGCAGCTGAGCAGACACGTGTCTGGAAGTAATAAACGGAGTTTAGCATTGATTTGAGTTTAATGGAATCTTCAGAAACCCTATATTTATATTTTTTAATGGAGGTCGGGCCTTTTTGCGTGCTGCTCATCTTTCGAATAAAAACTTCATTCTAATCTGCCGAGGCATTTAATATAAGTCAGACGGTCGACATTTAAGTAATAAGTGTGAGGACAACAAGTAAGAGCGTTGATATTTCATTTTCAAGCTCGATGTTTGATTAGGGTTAGCATGGCATGACAACTGGATTAATTTTCTGATTGCAAGGATGAGCGAAAGAAATTTCAGAGTGTCGTGCAATATAATATGTTGTTGCATGGTGACATATAGACGTCAAATATGTCAACGTTGCTTGAGACGGTGATCATAGGTTTGATATAAATACTGCTAAACACAGCTAAGTGTGAGAATCGTGCAGATAAGCGCACGCACCCCCATGTCTTCGTGCACCGATCTAGTGCCGACCATATTATATTTTAACCCTATTTGTTTAACATATCAAAGAATTCACAGCTCGGACATCTGTAGGTAGATTATAAAATGAATCTCAAATAGCAGTGTTAATCTATTGGTCTTGCAGAAACTTGTACTAGTCGTCTCTTGTTGTTGAATAATCGAAATCTAGCTCCGACTCCACATTAGAAAGTTCAATCTAAAAGTTGGGATGTTAGAGTAATTATAGGAATTATATTTTGTGTATATTGAGTAATAGATCCGACATAATTGGCGGAAATTTTGTTAGTTTTCATTTATTTTATGCAATAGTCTCTCCCATGATTTTAGAGCTCTCGTGAAGATGCGGATAATTATCTAAAAAGTCTTAAAGCTCTTGTACTTTTTGCTAATTCAATCGTAAGCTTTGTAATTTAGTTAATTGAGTCTCAAACCTCTTATGAAGATGGAAAAATTGTGTCCACGTCAGTAATTTCCGGCCAAAATTAACCGGATGGATTCAATTGGCAAACCAAAAATCGGTATGACTGAATTGGTAAAAATGCAATAGGTTTAGGAATTGAACGCTTTGTGGAGATCAGAAGGTTTATGTCAGCTTATCTAACCTTTGAAAAGCATCCTAATTCGTTAATTCCTCGTCATAAAATGCTACATTACTTAAGGCAAAACTAACATCTTCCTATGGCAAAAGAGTGCACCCTTACCTTGTGTCATTTAATCCAAAGAGCGCCCTCCAGTGACAAGTCCACGTCGTATTAGGTTGAAGATTTTCTTTAGGTGTCTTTCGTGTGTCGATGTTAGTCACGACACTTAATGTTTTATCCAAAAATTGCCATGGCTTCGATAACGTGCGGCTTGGCTGTTCTGGTAAATTTTGTTTAGGTGGTGATGAAAAGGACCGACAGATTGTGTAGCACGAAGCCCATCGTGACGGTCAACGGGAGGTTCCCCGGTCCGACGATCTATGCCCGGGAAGACGACACGGTGCTGGTCAAGGTCGTCAACCACGTCAGTTACAACGTCACCATCCACTGGTAGGGTGCAATTGCGCCCTTAATTTAGTTCCGAGTAATTAATCGTTTCTTGTCGATTGTATCTTCTCCTAAACTAAACTACCTTTTTGATGGATCTAAACACTAAGCGGTTATCACAACGATCGCCTTTCGTGGGTGGATGGATGGACGTGAAGCAAGTACTTCAAGATGATAGCGGGTGAAATTGAGTAAACCTATTCACAAGTAGCTTGTGTTCGATTTGATGAACACTTGAGATCGACTCGCCTAATTTCATGCCGCGCTTGTCAATACATGTTGTTTTAAAAAAACGTATCTAGTAATTGCAAAAATAAACAGAGTATCATTAAGCAGTAAAAAATTTGAGAGCTCAAATTCTATTTACAGACTAACTGAAATTAGTTGAGTTGAGCTCGAGTGCCTCGATGTCCTAATCGAATTGGCCTCAGGCAAGAAAATTAGTACTTGATCGAAACTATTTACCACATATCCAATGGATGATTTGGTTCTGAATTTCGCCATAGGTGGGTTTTCGAAAGCTGTGTGATTGTAGAAAGTAAATGGTATCTTAATCAATATGAATTAGACGGGAAAAATACTTCTTGTTTTCAGTGGACCATCTGCAAGATCTGAAACATCCAATCTTAACAAATCGTGTCTCCATTTTGATTCTTAGGCATGGAATCAGACAACTGAGGACGGCTTGGGCCGACGGACCGGCTTACATAACGCAGTGCCCCATTCAGCCGGGACAAGTCTATACATACAACTTCACCATCACCGGCCAACGAGGCACGCTTCTCTGGCACGCCCACATCCTGTGGCTGAGGGCCACCGTGCACGGCGCCCTGGTCATCTTGCCCAGGCGAGGAGTCCCTTATCCATTTCCCACGCCCCACGAAGAGAAGGTGATCGTATTAGGTGAGTCCAAATACCTTTTCCAATTTGATCCATCTTGAATTGATAGATTTTCGAAGCGATTCAGAAGATGGATAAAGATTCGAGTCAAATGACGTTGCATGATTTGAACTTGATTTGCCGCTATTGGCAATGGCAGCTGAATGGTGGAAGTCGGACGTGGAAGCGGTGATCGATGAGGCCATGAAATCTGGAGCAGCACCCAATATCTCCGATGCTCACACCATCAATAGCCATCCAGGACCCGTCGTCAATTGTCCCCAGGGTACTAGGAAAACAAGAATGACGTCATTGGTAGCAAAAAATTTAAGAGCCCGTCGCCGCTGACGGCGAGATCTGACCAGTTCCGATCATGTGCAGGTGGATACAGGTTAAAGGTTCGACCAGGCAAGACTTACATGCTGCGGATCATTAACGCTGCGCTCAATGAAGAGCTCTTCTTCAAGGTCGCCTGCCACCAACTCACGGTGGTCGAGGTCGATGCTGCATACGTCAAGCCTTTGCGCACGGACGCCATCCTTGTCGGCCCGGGCCAAACCACCACCGCCCTCCTCACCACCAACCACACCACTGGCAAGTACCTGATCACCGTCTCCCCCTTCATGGACGCCCCTATCGATGTCGACAACGTCACCGCCACCGCGACGCTGCGCTACTCCGGCACGGCGAAGGCTTCCCCGGTGGTCGCCACCACCCCACCGCCCAAGAACGCCACGTGGGTGGCCGAGAGGTTCGTCGGTTCTCTCAGGAGCCTAAACACAAATACCTACCCGGCGCGAGTTCCGCTCGAGATCGACCACTCCCTACTCTTCACCGTCGGCATCGGGGTCAATCCCTGCGCCACCTGCCCGAGCGGCACCCGGGTCGTCGCCGACATCAACAACATCAGTTTCGTCATGCCCAAGACCGCGCTTTTATCGGCGCACTACTACAAGACGCCCGGCGTCTTCTCGGACGATTTCCCCGCGAGGCCCCTGATAGAGTTCAACTACACGGGGAAGCAGCCGGCGAACCTGAACACCATGAGCGGGACGAGGCTTTACAGGCTCCCGTACAATTCGACGGTCCAGCTGGTCCTGCAAGACACGGGGATGATTACGCCGGAGAACCACCCGATCCACCTCCACGGGTTCAATTTCTTCGCGGTGGGAAGAGGGTTGGGGAATTTCGACCGGGTCAAAGACCCGAGGAAGTTCAATCTCGTGGACCCGGTGGAGCGGAACACCATTGGAGTACCGTCCGGTGGGTGGGCCGCCATAAGGTTCAGGGCCGATAATCCAGGTGACCTCGCAATCTTCTGAACCATACTTTTATACCGAGAAGGGTTCATTTTGTTGGGCTGGGGATATAATGACATGAAGGAATTGATTCCTCCTCCTCCTTATTATTATTTTGATTGCAGGGGTTTGGTTCATGCATTGTCACCTAGAAGTGCACACGACGTGGGGACTCAAGATGGCATTCGTCGTCGACGATGGGGAAAGCCCCAACCAGTCCCTCCTACCCCCGCCGACCGATCTCCCCAAGTGTTGAAACGGTCCGAGGGGGACAGAAAAAGGATTTTTAGTGTTAAGGAATGAGGAGTGTATACTAGATACTACAGCCTAATCCGCACACCCCAAGAAGGAAAAGACCAAAAAAAAAAAAAAAAAAAGGACAGAATCGTTGTAATTGGATTGATGTAGGTCAGTGGAGGGAAAAAAAAAAAAAAAACATTGGTGAGCATATAGATTTTTAAGAGCTAGACCAAGCTGCTTGTACTTTGACCAATTTGTCGGATCCCTTTAGCTCGAGTGGTTCGCTTGATAGTCGATATTGCTTTGAGATACGGTTCATTTTCCTGAAGTGATTTGAGTAAATGAATTTAGTTGGGAGTCAAATCATATGCAATTACGAAAGTATCTTTTCTCTATTTGTTTCGCCAGAAGATGGCCCCGATCAAAGATCTTTCGCCGCCGAAGGTTGAAATCCCTAATGTTTAATCGGGTTTGTCGGTCGTCGATCGTTTGTGGAGATTGATTCTCATCGGCGGCGGCAACGATACGAGGTTCTTCACTCCTGGTTCTGGCCATGAGCACTCGAATCATAAATGGTCCCATCAAGCGTACAAAAAAAAAAAAAAATGTTTCGCCAGAAGATGTCCGTGACCAATGATCTTTGACCGAAAGTCGGAAATCCTCGGGTTTGATGTTTAATCGTGTTCTTGTGGCAATTCCAAACATGAAGTAACTATGCGAAATAAGGATAAATTAAACAATGAAATGAAATGCAATGAGATTATAAAAACAGATAACGTAAATTGCTGAGAAAATCGATGAGTGTTATTGATTTCCCATCTTTTACAAAGATTCGTCTCCGATGATTTATATCCGAGCACGAAGGATAACCGTCATTAACAGTTACTTCCATCTATTCTATCCCTAGATTCTCGGGCAGACTTCGGCAATTGGTCATGTTATCCAGTAAGCGGTTGGTCTTCTGGCTTATCTACTCATTACACTTTGGCATCACGTACCGATTTCACGGCGTATCGCCTACGACATATCTTTTGGTTGCGAGGACGCGTCGTGATGGCTCTGGGTTTTCAAGCCCACAATGCTCATTGGGCTTTCTGGCTTTCTCGAGCCCAGATCAATATTAGGTGTCGACAATGTCTTTTCCTTTATTGCGTCCACACGTTGTATTTTGGCAGAGCCTCGGTTTCCATCAAAAAGTAGTCGCGGCATTCCATCTTGGGAAATTGAAAGTGTTGACTAGACAAACTCGGGTCGCAAGTGAATGAGAGTTTGGTCTTCCAACAAATGCTTCAGCATTACCTTGGACTAAACTTACGTAGCCATCAGCCTATGGCCAGTCCCACACCACATGATTTGGATGTTGGGCCAATGGGCCTCGAAGGAACATGGTCGCTCTTGACTCTTTTGGGCCTGATTGGCGACAAAATCAAGAAATTGAGATAGCTTTCCCCGGAGCCGCCGGACATTGGATCCGGTGGATTCGGGTTCGACCCTCGGCAAATGCACTGGACGGTGGCGTCCTAGCCATGTAGCGGAAGCGAAAGGTAACTTCCACACGAGTTGGAGACATTGATTTAAGTCCGAATGCTCTTATATATTATATAGACTGCTTGAAATGGGCGATCCAACAAAGCATCTGCTATTACATATGCATTTTGAATGTACCGCCGTGAAGTAAATTGATCATGAATTCTATTGCTAAATTTGAGTAGTCGCAGCCAAATAACGGTACGTCTACGTAGTTTCATGACAACGAATGGTTCAAAAGCTCAAAATCTGCCCCAACTCGGTCCGGATAAACCAATTATCGCAACAAGTAACATATCGTGCCCTATGAGTGATTCATTCTAAGGTGGATATCTTCCAACACAAGAGTCCATAACTTAAATGTCAGAGTCGGGTTACAAATGTATAATTAATGAAACCATAATCCGAACCGATTCAAGGGTCAATATGGAAATCAGGCCTGACTAAAAAGGAAAACAAAATTTTAAGTAATGTAAACTATTTTCCGGGCAAAATATGCCATATGAACGGTATGTTGTGTTAATCGATTTCATAAACTTTCTCCAACATATTTGTCTCTTTTGTAAACAAACTTAAAATAAAAAAAAATTCAAAAATACATAATCGAATAGGTTAAGGCCCCCTTCTTAAAAAAATATTACTAACGAGGAACCCGCTTGCCCTGTGTGCAACTGACCTGAAACCGAACGAACAAAATCGATTCGGATGGATTCTCAGATTGAATCGGCCTTGTTGCTCACCCTTGTTCTATTTCTTTGTCGTGCCCTAGTAAATGATAGCCGTAACCGTATTGTATTCTATACCTTGGACCGTATCGTTTCCTTTTGAATTTGTTTCTCCTTTGCGCTAATTATTATAAGTTTAATCAAGAGTTCAATCATCAAAGATGATGTCGCCAACTTGCCTTTTGCCTTTCCCAACCAGTTATTCTTCGGGGCCTACAAATGGACAAAAAGAGACACGCGTAGGAAATAATTAAAATAATTTCGTGGGCATCTATCCTTAAATGGAAACAAATTAAGGTTGATGCCAAGTGTAATTTAACTATGATTTTGAATAAAAAAAAAATTCTATGTTCACGCGTCGCGGTGTCAGAGGAGAACCTTTATCATTTCCAACGAGCCACTAAAATTTTCAAACCCTTTGCCTCCTCAGGTTTGTCGATGGTCAAAAGCGTGGAAATTTTCATTTTTTTCTTTCATTTTTTTTTAACCATAAAGAATGGAGTAGAAAAATACAAAAAAAAGTAAACACAACGTGGCACGCTTTCCAGAGAGGGCTTTAGCTGAGGATTATGCACTAATCCACGCTTTTGGGAGGTGCTCTTTGAAATTTCTTACACCATACGTGCGAGCTTTGAGCCTTGTATGTCACGACAATTAAGCTGACGTAAGAAATGTCAAAAGATAAAGGGAGACGGAAAATAAAAATAAAAAACGATTCGAGGTAGACTTTATAGAAGCTAAAACAAGGAGATGCTAAGGCTATCATCGTTTCACCCAAAAAATGAGGTGTTTTTGAACTATGTTTTCCAGAAAGTCATTTTGAGAAAAACGAAAATAATTTTTGGTGTCTGGATAAAAATTGAAAAATATTTTCTATCGTTTGGTATGGAAAATTGAATTTGATTGTACTCCATGCACTTCTTTTAATAACCACTATTTTACTTTTTATTTTTTATATTTCCTTTTTTCATCTTCTTCGTCTAGTCGCAAGGCCACAGTCCACATGCGAGCTCGAGCCTTGACTCGCCACATGCCGGCGAGATGAAGGGAGGCAAGCCTTGCCAAATCTAGCGATGTTTGGCCTCGCTCGAGGCCAAACAGGCTCAACCTCACCTGCTATCGGTCACAGGCCGTGGTTGTGGTTGTGGTTGTGGTTGTGGCTAGCAATCGGCCTAAGAAGAAGGGAAAAAATAAAAGAAAAAATAAAAGTTTTCGAATTTTTCTTAAAAAAATTAATAAGAAAAATAAAATAAATGTAAAATAGAGGAGGAGGAGGGAAAAAATTTCCCTTTCTAAAAAAATCGAAAACATTTTTTCCACTTTTGAAGATATTTTCGT
This sequence comes from Rhodomyrtus tomentosa, assembly GCA_028455895.1. Taxonomy (NCBI): domain Eukaryota; kingdom Viridiplantae; phylum Streptophyta; class Magnoliopsida; order Myrtales; family Myrtaceae; genus Rhodomyrtus; species Rhodomyrtus tomentosa. The sequence continues at coordinate 29,689,784 of JAPCWY010000009.1, read as the reverse complement.
GAGAGGAAAATATTTCCGTAACTCATTTTTTTTCCGCAAATCGAACGCTGAAAAATCCAAAAAATATTTTTCTAAAAATTGTTTCGTGCGACATGATCAGAGCCTAAGTCTCCTTAACATATAATTATTTGGTTCTCATAAGCATATATAAATTGAGATGTGATATGATTGGTGATGCCTAAGAACACGATCTAATATATTGATTTATTGAGTAGTTGTCTCATGACCTCTTACCGTAAAAATAGCCACATGCGTGGTAGCACCAAGTATGAGGGGCTAATTCTTTTAAAAAATCCATAACTTTAGGTCAAATCTCAATTCTAGTTTGAACTTTTTTTTTTTAATCTAAAAACTATGCGTTTAAGTTTCATTCCTGTCTATGCATTAAAAAATCGCCACTAGTACCTTCAAGATTATTGACATCATGAGGCTACTATTGTTCCATATGAAGTTAGGGGTGTTGATGAAAACGTAGATTCTGATAATGAACATCTAAGTGACCTTGATATTGATAATTTTGAAGAAATCGACGGTGATTTTTGGATGTGCGGGCATAGGCTTTTTTTAAACCAAAAAACTTTAGAGCGTACATGTGCACTCTTTTCATATTCTAATCGCACGAGCATACATGTTGGGTTACTTAGCCTACGTACGGTAACGTTTTTGTTCCATGAATAACTTTTGGAACATAAACAATTTTTTCTCTTTCTGTTCTCACAACGATTTTTAGGAATATAAACGCATTTGGTAACTGCAAAAAAATTATGTTCTCGAAACAAAACAAAAAAAGAAGAAGAACAGAAACGCATTAAAGTTTATGTTCTCGAAACAAAAAAAAAATGGAAAAGAAACGCATTTGGTAACTACAAAAAAAAATGTTCATAATTTTTTCATTTAATTATGGGGACTATATATATGAAAATTAATATGTCTTTATCTTTTTAACTTACTAAATCAAATTAAATCTCATTTGTTCAATTTGCTAAATTTAATTAGATCAATAATGTATAAGTAATGTATGCATGATTTATCAAATTACAATGTGGACGAGATTAATTATAAAAAGAGAAAATTGAAAGAGAAGATGAATTGGAATTGGATAACGAGAACATCAAATATGTTTTCTATAAATAGGAAAAATTACAATTATGAGTCATACGTAAATATTCCCAAGTAGTTAAAAATATGATTACCTTTAAACGGGAATCCCTGAAAAATATTAATTGCACTTTGAGTGAAATCAAAGACTAAAATGAAAAATATTTATGCATTTAGGTCCTTTTAGTTCAATTATACAATTTCTCCAAACATGAGTACTGAAATGAGATGCATGGTATCAAAGTCTCATATGATGACTCTAAAAGTAAAAATTTTAGCTAAAATGATTTAAAATAAAATGTTTAGTTAATTTAGAATTATGTTTAATGAAGAAGCATGTGGTCCTAAATAGAATTTTTAAAACTTTAAGAGGCAAAAATAAAAAGAAAATAAAAATAAAAATATGGATTATTTTTGCGCATTTTTCTAACCATGAATATTGTTTTTTCTATTTTGGCTATTTTATAATTAAAATAAATCCTAAAAATGTCAAAAATTATGAAAAATACTTTTTGTTTAAGATTGGTTTCTAAAGCTAGGCCAAAGCTTCCAAGGTTGATTTTGTAATTTTGTGAATTGGTTTTATTTTAAATTAATTTTTTAAAAAAAAATGATAAAAAAAATTAAGTGTCAACATCGTGTAAGAACAAAAGAGAAGAGAGTGTGTTCAAAAATAAAATTGTTCCCAATTATTTCTTAAAATATTCTAAATGTGTTTCTAAAAAGTTATTCTAGGAACACAAAAGCAAGTTTTTTGTTTATTATTTATGCTCCAAAAGTGATTTTGTTTCTCAAAAGTGTTTTCGGAACACTTAGATAATATTTTTTTACCATACGCGTTTCTGTTCTCAAAGTATTTCGGAGTACTTTGGGGATATAAAAAACTTTTTCTGCGCATGGTAACTTACCATGCGTAACCTTAGAAACCCATAAAACATCTTTGATAGCCATTTGTCCTAACTCTACATTTTTTTTTCTAATTTTTATATCCAAAAATGTTGTGACGCACAAAACCTAATTTTTTTTGCAATTGCGGGACATGATTTACTTTTTATTTTGGACGACCATGAAAAATTTGAGATAAGTTCCTGCATGATACTTGGAAGAGTAATGCTTAAGAATCAATAATGGTAATCTCACATGAAAACTTATCAAAAAAGTACTACACCTATTACAATTGTGTCAATTAAGTCCTAAACTCTTTTTTTTTTTTGCTAATTCAATCCTAAACCTTTAACCATTATGTCATTTCAATCCATCTGACGAATTTTGGCTAGTCGGTATTGACGTAGACGCCGGTCAGCCGGCAACCAAATATTTTAATATTTTTATTTTATTTTTTTTAGTTTATTATTTATTTTTCTTTTTGCCCCCTCCCCTCCCCACCTCCAATCGATCGCCATAGTCTAGTGACCAACCAGAGGCTTGGCTGGAGAGGCCAGCAACCGGTTGAAGATGGGGAGGGAGGGGAAGAAAAAAAAAGGCAAAAGAAAAAGAAAGAAAATTAAAAAATATTAAAATAATATTAAATTATTCGATTGCCAGCCGGTTGGCGTCTATGTCAACACCAAAGTCGGCCAGCCAATATTCGCCGAATTGAATGAAATGACATAATTACAAAAAGTTTAGAATTGAATCAACAAAAAAAATTATGACTAAATTAGTACAATTACAATAGATTTATGATTTATTTTTTTATAATTTTTCCTAACCTCACACATCAGCAACTTTATAAATCAATTTTTGTAACCCTAGTATCATTCAACTTAGACATTCCCATAAAAGCAAATAGGTCATGGTCCGGATTTCAAAGATGTTCACGATAAATGAGCAACAATAATACGTCATGTCACCAGTATAAGATTTTAAATATAGAAAAATTTTAAATAAAAATTTAAAGTGTCCTTATTTTCTCAAATAAAGAATTAAAATTGATCTTATTTCAAAGAAGTACCTAAAGTACCATCATTATTTCAAAGAAAAATCTGACCAAAGTTATTTTACTCATTTACTTATCTTTCTATTTTCATTTTTCCTATTTGCAGCTAGCAACCTCACCAGATCGGCTCGCTGCGGCGTAGGGCGGCCCTCGATAGCCAAGGGCGGCCTCGTCGGTGTCGATCGTCGCGTGACACCCACCATTGGTCAAAAGAAAGGGAAAAAAAAGAAACAAATTAGAAAATATAAATGACGAGAATATCCTCAATTAGACCCTTCTTTGAAACATAGCCCATTTCAAATTCTTGTCCGAGAAAAATAATGAGACTTTATACATTAATTTGAAATTTGTTCTCGTGAAGTTCCAGAGGTTCGTAATTAAATGTTAGAAAATCGTGAACAAGAAAAAAGATTGCAACGTATGTTGTCTTACGTTAGAATTTTTTTTACGAAAAAACCAAATAAACGGAATATGTTTTTTTTTTTTTAAGATTTTATTGTTTGGGCGGGTGGTGGAAGAGTGACCGAGGGAGGCGCGTATGGGGAAGAGGTGTAGATTTCCAAGGAGAATGAGGGGGTAGCAGTTGGTCACACCACCAGGGGGACCAACTCAAAGGGGACCATGCGACGAAGCCTCGCCAACTCGCGACACCCGCGCGTGAAATAAATATACTTCAGATTCTCCATAGTCATTCAAAACAAAAACAAACACAAAAATAATAGATATATTCGCTAGGATTCATAAAACTTATCAAAAAAATCACAATTGAGTCCTAATGTTTGTAAAAGATGCAATTAAATCCAAAAGCTTATCAAATTGATGAAATCGATTCCTTCCATTAATTCCGTCTAACTTGTCTAATAAAAAATACCAACGTGATTTTTTTAAAAAAAATTTCTCTCTTCTATGTGACTAAAGCGATGACGTTTTAGTTCATAGTTCAAATTATTTAAACTAATTCAAAAAATAAGCTAAAAATGAAAATAAAATAAAACCAGAAGTAGAGCCCGTACTAGTGGCAAGGGCTAAGCTCTTACTGCTGTCCCACCACCATCGGAAAGGCCGGACGACGGTGAGGAAGTGATCGGCGGGGGTCACCGGGCCACGTGACCCTCGCTGACCGCAAGCAAGTGTTGGCTGGCCCTCCTGCAGATTTGGGAAAAGAGAAAGAACTGCAGGTTCGAGAAGACCACTCAGTTCCCCTCACGGAAGGCGTACGTCGAGACACGGCCGCGGACGTGAGATTCACGAGGTGCGCCGACATCGAGGCAGAGGCCGAGCGCATGTTCCGGTTTGGGGTCGTGCCCTCCTTTTGAGAAATTTTGGGGCTCTTTGCTTTGCTGGTTCTGTGCTGCTGCTTCTCCTCTTTTCTAGTCATGTCAGTATGGTTTTGTATGTAGTAGGATACTTGGCGTTTGACCCTCTGATCGGATGCCGGCAACACCTCACCGCCAACCGCTTTCTCGCCATGGTCGACCCTGTCCGGCGCCGGTGGCCATCTCTGCTGATTCTAGTTCTCATTTTGCTTTTGGGGGGTTTTTTTTTTCCCTCAATTCAGCTTATGTTTAAAATTAATTTAAATAAAAATCATATTCGGATCAAAGTGACGTAGTTTTAGCCACGTCATCGCCACATAAAATATAGAAAGTAAAAAAAAAGTCACTTTAGCATTTTTCGTTAACCAAATTACGGAATTAACAAAATGGCTCAATTTCATCAATTTGACAATTTTTATGACTCAACTGCACTTTTTTTTAAAAAAAAATTTAGAACTCAAATACACTTTCGTGATAATTTCTAAAACTTTTAGTGAACATATCTAAAAAAATAAAGGACTTTGTTTTTTATATGCAGTTTAGGTACACTAGTTTTGGTACAAGCATGGCACAATTTAAACAAGTAAGCGCTGATCATGCCCTAACAGACAAGTGGTGAGGAGACTACTCATCTGTAGTGATTATCGAAGTATTGTCTCACTTTGCTTGGCAATGGGTTTTATGTCCTCGTCATATTAATGTGATATCCTTCAATCTATAAACTTAAGCTTTTATAACAGTAATCCTACGTAATCCAGAATCGATATTGTCTCCTTATAAAATGTGCATCCACACCTATTATTAAAATTCTACCTGCCACTCGTAATCCGCTCTGTTCGTGAAATGAGATTTTGAAATATTGTCCCGCATCATTTGACAACATGTTTTATATGCTTTTTATATTGATGTGGTATTTATTCACCTATAAGTTTCAATTTTTGGGTCCAAACTTTGGATATTGAATCCAAGATGGAGATGTCGGGCTACGAACATGCCTCTTGATCTCGCACCCCTTAGATATGAATTATTGTATAGATTTTTGCAATGGTGAGCCCAAACATGGCTGCCTAGCTACATTTTTGCAATTTTTTTATAAGTACACTAAAAGTGCTAAACTCGTTGTGAAAGTGCAATTGAGTCTTAAAATTCTCAAAAAGCGCAATCAAGTTTTAAAACTTATCACGAAAATATAACGGAGTCCTAAAATTTTCAAAAGGTGTAATCAAATAATAAAACTTATTATGAAAATGCAATCAAGTCCAAAAAATTTCAAAAAGAACAATCAATGTAATAATTTGATTCCACTAATCTGATAAGTTTTAAGATTGGCCAAATCCCAAAAAAAAAAAATCTCAAACTTTAGCCTTTGTCCCAAAAATATCCACAACTTTTTTGATCTCCTAAAAAACCTCAAACTTTTGATTTTGTCCCAAGTCTACCAATTCAATCCCAAAAATACCTCAAACTTTGGCTTTTGTCCCAAAAATATCCATAACTATTTTTTGTCTCCTAAAAAATCTTCAACTTTTGAATTTGTCCAAAATCTATCTGTGCAATCACAAAAAAAAAACCTCAAAACCCATCTCGTAGAATTCCCGACACCCCGACGTCGATCATTTAGCTTCTGTCGAAATTTCAAGTGATTCTCAATCATCGCCCGATGGTGTGGCCTTATCCTGAGACAATAGCAATTCTCATCATCGGTTCCTTACCTGTCGATAGTCCTCGATGCCAATCGAGTCTCCCATCGAGTACCATCGTGTTGACCCTACATCTGTGACAACAAGCTGCTGCCGAAATTTGTATGCGAATCTCGGGTAACTCAATTATGTCTCGAAAGTACATTTTGATCTTTGTCAAATAATCATTGATTCTGTTCAACTTCACGCGAAACACACTTTTTTTTTTAATAACTGTGGTAAATTTGGGACAAAATCAAAAGTTGGAGGTTTTTTAGGAGACAAAAAAAGTTGTGGATATTCTTGAGATAAATACCAAAGTTTGAGGTTTTTTTGGGATAAAGTCAAAAGTTGAAGGTTTTTTAGAAATTTTAAAAAAAGTTATGGATATTTTTGAGACAAACGTCAAAGTTTGAGGTTTTTGTTTTTTTGGAATTAAGCCTTTTAAGATTTGATTGAATTTTTTAAAACTCTTAGGACTCAATCGCATTTTTTGATAAGTTTTAGGACTTAATTGCACTCGTTAAAGATTTTATAACTCAATCGTACTTTTGTGATAAGCTTTTGGACTTTTAACGCCCTTATCCTTTTTTTTTTTTGTATTGGTACAATTTCGAGTTGAGATGGTATGTTTTCGACTTTTTAAGACTATGTAGGGAAAATAAAGAAAAAAGCAACATTAAATTTCAGATGTATATCGTACATCAAAATATCAACATGTCGCGTATCACGGGATACATTTTCATATTTATTTATTTGTTTGTTTTGGCAAGTTTTTGGCATCTCTTTTGACCTGTTCCTCAGAGGCTTTCGGTGACCGACAATCGGATTCTTATATAGTGCTAAGCATCTCAAATTTTTTTCCCTGGATCATAGCAATATTCGCATCCAAAATCCAATAAAAATTTCATATACTTTTTAAATGATTAACCATATTTATGGAGAAAATTATAAGTGAAGGCTGTGGCATTCATTGCAAGATGTCATGTGACACGCCAAAAAACTCCATTTAGAGCGCGCATGGCAGTACTTATATTTTAAAAATTAATTTCTAATTATAAATTAATTTTTTTACTTTTGAAGAAAAGTATTTTTTTTTTACTTTTTAAAGTGGCTCTAAAATTATGATTTCATTTGTGTAGACCTTAAAATCTCACTCAATTTCGCAACTATTGGTTTCGAAAAATAAAGAAAACAAAGAAGAAACGGAGGATTAGGGAGTGGGGGCTCTTGGGACTAAGCCCGTACAAAGCCCAGTAGAGTCCGCGCGCTCTAAAACTTGTTGCCGTATCCTATACGCCGTACCCCCATGTCGGGAATCTGACGTGGAGGCTGCTCATTGGGTCAATGGAACGCTTTTCGGGCCCCACCACCCCTATCCCTCCAGCTCTGGGGGCAACTACATTTTGCCGCCCCGGACACCCAATGAATCAGCGCCACGTGCCCACCTCCGCACCCCCGAACTTCTGGTGGCGGCCCCCACGACGACAATAATGTGGGCAGGGAGCGCTGGGGCCCTCATCTCCCTCCACCAAGTTGGAAACTCTCCCCCTCCCCCAAATCCCAAGTGAATACCAACCGTTGATGTGGAACCGTCTCTTTTCGGCGGGTATCAGGAACGGTTGGATCGGAGGGAGTACCGAATCGCCTCCATGATGTGATCATGACCAAACCAAATTTAATTAAGGAATCATTAATCTGGTCGGTAATTATTAATCAAAGTACAAAACTTTAGTAAAGAAATTGGAATGAGGATGCAAGCTCTGGTCCAATTTTCGTTACCATGAAACAGTACGGATCGCTGATGAGATTGGGGGGCGTGTCTTTGTTCTTTGCTTTTTGCTCCCCCGCGTTGACTCGTGGTCATCTCCATCATTGCTGGTGGCCTTTTTCTCTTTTTTTGGAAGCAAATAGTACATGTCTTCAGATAATCTTGTCGAAATAATGTATCACGTTTTGTCTTGTGAAAATCAACAAACTGATATAGTTGTGCCCTTGAGCCTCTAGACGCTAGGGGTGTCAAAAGATCACACGTAGGTCTAACTCTATTCGGCTAGAAAATTCTCTAATTTTTGGGCCGAGCTTGGTACTATTTATCGAAGCCAGATCGGGCCGGCCTGATTCTGGCTTTTTTTGCACCCACGTTTTTATTTAATTTAATTTGTTTTTTTTATTTTTTATTTTATTATATTCTTTCATTCGACGGCCTTATCAAGTGATTTTAATAAAAAAAAAATGTGACTCAACTCAGTCCGAAAAGTTGAGGCATATATAATTCGGGCCGAGCTGGGTCAACATAGGTACTATCTAGTTTCGAGCCGGCCTGACTAGGCCCGAAGCTAAACAGTACTGAGTTCGGGCCTGCCGGGATTAGGCTAGATTTTTTTTTTTTCGTTTTTTTTTTGAATCAAAATCAATTAATAAACCTATCAAATGAAAGAATATAAAAAGAAAAAAATAAAATTAAATTAAATTTTAAGAAAAGTATTGGTATTAAAAAAAATCGGGCGTCGGGCCGCCTCGAGTACCAAGCCTAGGCTAGCTCAGCCCGAAAAGACCCACAAATTAATTGAATTTTTAGGCTAGGCCTTTTTGACACCTCTAACTAGATGCACCTAAACAAAATGGCTTCAAGACTGCGAATAGCAATTAGGGGTAAAGTTGGAATGTGGCTATTGAATTAGATGTGTAGCTGGCCATTTTGGGTTCAATCCATATGCGATATATTTTATGTGATGCGATTTGTGACTGTCGTATGAAGTTCATATGAATCAATGCAAAGCCTAAGCAACACGCAGCACTATAGTTAGATTGTAACGGTCAACGCCCTCACCAAAAAGTCCTATATCTATTGCATTGGTTTAATTGAGTCATAAAACTTTGATTGGTGCTAATTTATTCTTAAACCTTTTGTATTTGTGTCAATTGAGTTAATTCGGTCAATTTTGGCAGAAAATCGCTGAGGTGGACACCGACGATGCCACGTAAGATGGCTGAGCAGACATGGCCATTATTTGATAATATTTTTTAATAAAATTTATTTTTTAGCTATTGTTTTCTTTCTTTGAAATTTTGGGTTTGGCGGCCGAAGGCCGGCCAGCTCTCGACGGCCGCCGGCGAGGGTCTACTTTCCCAAGGCCATCACAATTTCACAGTCCTAAGCGACAACCTTCATGGCCTCGTGCGTGGCCGACGAGGCCGCGATGGCCTTGGGTAAGGTTGCCTTCGCCAATGGCCAGCGAGGTTTGCCGGCCACCCTCGCTAGCCAAACCCTAATTTTTTTTAAAAAGGACTAAAAAATAAAATTTTCAAAGAAATAACATTAAATAGTGGTTATGCTTCACGTCAGCGCCGACAGTCCTACGTGACATCGTCGGCGTCCACGTCAGCTATTTTCGATCATAATTGATTGAATTGACTCAACTGACACAAATGCAAAAGGTTGAGGAGTCTATGGCACAAATGAAAAAAAATGTAAAACTGAATTGGCACCAATAAAAAGTTGGGTTAATACAAAAAAAAATCTCAAACTAGTACATCTGTAATAAATTTACCTTAATTATTTTTCTGACCACAAAGAATCTCATATTTGTACACTTGTGATAAATTTACCTTAAACTATTTTTTGACCACGTAAAACCTCAAAATGGTACACCTTTGATAAATTTATCTTAATTATTTTTTTATCATAAAAATCTTAAACTGATACATTTATGATAAATTTATCATAAACTGGTTCACTTATGATAAATTCACCCTATGTTGATTTTTGTTAAATTTATTTAGTACCCCAAAAATTCTCAAATTGATACATTTGTGATAAACAAAGAGTAAAAACCCCAAATAGGTATACCCGCAACTATTACGTGTCATCTAACTTACTAATTTGACGGTAAAATATAACAGAAACTAACAATGGTAAATTTATTATATATGTACCGGTTTGAGGTAAATTTATCACACGTATACATGTTTTGAATTTTTAGTTATAAAAAAACATAATTTGAGGTAAATTACCACATATGCACCACTTTGAGATTTTTTATGATTAAAAAATTAGTTTGGGGTAAATTTGTTATAAGTGTATTAGTTTGGAGTTTTTTGTGGTATTAATCCTAAACAGTTAATAAATAAATAAGCATCAATATAATAAATTTAGGACTTTTTGGTGAGGGCTTTGGCCATTATAATATGACTATACTTCTGTATGTTACTTAGGTTTTGCATTTATTCATATGAACTTTAAACGACAATCACATATCATATTCACGTCATCTTCACCTGATACGTAAGTACATGCCACTTGGAGTAGCCCTAAAGATACACAGGTATAGTGTTACCCGATACATAAATACAGGCTGCTTGGAGTAGTCCTAAATATATACAGGTATAATGTTACCCGTTACATAAGTACAGGATGCTTGGAGTAGCCCCAAAGATATACATGTGTAGTGTTTTAAAATTTGATCGCATAACAAAGAAACATCGATGGGCTTATCACTTAAATATACACATTTGCTAAAAAGTATCGTTGAAACACTCATTAAACAATCAAATAAACTTTTCAATGCACTCATTGTAATTGCTTTCAATGTAGTTTATATTTTTGTGGAAAACACTAATAAGTTAAAGAGTAATAATTTAGCACGATCAATGTAAACGATCTCTTTAGGTTCGGAGTCGTTAAACCTCATTAGATTAGAGATGTCTGAGAAAATAAAAATAAAAATGGGTCTGTGCAATAATTAAATGGAGGGGGCAAAAAAAACCGAAGGTGACAGAACAGAGAGTGTGATTATAATAAGAGGGAACTTTTCCACAAAGTTCGGTGTCCGATCTCCTCCAATCACGACTCACCAGCTTCAGTATTTATTCATACGAGTTTTTTATATAACAGTCACATATCACATTCACATCATTTTCATCTCACACATAAGTACATGCTACTTGGAGTAGCCCTAAATATATACAGGTTTAGTGTTCTAAAGTTTGACGGCAGAACAAACAAACTCGATCAACTTATCACTCAAACACATACATTGCTAAAAAGTATCATTGAAATACTCGTTACACAATCAATGCATCTATTGTAATTACTTTCTATATAGTTGATGTTTTGCAAAAAAAACACTAATACGTTAAAAAGTATAATTTAGCATGATCAATATGAACGATCTCTTCAGGTTCGGAGATGGCTCACCTCATTTGATTAGAGAGACCTGGGAAAAAAATTGCAAAATGAGTCTGTGAGATAATTAAATGGAGGAAGAAAAAACAAAAGGTGATAGAACAGAGAGTGTGATTATAAAATTTAGAATTAAATTGGTATCAAAACAAGATTTAGAACTGAATTGGCACTGATACAATAGGTTTAAAACATTTTGGAAACTTTTCTCGCCAAATTCATGTGGCCTGAATAACAATTCTTTCTCTCTTTCGATTTGAGGGTTTTGGCCGTTACTATCTAACTATAGTTCTTTGTGCTGCTTACGTTTTGCAGTTATTGCAGTTATTCATGTGAACTTTATACGATAGTTACACATTACATTTCCATCATCTTTACTTAATAGATAAGTACATGCTACTTGGAGTAGCCTAAAGATATATAGGTATAGTGTTTTAAAATTTGACCACAGAGCAAAGAAACATCGATGTTGTCCTAAAAAAATGATAATTTTATAGTGAGTATTTCAATGATACTTTTTAGCCTAGGGCTACCTTAACTGGCTTTGTCGTCGTGATCATGAGAATTCACAATGCCCAATTATTCTTTCTTGGACATCAGTTCGTGATGCACTAGTCTCTCTTTCTCTTTGAAGTCGCAAGCTACCACGTTTAGAAGGAAAGATTTTCCTAAAAAAAATGCACTAATAAAAGATTTGTAACTGAATTGGCACCACTGCAATAAATTTAATAATTTTTTTGACACTTTTCTTGATAAATTCATATGGCCAAAATAATAATTCTTTCTCTCATTCAATGTGAGGGCTTTAGCTGTTACAATGTAACTATAGTTCTGTGTGTTGCTTATGTTTTGCAGTCATTCATACGAACTTTATATGACAGTCACATATCGCATTCACACCATCTTTAGCTGATACATGAGTACATGCTACTGGGAGTAGCCCTAAAAATATACAGGTATAGGCTGAACAAAGAAATATCAATATTGTCCTAAAAAAATGATAACGTTTTAGCAAGTATTGCAATGATATTTTTTTTTAGCAATGTATATATTCGAGTGATAAGTTGATTGATGTCGACCCTAAAAAAATGCACAAAGTAAAAAAATTTAGAATTGAATTGGAACAAATAAAAAAAGTTTAGGATTGAATTGACATCAATACGATACATTCATAACTTTTTGAACACTTTTCCCGCCAAATTCATATGGCCCAAAATAACAGTTTTTCCTCTTATCCGTTGTGAGGGCTTTGGCCATTACAATCTCATTATAATTTTGTGTGTTGCTTATATTTTGCATTTATTCATACGAACTTTATACGACAATCACATTCACATAATCTTTACCCGATACATAAGTACTTTTTACTTGGAGTAGCCCTAAAGATATATAAGTGTAGTGTTTTAAAATTTGACCGCAAAATAAAGAAACATCGATCAACTTATCACTCAAATGTACACGTTGTTGAAAAGATCATTGAAATACTCGTTAAACAATCAAATAAACTTTTCAATACACCTATTGTAATTACTTTCTAGGTGGTCGATGTTTTTGTAGACAAAACTAATACGTTAAAAAGTATAATTTAGCACGATCGATATGAGCAATCTCTTTAGGTTAGGAGACGGTCCACCTCACTAGATTAGAGAGGCCTGGGATATATATATATATATATATATATATATATATATATATATATATATGTATATATTTTGCAGAATGGGTCTGTGCAATAATTAAATGGAGGAAGAAAAAAAAAAGAAGGTGATAGAACAGAGTGTGATTATAAAAAGGGGGAACTTTTTCACAAAGTGCAGTATCCCATCCCCTCCAATCACGACTCACCACCTTCAGCATTAGCATTACAATTACCCTCTCTCACCCTCTCTCTCTCTCTCTCTCTCTCTCAGAGATGTTGATGTTGGCAGAATTTTCAGATTCATCCCCTGAAGCTAGCAAAAGCTTTGCTTTTCAGCTCAGTATTATTATCGTTTGACACACATCGCTGGTCTCTTTCCTCTCTTCTCCCTTGTTGCCCGGTCCTCGAGGAAAAGGGCGGAAGAAACCCATGATCTTCTTCCCCCAGCTCGTCTTTCTCCATGCTCTCTTCTCGTCAAGACTCTTGACTTTCACACCCCAACCTTCTCCTTTGTGCTGGAAGTTTGTTTTGTGGGTTCGTCTCTGAGAGCACTGAGTTCCCCGTCGGCGAAGAGTTCGTTGACGTCTGATAAAAGCCTCTCTGTATAGATTTTCTTGGTTTCCTTTTTTGGGTCTCTTCTTCTTCTTCTTCTTCTTCTTCTTTTGATGTGTTGCATTCTTGTTCCTAGCTGTATTGGTTGGCTTATTGGGTTTAGATCTCGCGGCTCGTTGTGAAGCTTCATGTTCAAATTTTCAGTTTATCTGTGATTTGTTGCTTATATTTTGAGAGGTTGTCTTTTTTGTTGTTGGGAAAAAAAAAGTCGGTTCTTTATGAGATTCCTAAGGCTGTAGTTGCACAGAGGAAAAGAGTATTCTGATTCCTTTCAAGATGCTTGGTGATTTAACACGGATACTTTTGTGGTGAACCCAGAGCTCTCCTCATTTCCCGTCTGAGCACACCCTTTTCTTTGTTCTCTCTCTCTGTCTCACACTCTGTCTCGCCATCGAAATTGAAAAGCCGCCTCCTTTTTTTTTCAAGAAGATCGAGAATTTGATCACCCTTCAGCATCTGACTTAAGTTCAGTCTGAAGGAGGGGTTGTGTGATTCCCACGTGATGAAGTGGGAAATGGAAGTTCTCTCCCCCTCACCATACGCGTCGAATGCGAATTGGTTTCTCGACGAGGGAAGGACCGTGAAATGGACCCCTGCAGAAAACAAAATGTTCGAGAAAGCGCTGGCGGTGCACGATAAGGACACGCCAGATCGGTGGCATTGGATCGCCTCGATGATCCCTGGGAAGACGGTGGAAGATGTGGTTAAGCACTATAAGGATTTGGAAGTTGATGTGAGCAATATAGAAGCAGGGCTTATCCCTATCCCTGGCTATAGCTCTACATCGCCCTTCACGTTGGAGTGGGTCAATGGCCATGGATATGATGATTTCAAACAGTCTTATGGGCTTGGTGGGAGGAGATCCTCATCGATACGGCCTCCCGAACAAGAGAGAAAGAAAGGGGTTCCCTGGACAGAGGAAGAGCACAAGTAAGATAAGATGTTTTTCATTGCACTTGCTTTGAGTTGATCTCCAATGATTTCATTCACTGTCTGCTGGATGAGCTTAATTTGTCAGTACTAGAAGCAGGATGAGCAAGGTTAAGTTATCTGAGAATATGAGCAAGGTTAAGTTATCTGAGAATATGAACAAGGCTTGTGCTAGACTTTTGAAGGACCTTAATCTTGCAAATTCAGTGGACTTTTAGACGAGGGCAGTTGGTGTTTGCTTAAATTTAGTGCTTGATATATATGCCTGTGTATACTCATAGGACCTATTATGCAAAATTCTCTCCAGGCTCTTTTTGATGGGTCTCAAAAAATATGGGAAAGGTGATTGGAGAAACATTTCCAGGAATTTCGTGATCACAAGAACGCCGACGCAGGTAGCTAGCCACGCACAGAAATACTTCATCAGGCAACTTTCAGGTGGAAAAGATAAGAGAAGAGCCAGTATCCACGATATCACAACTGTGAATCTCGCAGAGACTAGAACTCCTTCGCCAGATGATAAAAGGCTGCCTTCGCCAGATCAGTCATCCATGGTGGCTCGGCAACCGACTCCCATTGCAGCACCCAGGACTCCCTTTCTCTGGAATCAGCCAAACAATGGAGGGCCCATGACCTTCCATGCGACACAAGGGGATATGTCCATGTGCCCTCATTTCGGTGTGAACTCTTTCGGGCTTAAATTTCAAGGGCACAATACTCACAGAGGGACTTTTGTCAATATTCAGAACCCGGTTTTTCATAAATAAGCTGGACGGAGTTATCGTCACGGATGAGATTGTAGCTTCATCCGCGTTTTCCCTAGCTCACAGCATCTTTTGATTCTACCGTTTCAAGTTTAGTGGTCTAGCTGTGGGTGTGCTTTTGTGATGGTTCTGTTAATATGTTTACTAATTTGAGTTAGTTCATCATCAGTTTCTAAACTCAGGACACAGGAGGACAGAATTGTGTTTCTTTTGGAAGCCATAAATCTAGTGTATAGATTCTCAGAGCTGGATTTTTTTTCTTTTAGTGAGAATCTCGACGTGTTCTGCCTCTCCCAACAAAGTTCTACATTGAAAAAGCTGTGGAAGAGCATGAAGAGGGCAGTGTCAATAGGCGTATATGTGTGTCTCTCATTTGACTGAATGGTCTAATCTATCATCTTATGAGCAAACATTGCTTTAACCCAAAAAGAGGCTAGCAAAATTCGTTCCTTCTGGTATTCTCTTTAATTTAGTACCTCGAGTTTTCCCATCAAGTTGATATCGCGATTCTGGATAATGGATGCATCCTGAGAATGGTATCCAAGGTGACTTCAATGGAATAAGGAATAAAGGCACTGGCCTAAGTGAAGCATATTCAATCTCCAGCTGAAGGCTCTGTTTAGAACACAAGTCTCGTGGCTTGATGCAAGAAAGAATGTATCAAAGAAAGGGGTTCGCTTTGTTCTGTTTTTGTATGCGGGAATGATTTCTTTGAGGTCCGAAATTTGGCTCGGCCACTGGAGTTCTTTGCTTTGTCATCTCATGTAGTCTGGAAAACAGGGGAATATCAATGACTGAATCTGCTTTCAGATGTGATTGCAACACTTTTTTTCTGTGTATCGTTTTGAAGCAATTGGCCAGAATGAAATTTCATCATATAAGTATTGACCGAACTTGAATTTGCAGTACATCTTGATTTGGTCCTCGGGGTCTAGTAGATCATGAAATTTGCTTGTTCTGAATTTTGTTTAATGATGAGACTCTGTTTCAGATGCTAAATTTCTGAGCGAAGTTATAGAAGAGCAGTTGCCCAAAATTGCCACATGATCCCTCCCTTGTTAGTTGCCTACTTTCCTCTTTTTCTTCCAAGTCAGACTGTTTAACTACTGCGAATGAAATAAGAGCAAAAGAAATGCCCTACCGGACTTGACTGGACCATCAAACACTTCCAAGTTGAAGCTTACTCCTCATCCCACTAACTGAGGCATCATATGCTTCAAATCCCTCTTTCTCCATGAGATCTCTCTCAAGAGATCCTGTTCTTAATGAGAAAAAGAAGATATTCTCCTAGGACTCTGTTTGAATAATTAGAGTTAGGAACATGCCCTTCGAAAAGTTAAAAAGATTCAATTCATATCACAGTATTCTCAATAATGTCAAACTTGCGGTTTATTCTTTTGCCACAACAACAGCTCCTAATATTCCTCCCTCCATGATTTGATCATCAATGGTGGCAAGACCATTCCGAGGGATATGAGACCTGTTTCTGTTAAGTCCACCGAATCAATCAGCAGGTTCTAAGTGTACGGCACCAATAGGACGGCAATCATCGACAAGTTCTCACTGTTCTGTGAATGTGAAGGTCTTGACTTGTGACTCGTCAATGGAGACAGACTCATGTAGCTTTTTTTGTTAGGTGGAGGAAAGGGTGCTTTTATCTTTTCTTAGTCAGTGTGGTTTGGAATTCTTTTAGTTGCTGATGGGGTTTGAGATTCTCCTTTCAGTGGATAAATTCCATTGACCTAAATTTTCTTTTCCCGTTGTCTTAGTGCAAGGATCTACATTCTAATCCAGCACTATGTTGAACTAATTATTTAGTTAATGACCTAACCAGACGAAAAAACAATGGACTGTTTGCTGCTAACTCCAGCTGAGCTCAGCAGACAGCAGTTGAGCACGGTTAGGTGATCTGGTCCTCCATTGCGCATGCGCTTGTACGGACTCGAACACTCCAAACAGCACATTAAACTAGGAGAAATAACGAAGATTTCTGCCGTGCAAGGTCAGATTGCATACATATTCAAAGACCCTCCATTGGTCGCTCGCGTTATTTACTAATCTACCATTTAATGTCTGCATAAGCTTTTAATACATCTTTCTTCTTATCAGGCCTATTTCTTGGATGCCTTCTTTTGAAAGTACCTAAAAAATCATGAGACTTAAAAGCAAAAATGTCCTCCATTGATTGTGGAGATCAAGATTAGTCTGTCTGCTTGGCCTGTTCTGTTTTCATTTTGGCCTTTCCTCTTAACCTTTGTGTGTGTTTTCTGGTGTGTTAGGTTGGAGTTGGGAGGTGTGTCTGATTGAGAGCAGAGAAAAAAGAATGAAAGATTGGAAGATGACAGATGATACAAAGCACCAGGTCCATCCCTTAGGTTCTTTTCTTTTGTTGCTTAGCTCATATGGTTTGCTAGTAGCATCCGTTTGGTAGCAATTATCACAAGAACAGCTGCTAAAACAGCGCCCTTGTCCCGCGCGCGGTGTATCCCTCGAGTGCCACTTTAAGCAAAATGATTCTCGAGGAAACATGAATAAACAGCCGTTCCGAATATAGCTTTTAGATGGTACATGACAAAAGAAATCACCATCTCTTTTCAAAAGAAAAAGCCCTCTAATGTGCAAGTTGCATGTGCAGGCATCTTCCGCCACTTTATCCTTGTTACATCTAGATTCAATTATATCAGAATTTTCGCACTTTCGGTCCATATCGTTTTGTCTATTGCCGATAAGTATTCCAAAATTCTTTCCCTTGAATTTACCAGCAAAATTGTTCATAGAGAAACATGGTTGTTTATGCTTTAAATTAGACCTTTTCATATTGATTACACTGAAATGATGAGGAATGATCCACCTACTTCTAAGACTATTTTCATCTGAGCTTTGCAAACAAGTCTGCATAACATGTTCTTGATTCTCATTGAAATCTGGTTCCCCTGTTCTTAATTTACCATTCGGCAGATGAAGTAGTCCATTTTGTGAGGGGTGGTGGAAATTTGAATAAAACTCAGAATTAGAAGCAAGCATTCAATGAGATGAGGCAGAGAGAGTGAAGCTTGATTCTGCATGATGCTTTTCTGGCCCCATGGAGATCTGATAAAGCAGAAGACGCAGTAAAAGGCTCAATTATACACCAATTGCCTGATGCCATTTAAGCTCTAAAAAAAGGATCTTGTACCTTGCATTTTTATAGGACGTTAGCACAGGGAGACAGGGAACATGACACCTCTTGCCAAGGAAAACATGCAAAAAATTGGAAGATCGATACACAATCATTGGATCATACACCTTTTTGAACCGTACTGCTAGATCGACTACGAGACATTTTCTTAGCAGGGTCTTAGCGTCCACGTTTATCAGATATGGAAAATGTCGGGCGATCTTCTTTGTTGATATAATCTGATTAATGGACAGTGAAAATGGTATCAGCGATAAATAAAGCAAACAAACCAAGTTGTATGGAAGGGAAACAGTTAATCTTCAAAATAAGAGCCATGTTGGTCACTACTCTCCGCATCTGAACTGATCAAAACTGTTCAGGCGATGATTCTGAACGTAGTTTTTGTACTTGGTAGGAAATGCCAATGGTACAAGTCTTATTAAGCTCAAGAAGCTGCAAAAAAAAAGTCGCTGAAACGGCGTCCTATTTGTTTAAGGACAAATGGACTGAACGCATTTCATTGCGTCTAAGAAGCATGTCAAGTCATACCAAAAGGAACTCATATAAAAGGATTCTATTCCTACATTTACACAGATTGATCAGAAATTAGTTCAAGGAGCTTCACTATGTCGATGACAAGAACATCGCAGTTCGATATACTGGCCGATGCCTTCGAAATTTTCTTATTAGTACTGCTGGATAAGAACATCTTGTATTTGTTTATCTTGTTCTTTCCCTGCTCTAACTAATCTCTCAGCACTACGCCTAGCGCACAGTGCTGGAAACTTTAGATACCCGCCCACTTCTAACTCCATAAGGAAATAGAGAATCAATTAAATGACTGCTCAAAGAACATTGGAGTTCTGTTGGGTGATCGGTCAGTTCATGTCCCCCAAAACACATTTCGGTCGGTTTGGAGATGCCTTCAGCATTGGCTGATCTTGACCGGCATTGACAAGGATGGCGATGCGCCGTTCAACCGACCCCTCAAAATTTTTTCATACTTGTGTTGGTGCTGATATTTTGATCCTCAAGCATTCACCCATTTATCTTTGCACTAGTGCGAAACAGAGAGGTCTTGGTCCTGAAGAGAATCCTTTAACTTTCTCCACTGGTTTTCGACTTCTCTGCTTCTTCCTTTCTGCTTTCACTGGCATCTATTACCGGTTGTGTGCCATTGGCTTCTCCAGTGGACTTCTCAAGAGGATTAACCGGTTCCTGCTACATGTAAGCGATATATCTGTATGTCAGAGTTTCCCGACAGTTACACTTGAACACATAAAAAAGAAAAGCATCCGAACAGATTCTCTAGTCATATTAGAAATGCCAGCTGTGGGAAATCACTTCCTCCTATATCACTTCAGTGTCGGACTAGTTTCTCTATTGGACTTCCAGTCTATTTTGACAACTGAAGCTATAGAACTATGAAGATAATTTTGAACATTTTCTGGACTTACTGTGTTGTTTACCTGGACGAAGAAATCGTGGTTGTAGATAATAGAAATCATGCATTTCTTTACGCCAACGATATCTATCATTGGTTCAAATATTCT
Organism: Rhodomyrtus tomentosa; assembly: GCA_028455895.1. Taxonomy (NCBI): domain Eukaryota; kingdom Viridiplantae; phylum Streptophyta; class Magnoliopsida; order Myrtales; family Myrtaceae; genus Rhodomyrtus; species Rhodomyrtus tomentosa. The sequence continues at coordinate 29,669,912 of JAPCWY010000009.1, read as the reverse complement.
TTACAGTTTAGGAACTGAATTGCCTGAATATGTTGTTTTAGGAAAACTATTTCTTATGGCACAATCAAATAAAATCACTGACCTCTTCCTTCTGAGATTGTCCCTCTTCAGCTTGATGGGACACTAAATTATGCACCGGCGGTGTTGACTCTAGGTCTTTAGCTTCCGGTGGATGATCAGACCCCATCGTATGGTTGTTATCATCAGCATCCGATATATCCGGACCTTCTGTCGGTACCATGACTTCCAGGCATGTGGTCGTAAAAACTCCGTCAGCTGAATCTTCAGCTTGAAGGAGCACCAAATTATGCACTGGTGGTGTTGATTCTAGGTCTTTAGTTTCTGATGGATGATCAGACTCCATGGTATTATCATCAGAATCCATTATATCTGGACCTTCTATCGCTACTGTGACTTTGGGGCTTGTGGTCATAAAAACTCCTGCTGAATCTTCAGCTTGATGGGGCACCAAATTATGTGCCGGTGGTGTTGATTCTAGGTCTTTAGCTTCTGGTGGATTGTCAGACCCCATTGTATTATCATCAGAATCCAATATATTTGGACCTTCTGTCGGTAGCGTGACTTTCGGGCATGTGGCAGTGAAAATTCCATCAGCTGGATCTTCTTTACACAATTCTACAAGGGAAATAGATGATCCAAATGGATCCTTTGAGTTCTTGTTTGCTTTGACATTATTTGTGTCGCCTTTTGATTCATCTTCGTCTACTCCGGTTAGGTGGGACAAGGCTCCCCATATGTCTTCACTGCCCAGGGTAACTTCCTTTCCGACATTTTCAGAATTAATGGAACACTCTAGCTCCGGAGGCGAAGCAGCGTAATCTATGTTACCAGGGGAACCAGATTCAGAGACCTCCACTTGCATGTCGGAAGCTATGGAGAATGTGGAGGAATGGCCCGTCCGCTTCTCTAGATCGTCCATAGCAAATGGACTAGACAAATCTCCATCCGTTGCCATGCCATTAGGTACTGAATATTCAGAGGATTTGTGCACAGAGATGCTTGCCGTAACAGGAAATTCTGAACTGATCAGAACTACTTTGCCATCCCCACTTGTTGCCTGTCCCTCATCGTCCGATGTCCATACGGAGCTCTGGTTACCTCCTCCTTCATCAGTAGAATGGCCCGTCCGCTTCTCTAGATCGTCCATAGCAAATGGACTAGACAAATCTCCGTCCGTTGCCATGCCATTAGGTACTGAATATTCAGAGGATTTGTGCACAGAGATGCTTGCCGTAACAGGAAATTCTGAACTGATCAGAACTACATTGCCGTCCCCACTTGTTGCCTGTCCCTCATCGTCCGATGTCCATACGGAGCTCTGGTTACCTCCTCCTTCATCAGTAGAATCTGATTTTGTGTGGTTTTCATCTTTAAACACCTTCAGCTTGACATCCTGAGAGTCTTCTTGCGTATCTTCAAGACCTCCTCCCCCGCCATTGTCATTTTCAGGTTTAGTTTCATGTTCAGCCTGGCTAGAACCCATGCCATAGCCTCTGCGGTACAGAATTTGTTCCACTAATTTATCATGATCACCCTTAGCTGCAAAGAGGAAAATGACTCCTATTAATTACCGGAGAGTAACAGCAGATTGAACGAACGCACAATGACAATTATTAGAAGCGGTCTGACCTGAGAACCTTGTGAATCTGGAGAATCTTGGCTCTCTCAGAGGCCTGTTCTCTGTGACAGAACAAGGATCCGCATTCCCGAGATCTTGATCTAGGCTAGTGTCTACTGAGAAAGAGTGCCCCAAGAAGAAGCTCTCGTGCCTACAGAAGATGTCCTTAGGCTGATTCGTGAAGAACTCGCTTTTGAAACCGTCCACTGTGAGATTCGGCTTCTCCTCTTGAGGGTCATAAGGAAGGTCAAAAGGGTTGCGTGCAGGCAACAGAACTGAAGGAGCTGAGCCGGGTATTGGCGAGTCTAGAGCCTGATCCGAGCAATTAGGGGGATCAAAAGGGTTCTTCAAAATCTGAACAGGCAGAATATAACCCGCAGGACCGATGTCCAAGTCAAGTAAATTCTCTGGGACTTTTGTCCCCATGAATTTCCTCGCCCTTCGCTTTGCGATTAGATTCTCCAATCTCCGGTTCCTTTCTAGCTCGGACAGCCCAAGGTCCATGAGATTCTTCTGATCGTCCTCTGTCCACTCCACAGCCTTGTTCCCATCCTCTTGTGCCTCTTCTTCATCTTCGTCTTCTGCTTCTTCCATGATATCCACCTCTAACTGGCCCATAACGCTACCCTTATCATCCTTAGGAACTTCAATTTCAGCCTTCGGATCTCCTGACTCCGAGGTTAGCGAGTGCTCATTCACGTGTGGTAAATCTCCTCTATCTGATTCATGGGAACCGGAGCTCTCCCCTTTATCCAAGGAACAACCAAAACGTAAACTAGGGTCATTCTCCTGGTCTTTTCTGTCTCCGCCAATCATACTAGGATCACAAGTTGTCGAAAAAGTCACGTGTTTCACCTCCTTAGCACCACCACTACCTTCAGCATCCAGATCTTCCTTTTTTGTCTTGAAGTTACGACGTTTGCTCATTTGCGCATGTATCACAGGCTTCTGGCATTGGCGAGTCGTACAAGTAGTGCCTTCCTCGCTGGAGTTTGGCTTTACAGGTGGGACAACGCGGCTCGATTTCTCGTCTTTGCTGGCATTCGGGTTTCGGGGACTTCCAGTTCCATCCCTGGAAAGAACTCGAACAAGAGTGACGGCAGAGAAAGCTATGGGGATACTAAACACGAGAAGCTTGAACACTAACGGGAAAAACAGATAAAGGAGGAGGAAGAAGGAGGCTATTAGGGAACCAAACGGGCGCTCTTGTGCGAATGCACAACCGACCCTCGCAGATAACGAAAGGATTCTGCAAATACATGCCAGGACCTCCTTGGCTTCAAGAGCCATATTCTGTGGATGTTTGTCTTGCAATATATGCCTCTGAGTCTCGGGGCGACTTATTACGCAAGAAAGAGGAGTTGCAGTTTCCGGGAGGGATCGGGGACTACGGCGACATAATACGGGTTTCCATCGCGAGAACTGATGGATCCAACAGAGGAACAAGCAGAGAAGGTTGGAGGTGGTTGTGATTAGTGTAGAAAACTGGGAGATGGGCGAAAGACAAAGATGAGATAAGCGGCAAAGGGCCGAACTCAGGAGATTAGGATTAACTGGTGGACATTCTTGGTTTGACATTCCATTTTTAGGACACCATCTTTTCTCCTGGTCGATAGTTTCTGTGAGATCCTCCATTTCAGGAATCTTTATTTTTGTCTCCTTGCCTGTTGTCTACGAATGTTCACGTCACTAGCACACATGACGCGCTCAACATACGCCGAAATCTTAGGACATGTGGATCAAGGGTAGGATGATTGGGATGACATGATCAAATTTGTATCTTCAAAGTCATTTCATCCATAATTCTCGCCCTCGCCCTGGGTGGCCCTCCCCTGATCCGGCTAGAGGGGCCCTCGATAGCGCAGGCCCAAGCGTCCCTCAAACGTCCCTCACCTGAGGCCTGAGGCCAGCGGAGGTCGAAGTCCCACGGTGGCTGGCGAGGGAAAAAAAAAAAAAAGGAAACAAGAAAAACTAAAGAAGGAAGGCATAACAAAAGAAAAAAAAATAAAATAAAAATCAAATACACATAAAAATATTATTAAAAATTATCAACGTTAGCGATTTCTGGTCAAAATTAGCTGGATGAACTCAATTGACAAAACGTTAAAATGTTTAGGATTGCTTTAGCACAATTAAAATGTTTAGGATTGATTTGGGTAAAAGTACAATAAATTTAGAACTTTTTGAATAAATTTTTTTATTAGTATGCTACCAAAGTTATAACAAATTTGTTGACAATTTAATGGATCGATAGGTAACTTACTTCTTCCAAATTTTACAGTTGTCGTTAGTAAAACTTCCGATGCCATAATGGATTTACCAACTTATCAAGGAACTAGCAAATTATTAGTTTCTTTTAAAAGAAACACCAACATTTCAATAAATTAGTAAATTACCATATATATATATATTTTCAATTTTTATAATTGTAACTACTAATGGTCTCATCCATTGACCAATATGTTTTCAAATTAGCAAGCCGTCTAACTCTTTCAAATTTTTGCAATAGAATTGGTCACCCTTCATGTTTCTTGATCCGTTTTTCCAAAGGAAAATTATTTCTGACAAGTTGTTCTTATGCTTTTCGCTGGTTGAGCGGCAGAAAACTAATCGACCCGCAAAGAATGTTTTTTCGAAATTGAAAATAACAAGCTTAAATTGGAGAAAGCAATTTCCCCTTCTAACAAGAAGAGAATCACTTTCCCTAAACTACAGCACAAGTGAAAAACTTGCCATTTCCCTTGAAAGTAATTTTCATGAAAAATATATCATGAAATTTTCAGTGAACAAAGGCACGTTTAAGCTAACTTAAAGCTGTTAAGGCGTGTTGCTTTGTAGAAAAAAAATCATGATAAAAGAAAAATGCTTTCCCATTTTCAGGTCAGGGAATCTTAAAGTTAGGAAAATCAATTCGCGAAAATTTTATTCACTCAAACAAACACACCCTTAAAAGCAAAAGATGTTGTCTATTTCTCCAGTGGCATATATCTGACGAACGTCACATGCAAATTACGGTCGAATCACGTAAAATTTAGGTACTCAACCTCTTATATTCACAATTGCTAACAATGTGAAGCACTCATCTGCACATGAGCAAAGCACGTAAATTAGGGCCTTATTGGGCTCAAGATTCATAGGATCCGAAGTCCCGGAGCTTTCTGCTAACCCGAACATGTTCAGGTGTACACGGGATTCGATCTTCGTGTCCTCGGAGCCAGAGGCATAGTTCCTCCTCCTCCATCGCTGGGAACATGCTCTCTTGGCAATCCTTGCCAGAGATCCTAAATGTGTTCGTCAATGTTAACTATCTCCAAATAAGTAGGCCTCCCGACACTCAAATGATCCATCATCTCCCATTTCCATTCCACATGTATACTCAAAATCAATTTGGATCCAAGTCAAGACAATGAATGGAAAGATCAGTTCCAGACACTACAGCCGGTGCCCGAACTGGCTCGGGAACTAAGCTATGGAGTCATCATCATCCATCTTTCTCTTTATGCCTTCTTTTCTAAGGCATTAAAAGTACGGGAGTGAACGCCCCTTTGGCGTTCATCTTCTAATTATCCATGTAGCTTTTGGACGGATGCTTCGCCAGTGGGGATCCGAGGATTATCCAGCGCTCCCGCACCCCGTCCCAGCCAACCTGCCGTTGGATCAAGGATGGCCATTTCGCGATAATGTCCACTTTGACTTTGGATTTCGAGAAGCCATAGCCGTTGTTTGGCTCGAGGAAAAAAAGACAGGAGAAGGTACAGCTTATGCCATCTTGAAACAGCTACGCAGAGCAGTCGGCAAGCAAGACTCACGATCAATGCAAAACTGTGCAAATGAGAGCGCTTTATATATGATAAATGAAGAACTAATGCCTCTAATTGTCCTTGGCTAGCACCACGGTTCGCACAGAGGTTCTTACCACCGGCAAACTCCGATTGTTGCCGGATTTTTTTGCAACACATTCCAATAAGTTAGCCAGAAGCATATTCTGCTGCTGAACTTACCCAATAATGTCAGATATTCAACTATAGTTAATCACACCGCTGAGAGAGCTTGATTTCCCAGCAGTTAAAGAACGAGTGAATTCGAAATGAGAGAAGTCCAACATTTTGCAGCTCATCTTCTTGTAGCAAGTCATTTTGTAGGTAATATGACTCACTTCTAACTAGTTATGATCATTGTCAACTCGAGTCCATGATGAGAAAAGATGTATACAAATGCAAACTATCATCAGAAACCTCCAATTCTCATTTTCCTATTTCTGCACTTGGTTGGAAATACAAAGGAGCGGTTTTTTGAATGGAGGACTGACCACCATGAACATATGCACTTCTCATGTTAGAAAGGTAAATGCCTAGAGAGCTCTATCCGAGACGGCAAAATTTAGACAGACACAAAGAGAACAAATTGCACGGAAACACATTATGCAGTGAAAAATCCTTAACTACAACACATTTCATACAATTGGGTATCGAAGAATTCGACAGAAAGTTACCACCCTCAGCCAGATCCGCAGCAATTTCAAATTGCAAAAGGCGGACGCCCAATGCAGAGTATAGCTTCAAGGTCATCAGATCAGGGGAGCTAAAAAATGGCTGAGGGAATCTTGCATTCAGAGTCATCCTAATCAGTTCTCATCAGGCTCGCCTCCTGCATCAGCGGGGCGTAAACCAGCAAGATTGATGAAAGGAAAGCCCAATTACATAAAACACCAGAAGTGGATTTATACATTCATTTTGAGTTACTAGTTAAGTACATCACGTTCCTTGTCTAGCATTTAAGCTTTCTTGCCAGGACTTTTGGTCTTTGTAATATCATCGTATGTCGCTATTCTATTGCTTTTGTCAGGGATATCAAGGTGATCAATAATGAAATTCTAGTTCTTGTAGTTTTTGGGTAATCGTATGCAGTCTCAGAATGATAAGTAATTGTGGACAGTCATTGTTTGCAAAGACAGTGAATACCCAAAGCAAAACTAAATACCATAAAGATTCCAAATTTTTAATCACAGAATCAGACTGTTGACACTACAGAACCTAAGCAAGAAGCCAAAGAAGACTAACCTTCCTCGACCACCGCCTCTTCATCTCCATCCTCTTCGCCGTCACCTTCGGAATCGACCCCATACCTCGCATTCAAGAAATTCACAGCCTCAGGCGTGAGCACCAACTTGTCCGCATTCAAGATATCGAACAAATTCAGCGTCCGCGGCGTCAGCATCTTAAGAGTCCCGATGTTCCGGCTGGAGAGCTTCACGTTGTCCGCGACCTCCGTCATCAGGAACATCGACTTCTCCTTCGGGTCCAACCCCCACCGCCGCATCGCCTCCGTGAAATCCCTTGTCTTCGGCGCCGCGAACTTGTCCCCGAAGTCCTCCACGACCGTCATGCTCCCCGCCGCGCTGCTCAGGGCGGTCGAGATCGCGAGCTGCTTCTCCTTCCGGTTGATCTTGATGGACCAGTCCCTCGGCTTGGGGCCGAACACAACGCCGCCGCCGGGGCGGAGCGGGGTGGTCTGGGATCCCCGGCGGGCCCGTCCCGTCGACTTCTGCGGGTAGGGTTTCCTGCCGCCGCCGCGGACCTCGCCGCGAGTGAGCGTGGAGGCCGTGCCGCGGCGCTTGTTCTGGAGGTCGGTGATGAGGGCCCGGTGCACGACTGCGCGGGCCGTCTCCGGCGGCGCAGACCTGAGGTCGAGGTATGTCTCGCCGACCTTCTCACCGGAGAAGTTGAGGATTGGGAGGGTGGCGAGCTCGGAGGTGACGGAGAGGGGTTTCGAGGAATTGGGTCGCGAGAGGGTGACGGATTTGAGGGTTTTGGGAGAGGAGGCGGCGAAGAGTGAAGAGGAGAGGAAGGAGAGAGAGGTCGGGGAAGTGAAAGTCGCCATTTTCGGTGAGGGAGAGCTGAGAAGAGGGGGGTGGAAAGAGAGGCGAGTCTTATCTTGGCTTCCATATCCGTTGGCGAAGGGAAGAGATGATGCAGGCTCAGCTGCCTACGTTGTCGTTTCGTTTATGTTATAAACTCGTTCTCTTCATTATATTACATAAAATGGAAAACATTCCAAAATTACGGCTCGAACTACTTTCGCTTTTTCAAATATAAAAATTATTTCAAATAAAGTCCTCTAGCATTGTCGTTGTCTCAAGGTACTAACTAATGGATCCGGATCCCTTATCCGGATTATCTCGATAGGGATATCAATGTCATATTGAGGTCGTCCGTTCAATCACGAACAGTCATGATCTCTCTAAATTATAGTTGCATCGTTTATTCTTTTTTTTTTCTTTTTAGCGTCAAATCGTGACTATCCATGATTGAACGAATGACTATGATTGCCTCGGACACATTTTGATAGAGGATTTGCTCACCTAATCAAGAGCATATTCATCCTTTATCGTCTGAATTTTTTTCTTGTTGCTCTTTTTCTTTTACTTTTTCTGTTGTTTCCTTCCATTTTCGCTAGTAGCTAGTCAAAGAGCACTGGGCGAGGCGAACCTTGCCCGCAGTTGGCCCTCGCTGGGAGAGGTGAGGCTCTTCCTGGTCGGGTCAGTAATGGGTCATTGACCTATGCTTTGACATGGTGGTTGCTCCACCAGTCCTCACGCTGACGGCTGACCCTTTTCCTACTGTGAAGCTTTTCACAACTAGAAAAGGAGCACAACTCATACTCGAAGTTCGCATGGCAATGCTTCTCAGTCCTTCAGCCCCCACTTCCTCCGCGTTGGCCACCGAAAAAGAAAAACATAAAAAGGAAAAGGGAAAAGGAAAGAAACAAAAAGGAAAAAAAAAATCCCCAACTTTATCGGATTTCCAACGTCTTGGGGATGGTAGTATTGATGCTCATACCCCCATCATCTCGAGAAATAATCCCCGTGAAAAATTTTGATTATAAAAAAATTAAATATTTTTTTTTTGGTAAGGATAAAAAAATTAAATATAATTATCATAAATGCTAAAGTTGAAAGTTTCTTTTTGGGTATTAGGCAAAAAAAAAAAAAGGGCACTTTCAGCTTTTGTTTGAAATTTTCCATATAAAATGCCATAAAATTTCATTTCATTTGGAGGTAATTAGGGCAATCAGGAAATGCCACGCAGGCTAGAATTGATTTGCAAAATTTTGTTAATTAAACATGTTAAGTGGCTTGTTATAGATTCTGAGCGAGGATTTGATCAAATTAAGTCATTTTTGTCAATCACCAATACTAATGCCGTCAAATTGACGAGTGTCGCACGCTGAACATGCGATGCTGATATCATGCAAAAACAACAAGCATTATAACTAACCTTCGGGAGCTTACGAGTTTGGCCCTCGTCGGAGGTGCTTGAGGACGCCTCGCACCCTTTCCAATATAACTATTTGGCGATGTTACTAATTGAAATTGGATGGAGGATTTGATTGCGCAAATAAAGAAAGTAGGGGAATTTGATTGTAAAAAGCAAAAAAAAAAAAAGAGGATAATTTCACCAACAATGGAGAATATTGATTATACATTTGCTTCACTGAAAATTTCATAATTAACAAGAACATCCTCTATTATAATAATCTTAAAGAAAGACGATTAAATTATACTTATTTGATGGTTTATCGCCAGAACGATCCCAATTTAAATTTGTTATTTTTCGTAAATCGGTAAATTTTCAGGGGTTCAAACAAATACTGCGAAGTCGGAGAACAACATCCAATCTTCTTGGGAACGTGTGAAAAAAAAAAACCCTAATTTTTGCTTGGTACGACGACAACATTACAATTGGCATAAGCGTGAAAAGTGACGTGGCGACATTTAAAAGGCATTTGACAAAGTCTCCACGGTTTCAACGCCTTCGCCAGTCACAACCACAACAGCTCTTAAGACATAGTCGCACTGAGCATTGAGGCAGTGCAACTTTAAACTTAACCAAAAACACAAGCGGTAGCGGTTAGGAGTATAATTACAACGCGCCACGACCGCAACACATTCACCGAAAATTACTAGGTCAATTCTATACATTTTATTGGCAAAACTAGACCTTTGTATGAGATTTCGATGTAATCCTTTTCGGTCAGGCCAAAAAGACCGCTGATGTGGCGACTCGTAAGCAATTTCTGGCCACAATTAATCGGGGAGACGACATTGGAATGTCTCACAAATGTTTAGGATTACGTTGATAAAATTGAGGGAAAAGTTCAAATAGACACTTGAAGCGTCCTTATTTTCTCAAATAAGGGTCTGAAGTGACCTCATCATCTCAAATAAGAGTTTAAAGTAAATCTTGAGATGATTATGACCGTCTCAAACAAGGGTCTGACCTCTAGGTTGGTCAAGAGTATTTTTCTCATTCAACTTTTAAGGCTTTTTTTACATTTATTTTTGGGCTGGCCGTCATCTGTTTTAGCGATGGCCATGGTCGTCGGCGAGGCAAGGCCGGTGAATGATGGCTGGCCCTCGCCCAGTCCTCTTTGGGCATTGCATGTGGCTGACCATTGTTGAAAAGAAAAACAAAAAATAGAGAGAAAAAAAGAAAATTTAAAAAATAAAGGACTAAAAAGCTATTGACCAACCTAAAGATATGCCCTTATTTGACATTGTCATGTCCACTTTAGACCATTATTTAACACAATGAAAGTATTTCAGTCTTTTATTTTAGGCAATATTAACTTTATGCCCTTATTTGAGAAAAAAATAACACTTCATATTTGTATTTGAAATTTTTATTACAATTTAAAAAATTTAGAACTGAAATAACAATTAATTATCCTATACATGGCTATTGAAATTAAACATACACGTGCAATAACTTTTTTTTTAATTCAATAGTAGCATATTTAATATAGTGATTATTGTCTCTTTTACTACCTTTCTTCTTTTCATTAGGGGTGTCAAAAAAGTACGAGCATGGCTCGATACGACCACTCGAAAGTTCACTCTAATTTTCGGGGTTTTTAGGCTGGCTTTGTACTGTTTGGCTTTTGGGTTGAGTTGTGCAGGCCCAATTTCGGCTCTTCTTTTTTCACCACGTTTTCTTTTTATTTCAAATTATTTTTATTTTTTATATTATTTCATTTGATGACATGTCAAGTAATTTTAATTTTAAAAAAAGAAAAAAAAGAAAAAAAAAAAAGAAGTGGACCTGACCCAACCCGATCCTAAGAAGGTTCGGGTCAGTTCGGACCAAGTACTGTTCAGTTCAGGCCAGCTTGGGTCAGGCCAAGACGCATCTTGACCCGGTCCATTAACACCTCTATTTTCCATGAATAGCTAGCCACCACTACCTTTGTTAGAGCTACCGTACCACTGTTTCTGGGAATTGCGATCGCCATCTAATCATCCAATCACCGCCACATCAAATGATTGTCAAACTTTTGTAGCCCCTTCATTCAATCGTTAGGTTTTTGTTTTGGGATAATATCATGAAAAACTTTAAATTAATATATTTATAATAAATTTATTTCAAATTATTTTTTAATCATAAAAAATTTTAAATTGATACATCTATAACAAATTTATCCCAAACTGATGCACATGTGATAAATTTATATTTCGTTAGTTTCCGTTAACTTTTACCGTCAAATTACTATTTTAGATGATAAGTGTCAGTTGGCGAATATATTAGTTTGAGATTTTTACCTTATGTTTATTATAGTGTATCATATTGGCATTTTTTTGAGATAATAAACCAACTTAATGAAAACTAACAGATGGTGAATTTGTCACATATGTATCAGTTTGAGTTTTTTGTTATAAAAAAATAGTTTATGGGTCAATTTATCACATAAGTACTAGTTTGAAATTTTTCATCTTAAAAAATAGTTTGGAGTAAATTTATCATAAGTGTACCAATTTGAGATTTCGTGGTATTAACTAGGATTGAACATGGGTTGGTGGAACCTAGACTCTGAAATCGATCATGTTATAACAAATTCCAAATTTTTGAAAATTGAAACCTACCCTTTTTGTCCTAAAACTTGTTTGGAACCTATTTTTTCGATCTGATTTCAATGTCCACAAGAGAACCTGTTTTTTCTTTATTTTATGTTTTGATTTAATTTTTTCCACCCAAATAATATAATTAGCAATGAAATAATTAAAAGCAAAAGATGAATAATAAAACTCATTGTCCGACAAAAGCAACAACCTGTAATATAAGTAACAAAAACTACAATCCATCAAACAGAGGAAATAACTTGAGCCAGACTAGTTTTTTTTTAAATAATAGCTAAAAACCGATTCCAAAATTGGTTAGGTTCCTAAGTCCTTAGAACCAAGAACCAAATAGGTTCCAATCGATTCCCAAAATTTAGAATCGGTTCTCGGATCAATTTGAATGAGAACCGATTTTTGGACCTATTTTTCGAGTGATCCAATTCAGGTTCTGGGTAAATCTGAACCAGTTGCACACTCTTACTATTAATACTTAGGTTTGCTCTCCTCCCAAATATCTTCTTTAACTTTTTATTTTTTTTTGTTGATTTTGCGGACGATCTCGTTGACTTTCTTCACGTGAAGATTGGTCCGATAAGTACAGAAGCTTGAAGCATGAGTGCTTCAGAAGAATTTGCTATTTTGGATCTACACGTTCACTCCGGCTCCATTACTCGCTCCATATAATCAAGCGCGGTTCCTCTACTGCTTCACTAGCCAGCTTATCCGAAAATAATTATGTGATTAATTTGTATTAGTTTTGCAGGTCTTCTTGCCGATTTAGAATTACATTCACATTTGGGTACTTTCATATTTCGATCTAAAAATAGATTTGAAATTCATAAGGCGTTGTTTGTCTCATACGATGATGGTACTAGGATGCCGAATCTATGCTTACTTTCTTTATTAATTGTGATAACTTTTTTCGCATCATTCTTGCTCGATCTTAGACTAGTGATGTTGTTGTTCATGCGGTACTGGTACCTTGTTTTCAACTTAACAAACTTTGGGATGAAGTGCTACTGTCGCTCCTTTAGTACCTTGCTTCCAACTTACCGAACTTCGGGACAAAGCAATGATGTTGCCCGTTCGGTATCTGTACTTGTCATTTTTTGGTGTCAACAATTAGGAAACAATTTCCCTCTAAGAACATTTAGCAATGGTGTCACTTCCTTCCCATACGATGCGAAACATAAAAAAGTAAGTAAAATGTTAATGACATATTACCACAAATTTAAAGATGCGTGTACTAAACGAGAGAGAAAACAGAAGGCTTTCCACGGATGTATATTGTCTAGAAAGGATCTTTCCTAGGGTTTTTGAGGTAATTACATAGAAATATCTAATTAATCAACTAGACTAGTTGGTTAAGAGAAGTCACAGTCTGACTTTAGACTGGTTGGCTTGAATCAAATTCCGAGACCTAAAACGTGCGAGACCTAGATGGCTCGCCACTCTTATTTCCACATGTTTTTTTTTTTGCATACAATTATTGTTTTGGATTGGAAGATAATTGGTAAAAACATGTGAGGTGTACATGATCTATGGTATTCGGGCTTATGGTTGCACCTAAGTTTCGTTCTTCATTAGCCGGTCCGGTCCGACTTGCTTGCCATGAAAAGCATTTATATTATAATTTTAGTTTCTTGCGTAATATTTGGAGGAGAAAAATGATATTGAAGGTACTGGTAGGTGATAATGTTTGTCGGCCTTCATCTTATTATAACAAAAGAATGGAGATTAGATTCAACTTTTGTGAACCTCATCATCTTTCCCGGTGAAATGAAAACATCACAAATAGAATTGCATAAAGAAAACGCCACTGTGGCGACTTGTTTATTACAAGATTGAACTTTTCTTTCTTGCTTTCTTTCTTTTTGAAGTGTGCATAAATTGAACTTCGAGCAAAGGACATACACTATAGTTGACAAACAACTGCACGAATTGCCCAATCGATGCGTGTTCGACCTCACAAATTACTTCTTTATTGTCTCTTTTGCCGACCGTATCAGCAAAAGAAGGAGCACCAAAAGAGCAATCTATTTTGATAGAGAAAGAGGGAGCACCAAAAGGAGAGATAAAGTAAAGTGAATTGATCATCTTGGATGAGTGAAAAGAATCACGCAATTTACAAAACGATGAGTGATTCTAGCGATATTAAGCCATAATAAGCAAGCAAAGCAAAGCAAAATGTATGTACTATTGAAGTAGCCAAATCATATTATACCTTTTTTGGGTGAAAGTAATATACGTATTGAAAAAGCGCATAATATAAGTAGGACTCTGCTGCACACTATCGAAGTGTCGCCTGGAGCGTAAGGACATCTCGGGTAAGAAAGCCAAAAAAAAAAATACCAAAAGCCACGAGAAGTGGCAACAAAACACGAAAAAGCGAGCCTGTATAACCTATACAAAGAGCTATACAAAAACCCAAAAACCAAACAAGACGGCCAAAACAGCAACAAGGGAGATCGAAATTCCACTAAGCATCAATAAAAAATCGTCGAGGAGATATACTAAGAAGCTTGCATCCTTCGGTTTCTGAGATTGTCATCGACATGATTGAAAGAGAGAGTCTTGTTCTTGACAATCTTCTGAAGATGCTCTTTAAGGGATGTCAAATTGAGTTGTTTATTACGGAAGATGATATGATTCCGCTCCTTCCATAGCACGTGACACATGGCACTAAAAGAGAATCTAACAATGCATTGGTAGAAGGAGTGCCCTCGAATGTGCGTCATTGCCCACCGAAAATTGTCTAGTCAAGAAGTGTTACATCAAGTCAAGTTGCATTTGAACGACCAAAACAAAGCAAGAGCATTCGTGACACGGCAACCAAAACGAATCATATTATACTTGTAGTCTCCATTATCGAATAATCAACTACGAGAAGGAACTATTGAAAAGTTCCACACACAATAATTTTGCATGATCTTACGGCTTGACCCTTCTTTAGCAATAACACTCTTCAACTTAATTTGAAAGGCCACTTCACTTTCGCTAATCTTTGACCTTCAGGACCTCTCTACATCAACACCTCTATTTTTTTTTTTGAAGCTCCTGCAGATTCTGAATAAACCTATCGACGTAGCCGCTCATGAAGTTGGGATTCACCAGAACCTCTCTCCACTTCGCATGGTTCTTCTTCACCACCCGACCCACTTCGCTCTCTTCATCCATCACGCTCTTGACGGATCTGCACAGGCTGTCCTTCGAGAACCACCCGCTCTCTTCTCTCTCCACTTCGACCCCCACTCTCGGCGCCATAGACAGCAGCCTCGTGTTCAAGATCTGGTCCGCCAGGTGCGGGACCATCACTAGTTGGCAGTCGCACATCAGCGACTCCCACATCGATCCGAATCCGCAGTGAGTCACGAAGCACCCGACCGACGGGTGGTTCAAGATCAGTGGCTGTTGGACCCAACCGCCGTGAACCGCTCTCTCCCTTGGACCCGGTCTTCGAAACCCTCGGTAAAAGCTTATTCTACTGAGTTTGTTCCGATTGGTGGTCTGAGAGCTACGAGAAATGGCAAGCCTGTAGACTCGAACCCTAGCAGGAGTTCTAGAAAATGGCCCTTTTCGAGAACGTGCTGGCTCCCGAACGCGCAGAACACCACGGACCCTGGTTTGAACCGGCCGAGCCACTCGGCCCACTTCTTGTCCAGCATCTTCGTCGTCGGCTCAGGCAAGACTGGGCCGGTCAAGAAGACAGGCTTGTCGTATTGACTGCCGACGTAGGCACAAAAGTCCCTTTCTATCTCTTGGCACGTCCGTAAGGCGATCGCGTCGTACTCTCGCATGGCGGTCGTGGTGCGGCCGTAGAACGTGATGTTGTCGCCAGAAGGCAGGGATACAAACATGAGGGATCGGGCTTCGCTGCCACGCAGCACGACAGTCTCTAATGGGTACCCTTCGGGTGGCTTCGCCAGTTCCACCTCCGTGAGCGGCTTCCCTAGGGTCACCTCGCGAGACGGCCCCACGGCCATGGCGATTGTGGCCACGGAAACAACATAGTAGAAGACTGTCCTGATGCAGAGCGGCCTGGCCACTTGAGGGATCTAGTGGGCAAAGTCGTAGAAGACGAAGTCGGGCCGCATGGCCTGCAACGAGACCTCCAACTGGGGGCGGGTGAGGTCCATGGCAGCGGCGAGCGAGGGAGAGTCGGAGAAGGGGATTTCGGTGGTGGTTTCAGTCCCCGGAGGGAGGGCGGCGACGGAGGGGACGGTGACCGGGTGGAAGGTGATGAGGTCGGGGTGTAGATTGAGGTCTTCCAAGAGAATCAGGCTTTCCTGGGCAGCAAGAGGGAGATTTTGTGGCCACTTGTGGCGAGCTCGTTGGAGCGGTGGAGGAATGGGGTCACGTGACCAATTGCGAACCATGGAAACATAGCAATGTGGAACTTCGAGCTCGTCACCTCCGACATCGCGATTGGCAACTCTCGTCGTTACCGAGGGTCTGCCTGCGGGATGGATTCGTTTTTTGTCCTTTACGTGCATTGAAGAAGATTCGAGCGTCGGATCGATGTGACACGGATTGATGATGAGCAACAGCAGGTCTGTCTGTCTGTCTCTGTCGAACGACTGTAAAAGGTTGACTTCCCCATCAGTCATTTTTTGGCATTATGTCAAAAGTTGGGGGCTAAAGCTGTACAAATTTATCAATTTTTCTGGTAGATTTGCAAGTATTGATTCACAGCCCATGAGAACGTAAACGGCTTCACCTCAGCATTTGTCTTGTTAAATTGCAAATAACTTGTATGATTTTCGTTCTGAAACTTCAAGAATAACCGCCTCATAAATCACGCATCTGTCTACCAGGTCAGAATCCTCTGATCCAAATCAAATCACCAAAAGAAGAAGAAGAACAAAGGATTTGAGTAAACACTTATCCAACTTCTCATAAGAATTCATATTACAAAAGGGCTAATTTCCTAAAAAAAAAACATCAATTTTAGATCTAATAATGATTCTGACCCGACCTTTTTTTGTCTCAAGAAAAAGCACAAACTTTAGGTTCAACGTCGATTTTGGCCGAAACTTTTTTTTTCATTTCATGAAAAAACACAAACTTTAATTCGAGTTCCAAATCCGGCCCCTTAATTTGAAACATTAGTCGTCCAATATGAAAATTTCACGTTATCAATAAATTCATGTGACCTATTGACATGGATTTAAGATATTGTTTATTATCTTATTGGCATGAAATATGAAATTGGTCATCCTTTTCGGGGAGGGGATAGGGTTGGACTTGTTAAAAAAAGAAGTCTTTAATCGTGAGCTTGGCGATCTCTCCATGGGTGTAATATGCAACTCCGAATTCCAGTTAGACAGTGATATTTGTAGGTGAAGTGAAGGAGACAATGAATAGGTTAATTGTCGCCCTTCAAGTTATGATAGAGATGAAGCAGATGAACAACTTCAAATTCCATGCTAAAAAGATGATGTCTTAAATCCACGTTAGCAAGATATGTCAATTTATTAATGACGTGAAGTTGTCACGTTGAACAACTAATGGTTCCAAATTAATGAGCCCAATTTAGAATTCGAATTAAAATTTATGTTTTTTCATCCTTACCAAAAAAATAAAATAAAATTTGGGCCATAATCGTTAGCGTACCTAATGTTAGTGCTTTTTTTCAAGACAAAAAAAATCTCAGGCCAGAATTGTCGTTAAACCTAAAGTTGGTTACTTTTAGGGAATTAGCTCTGATGCAAAAGGAGAATCTCATATTCTGTACATGCCCAACATCCAATTCTAATGAAATTTGGCAGACAAAGACAAATAAGCCCTTCATCAACAAAGCCATTTACCAAATGACCCCTCCAAAAAAAAAAAAATTCCCGACTTAATAACATGTGTAAATTTCCTAATTGCTCAGTATGACCCTCATCATCAACCTCGGGCCTTTTTTTTTTTTTTCCGTAATATGGTTATTTTTTTTTTTTACCAATTTACGTGAATCCTGTGCGCCTCCATAAGAGGCGCACAATGGATGTCCTAGAGACGTAATTTTTTTTTTAAAATTCACACAAATCGGTAAACTTTTTTTTTTTAAAACCATATTATGAAAAAAAAAACCCACCGACCCCAGCACAAGACCAATCCTAGTACAAGGCAAGACACAGCGAAGAAGAACAGAGTCACAAAGTTCCCTGCCGATAGTAGAACCGGACTATGTAGCACGGACTCACTCTTGAGGGCTTTTTTTTTTTTTTTTTTTTTTTTTTCCGGTGTCCGAGCATCGACATGGGCTCAAACTCGCCGACACTCGAGGGACTTGCCTGTTCGGGGTTAAAAGTGTCGAATTCTGGAAGTCCAAAATGTGATCTAATTTTCAACCTCCCCAATCTATCTTTGCTGAGTTTGCTCTTGTTGTCGCGCGTCTCCTCCGACTCTAAGTCATCTCTGTCTTGCGTCTGTCTCTCGCTCTGTTGCTGCGCCTACCCTCGATGCTGCTCTTCGCCTCATGGCTGCTGGCCTCGCCTCGTCTTGCCACCTCAACTTGCCTCCCCGCCTCATCTATTTGGCTCGACTCCTTCAAGCTCTCTCGCTCTCGCCGCTCGATCTCGTTGGCTCCTCCTTGCTCGATTGTGGCATTGTGGGTCCGTCTGGTACACACAATACAATGGAGGATATATATGGTAAACTTGAGGATGTTTTATTCTTACTCCCTATATAGCAAACTGTTTTACTTAGCATGTTGAGTCGGATCTGTTGGCCGTTTTGGGATGTAGGCATTCTCTTATTTAGATCTGTTGCTTTCTTTCTGTTCTCCACATGTTCGAGCTTGAGGTGAAAGCTTTTGGTCTGGTGATCTTGGTTTCGTGTCGTGAATTAATATGCGACTATTGGATCTGATTTGTTCACCCATTGGTTTTGGCATTTTATGCAAAATTGGAGGTTGTTTATGTGAATTCGTGTACTTGTTTAAGAAAAAAAAACATACTTATTTTATGAATGGATTGAGAACATTCCTCTTTTCTTTTATTGGCGATTATTTACTTTTCTAGTTAATTGGATGTTTCACGGGTTGCTTTTCATGGGAGATCTCTCGGTTACTAGGTTTTTAGGCCCAATCCTAAAAAAACCCTCAAATTTAAGATTTTGTTCCAAAAATATCTTCAACTTTTTTTGTCTCTTAAAAAACCTCCAACTTTTGATTTTGTTCCAAGTCTACCAATCCAATCCCAAAAATATCTCAAATTTTGGACTTTGTCTCAAAAATATCCACAACTTTTTTTATCTCCTAAAAAACCTTCAACTTTTGAATTTGTCTTAAATCTACTAATCCAATCACAAAAAACCCTCAAAACCCATCTCGTAGAATTCCAAACGATCTCGACGCCGACCGTTTTGCTTCTGTTGAAACTCCAAGTGATTCTCAACCATCGACCGATGATGTGGCCTTATCCCGAGACAATAGAAACCCTCGTTATTGGCTTTTTACTCATTGATAGTCCTCGATGCCAATCCAACCTCCCACCGAGGATCATCGTACCGATTTTGCATCTGTGATAACAAGCTGTTGCCGACCCTGCCTTCATGACAACAAGCTGCTGCCCCCCAACGCTTCCTTGTGATCATCATTGGTAAATATTTGAATTATAATAAAAATATTCGTTAATATATTGTTCCCACTGTAATTTGTATGTGAATCTCGGGTAATTTAATTATATCTCGAAATGAATGAATGTGGCTGCAATGTGTCAAACATTCTTCCTTGAAATAATTAGAAGTACATTTTGATCTTTGTCGAACAATCATAGATTTTGTTCAACTGGGCGCGAAAAACTCTATTTTTTTAATAACCGTGATAAATTTGAGACAGAATCAAAAGTTGAAGGTTTTTTAGGAGACAAAAAAATTTGTGGATATTTTTGGGACAAAGACAAAGTTTGAGTTTTTTTGGGACAAAATCAAAAGTCAAAGGTTTTTTAAGGAGACAAAAAAAATTATAGATATTTTTGGGATAAACGTAAAAGTTTGAGATTTTTTTAGAATTAAGCCTAGGTTTTTATTTGCCAAATTGTTCTTGTTGATAGGTTTTCTCTCAATTAGCAACCAACCTTTGGTCTGCACAGCCCTCTAAATGGGCTGCAAATGCTTTGTTGGCCCAAGGATCTCTTCTGTGAATGCCATTTGCGGGGCGACTAGGGTAGATGTTACTCAAGTGGCCCATGTCGTGGTTGGACTCAAGAATTGGTCCCAACGCCTTAACGCTAGTGTTGGCTCGAGAGAGCTATAATATCGCGACGTTTGGAGTTGATAAAAATAATAATTTATGATGTACACATAAAAAAAAAATATATATATAATATATATCATGTCGTAATGTGTTGAAATTTTTTATATTTTTTAAAAATCACGTATTCGCATTACGTATCATATCCGGCGTCGGTACTACCTACAAATTGAGAACTGGTTTCATTTTGGGATCAGCATTGGACGACGGACGTGGCCATGTGACGTGTCATATATTCGTGCACGTCTTATTGTTGCGGCGCGTGACCTTATCTCTCTCTTCTCCGTCTCTCTTCCTCACGCACCGAGCGTGACGCACGCTCTCCTCCAGAACGTTGTCTGTTCGAGTTCGATCCTGTCGGTTTCTTCCGAGTACCCCCATTTCGGAAACCCTAGAAAGCTTGGTCTTCATCGTCATAATTGAACGGTGTAAAGGCAGAATTGAAATTCTGGGCTAAGATTTTTCGATCCGCTCGAGACATTCGAGAATCGTTCAATCTAGAAGATGTCGCGCGAGAAGCCCAGTGTCTATCACGAGAGGCAAAGACTTCAGTTCTGCCTCTTACATTCCCTCAACAATCTCTTTCAGGTACTTCGCCATCGCATTTCACCTGCTATGCTTGAACTGGATTAGGTTAGCTCCGGTTTCCATAAGCCCCGTTAAATGTGTTGTTGCGCAATCCCTAAACAGAGAAAGGACGCATTCACTCGCGGAAGTTTGAATCTGATCGCCGAGAGACTCGTCCTCGACGACCCCAATAAGGAGAAGTGGACACCGCTGTCTCTGCTGTTCAAGCCTCACCACAATGCGCTTACCGGTAATTACGACATTAATGTTCTCATCGCCGCTCTGGAAGGCGAAGGCAAGAGGGTGGCGTGGCAAGATCATCGGAGCGGAGCCGCCACGATCGATCTGGAGGATGCAGGCCACAAATTGATGGGTCTTGTGCTGAATGTTCCTGTTAGAAGGTATGCTGGGCTTTGGCGAAGTAGGCATTGGGTTACGGTTAGGAAGGTTGAGGGTGTTTGGTATAATCTGGACAGCGACCTTGACGAACCTCATGCTTTTCAACAAATTGAAGAAGTTAGGGAATTCCTGGATCATGTTATAGCCAGTGGTGGCGAAGTTTTGCTGGTATTGAATGATGGCCATTGAGTTAGTGAAGTTTCGTTGCTTGTTGTTGTAAAGAATTGATTGACAAAAATTGTAAATAGGATACACAGTGCTTCTTGTAGCTTTTTGTTAGATTTGCTTTCAGATATAGATCCGCTTTTTTTCTGGTCCACAGTGATATTTCCGAAACAAGTGCTTAGCCTTTGAAGATTTCTTGGTTTGCTAGGGTTGTGACAGTTCCTTTATCCCTTTGAAATTGTATATCAATTTTTGATGTGTTTTGGGAAGTGCAGTAGTGTTTTACTGAGAATGTGAATGT
The DNA here is from genome assembly GCA_028455895.1 of Rhodomyrtus tomentosa. NCBI lineage: Eukaryota > Viridiplantae > Streptophyta > Magnoliopsida > Myrtales > Myrtaceae > Rhodomyrtus > Rhodomyrtus tomentosa. The sequence goes on along the minus strand of JAPCWY010000009.1, from coordinate 29,648,707 downwards.
GCAGGGCTATTATAGTTGCAGCCTCTATTTGTCGGTGAGACTTGCGTGGACATGGGTCAACATAGACCGTGTCAATCACAATCTTTAATCATGTGGGTGTCACATGGATTCCCAAATAAATTAATGGCTGTGGTTGCACATGGTCCATGCAGGTTTTTTCTCTATTTGATGGGATTCGGTGAATGATGCCTTTGTGCTTCGCATTGGTGACATACCTAAGAGGAAGACATGTCTTTTTCGCTAGAATTTTCTAGTTCAAATTGATATTGAGAGTTTGTGAAGGAGCTATTGCTATTGTTGATGTTTGCCTTTTCCTTTTCTACGTGAACTTACTTTGGCCGTATGTTGAGAGAAAGTGATAAGGTTTAGTAGGACATGCTCTTGAGCCGTGATATGAGTTGGATCCTTGGGTTAAACCAATTACAGTTGGCCTGGATGAACTGGTGTATATCTGAAAACTGCCAATTGCAGAATTGCTGCTCTGCGTGGTTGGTGCAATGCCTTCTGATTTCTCAAAATGAAATAGTTTACCGTGCCCGGTCAAATTGTCTTCGATGTCCTGCTTATCTATCTCTTTCTGAAGAGAGTTGCCTACTATGGCATTCACGTGGGCAGTAAGGCATTAGAGCCTGAACAAAGTAGGAGATGAGTATAGTAAAGCTTTGATAAGTGTAATATCGCACCGATCTTGTGCTGGTTATGGAAGCAATAGGAGTCTTGATAAACGTGTGTGTGAAAAGATTGACCCTGAATTTATGGATCTTGTGCTGGTTATGGAAGCACAAGACATCCTTTTTGGAGTTGTCAAGAGTTCTGAGTACTTCCCGTTTGCTGTTCTGCTGGGCAAGTTCACTTTTTTTTTTCCTGAGAGCACAAGACTTCGTACTTGGAGTTGTCATGAGTTATAGTACTTTCCTGCTAGCTATTCTGCTGGACAATTTCAATTTTCTGTTATGAAAATTGTCTTTCAAGTATTAATACTTTGTTTTTCTATTCTTGTGAATTACCTATCAGTTCTTTGTAAGATACCAATGTGTACTAGATTTTCATCTAGCATGCTGCGAACCTATTGGGTGGTTTTTGGTCAATGATTACCGGCAGAACCACAATAATAGAGAGGAGGACCTTCTTTCTGTTTAGTTTTTGAGAGAATAACGTTGCTGTATCAGAGCTGTTTGATATGTCGTCTTCGTAAGGCCCATTTTTATCAGGACAGGACAAGCTATCCATGCTTTCAGTCTAAGTCAAGGAAACTTTTGTCCTTGTGTCTGGGAACTCATCTGGTTGTGCTTTTCATTCTAATGCTCCTTACACCTATCCTTTTGACGTCTAATTTGTTTTCTGGTTAATCAGAATCTCTAGATTCTCCCGAACGCGTAGCCCCCTCCCATAGACGAAAAGAAGGGACAAAAGCGAGGAGAAATGCATGAATGTATAGGAGCCAAAAGCGGCCATCGTTCATCAGGAGCCCTTTGGAAGTGTCAATATTTCCAGATTTTTATATGTTGCATCCACCTTGACAATCATGACCCAAAGAGAATCCTTCTGCTCAAAGAAATGCTGATGGGGATGGGCCTGTGAAGTGTTCTCCAATCAAACATTTAGTGGAGCACTTTTGTTGACTCTCTGGCCCGTTCACTTGGAAAATTATAGTGGGAAGTTATGAACAGGGAAAGGAGCCTGAGCGGCTCTTTAGCTAAAAAAAGCAGAAAGCGCCACTCAACAGGCATTAAAGAGAAAAGGTATGCTATTTGGTGCAAAGGTGTCAATTTCCTATGCTTGCTTTTCCTGAAAGTGATTCCTCAGCTGAACTAGAGTTTGTGCTTATGGGTTTAATTGTACCGATTTTGCATTTGATTAATGCACTCGTGTGGATTTTCTACACTTATCTTGAACCGGTACTAGAAAAGGGCTGACCCCGCATGACCATTCTCATTTGCAATTGGGTTCTTTCGTCTGTTTGTAGCCTTGTGGAATTCGATCTGGCCTGTTTGAGCAATTGAGATGTGTAGGGCAGGGTAGTTTTCCCAAGGGAATCATGATGACGGTGATACATTCATGGGGTTTAGAGGCGGTGCAGTTAAGACAAGACATGGAAATTTTCAGAATTTCTTTCCTTGAAACCATAGTAATTTCAAAAGTTATATTGCTAAGAAAGCCGAAATGGAGTTAACTGGGGCGCTTTGCTTTGAAGGGGGAGTTTTCTCTCTGGAATCACAGAAGAGTGAGCATTTCCCCTGTTTTTAGTTGGCCAAAAGAAGGGTCTGCCTCTTTCCAGGTCCTTCAATATTTATTTCCAAAAATGAGTTTGGAATTAATCTCTAATGTATAAAGCAATGTGGAAAAGGTTCTTGTTCAAGCCAAGATGCTACCTATATTAGCTAACACTCACTGCCCCTATTGGACATGTTTTCACTTTCGATTGTGGGACAAGTGTTTCAATTCACACGGATCTCTCTATATAACTTTGGTCCTTGGTTCTTCTTCCACTAACTCCCCCCCTCCCTCTCTCTATCTCACACCCTGTGCGTCTCTCTCTAGTTCTTGATCTGCTTCATTTTCTTGAGGTAAAGCAAGCTATTTGAACCATGTCGACAAGAGGAAACAGCAGATTGAGTCAAAGGGAAGAAACCAAGAGGCCAGTGATTGACCCCCACAGGCACAGGAGGTGTAAACCGACAGGCAAAGTCGCCGGAAGAAGGTGGTGCACAGCCACCTCAGGAAACTGCTGTGTCAGAGTGCCTGCAAGGCTAGATTCTTCGCCGAGGAAGCTTTTGAAGCATCTCAGAGAGAAAATGCTGGCAACTTTACGGCTGGTGTCGATGAGAAAGAGAAGTCCATCGAAGATCTCTTCCTCGGTCAACTCAAAACCGTCCACAGCGTCTTTCGATTCACAAAGGACAGAAGCTGTTGAGGACTGCATTAATTACATTAACTCATCATCATCTTCATCTTCATCTTCAACATCGTCGTCGTTGTTGTCAGCTGCTTCTTCTTGTAGTACGGTTACTAATACAATCACCACTCGGCCACCACCGCCACCTAGTCCTCCCCCTCAGCCCAATTTGAATTCCAAACCAGAAGATTCTGCTACTCAGCCTTCATCTTCACCTCCATCACCACAGCCTATCCATTGTCCTCAGCCAAAATCGAATTCCGAGTCAGAAGGTTCTGTAACCCTGCCTCCACCTTCACTGCCACCACCACCTGGCTGTTGTCTTCAGCCAAAATTAAGTTCTGAATCAGATGGTTCTGCAATCCTGCCTCCACCTTTACCGCCACCTAGCCATTGTCCTCAGCCTAAACTGAATTGCGTATTAGAAGGTTCTGCAATGCCGCCTCCGCCTTCACCGCCACCGCTGCTGCTGCCACCACCATCTAGCTTTAACAAATCAGAAGGTTCTGCCACTCCGCCTCCACAACCACCACAAATGCCACCACCATCTAGTCCTCCTCTGGAGCCAAAATCAAATTTCCAATCAGTAGGTTTTGCTACTCCTCCACCTCGGCCCCTGCCACCGCCGCTGCCGCCGCCGCCGCCGCCGCCACCACCACCACCTCATCCTCCTCCTCATCCAAGATTGGCAAATCAGCATGCTACATCGGGGTTGGTTAAAACCTCGGTTCTGCTCAAATCTTCCTTCTGTTAAGAAGACTTGAGTACGCCGGTCTTGCAAAACAGAACTATGAGTGTCTTCTTAGCTTGTGACAATACAATGTACGTTAGAATGTGTCGTTGCTTTGTTCTGTAAGCTGTGCGCTAATTAGTTCGATTTGCTTAACTATGTTTGTAAATGGAAACTCTTAAAGATGCATGCAAGCGCCATCTAAGTTAACAAATATCGAAAAGCAGAACATCCAGTCAACTAGGAATCACAAATTTAATGCTCAAAGAGCAACCATTCTCTTTAAACCAACACGATGAATCAATTGTAGTGTATGGAAGTATAATGCATCGCGATAGGACCCTCCCTAATCAGGTGTAAAATTTATCCTACTACCTTCGTCTCCCCGTTCCTCCTCTTGTGCGTGAGCGCCTGCACGTCGTTGTGATATGAGGTTGCTTGAGGTTGCGTACAACCCACTTGCATCGCGGTAGAAAGAGGCGGCGTGCAACCGCAAGAGAGAGCGAGCAGGGGTAGGGGTATGGTGTGGCGGCAACGAGATGGTGCGATGGTGGCCGGAAGCACATGAGAGTGAGAGAGAAGAGTGGGGGCGAGGTACATGAGAGTGAGAGAGAAGAGTGGGGGCGAGGTACGTCTATGCTAATGTTTTGAGGTGGAATTCTCTGAAATCGGTTACCTTTTTAACCGTGTAAGATAACTGATTTTCAGTTGCACTCTAATTGTAAAGAAACTTTATATATCTGGACGTGTTAGGATTATCCTTTTTGACATGATTATTAAGCGGGTCTTATTTGAATTAACCTATTCAGAACGATACCTTTGACGTGATAGACACGAACATGACCCGCGACCATGGACCGTCGCTTACGGTTATGAGAGCAAGAAAACATGCCATTGAGTTTCCATTTTTGAAACAAAACGAACGAGGCATGAGAACCATCACCATCACCATGCAATCTCACCTTCGATTCTTTTCTTCTTCCCCCAAATTTTGGCAAGAAATCAACTGGTTTGGCTTTATCCAGAATGAATTCAAACAGCCCCTTAAAAAGACTTCAGAGCGCAAGTAAATTAATACAGACTTGAAGTAAATCTAGTACAGAGATGATTGCACTGAATAATAATTCACGAATCGGATTGTCACCGGGAATCCTAGCGGCCAAGCCGAGCGGGGTCGGTCGGGTGTCGTCCTCCTCATCGACATCCTTCAGTTCTTGGCAAAGAGCCCGCCGAAGCCGCCCTTCTTCTTCGGGGGCACGGCCACGGAGCTCTTGCCGCTGCCGCTGCCGCTGCCGCTGCCGCCGTTGTTCTTGCCCTCCACTTTCTTGAGGATGGGGTCGGTCTCCAGGAGCTGGTCCTCCTTCTGGAGGCCCCCTAGAATCCAGTCCAGCAGTCCCTTCTCCTCCTTGCTCCCGCCGGCGCCCTTGGCGGCGGTGGCGGCGAACACCCTCCCGGCGGTGGGAGCGAAGGCGATGGCGGTTAAGGAAGCCATGTCCTAAAGGCCTTTCCTTGTTCTCCTCTCCTCCTCTGTCTCTCCCAATCTCTCTCTCTCTCTCTGTGGATGCCTACTAGAGGGCGCTAACGTGTGGGGGAATGAGAGGGTGCGGGGGGCGTGCGATAATTATAGCTGCATGCTCGTCCTGATCGATTCTCAACCGTACGATGGTTGATTCGGAGCTGTGTGGAGCGTTTCCAGCACAAGACCTCCACAAGTGGCTTATCCTCACTCATGCCCTGGAAATTATTCCTGAATGAGTAAATTTTCCTTTTCTCTCTCTCTCTCTCACTCTCTTTTTGCTTGCGGAGCAAAAGAAAGAAGCAGATGGAGAGTTTTTTATTTTTTATTTTTTGGGTCAGCAGGTGTGGATGGAAATTCGACACGTGGACGGACCATAATCCATCAGCTTATCCCACAAATTGGGCTGTCTTTGCTGTAGTTTCTGCCCAGGCCCATAGGAAGGGAAGCCCCATTTCTGTCCGAGGCAAGAACCTCCCGTCTCTCCATGGGGATCTCTCCCATGAACGACGAGGGAGGAGGAAAGGGGGCTCACTCGTCCCGTGATCGGATTGCACCGGGCCTACACAACACAAAGCCATTAAGATTCTCTAACACTCGTGGTTAGTGTTGCGGCACACTGGGCGATGAAAAGGTGACAATTTCATCCTTAACCTTTTACATTTATGTCAATTGAGTCCATCCGATCAATTTTATTCAGGAAATCGGTGACGTGGACGTCGGTCCTTCCACGTGGTACGACAGATGCCTTATGTGGATATTTTTTTAAATATTTTGTTACTTTCTTTTTTGTACTTATGTTTTTTTTTCCTATTGAGGGCTGCGATGCCCTCGCCAAAAGAAGGCCAGGGGTCTTGCGGGTCCTCAATAAAAAAAAAAGGTTCACAGAAAATAAAAACAGCAAACCAAAAAAATATTAAAAATCTAAAGAAAATGAAAAAAAATATTTAAAAAAATGTCTGCATCATTGCCATTCGTGCCATGCAAGTCATCAAGGTGTTTTATGATTAATTTGAGACCATTTGGCAAAGCGGTTGAAGTACTTGCAACTCACATGAGTAGCCAAAGCTTGAATTACTTATTTGCTCAAATCGCCAAACCAAGAAATTAGTGGTTGAGTCGGGACCGATGCTCACCTCCAACCGTCACCGGTGAATTGTGTCTTGGAATTTCATTATATTCGTACATATATAAACTTAAACTGTCCACTTGATTATTGTAAAAAAGTTTTACCTATTGATATGTGGTTTTGATAGGTGATCAAAGGGCGGACATTCCGACCAGTGTTGATACTCTCCCCGGATATCATTTTGACATGAAATTGCTAGACTGAAATTCAGAAACTAGCTTAGTCACGAAACAAAAGCCGTGCAAATCGGGATCGAAACGCGGAAACGTGAATGAATAAAATTACATACCTCTAGCCATTGGCGAAGGCTGTGATTACGAATGCGTGCGTTAGACGACGACAAAAACGAGTGCTTTCTAGCCAATTGCCCTTTCTGAATCGATGGTACGTGTACTAGTCTCTCTGAAGCGTATGTATTGAATGTACGTAAGAAAAGAACCAACGATTCAAAGAGAAGCTGACCGCCACTGCCGTAACCTCCTTTTTAAAATCGACATATGGGCTTGCGTAGATTGAAACATTTAAACTGATGTCTACCCTTACAAAAAACCGTCTCACATCAAGATGGTTATTGGGCAAGACGTGTATCACGTAAATTTAATGTGCACGACATAGCATTGATGTAATTTAAATATCGGTATTTCATTAATGTGGAATCACAATTAATTAATTATAACAGAAATGTCGACCCTAGAATTAATTTGATCCTCAAAAGATCAAAACCCTAAATCTGTGGGCTGTTTTGACTTTGGAGGCAAGAAGGGGGAGGCAATTTTCTGAAAGGCCAATAAACATCTTAAGTAAACTCTGCATTATTAATTAAGTTGGTCATAGGAAAGAAAACTTATCCCCAAGAAACATTAAATAGATCTTCAATCCACGTAGATCAAAGATAATCTGGCGGTTCATCGGACTGTTTGCTCACTATATAGCACAAGAAAAGCTTCTTACATGCATCTCTCGACTCGATGACTTCTTCTATACATTACTAGAATCTTGACGTTAAATGTTTTCGTGTGCATGGCTTTTCAATAGTATCGACTTACACTCTCACGAACTTCATAGGCCAGGATTTATCAGGCTTAGTTATCAAATTAGTTCGAGAAATTGCGCGCGGAATACATCGGCGTCTTGGTAAATGTCACATGGGGTACCGATTTCCACACTCGGATGTTCTTCTCCCCCTTTTTTTTTTTTTCGATATCTAGAAAAGGCACGCGTACATAATGAGGTGCATAAACAAATGGCGAAAGAAGTTCCGAAGGTGTAGAGAATGGATACCGATTGAAAACTTCCGACGCGAATTACAATCTAAAGCCGGCGAAAAATCGAATGGAGTCATCTAAACATATGATTCGTGGTTATGTTAATCGACATAGCGACATTTGGGCATCGATCGATAGTTAATAACACGAGCTTATCCCATGGAGAATGAAAAAAAAAAAACGAAATTCGAGCTAGTTGAAAATCACTTCCATTTAGCTTCATTTATAGTCTCAGAATAGAGAGAGGCTTAATTTCATCGAGTCACGAGAAATCAGAAGTTGATCTTAGTGGCGACGACAGATAGGACTTTAAGTATAGTTTTGGGACCTTCTATTTGTCGTCATGAGGAAAGATCGTGAAGGCAGCAAAGCCTGGAAACAAAAAAAAAAAAAAAAACGAGGGTTGGAGATGGCTGTAGCCCTAAGGAAGGGCAAAGGGTAACGTTCATGACCTCCATTCCTTACTTGCGCAAGAGGGTTCAAACTCCTTTTGAATTGGGTCTTTGATTCCATCCATTTCCCCATGTTTTGAAGGCCGGGGAAAAAGAAAAACCCTAATTTCTCAATGTGGGTACACCGTCTCTAACTACTAAAACCTCTCTCTCTCTCTCTCTCTCTCAAGTTTATGGCAGGAAGGGTGACAAGAAAAGAGGTCAAGAAAGTCCCATGATCAAGAAAAAGACAAAGTGCAGTCGGGGGGGTTGCTGAGAATTTTTTTGGTGATCGACATTGAATGGGATTCTTGCTTTCTTGGATTAACCCCATGATCAAGAAAGTCCCCCGTGCGTGCGTGCGTGCGGCCATGCATGCATGGTCGACATTGCTTCTGCCGCTGGAAGAAGATGCAGAGCATTTGAGAGCTGCTAGTTGCTGGTTCAATATAGTAAATGAATTTCCTACCAAACCACGATCTTGATATTTGGCAGATACCAACAAAAAAAACACTGGAAAGGGAAAAACTAAAGAGTCGGTGCGCAGCACATGACAGCGCATATGGGAGGGAAATTTTTCGTCTTCCGGTCGGAAAATTCTAAGAAGAAGAGGCTTCGTTGGAGTCGGTGGTTTGGTTTCTTCTCGCCCCCTTCCCATGAAAGACTCTACATTCTCCACGGCACCGGAGAACAAACGACTGGACAGCTAGCTAGTGGTTCTCGGGAAATCGTTTTTCAGAGGAAATAGTTCGTTTTCCTTTCTTTGCTTGGAGATATGTGATAAAAAAATATTTTGTGGTGTTTGGATTTCACTTGAAAAACGATTTCCATCTTGTCACTTTATCTTCAGCAAAAAGAAAAACAAATTTAAATTTTTGAATAATATATATATATATATATATATATATATATATATATATATATATTTATTGTTTTATGTTATTTTCAATTTTCTTTCCTTTTCCTTTTCCTTCTTCCTCCACTGTGACCAGCCGATGGTGGCCACGGGCGAGCTCAAGGCTCGCCAGCCCATCGGCCGTCGCCAAGGCCCAGTGAACGGCTAGGGAGAAAAAACGAAGAAGAGACAAAATTAAATTAAATATTAAAAAATTTAAAAAATTGATAGGAGCAATTTCCGAAGGTGCTTTCACACCTTTAGATTTAGGAATTCACTTTTTTAATCTCACGCGTGAGTTTTTCATTGGTTGGAAAGAGTTTTCCATTAACTAAGTCATTTTTGGTGAACCAAACGGGGTGAAAGTCCGAAAAATTAATCCCAAAAAACACTTTCACTAAAACAAATGCACCTTAAATCACTCAGCATGAGAGATTATTTTTTTAGTCGTCCAATCCACCCAAGTCGACCATCGTACCAGATGATTGGTGGGTTACTTCTTTTCTTGTGAATGAAAACGCTTCACCGGCAAGAAACGCCGATTTAAGATGGGCAAGGACGTCGCGCTTCAAAAAGACCCGACCCTTTAGAGAGAGAGAGAGAAGAATTAACTTAGCAAGTTAAATTTACAGCTTTCATAAGCAACTCGGGTTCTTATTATGGTTTTGAGTTGGACATATATTTAAGAAAGTTCCACTTCATACTCAGATGTTGCGCATTAGTATCGTAGACAATCCGAACTAATTATCAGTAATACGTATGATTTTTGGGTGACCGACTGTCCTACCTAATCTAAAGCCTTACAAATTCATTTGATTAGTCAATAGTTACGATGCATGCAAAGTATTGAAGATTGAATTTTGAGGGAAGAAAACCTTAAAGTGATGCGCGCAGAACTCTTGCAACATTTTTTTCTTTCTCAAAAGAGGGGAAGAACATTGATATCCTCGATGTGGACACATGGAACATTGAGTGGGACAAAAAGGAGAATTGACGCAGTCGGAAGCTCTCGTTTGCCAATCATATTTAATAAGAGAAGCTATAATTTTCTAGTTTGCGAGCAGACTTTGTTGGGGTGTCGTGGGAGCAAACGCACCGATTGCCATCGTGACGTTAATGCACAATAGCGAATCGAGTTATTCTAAATCAAATGTACTTGGATGGCGCACTGAAACACTCGTTAATAAGAAAGGTCTTTACAGAAGACATTAATTAAATTAATGGATTAATATCACAAAATATCTTAAATTGATAACATCGGTGATAAATTTATCCTAAATTAATTTTTTAACTATCTAAAAACTCCAAATTGGTACATCTGTGATAAATTTGCCCACGGTTAATTTTCGTTACATTTTGCCCTCAAATTGTCGAGTCAGATGACACGTGACAGTCGACGAATATACCAGTGATTTTTACCCTCTGTTTGTCTAAGGTGTATCACTCTGAATTTTTTCGTGGTGTTACCCCTATTTAACGGAATCTAACGATGAGCATATTCGTCATAACCCTATAAATTTTAGATTTTTAATAATAAAAAAATAATTTAAAATAAATTTATTGCGTAAATTTTTCACGGTACTAATCCCGTCATTATACGTGTTTCTTTCCACGTACCACTCAGGAAATTACTCCAACAGTGACTCATTCTCAGGCCTCCAATGCCATGAGTGAGCGTCACTGATCAGATTCGTCAGGAGAGTCTCACCAACTCCTTCCTAAGTTTTTTTTCCATTTTGCTCTTGCGATCCATCATAAAGACATCACCCTTCTATATAACCCTTAAAATAACGCTCCTCTCTCTCGCCCACTCGCAACACGAGACTCTCTACGGCGATTCAGTCCCCAATTTGATCTGCTCTTTGATCAAAAATGGAGACCCCGCTCATTCTCTTCGCCGCCGCGGCTGCCGCTTCGGCATACCTCCTCTGGTTCTGCCTCCTCGCCCGGACCCTGACCGGCCCCAGGGTGTGGCCGCTCGTGGGAAGCCTCCCCGCCCTCTTCTCGAACCGCGCGCGCATCCACGACTGGATCGCCTGCAACCTCCGTGCCGCCGGTGGCTCCGCCACGTACCAGACCTGCACGGTCGCCCTCCCCTTCGTGGCCCGCCGGCAGGGGTTCTACACCGTCACGTGCCACCCCAAGAACATCGAGCACGTGCTCCGGACCCGGTTCGACAACTACCCGAAGGGCCCCACGTATCAGGCTGCTTTCCACGACTTGCTGGGCCAGGGGATTTTCAACAGCGACGGGGACACGTGGCTGATCCAGCGGAAGACGGCGGCTCTAGAGTTCACGACCCGGACGCTCAGGCAGGCCATGGCCCGGTGGGTCAGCCGGACCATAAAGTCGCGCCTTTGGACGATTTTGGACAAAGCTGCTCGAGATAAAACCTCGGTGGACCTGCAAGATCTGCTGCTTCGTTTGACGTTCGACAACATATGCGGACTAACGTTCGGCAAGGACCCCGAGACTTTGTCCCCGGAAATGCCCGAGAACCCCTTCGCCATCGCCTTCGACACCGCCACCGAGGCGACGCTCCAGAGGTTGCTGTACCCGAGCTTCCTATGGAGGTTGAAGAAGGTCTTCGCTGTCGGCTCAGAGAAGAGGCTGCAGAGGAGCCTCGGGATCGTCGAGACTTACATGAATGACGCCATCGACGCGAGGAAAGAGGCTCCGTCCGACGATCTCCTGTCGAGGTTCTTGAAGAAGCGGGACGTGGACGGGAACCTGTTCCCCATTTCCGTCCTCCAGCGCATCGCGCTCAACTTCGTCCTCGCCGGACGTGACACGTCCTCAGTCGCCCTCAGCTGGTTCTTCTGGCTGGTGATGAACAACCCCGAAGTGGAGGAGAAGATCATCCGGGAGATCACAACGGTGCTCCGGGCGACACGAGGTGACGAACCGGCAAAGTGGGTGGAGGACCCACTGGCCTTCGATGAGGCAGACAGGTAGATGGTAAATTCATAGTATATACTTATAATGCAAAGTAAAAATGAGACCTCGTATAGGCAATGACACAAATATAGAATAACCTAAGCGTACGAAGATTGATTTATTCAATGGCACGTAATGAATGCGACTGGTTTAGTTCATCCAATCTACTCGTAGAATCAATTTCTCTAATTTCTACCTCTTGCAGATTGATATATCTGAAAGCCGCGCTGGCCGAGACTCTACGACTGTATCCTTCCGTTCCCGAAGATTACAAGCACGTGGTCTCTGACGACGTCTTGCCGGACGGCACTTTTGTGCCTGGTGGATCGACGGTCACGTACTCGATATATTCGGTCGGGAGGATGAAGGCGATATGGGGCGAGGATTGCTTGGAGTTCAAGCCGGAAAGGTGGCTGTCACCGGAGGGCGACCAGTTCGAGCCGCCCAAGGATGGTTACAAGTTCGTGGCGTTCAACGCGGGGCCCAGGACTTGCCTCGGGAAGGACCTCGCGTACCTGCAGATGAAGTCGGTGGCGTCCGCGGTGTTCCTCCGCTACGTGCTGTCGCCCGTCCCGGGCCACCGGGTGGAGCAGAAGATGTCGCTCACCTTGTTCATGAAGAACGGGCTCCGCGTCTACATGTGCCCACGGGCTCTCCTAGGCCCGACCCGGGGACTTGCCGCCTCGGCGTAGAGGCCTCGAAGGCGTGGATGAGCTCACAAACCTTGCCATGGCGGTTGGTGGCTTGAACTATGTAAAGGCGTTAATAAGGTCGTTCAACTTGATTTTTCGGTATAGAGGGCTTTATCACATGTCCATATGGCAATTCGTACACACACACAACCAAAGTGAAAATTTGTTATTGTTTCTGTCCTGTCCTAGTCATTCGTCGTCGTTTTATGTGCTTGGAGTGCTTAGATTTCCTTGAAGAGTATACTTGTAACATAAAAAAGATTGTCACCGTGATGATTTTGCCTTCCATGTCGCGTGTTCCGTATATTTAGATGTACTTGTTGAGTATAAATACATCGTATAAGTATTTCGAAAACTAGAAAGCAGCTTATGGGACCTCCGGCATGAGGCCCTTGTGGCAAAACATTTGAGCAAAAAATAACCTACTGAAGTTTGTATACAATGTTAAATTTACTGACGTACAAAAATTGATGTCCGTATATACAACGTTAAATTCATAAAGTTTTGTATCGAGACAATCTCGTGTTAGTCTTCCTCCCACGCTCGTGCAATGCCGTGGCAAAGTCAAATAATCGATAGGACAAAGGCACGGAAGCCACCAATTCTTAGTAAAGTTCTGGTCTCAGGCTCCATCATTTTGGTCTCTCAAATGCTTTTTACCAAGTTGTTCAGACTTCAGCAAAGACATCGCACCAACCACCACGCAACTGTCCCGCCTTTTTCCGGTCTTCATCGGTTTCTCTTGCTCTTTTACTGATCAGATGTAGGATGATAGGTGCGTCGCGGGTCGATGATCGGATATCCGATCGATCAATCCAGAATCTTCTCGCCTGATGAGAAAAGGTTCCACACAACAGTTCCGGTCAAGTAAAGCCCGACTGAGACCTTGAAAACATCGTCCCAACTCCCTGCAAACAGAGAAAGGAGAAAGACTAAGGCAATCTGAAATATTTTCCTAACAATTTTATCAACACCACGTTTTCGGTAGTTAAAATTTTGACAAGGTAAAGACCATTTTGCAAGATGTAGCCCGTCGCGGCTGTGCCGAAAACACCGGCCAATACGCCAGCAGTATTGGATAAACCGAGCAGTACTCCCTGTCAAGAGAATCCAAAGAAAGACGTTAGCTGGGACATTACGAAAACATGGTCACACTAGTAACACTGGACTTTGGAGCATGGCCCCTGAGATGGTCAAAAGAAGAAGTCGAAATCGTTTCTAGTTGGACCTCGCCAAGATCGGGATTATCTCCAAATGCTGCAGAGTGGAGTACCCTTCTACTGAATTTGACAGAGATGAATCATGAAGAAATAATACTTACGGAGTAACGGGGAGCAATGTCCTGATGATTAGAGTACAAACCAGATTGCGAGAATGCATCAGTTCCCTGCTTAAAGAGTTCATGACTGGTTATTACAAGAAAATTTTCATACCATGAAAGCAGATCTAATCAAATTTGGACAGGCAGATTAAAGTACAATGTATCAGATTAGATCAACCTAAAGTTTTTCAATGAAAGTCCACTACGTTCCACGATTTTATGAAGTCAAGATACCAGCATGCTGGCCTACTCTAATGGTGCAATCAATGCAAGGGAAGCGATTAGATGCCTTCTCTTCCTTAAAAGAAAGGATGAAATAACAGCTACAAATTTGATGATCATCCTGCCTAGAAAAGTAATCAGATAGAAGAGCGATTTCAGCAATGTACTGAAGCCCACAATAGATCATTCAAAAGATATGCTAACGCGAGTTGCATGAGATTCAGAAAGAAACAAGAGGGATCTAAGAAGCATTCAAAATGTCAACGGAAGAAGTGAGTAGAAGTGACTTAAGAATGAGATGGAGGCAAATAATGTTTCTCATTCGCAGCTAAATTTTAAACATTGACACATTAACAATTAGATGGAGGCAAACCTGACTGCAGGCCATGCATAAAACAGCCATTGCAGGAGAGTCAACGTGGCTCAATTGGGTAAGAAAAAAAGCAGGTCCAAGAAATCCAATTGTCTGCATGATCTGCACGATACGATGCAGGCTGGTGCCGGATCAATATATATGATTTTCTTAAAAGGCACAGGCTGGTGCCGGATCAATATATATGATTTTCTTAAAAGGCAAAGCACGAGGAAAGAAGTCAAGAGAAGCGAATAATAACATGGCTTAAACTAAACGATATGCAACTGATTAAAGACTTCTTACTATAAGAAATAGCCAATTAAAATATAATGTCACGGGAAGTTGAAACATTGAGCATATATTATCAGTGAGAAACATGTTCAGCATTTTTCATTCTTATTATTTTCATTATGATCTTTGGAACTGCTGTTGCCTCTCATACTAAGGACATGAAGTGTTAGAACAAGGTACCTTGCGAACGGTAGTCACAGATAAGCCATTGCTGACGAGAGTGTCCGCAATCCAACCTCCAAGATTAGCAGAAAATGCCATTGTAAGCCAAGGTAACACACACAAAAGCCCTGATTCTGTGAGATTGAACTTTAGCACCTGTTATCATTTTAGTGGTAGATGAAATCGAAGGGTGTCAATTATTGTACAAAGATGGTCCATGACAATCCACTGGTAGACCAATTATCATACGAATAATCGTATCAGTTGTCAAGTGGATAAGAAAGTCAATTAATGAGTCAAAATCTTACTTGATTATAGTATGTCGGCATCCATGTAAGAAGAATAAATGTCCCCCAGTTGTGACAGAAATGACACACTATGAGGGCCCATACAGGTGGTTTCGACAGTATTAAACCCCACGGTATCGTGGTCACAGGTTCTCTTGGAATGCTGTTGGTTAAAATCAGCTTTTTCTCTTTAGGCCGCAGCTGAGGATCATCAAAAGGTGAACTGTATGCCTGCAACAAGAACTTCCGAAATTAAATTTTCCAGTGATAAAGCCCTAGAAAGATACGATGTCATCCAGAAGCATAATTCTAAAGGAATCCATTTCTCGGAACAAAAATACAAGTCACCTTATTTAGCCAGGTTGCAAACCATAATGTTCCCAGAGAACCAAAAGAGTAGAAGACTGATGGCCAGCCAAACTGATGTATCAAAAAAGGCGAAAAGGCGAAGCCAGTGACTGATCCTAGATACATGCCACTGTAGACCAGTGCCAGTGATCTACTTCTCTCTGATATGGGAACCCACTTCGACAAGATATTATTCATTGCAGGCATAGCAACACCCTGAACAGATGTGGGGGAAAAACCAAGTTATGTTGTGCAGAGAGGGCATAACGATTCAAAATGGCTTTTACACCTAAAAACATCGTTACTGTTTGTATCCAATATAAACCCACGAACAATGCACTGAATTGCCAGCGTAGGAAGAACGAAAAAGATTAAGTAGAACAATGAGCTAACCTCGCCAATTCCCATGAAGGCACGGACGACAAGTAGGAAAGGAAGCCCAAGTTTAGCAGCGACTGGAGTGAGAGCTGTTGCGATGGACCACCAAACTACCCCAAATCCCAAGACAAGTTTCCCACCCACAGTGTCCGCCCAAATGCCGCCGGCAATCTGTCATTGATGACTGGAGTCAGAGCAAGAAAGGAACACTTGGTTTCTAACATTATCCAGATAATAAAAGTTGTTGCAGGCATATAATGAAGAACAGGAACCACCGAAAGCTCAATAGTATTTGGCTTTACCAAAGAAGTGTCTTTACCTGGGTAAGGAGATAGCCCCAGAAAAAGGAAGACTGTATCAAACCAACAGTGGTTGGGTTCCAGTTGTATTCTGCAGACATGGGAAGTATAGCAATACTCATGTTTACCTGCCAAAGCAGATCTGTATAAAGATGCTCTCTGTTTTCTTGGAATAAAATGTACATATTTAGAATGCGGTCAAAGTGAATGACCGCAGTGAAGAGTCTCAGATAAGAAAAAATAAATCTGGAGAGCGATGGATCCAACTATCAGATTAAGAGAAACTTAAGATACAAGATAGCGCTTCAAAGAGACCAAAACTACCGCCTTCATAGCTTCCAGATTTCTAGGGACTCTTAGAGAATTCAAGTTAATTCACCCTCCATATGATTATTCCATTTTGATAGAGCAGATATACTACAAGTAGCGAAACTTTGACTAACCTACCTACTGATGCTCTCGACAATAAAGACACTGCCTTTAAAGGATCTTATCAAACATGCTCTGCAATGTAACATCACTTAGCAAATTTAGTAACTTCATACAATACCCATGGAAGACAAATCCGATGGAACTGGGATTTTATCAAATACGAGGAGTAAATCTACTCGATTGATAGCCCAGGTACTGGCACATCGTCTAAACAAGATTCAAAGGGTCGAGTCAATTAGCAGCTCGCATCTCAAATTACAGCTGGCCGGGCCACAATATCGCAGACGTGAATCTACACTTGCCTTCGTCAAATGGGTTTTTCTTGACAACAATAACAGCGCAAAGGTTACTCTTCAGAACGCACATTCACCCACATGAAATGAAGCAAGCAAGACAGAAAGTAGCAACATCTTAGAATGATTATGCCTATCATTTTGATCAATTTATTTCGTTCTATTTCCCTCAGCTTGGAACAAATAATTTTTCCAGGAGTAGTCGCCTCCCTTCTAATACTTCTCCCCCTCCCGTGACAACTGTAAATTTGAGGAAGCAAATTATTGTGTGTAGTAGCCATAGCCACCATGCCGGGAAGCAGAGTAAGGGATGAGCAAAAAGAAGAGAGACAGAGGCTTTACTCGGTCCATGTTGCAGAGCAAGAAGGCCGAGAAACAGAGGATCACGATGACCCATCTCTTGGGGAACTCTTCCCACCAAGGAACGACACCGCCCTCCTCCTCGTCTCGGCCGTTCTTGAACTTCGTCTTCTTTTGCACCTCCGAGATTTCGTACTGCTCCGACTTCAGGCCGGGGTTTCGGGCCGAGACCCGGAACGTGCAACATCGCCCCTCCGAGATCAATCGGACCCGGCACAGGAAGCGAGTCGCCGATGCGAAGCATTTCCTCGGCGGTGACGGCGGCGGCGGCGGCGGACCTAGTGAAGTTCTTTGCATGAGGAGGGAGTCAGGGTGAGGAGAGTAGGAGCAGAGGAAGGCTCTCGAGTTCATGGCGATGAAGAAAGGTTTCAGCTTGCTTCACATAGGGAGATAGAGAGGGGTGACTGATGATATTTGTTCAGACAGGTTTTCCAGATTTGCGGGGAAGAGAGAGAGAGAGAGGTGTGATATTTATGGGCACTGGTTAATGTTACGACACGTGGAGGTTGCATGGAGGAGAGGATTAGATTGCGGGTGAGCTCTCCTAAGCGTTTTAACCGAAAAACAGGGTTTCGTTTGCTTGTCCTGGAGCTGCAGGGCAACATCCAGGATAGCTTTGCTTGTCCTTAGGCCAGGCCACCAGGCAGGTTCGCGTGCCACAAACACGGTTGGCTCGGCTCAAAGTACAAGTATTTTTCAAATTGTTGATATTTAATAGTATTTCCGATTATAGGGTCGAATTCCAATTATTTATTTTTGGCAAACACGAAGAAGGTTTTCCTGTGTGCCCGTCGTAAAAAATTTCTAGTCCTAATACACTCTGTGCCGGATAGCTGCCAAGAAGCAGGAGCTAGAAAACACGCTATGTGCGCACATGCGCATTTGCACTCCAGATATCTGATGCCTCTGATGCCGTGCTCCTCACCATGATTCTGAATTTCAGATGATACAGTGTTGGCCTTGTCCTCTTGTTTGTGTTGGGCAAAATTAGCTAAAGTAAATTCTTGCAACAGCTCCAGATATCCGCCGGGGCAAAAAAAAAAAAAAAAAAAAAATTCTTGCAAAAACCAATCGTACCCTACCGCAGCCCAAATTTTTCACGTACTTCAACTATAGTCTTCCAAGATCTGTTGGCTAATACTGAATGTGAACTGATGGTTCCATAGACTCCGATGGGGGTCAATTAAGTCACGGGCCATAATGGAAAGAAGCGGCAAACTGGCGACTCCCATCTTCCACCATTTCAAAACGCCGACATTGTCTTCTCAACTCTTTCAAAGTACTTGGGAGTAGTTTGTATATCTCCGATTCATTGGTAGATGAAGATGAAGAGCTGGCGGAAGTTTGTGGGGGGTGTTCCTCTCAAAAGATCGAGAGACCGTACGTACAAATTTATGCGAAGTATTGGATGAAGCAGCCGTCTCCTTCCGCGGGTTGGAGCTAGTCGCATCGAATCGACTGGCGTGGGAAGCATGCCTATTGTAGAGTCAATTCCTCACCATCACCAATTTCTGCTCTAGTTGGACCTCCTCATCTAGTCCCAAATTTTCGTAATATGGAGTAAGAAAATTCTGAAACCCTACCAACCTGAACCTTGAATCTAAGAGAGTTGACATCTTCTTAAACCTAAGAGGCTCAATGACATAATTCACGTTCCTCATCAACCCAACGGTCGTCGACAACGCAATGCGCATAGTTTGTACTTTGTGGAGGTAGTCTATGAATCGTTCCAAGAAGAAATGAAATAAATGAAATGTTGAGACCATCTAATGCAGTAGAAGAAATGGCGTATGGAGAAGCAGAACGTAAAATGAAAGATGAGCCCTTTTGCTGAGCCTAGCAATGAATCTATCTTTTCATACTCTCCTCTGTTGGTGGATGCAACCGAGAGGTTTGATTGATCAAAAGGGAACGTATATATGAGCAAAGACTGTTCTTCATTTCATTTGTTCTTTCTTTCTTTTAAGCATCTGGCCTCCAATCTCTCTTATCATAAGACTCCAAGCTGTAATAGTATCCTTCTTATCAAAGAGCATGTCATGCTTCTTGTGGATCGCACATAATAAGGACTTCAATACAATATATTATTTTCAGGCTTCTGCAGTTAGATGTTATGCCCCTAATTGTTCACTCTACTGACCTTCAGAGACGAGGAACTTGTGTGTCTGGTATTGGCATTGAATCATAACATTGCCAAAGGTGCTCCACTGACCAAAGCACGAGCGACAGAAACCCCCCAGCTTTGGCACCAGTGAATGTGAATCATGGGGATGGATGAATCTGAAGATGATTTTGCCCAGCTGGCTCACAGCTCAATGTGTTACATTCTTCTTTGGATATCATGTTCTCTTTTCACTTCGAGTGGCTTTTGAGGTTCCATCGTGTGACAGTTTCATCTGATATGACTAATTCTACAGAACAGTATCCCACTTCCTTTTGAGTTGCTTCTGGTGACTTAGATTAAGACCATGATGGCTCTGGTCTATGCCTTTCAGAAACATGGTCAGGCATAAATTTCTACGATTGAGGGAAGTGATGACAACTTTCTAACATCACGATGGCGTGAAGATTCCTATTTCCTTCCGCACTCACTCTGTTGCTTCCCTAGACACTGACTTGGTTCATTTGATATGTGTTATATTCTTCCGTTTGAAACATTTGAAAGAGAGCATGCATACACTCATACTCGTAGAAGAAAGTCTCTTTGTGACGGTGAAAAGTAGTTTTCTTGAATGTCAGTTTCTAGATCGCAATTCTTGTCCTGCCTTTTGCAGCCTAGCAGCAATCCTAATCGGCTTCGACGATCGTTTGATATGTGACGTATAAGTGATGTCATCCTTCTTAGTCTACTAATTTTATTTTCATTCACCAATCACAGCGGAAGCCCGGACTGTCGAGCATTTGAGTTATGCGGGGAAATATCAAAAAGGCGAAACCAGTGGCTTATGGTATGGTGAAGTACTGGAGTAATATGTTTTCTTTGCCTACAAAAATGATCAAGGCTGTTGAGACGGGATGCTCATCATCTTTGTGGAAAGGTATATCAACTAAAGCCAGGGGAGCTATGGAACACCGCTTGTATTCTCAGGAAGTTGAGACAATTATAGTACAGATCTGGTTTCTTTTGGATTGCTTGGGTGTTTTTTATCGTTTGAAGGGATCTAGCATCTGGACTGTTGTTGAGGCTGATAGTACTTATTCCTAGAGGAAATTGTTGTAAGTTGAGATGTGTTTCAAAGCCTTTTGTGAACAATATTTTATTTAATGGTCAAAATACTTCACTTTGGTATGACAGGTTGCATCCTCTTGGCATATTGGCTGATGTATTTCCTTCAAGAGCCATCTGTTCTAATGCTACGGTCGCAGACGTTATTATTGATAATTAATGGAGATGGCCTCCAGCTCGTTGTGATGAGTTAGTGGAAATTCAAGCTACCCTCTGTGGTTGCTGATATACATGCTCTAAGAATGCCTTGTTCCAGCGACATGATCTTCGGAATCTGGTGATGAATAGGGGAACCATGATCTGCGGCATAGGTTGATCTGGTTCGGTCCTAATGTCCCTAAATTTGCTTTCAATAATTGGTTGGTGGTGCACAACACATTGCGTACTTTATATAGAACGAATAATGGTGTAGCATTGATGATAATTTCTTATTCTGCCTAGCACAGGAGGTCTAGAGAGCATCTGTTCTTATGTTGCTCCTCCTCAAAATCAATTCTGTAGCACATTTTACAGTTGAATGATTGTGCTAGATCAACAAATAGTTGGATTGTAGAATTCCCTTTGATTCTGTAGGCTGCTAATGGGGAGAATTCCCTTTTGACTCTGCAGGCTGCTAACGGGGAAAAGCTTAAGAGCTTCAAATTAGAATGGGAATGCGACCAAGTTTGGCAAGAGACAAAATGTAGTTCTAGATGGTCATGTTTTGTCTCGAGCTAGAAGTGTTGTTCACAAAGTTATGTTTGCTGTTAGAGCTTCTTTTGGTGGTCTTTTCCAAGATAATCGAAGGCTTATCTCCGAGGATGTGAAGAATCTCTATAGGAATGGGCTAGGGAGCTATTGGGTTAGTCTGGGATGGAGGAAGGTCTTTTGTTGCTGCTTGGCTCCTGAATGGATTTGAGCTTGTTTTGGTTTGTGTGGTCTTGGGACATTCGTTTCAGCTGTTCATTGTTTTGTAGACATGTACGTAAGTCTTGTCTTCCCATATTTATGGACTTTCGAATAGAAGATAATTTACTTATCGAAAAGAAAAATTATTCTCAACCATTTTGATGCCATCTGGGATTCTAAACAAGTGAAAACAAAGGCCCTTCTCTTTCAGTGCTTTGTGGTTTCTCTTTGCTTGGAAATGGGCCTTCCCCAAGTTACGTTTGCCTCTCTTCATTTGCCTATTTTTGCTATGTTGTCAAAAGAAGTACTTGAGAGAGTGGAGGTGAGTCGTCTGCTGTCTTCTTTTCCGGTTATCCAACCACTTAATGCCGACGGGTTTGTTACTTTGACCTTCCTCTACTTTATATCCGGGACTGCATAATTTCTGTTGGCAAAAAGAAAGAAAACGTTAATTGCGGGAAATTTTCGAAACCTATATAGGTGTGGCATACATTTGCTGAGATTACTCCCCTTTGATCTTAACAGAATACCTTTTATCAATTCGCAACCATGCAAGTTTTTGAATCAGAACACCCTTTCCGTTGCGACAGATAATCAGTTAGTACGATGGTTTGCATGCCTCTGAATGCGCATCACATGTTTGTCTCCTGCTAAATGGGAACTATTCTTCCGGAGTTATGGATTTCTGTCCGGTTCAAAGACGATATGGACTTCAAACTTCAGTATTCTCTGATTTAAAATATCTCTAGCACCTTCATTCTACATGGCGAACTGGCCAGCCTCTCCAATTTGCTTATGTCCGTGCATCAATGGATTAACGTTCGTACGTATAAGATAATTTCTCCTTATCTTTACTTATTTGTCCACTCTCTGCGATTAAGCTGTTCGGAGTTGCATGTGTTGGTTTGAGTGACTGGAACAGAGTAATTGGATTGTAACCAAAAGATAGTTATTCAGGAAGAAACAGACTAACTCAAGAAGAACGAAAACTGCTTCATGCGTTCTTATTCCTCATATTCTCAGTCATACAATGTGCTCCTTGGCAAGTGTTCGCTTATTGCTACCATTGCCTAGTGAATTTGTCATTCTAGCATATTGGTATTGCATTGACGATCGGTCCATGCTGCTCCTTTTCCTCAGATATTATGGCTCTGTGCCATACTTCCAGTTGTAGCAACAAATACATCTACAGCGGCTCTATGAGAACTGGATACTTGTTCTTGGACATCCTTGCTAGAGTTGGCTGGACCGAATCATCTCTCTCCAGAGGAGTCCACCTGTCAAGAAGATCAAGATTGTCGTAACAAGTTCTCCACTTGCAATGAACGCTTCGGAAATTCATGAAGCATAGTCTCAGGCACGAACATATCTATCATGTCATTTTTTTGTTGTTGCTTAATTTAATAAAATGAGCATTTTCTGTTCTTGCTTGCATCTGCAGGCTGATTGATGAATGAAAATGGAGATCTCCAGCTTTTGCCAGATTGATCCCGGGGCACCTACGTGGTCCACCACCGAATCCAAGGAAGCTGAAAGGCTTCAAAGGCTCCTGAGATCAATTAAAAGAAAAGAAAAAAAAATCAGCTGGAGGAAAGAAATGAAACGCGGTTTATATGATAAAGCGCTCGAAAGATGCTTAACTTCAAATCTGGAAGGGTCAAACACTTCTGGTTGAGGGAAAACTTCCGGGACATGGTGATTGGTGAATAGAAGCAACATCCAGGTTCACCGACCAGCCTTTCTTGATCTGATATCCTGGAAAAGACAAAGAGCTCTAGTATTCGTAAGCATCTTGAGAATGCATTTTTCTGATTACCGGGATGCATACCATCAATCTCAAAATCCTGAGCAGCTTTTCATCGTGTCGTTGCTAGAATCTCTTAGATTCGTACCCATGGCTGATGATAGAACTGGAATATAATTTGCTTTTCTTGCAGTCCTCTGATGCCTTTCGGATGCCGATCTGATGTGGAACTAAGTTTCAAATCCCAGAAAATGGAAGAGCACCTGGAAACCTCAACCTCAGAGAGGAGTTTGAGACGAGAGAGGATTGAAACAGAACGCACTGGAGTTCGAATCCAACCCTAACAAGAAAGCTTTTTGCAGTCACTGGATCAGACACTGTCGATCTGCGTTGCCGTCGTTTGTTTGTGGTGATTAAGGATCACCTTAACTTGAACTATCAATTTTAGGAGCTCCCTCAGTTGAGGAAGGCCCCTCCAAAAATTGGCGTATGCCATTTATCGTGACGAGCACACGGTATTCTTTAGTAAAAGGCGAAAGAATAGTTCGCTCTGTGCTCATCACATGGCTGCGTGGTTAGCCTCTTCCTACGACCTCGTCTTTTGTTACTGGCCTTGTTGCCCCTGTTCTTGCCTTACCTCCTATGTGGGACTTTCATTAAAGAACAACTGGTGGAAGCTCTTTTCTTTGCCTTTTGTGCTTATTTGTATCCCATGACTACTCAATTTATAATATAACGTGTTTGTACTACTCACTGAATAACATATGTTTTCCACACCCCCCCCCCCCAAAAAAAAAAAAGAGAATAGCATATGTTTTTTTGCACTTCTAAGTTCAAATTAATTGGGCAGTAAATTATTCTGTCTATGACGCCGAACTCATTTTTCGAATTCGCTATTTCACGTGAGCCTCAATTATTCGGTCTAAGTTTTCTATCTATCGAAGTGACCCTGTCGATGGACAAAGATCAAAATCTATACGAATTTTACGATTATTTCCAATCTTATCAATTTTGCTATAAATCGCGACGGGTAAAAGCAATTTTAGCCTTTTGGATTCTTATCTTCAGCAATGAAGTTTCGCTTGGCTCCTACTGCTACGACCCAATAGTTTATTCACCAACACTGAAGAAAGGCACACAGACCACACCTGAAAGCTTTGTTGTCTAGGGGTGTCAACATTCCGGATTTTCATGGACCAGATCATTTAAGGGGTGCATCCCATCCCAACCCGAACTGAAAACTCAGTTCGGATCGGTTATTCTTCTTCTTTTTTTTTTTTTTGGGGGGGTTGCTCAAACTCACTCAACAAAATCCAAATGCAGAAAAGCTAGAAGAGATAGAGACGAAGAGAGAAGTAACTGGTGAGGCTTGTGGCCACCATCTATAGAATATCCAAAACAAGTCATCTTCTCCTCTCTCTCTCTCTAACTATAGCTAACTCTATACACACCATCAATCTTAAATCAAATTAAAGCCGCTCACCCGATGAAGCAAATAAGGAAATTACAAGGAGGTTAAAAATGGGATCACTTTCTTTGCAATTCCCATGGGAGGACGGATCAAACGGGGTCTGTTCTGCCAACGCTCTCTCATTTCGACCTTTTCACTTGGAATTTTGAGGCAAGTCATCAAATGGTCATTGGTGAGGCTAGCAGCTTGCATAGAGGAGTGAACTCCTGTTGGATCCACATATGCGAATCTGCTCCTTGCCGTGTCTCTGCTCATGCGCTCTGATTTCGACCTTTTCACTTTGAATATTGAGGCTCCATTGTGTCGCGTAGAAATTGGCTTGTAGTAGACAGATAATCCACATATGGATTTGTCGGACGACCCGCATCCGCTCTTTGATCTGCAGTATTACAATTCCCCTCATTGATCAGATTCCCATATCCATAAAAGTTATATTGCTATGTTGACATGAAACAAATACTGGTTGAGCAGGAGCTATGCCTCAAACGATGTTAATAATGCTGAAGTTTGGAAGGTATCCGTTGTGACGTCCTGGAAATTCAATCCTTGTAAGCGTCGGAAGTCGATTAAATGATATGAATGTATAGTCATAGTCGACGCCCATTTTGGACAATAAGGACTGAAAAGACGAAAATTTGGACAAATTCCGAACTTTAGATTATTTCGAATTGAGTTTCGAAATTAATCCGCAACGATTTTTGAATTGCCGTTTTCGCAAACGAGCTTAACCCTGACCGAGCTTGGCCAGTGAAATTGCCGAAATTACCCTTCGATCAGTACACCAAAAATTTCGTTTCAGTCCCGGCGCGCCAAAATTACCATTTTGCCCTCCCTCAATTATTCATTCATAAGAGACAAAAAAATTTAATTTTTGGTCTTCAAAGTCAAGGTGGGCCATTCTCCTGCACTGCTCAACGCACGTCTCTCTGCCGCTTCTCTCTTCTTTCTGTTTCTTCTTCTTCTGTTCTTCTTCTCTTCTTCATTTTCTGTTGACCGACGAACGCTCCTTCAACCGATCGAATCCTCCTCCGTTCGTGGCCATTTTTCGCGACCACCACCACCACCGGCAGCCACTGTCTCCAGCTACTCCCCGCCGTCGCCTGGACCCCGGCCGAGCCGCCGTCGCCGCCGTTTCGCCAAAGAAAAGTCACGGCCGAGCGTCCCCTGTTTTCGGGTCAGGAGACCCGAGGACTCCGCGGTCTTCTCCGGCCGCCACGGCCGCCACCGACGCCGACCACCACCACCCAGCTAACCCCCAACTTTCCCTCGACCGATCCAACCCCTCGTCGCCGACCGTCAGCCGCCGAAATCGCCGGAATCAAGCCCGAAAGTTTCGGTGCTCTGTTTTGAACCCGATTTGTTCCGGTCTTCGATCCGGCCGCCACTGTCGCTGCCGTGCCACACCGCCACCGCCAGACGACTCCCCTGAGTCTCCTCTACCGCCACCCAGCTCGGCTCCGCCGGTTGCCGCGCGTGGCCGCCGAAAATCGCCGCCAACCGAAGCCCCTGTTTCGGTGCAAAAACAGGACAGCCACTGATCGCGGCTGTCCGCCGTCGCCGGCCGCCTTTCGCAGCCTTCCACCTGTCCCGGTCGACCCCCACCGACCCCTGGTGAGCCCCAGACCCTTGGCTGGCTTTGTCCCGGCCCGTGTCGCCGGAAAACGGCCAAAACAGTGAAGTTGCCGATTGAATATTCTGAGTTTGCACTGTTGCAGGCTGCCGGTCGCCGCTCGCCGGAGCTCCGCCGCCGGCCACCTGTTCCGGCGACCTCGCCGGACTCCCACGGGGTGTCGCCGAAGTTTGAGCTCGATCCGCCGCGCGATAAACCTTAGTTTTATCATCGCCGCCGCCACCACCGCCGTCGCCGATCGAGCTAATTCACATAGTGAGTTGACTCTAAACCTTGGTTAGGGCGCTAATTGCGCTTAGGATTAGTCTGATTTATTTATTATTTAATTATGTATGTATTTATTTATTTATAAAAAAAATTATTTCGATCGGGACCGGTATAGATAGAAACCATGGTTAGGATACATGGTCGATCGATTTATTTGTCTGTGGCTATTTGTGGTAATTTAGCAATTAATTGATTGATTGAGTTGCTCGCGAGTGAGTGAATTGCTTGATTGGTTTGTTTGCCTGGCTGAAATGCTCAATTGAGAGTCTTGTGGGCCTTGGGGCCGAGTTGATTGTATTTCTTGTGGATTTTGGCGTTAATCCAAGATAATCAATGAGTTGATTGCCGAATGCAATTTGTATGGTCATTTAAAGGATCAATGACGCTACCTGACAAGTTCGCATTGTACCGTGGGTACTTGTGCCGTACAGATTGTATGGAATTCGTGACTTGTCAGAAGCACGATAATCCATGCCCCGTGCCAGTCGTACGATTTTAAGGGATTATCGGATGCCGATCGCAGCTTGTGATGGACCGAAGCTCCTTTTTTTTTTTAAGGAATGCCTACTTGCAGTGCCGTGCCGGGTGCACTGGATACACTGCTTGTAGTAGCCGTCGCTGAGAGGGTAAAGTGGACGTAGCCTGGTTTTTGCCAGAAGAGTGCGGGATCGCACTATTGATGTATTTATCACGCCAGTCGCGTGGGTCATTGATTAATAATGGACTTGTGTATGCCTGAGTGGTCGTGCTTCTGTTGATGGTAGATTTAACAGATTTGTTGTGATTGATATTTATATATATATATCTCTGTTGATATCTTGTGATCTTTTTGTGGCACTTAGGATGTTCTGGGCGAATCATTGTCCTAACCGAGATTAGGCTTGATTCACTGAGATTCATTTCTCACCCCGTCGTGGGATAAATTTTTTCAGGTCTGAAGTAATGGAAAGACCGGTGCGGTTCGGCACCCCCACTGACTCATCACTTGATATCAGTCTCCATCCGGTACCAGGTACGGACCAAATGTGGAAACGTCACATCACGACGATATGTGTTGATGAAGGGATGCCACATCTGGTGGCACACCTCTTTAAGGCCTGGTATCTTCGTGATGGGATGGATCTCTTCGGTCCGCTTTGAGGATTTGAGGGGCCACCTCTATAGGGGGTCCCTAATATCCCCGCTTGGGACCCGATGGATATTGATACACCTGATGGGAAAGTGGTGGACCCCGCGCCTAGTATGGAGCTCGAGCTCGAGCCTAAGCAATCAGTAGCCCCCTCTGTGCATTCTAGCCAGAGTTCTTGTGATGACCCGAACGACCCGGCTCCCCCGGTTGGTTATTACGACTCGGATGTCGAGTTTTCCCAGTAGAGGGTTAGGTTCCTTTTGTAGTCAGGGAACGGATGATGTTTTTGTGGGGATACTGTTTTGGAATAGATGACAGTTAACCTTAACTGACTCATGTATCTTTTTGTGAGTCCTAGAGGGCCGCCCCGAAGCATGGGGTTGTAATTATCAGTTGATGGCTTTGTAAGGTTATAAATCATATATTCTCATCAGCTTTTAGTATTATGATATCTGGCTTACTTTCTATCTATCCCATATGGTTTTATTGAATGGAAGATGGTACGTTCCGCTTGCGCAATATAATCTTAGGTCGATAGCAGTTGCCTGGGACGCTATATATTATGACCTGATGGCGATTTGGCAAGGGATGTCGCGGGCTCGAGAGTCGGGACATGACATGCGTACTGGAATTTCATACAAAGCCCGGACCACATGCCCACGAGAAAGGCTTTATGTAGCCAAACATTTGCTAGCAAATTGAAGAAGTACCAACCTTAAGCTGACACCACAAGGGGGCAAGAAGGTTTCGAATTTGCTCTTGTGTGTCAATAAGGACCGCTCTATAACTCCATTGATGAGTTTTGATCTCTTAGAATAATAAGCTGTACATGATGTACATCATTGAGTTTATCAAGGGCACCTTCAGCTCCCAGTCGAAAACCCTTGAGAGAATGCAAAGCATCAAGTAAACATCAGAACCAGTGAGATACTCTTCAGAATCTCATTTTCAAGTTCTTTATACGTCCAAAAAATCTAAAAATTCAACAAGCAGTTTCAACCTTCTGCAGTAACAGGATATTCTATTATAATCTGGTAAAAAGATAATCACTTCCAACTAGCCAGACAAAACACGAAAAACTGCAATGTCAACAAAGCAGGAAAGCAACTTGTTATTTGTGTTCTCGCGCTGCCATAGGACAATGACTTACGTCGACATGAAACAATTATGTGTCAAAGACACTTCAATTAGTTTCCTCACCAGGTTGCTGCTACGGTCAAACGACGAGCAATTAAAGGATGATGTTACCGGCTGTATCATAGGTGTCACGTCCCGACTCTCGAACCCGCGACATCCCTTGCTAAATCGCCACCAGGTCATAAAAGATAGCGTCCCAAGCAACTGCTGTTGACCTAAGAAAATACTGCGTATGCGAAACGTACAATCTTCTATACAATAAAATCAAGATGGGATAGGCAGGAAGAAAAGCTAGATAACACAAAAAAAAGATAAACTACCGAGAATAGATGATTTATAATCTTACAGAGCCAACGGCTGATAAATATAACCCCATGCTTCGGGACAGCCCTCTAGGACTCACAAAAAGATACATGAGTCAGGTAATGTTAACTTTCATCTGCCCAAAAATAGTACTCCCATAAAAGACTTCACCAATTCCCTGATCACAAAAGTAACCTAGCCCTCTACTAGTAACATCGACATTTGGATCGTCATAACCAATCGGGGGAGCCGGGTCGTTCAGGTGGTCATAGGAACTCTAGCTAGAATGCACAGAGGGGGCTACTGACTGCTCGGGCTCAAGCTCAGGCTGCGTATCGAGTGCGGGATCCACCACCTCCCCATCAGGAGTGTCGATGTCCATCGGATCCCAGGCGAGGACATTAGGGACCTCCTGAAGAGGTGGCCCTTCAAATCCTCTGAGCTGACCAAAGAGATCCACCCCATCGCGAAGATACTAGGCCATGAAGAGGTGTGCCACCAGCTGTGGCATACCTTTATTGACCCATATCGTCGTGATGTGGCGTTCCCACATCTGGTCCGTACCTGGCACCGGGTGGAGACTGACATTGTGTGATGAGTGAGTGG
Source organism: Rhodomyrtus tomentosa (assembly GCA_028455895.1). Lineage (NCBI taxonomy): Eukaryota > Viridiplantae > Streptophyta > Magnoliopsida > Myrtales > Myrtaceae > Rhodomyrtus > Rhodomyrtus tomentosa. Next base: position 29,619,067 of record JAPCWY010000009.1, on the reverse strand, counting down.
GGGTACCAAATCGCACCGGTCTCTCCATTATTTTGGACCTGAAAAGTTATCCCACGATAGGGTGAGAGTTTAATCTCAATGAATCAAGCCTAATCTCGGTTAGGACACTAATTCGCCTAGAATATCCTAAGCACCACAATAATCCACAAGATATAAATAGATATATATCAATAAAATATATACGCCAAATCAGCAACCAATTGAGGCACCACCACTCAGGCGCACACAAGACATCATACAAGTTCATTATTAAACAATGACCCACGCGACTAGCGTGATAAAATCATTAATAGTGCGATCCCGCACTCATCTGGCAGGACCAGGCTACGTCCACTTTATCCTCTCAGCGACGGCTACTACAAGCGGTGTATCCAGTGCACCCGGCACGACACTATAAGTAGGCATTCCTTAAAAAGCAGTTTCGATTTGTCACAAGCTGTGACCGGCATCCAATAATCCCTTAAAACCGTATGACTGGCACGGGGCATGGATTATCGTGCTTCTGATAAGTCGCGAGTTTTCATACAATAGGTATGGCACGAATACCAATGGTACAATGCGAACTTGCCAGGTAACGTCATTGATCCTTTAAATGACTACACAAATTGCATTCGACAATCAACTCATTATTTTCTTTTTGTTAACGTACGTATGTATTGACTTTCCATAAGCTAGGTACATTAAATCGGACACAAAAAAAACCACGAACCAATAACAGCACATGGAGTGCGATGACTAGTTCAAGGGGGAGCCGGTTGCAAAAAGGTAGCGCTAAGTTATACTCTAACATAAGATCCTAAGAACGGCTAGTGTAAGACAAAAGAAGGCCAAAACAATCGGCCAAGAGCTATAGGCACAAGTGCCCAGGTTTGTGAACATAAAGTTCCTAGAAGGCCAACCATTCGGCCATAGAAAAAGAGAGACTGACTGAAGTTCTGATGGGTAGCCGAACTGAGTAGAATTCCAAGAGACTGAGCCAAGACAGGTTTCCTCAACACCAACCGGAAGTAGTGGAGGTAGTCGAGAAGATCCAAAGGATAGGAAGCCAATGTCCACCAACACAGCAGGTGTTAGGAGCAGCGTAGAAGTAGCAGCAAAGCAGTGCCTGAAGAGGCGCACCAATGGTAGTTCGAACAGTTGGTGAAAGTTTCAGGGTGCAGCAGCATGACAATCAACTCATTGTTTATCTATGGTTAATGCCAAAATCCATACAAAAATACAACCAACTTGGCCCCAAGGCCCACAAGACTCTCAATCGAGCATTTCAGCCAAGCAACCAAACCAATCAAGCAATTAATGCACTCGCGAGCAATTAACTCAACCATGCAATTTCGAGCTCAATTCATATTATAAATCTTAATTCTTAGTCGAATTATAGCAATCAATTGCTCGCTCGTCTCTAACCTGTCACTCGCTCGCGAACAAATACAATCAATCAATCAATCAATTGATAAATTACCATAAATAATCACAGACATATAATCGATCGGTCATTTATCCTAACCATCGTTTCTATCTAAACCGGTTCCAATCAATTTTTTTTAATAAATAAATAATTAAAACTAATCCTAAGCGCAATTAGCGCCCTAATAAAGGTTTAGGGTCAACTCACAACGTGAGTTAGCTCGAGCGGCGATGGCGGCGGCGGCGGCAGCAGCAGTCGAATTAGGGTTTATCGCGTGGCAGCCTGAGCTCAAACTTTGGCGACACCCCAAGGAAGTCCGGCGAGGTCGCTGGAACAGGTGGTTGGCGGCGGAGCTCCGACGAGCGGCGGCCTGAAACAGTGATAAACAGTAAACTCAACTGGCGAACCGATCTGTTTTGATCATTTTCGGGTGACACGGGCCCGGACAAGGTCGACCAAGGGTCGGGAGCTCACCCAGGGGTCATTGGGGGTCGGCCGGAACAGGTGGACGGCGGCGGGAGGAGGCCGGCGAAGGCGAACAGCCACGATCAGCAGCTGCCTTGTTCGGCGTTGAAATAGGGGCGTTGGTCGGCGAAGGATTCCGGGCGCCAAGCTCGGTGGCCGGCGGCGGTGAGCTCGGAGGTGGTAGAGGGGACTCGGGGGAGTCGATCGGCAGTGGCGATGAGGCACGGCGGTGGCTATGGTGGCCGGATCGAAGATCGAATCAAACCTGGTCCAAAATAGGGCACCAGGACTTTAGGGCCAGTTTCCGGCTGCGGACGGCCGGTGGGGCAAGGTCGGATCGGTCGATGGGAGGTCGGTGGTTAGCTGAGGGGCAGTGGTCGGCGTCGGTGGCGGCCGTGGTGGCCAGAGGAGGCCACTGAGTCCTCGGGTCAACTGACCCGAAAATAGGGCCGAGTTTGCCGTGGCGTTTCCTCGGCTGTTCGACAGCGACGATGGCTCGGCTCGGGTTAGGGTAGCGGCGGAGAGTGGCTGAGGACGGTGGCTGTTGATGGTGAGGCGTGGTTGAGCGAAAAACAGCGGTGGAAGGAGGAGGAACGGTCGGCAAGCTTCGGCGTCCACGGTCGGGAAAAGAAGAACAAAAGAAGAAGAAAAAGAAGATAGAGGAAGAAGCGACGTGCGGTGTTGGGCAGAGAGAAGGTGGGCCACGGCCTTGGCCAAAATTTAATTTTTTTTGTCTTATTTGCCCAATAATCAACTTTATCTCATGTGCATAAGTAGGGGCAAAATGGTCATTTGGCGCGTTGGGACTGAAATGAAATTTTGGTATACTGAACGAAGGGTAATTTCGGTAATTTCACTAGCCAAGCTCGGTCAGGGTTAGGATCGATTGCGAAAACGACAATTCAAAATTACCGCGGATCAATTTCGAAACTCAATTCGAAATAATCTAAATTTTAGAATTCGTCCAAATTTTCGTCTCTTCGATCCTTATAGTCCAAAATAGGTGTCGACTATGATTATATATTCATATCATTTCATCGACTTCCGACGCTTACAAAGGTTGAATTTTTAGGACGTCACAACTCTCCCCAACTTAGGAAATTTCGTCCTCGAAATTACAACACGGTTCTAATTATTCAAAAAGATAAGGATAACTACGCTCCATAACTTTCTCGTTCTCCCATGTAGCTCCTTCAGTACCATGGTGTTGCCAAACCACCTTAACTAACGGAATTGTCTTAGTTCGGAGTACCTGCTTTTTCCTATCCACGATCTTGATTGGTTGCTCTACGTATGACGCCCGTTCATCCAAATAAATCTCCTCGTAACTCAGCACATGAGCGAGGTCTGGCTCGTACTTTCTCAACATCGACACGTGGAAGACGTTATGTACTTGAGCAGTCTAGGTGGCAACGCAAGTCGATAAGCTAAAACTCCGATTCGTTCTAGGATTTCAAACGGTCCAACGTACCTCGGGTTCTGTTTTCCTTTCCTGCTAAAGCGGGATGTTCCTCTCATAAGCAACACTTTCAAAAAGACATGATTGCCTACTTGAAATTTCAAAAGTTTGCGCCTTTTATCTGCATAACTTTTCTTGCGACTCTGAGCTGTTTTTAGTTTATCTCTAATCACCTTAATTGCTTCCATCGATTGTTCTACTAACTCAGGGCCAGTTATCTTCCTTTCATCAACCTCATCCCAATAGACTGGCGTCCTGCAAGCTCTGCCATACAAGGCCTCGAAATGTGCCATTTTAATACTCTGCTGATAATTATTATTATAGGCAAACTCAACCAAATGCAATTGTTTCTCCCGGCTACCTTTGAAATCCAAAACACATGCTCTCAACATGTCCTCCAAGATCTGAATCGTTCTTTTAGACTGGCCATATGTCTCCGGATGATAAGCTGTACTAAATTGCAGCTTTGTCCCTAAAGCAGTTTGTAAACTCCTCCAAAATATAACAGTGAATTTGGGATCTCGGTCAGAAGTGATTGTTACTGGCATGCCATGTAACCTTACAATATGCTTCACATATAACTCTACGTATCTATTTAAGGCGAAGTTCTTTCTTAATGGAATAAAGTGCGCTGACTTCGTTAGCCTGTCTACCGCAACCCAAAATTGAATTATGCCCTCGCTGACTCCTTGGCAAACCCATCACGAAATCCATCGTGATATGCTCCTATTTCCACTCTGGAATTTCCAAAGGCTGCAGCAGTCCTCCAGGTTTGCAGTGCTGCGCCTTGACCTGCTGATAGGTTAAATATTTAGCCACATATTTGGCTATATCTGTTTTCATTCCGTTCCACCAAATAGTGCTGTTTCAAATTCTGATACATCTTTGTACTCCCAGGATGGATACTATAACTGCTACGATGTGCTTCTGATAAGATCTCCTTCTTTAAATTTTCATCTGCAGGCACAAGCAAACGTCCTCTGAACTTAAGTATCCCATCCTCAGCTATTTGAAAATCGACCCTTCGTTTGGCCGAGTCTCCTTAAAGGATCTTTTGAATAAAAGGGTCTGTGGACTGCAGGGTCTTAATCTTAACTTGCACTTCCGGCTCGATTCTCAAGGTAGCCACGAGACTCGACAGGTGGCTTATCTCCAGTTTAAAGTCTGAGTCTCTTAATTGCTCAAGTAAACGCCACTCATGCACCTGTAATTGAGCAATCACTGATTTTTTACTCAGTGCATCAGCAACCTTATTCGCCTTACCAGGATGATACAGGATCCCGCAATCATAATCTTTTAGCAACTCCATCCATCGGCGCTGTCTCATGTTCAGCTCCCTTTGAGAGAACAGGTACTTCAGACTCTGATGGTTGGTATATACCTGAAAACTTTCCCCAATCAAATAGTGTCTCCAGATCTTCAAGGCAAACACGACTGCAGCTAACTCCAGGTCGTGTGTGGGATAATTCAACTCATGCGATCTCAACTGACGAGACGCATACGCTACCACCCATGCTGCATTAAAACACAACCCAGTCCCCTAAGCGAAGCATCGCTATAAATTTCATAACCACCAAGACCAGACGGAATTGTCAGTATAGGAGCCGTAGTTAGCCTATGCTTAAGCTCTTGGAAACTACGCTCGCACTTGTCCGTCCATTGAAACTTCATATCTTTCTTCAGCAATTTAGTCAAAGGTGAGGCTATAGCTGAGAACCCTTCCACAAATCGCCTATAATAACCTGCTAAACCCAAGAAACTTCTAATTTCTGTCACAATCGTTGGTCTTGACCAATTAATAACTGCCTCAATTTTAATCGGATCCACTGCAATACCTTCACTTGAAATCACATGACCTAAGAATGCCACGCTAGCTAACCAAAACTCGCACTTACTGAACTTGGCATATAATTGATGCATTCTCAGAGTTTCCAGAACTACTCTCAAGTGTTGCTCATGGTCTTCAGAATTCTTCGAGTACACCAAGATGTCATCAATAAAAATGATTACAAAACGATCCAGAAACTCCTTGAACACTCTTTTCATTAAATCTATAAATGCAGCAGGAGCATTCGTCAAACCAAACGGCATCTCAGTGAACTCGTAATGTCCATAACGCGTCCTAAATGTCGATTTCGGTATATCTTCTTTTCTAATTTTCAACTGATGGTATCCCGCCCATAGATCAATTTTTGAAAATATAGATGCTCTTGCAGTTGATCAAATAAGTCGTCAATCCTTGACAGTGGGTACTTATTCTTGATCCTCACCTGATTTAACTGTCTGTAGTCAATATACAATCTCAAACACCCATCCTTTTTCTTGACGAACAAAACAGGCACTCCCCAAGGCGATGCACTAGGGCGGATGAACCCTTTATCTAACATTTCCTGCATTTGAACTTTGAGTTCTTTCAACTCTGACAATGCCATTCTATATGGAGCCTTAGAGATCGGCTCCGTCCCAAGAGCTAACTCTATCACAAACTCAATTTCTCTTTCTGGTGGCAAACCATGTAATTCTTGGGGGAAAACATCTGGAAACTCACATACAATCGCAATATCCTCCAATTTCAATTCTTTAGCAGACGTATTTACCATAGAAGCCAAATAGCCTTGGCATCCATTCTCCAACAGTCGAGTCGCCTCTAATGATGATATCATCACAGTCGAGGTTCCTCCTCAATTACCCAAAAATTCAAAGCTAATACCATCTATCGGATTAAACTGAATCATCTTATTAAAGCAGTCCATTGTGGCTCTTTTCTTTACCAACCAATCCATTCCCACAATTAAGTCAAAATCGTATATTTCCAGCACAATCAAGTCTATCTTACTCTTATGCCCATCCACCACAAATCTACAATCAGGACAGCTCACTGTAGCCACTACTTTATCTTTCAACGGTGTTGACATATTAAGCACAATATTTAAAGGTACCAAGTTCAATTCAAATAATTTAACGAACTGATCCGCAATAAACGAATGAGTGGCATCCGAATCAAACAAAGCATATGCTACTGGTTATGCAAGAGGACCGTAACTGTAATAGTTGGCGATTCCTTCGCCGCTTCCTGAGTGACCGCAAAAAACTTTCCTTATGCCGACGGACAATTCTGAAAGTTTGGCGTCATAGTTCCTCTAGGCTGTCCTCTCTACTGTGGCGGCGCCTGTCCGCCTTATCTCTACGGGCAGTTCCTCACCTGATGGCCTAGCTGGCCACAACCAAAACAGACACCACCTCGATACGGGCACAAGCCGGCCCATGCCTCTGTCGACACAAGCTGCACGTCTCACTTTGATGAAATGCCGGCTTACTAATTGCCCCTCGGCGATTGGGTGGGATGTGACTACGGTTGTTAAACATGGGTTTCTTCCCTTGCCTTCTGTCGAATCTATTTGGGGACGTAAATCGTGATCCAGATGCGGTAGTCCTTTCAGTTAAGTCCCGCTCCACTATCAGTGCCATCACGTAAATATCATCATAGTCCTGGAGGTCGAGCGGTGCTAGAGTACTCTTCATCTCGGGCTTCAGCCCGTCTTTGAACCTTCTAGCCCTATCCTCCGGATCCTCAATCATTCTCGGAGCATATTTGGACAGTTTAGAAAACTTTGCCTCATATTGGTCAACTGTCATCTGGTTCTGACGGAGGCGGAAGAACTTAGCCATTTTTTGCTCCTAGATGTCCTTGAGAAGTATTTGTTATTAAAAACTTCCACAAAAGTATTCAATGCTGGAATTGTACCTTCTGGAAAAGTTCTACCCTTGACAGCTCTCCACCAAGTACTAGCGTTTCCTTTGAGTTGATAGACTGCCAGAGTAACATTATCCCTATCTGAACATCTCAGCAAATCAAACGCTTTCTTCATCCCTTCAACCCATCGAGTAGCAGCTTCAGGGTCTCCACTTCCAGTGAATTGAGGTGGCTTCAATTTGAGAAACTATTCCACTAGCTTTTGAGCCCTATGCTCGTCACTGTCATGTACAAGTGGTGGACTTACCGACGGAACTGCAAATGGAATCGCAGATGAAGTCCCAGCAGCAGCAACAGTAGCTGCAACTTGATTCCTTACTTGCTGCCCCATCAAATCTCCAATAGCCCCTAAGGCTTGCATGACTTCAGCCATAGTCGGTTCCCTTCCAGTAGGTCCTGTAGGTTCAACAGCAGAGGCTGCAGTAGGGGGTGTAATTGGGGACACTACAGGCGGTGCTCTTTAAACGTTAATCAATTATTCCACTGGCCTTAAAGGCCTCCTTTGAGGTACTCGGGGTGCTCTTTTACTGCGTTCGCTCATATTGCAGTAGAGATATGGAGTTCTGCTTACCCCATAGCAAAACGCGGTCAGAGAGCAGCCCCAAAATTCTACCACGAAATTAACAATCACAGACATAATAACCAAAAATCTTACTAATTATCCCATTTCTCAACGCTCCTTATTACTCCATGCCAATGACAAGATGAATCAGGCTGACCTTGCTCTGATATCACCTTGGCCGGGGATGTCACGTCCCGAATCTTGAACCTGCGACATCCCTTGTCAAATCACCACCAAGTCATAAAAGATAGCGTCCCAAGCAACTGCTATCGACCTAAGAACATACTGCGCATGCGAAATGTGCAATCTTCCATATAATAAAATCAAGATGGGATAGGCAGGAAGAAAAGCCAGATAACATAACGCAAAGATAAACTACTGAGAATAGATGATTTATAACATTACAGAGCCAACAGCTGATAAATATAACCTCATGTTTCGGGGCGGCCCTCTAGGACTCACAAAAAAAATAAAGGAGTCAGGTAAGGTTAACTCTCATTTACCCCAAAATAATACCCCCACGAAAGACGTCACCAGTTTCCTAACCACAAAAGTAACTTAACCCTCTGCTGGGTAAAATCAACATCCGGATCGTCATAACCAATCGGGGGAGCCGGATCGTTCGGGTGGTCACATGAACTCTGACTAGAATGCATAGAGGGGGCTACTGACTGCTCGGGCTTTAGCTCAGGCTGTATACCGGGTGCGGGATCCACTACCTCCCCATCTGGCGTGTCGATGTCCATCGGATCCCAGGCAGGGACATTAGGGACCCCCTGAAAAGGTGGCCTCCCAAATCCTCTAAGCAGACCAAAGAGATCCACCCCATCGCGAAGATACCAGGCCTTGAAGACGTGTGCCACCAGCTGTGGTATCCCCTCATCGACCCATATCATCGTGATGTGGCGCTCCCACATCTGGTCCATACTTAGCATCGGGTGGAGACTGACATCGTGTAATGAGTGGGTGAGAATTTAATCGCACCAGTCTCTCTATTATTTTGGACCTGAAAAGTTATCCCACGACGGGGTGAGAATTTAATCCCAGTGAATCAAGCCTAATCTCGGTTAGGACACTAATTCGCCTAAGATATCCTAAGCACCACAATAAGTCACAAGATACAAACAGATATATATCAATAAAATATATACGCCAAATCAGCAACCAATTGAGGCACCACCACTCAGGCGTACACAAGACATCACACAAGTCCATTATTAAAAAATGATCCACGCGACTGGCGTGATAAAATCATTAATAGTGCGATCCTGCACTCATCCGGCAAGACCAGACTACGTCCACTTTACCCTCACAGCAACGGCTACTACAAGCGGTGTATCCAGTGCACCCTGCACGGCACTGCAAGTAGGCATTCCTTAAAAAGGAGTTTCGATTCGTCACAAGTTGCGACCGGTATCCAATAATCTCTTAAAACCGTACGACTGACACGGGGCATGGATTATCGTGCTTCTGACAAGTCGCGAGTTTCCATACAATAGGCACAGTACAAATACCAATGGTACAATGCGAACTTGCTAGGTAACATCATTGATCCTTTAAATGACCACACAAATTGCATTCGGCAATCAACTCATTATTTTTTTTTGGTAAGGTCAATCAACTCATTGTTTATCCATGATTAATGCCAAAATCCATACAAAAATACAACCAACTTAGCCCCAAGGCCCACAAGACTCTCAATCGAGCATTTCAGCCAGGCAACCAAACCAATCAAGCAATGAACGCACTCGCGAGCAATTAACTCAACCCGATAATTTCGAGCTCAATTCATATTATAAATCTTAATTCTTAGTCGAATTATAGCAATCAATTGCTCGCTCGTCTCTAACTTGTTACTCGCTCGTGAACAAACACAATCAATCAATTATTTGATAAATTACCACAAATAGCAACAAACATATAATTGATCGTCCATTTATCCTAACCATCGTTTCTATCTAAACCGGTTCTAATTAATTTTTTTAAATAAATAAATAATTAATTAAAACTAATCCTAAGCGTAATTAGTGCCCTAATCAAGGTTTATGGTCAACTCATAACGTAAGTTAGCACGAGCGGCGGCGGCGGCGGCGGCAGCGGCGGTGGAATTAGGGTTTATCGCACGGCGGCCCGAGCTCAAACTTTGGCGACACCCTGAGGAAGTCCGGCGAGGTCGCCGGAACAGGTGGCCGATGGCGGAGCTCCGGCGAGCGGCGGCCTGAAACAGTGATAAACAGTAAACTCAACCGGCGAACCAATCTGTTTTGGCCATTTTTCGGCGACACAGGCCGGGACTAGGCCGGCCAAGGGTCGAGAGCTCACCCAGTGGTCGGTGAGGGTCAGCCGGAACTGGTGGACAGTGGCGGGAGGCGGCGGTGAACAGCTACGTTCAGTAGCTACCCTGTTCGGAGCAGAAACAAGGGCGTTGGTCGGCGAAGGATTCTGGGCTTCACGCGCGGCGGCAGGCGGCGGTGAGCTCGAAGGTGGTAGAGGGGACTCAGCGGAGTCGATCGGTGGTGGCGATGATGCACGACGGCAGCTGTGGTGGTCGGATCAAAGATCGAATTAAATCAGGTCCAAAACAGGGCACAGGGACTTTAGGGCCGAATTCCGACAGCTCCGGCGGTGGACGGCCGATGGGGCAGGGTCGGATCGGTCGAGGGGAGGTCGGCGGTCAGCTGAGGGGCGGTGGTCGGCGTCGGTGGCGACCGTGGTGGCCGAAGGAGGCCACTGAGTCCTCGGGTCAACTGACCCGAAAACATGGCCGAGTTTGCCGCGGCGTTTCCTCGGTCGTTTGATGGCGACAGCGGCTCGACTTGGGTCAGGGTGGCAGCGGGGAGTGGCTGAGTACGGTGGCTGTCGATGGTAAGGTGTGGTCGCGCGAAAAACAGTGGTGGGAGGAGGAGAAACGGTCGGCAAGCTTCGGCGTCCACGGTCGGGAAAAGAAGAAGAACAAAAGAAGAAGAAGAAAAAGAAGACTAAGGAAGAAAAGACGTGCGGTGTTGGGTAGAGAGAAGGTGGGCCACGGGCAAGACTTCCTTGGCCAAAATTTAATTTTTTTGTCTTATTTGCCCAATAATCAACTTTGTCTCATGTGCATAAGTAGGGGCAAAATGGTCATTTAGCGCGCTGGGTCTGAAACGAAATTTTGGTATACTGAACGAAAGGTAATTTCGGTAATTTCACTGGCTAAGCTCAGTCAGGGTTAGGATCGATTGCGAAAACGATAATTCAAAATCACTGCGGATCAATTTCGAAACTCAATCCGAAATAATCTAAATTTTAGAATTCGTCCGAATTTTCGTCTCTTCGGTCCTTATAGTCCAAAATAGGTGTTGACTATGATTATATATTCACATCATTTCATCGACTTCCGACGCTTACAAAGGTTGAATTTCCAGGACGTCACAATGAGAATCTCCTAGACAACAATTAACATAAAGTTCTGAAGGCTAGGTTTCTTATATGACATGTGAGGTGTGGAATACTCATTATCCAGCCAAATCTCAATTTAGAGAAAAGCAATCCTGGAAAGAGGAAAATGGAAAAGAAGGTATTGAATTGAAACATCACAACATGATGAATAAGTGAGAGATTTCATGTTCCATCTTGCATCTAGTTCCTTAAAGAAACCACTTAAAAAATTTATTTTGAGAAAATTCATCTCCTGCATGCCTAACCTATGCAGAGTAGGCACTCTAGTTAACATCATGATTGAAAGAAAAGGAACATTGGCCGCAATTAAGTCCCTGCAACTTGGCAATGATGTGAAAATAAGTACCTAGAATAAGTGTGTCAAGATGAGGCATATAAGTTTTCCCCTGAGATGAGATCTCTTTCACCAGGTGAAAAAAAAAAAAAAAGGTCATGCAATTGTATTAACGACTTTAATCGCCCCCTGGCTTATGTATCCATGCCATGCTTCCTGCTCCGTGAAAGCATCCAATCCACCTTTTCATCGAGAACATAAAAAATTTTGTTTTGACAGCAGCTGCTGCAAATGCTAACTGCGGAGATATTTTTGTTTTTGAACTAGGCTTGGGTGGGGTGCGCCTGGCAAGGGCTGCAGTGCAACGCCCGAGCGACGCGCGAGAAGCCCAGTAGCAAGCTACTGTGGCGGCCTCTCCCCCTAGAAAAATAAATTTAATATCATGTGGACCGATGGCCCACGTATCAGATATTAAACTGATAAGAACAGATACTACACTTGATCTTAGCCAAAAGGCCGAGAAAGGTATGCTTTGAAACATCTCCTGGCCTCCTCCTTTATCCCCTTGCTCTGGTGTGTGACACCTTCCAGATGCCCAATGTGGGACTCAGCTTCCCAGCTTCCCTGATTCCCGACCCAGAAAACAAAGAAGAATTGATGGCAGACTTGGAGTACTCGTCGAACAGACCTAAGTGGAGTTGAGATAAGAGAGGATTGAAGCAGAACATACTGATTTTGGTTCGGAGTTCAATCTCTGTGTGTTCTGTTGGTCGATGGTGATGGAACACCAAATTCATTTGCTTACCAATTAGGCGGAGAACAGAGAGCAAACTCAATCAACTGGGAAAGCAAGGCTTGGTGTGAAGCGGGAATCGATTGTCCTATTACTCCTGCTCTCCCAAGAGATGACAAAAATACCTACTCTATCGATGAGCCCAGCACAGCTTTCTGCTATTGCTTTTGAAATAAAGGTACACATAATGCGGCCATGTCGATGCTGTTAAATTAACGACAGAGAGCATGTGGTTATGGAGAAGATAAGGGAGGCTCCTAGGAGAGTGATGGTGGCGAATCACCCAGAAGCTGGTGGCAGCCATTATCTGGTTTGCATGGTCAACGAAGCCAAGGATGTGTTGACAGGGAAGTCGAGACGCACTGGTTCTGCATTCTGAATTCCATATGAGGGTTCGAAACAGGCAGTTGATGGATAGAGAATTGAGCCCAGGATGTCAAGAAGGGATCTTGATTGCATGTAACTAAGGCAAATTAACTGAACCGGAGTTGGTTCATTTAATGGCTCCTTATGCTTCTGCATTTTGAAGCTAGAACTGGTCCAGTGATAACGTAGGTTTGAAGCCAATAGTCCAGTTTTCGGGGCCAGAGAGTTGCAAGGATTGCAAGCGCACAGCCGCCGTTCTTTAGTGAGCATATAGAGATAGTCGCATATTTATCCTCGTCTGAGCCCCGGCATTGCCAGAGGTTTGCCACTTCTCAGCGAAATAAGACTTAACTGGGACAGCAGGACAGTGCAATCAAGCAACTGTAAACTGGGAATTGACTAATGAGCATTTGCTGGTATCTCAGTGTTTGCTCGTTCTGTATCTGATGCTTAATAAGCTTTAGGACAGGAGACGGGCCACCAACGGCGAAGCTCGTGTGTTTCAGGAGGCTAAGAACTAACCATTTGAACTCCGAATTTTAGGAGCTCCCTCGGTTCGAGGAAAGCCATTTATGAAGACGAGCACACGGTATCCTTTAGTAAAAGGCGAAAGAACAGTTCGCTTTGTGCTCATCACATGACAGCGCGGGCGCCCCAATCCTACCACCTCGTCTTTTGTCATGGCTTTGCTGCCCATGTTCGTGCCTTACCTCCTATGTGGGACTTTCATTAAAGAACAACTGGTGGAAACTCTTTTCACTACTTTCTATAGCTGAACTTCAAGTGTTTGTGCTGCTTGACTGAATAACATATATTCTTTTATTTTATTTCAAGTTTAAAGTAAGTGGCTGGTAAATTATTTTACTTCCACGATGTCGCATTCATTTTTCGAAATTTCTATTTCATGTGAGATCTAGTTATTCTTTTCATTATTTCTATCTTCAGGACTAGCACGATTTTATGATTCTGTTCAATCTTTACCAATTTTACCATAAACTGTGACGGATTAAAGCAAACCATTAAGACCGTCAACCGATTTCGGATTCTCACGAAAAAAAAATCATAATTTTAATAGGGGAAAAGTCCAAAAACCATTTTAAGATCTTAGGAAAATTCCCATCAAGTTGGGTTAGGTGTTTTTTTTTTTTTTTTGGGTGGTGGGGGGTTTTGAAAAGGAGACATGAATTTGTGGGACATTCATCGCCATAAAAAGGCTCCAGTGCTCGTTGTATAATAATAGAACAAAACTACTTAGCACAAACAAAGCCGACAAACATAGACAAAATCATTAGTCTTTTGGATACGTCTCTTCAGCATGATGTTTGCTGGGCTCCCACTGCCGCAGCCTCAACCCAATCGTTGTTTCTCCAACACAGAGAGATACAGAGATCACACCTAGTTATGCAACACAAAATTGAGGGTGTCAACGGGTTTTGTGTTTTCAAGAAATCGACCCTTTAGGGTGCGTGTTTGCTTTGCATTGAATCGCGCTCCGAACCGAACACAACCTGAACTAGAGGCTATGCCACAGGACTCTCTTAGATAGCAATCATCATAAAGGTCTGAAGGCCAGATTTCTTACATGACTTGCGAGGTATGGCATGGAATACTCACCATCCAGCCAAATCTCAACTTAGAGAAAAGCAACCCCTAGGGAGAGGGAAATGAAAAAGAAGGTATTGAAAAGCAATCCCGGCATGTCCGAATTCCAGATTCGTGTATTGTTGGCGTGTCGGGAGCACTGACCATATGTCGAATGTCCGAAACGCTTTGATCACGTGTCGAAGCGTATCAGACGTCCTAGAGAGTGTTCGTGCTTCCTTGCTCTTAGACAGCAATCACAATAAAGGTCTGAAGGCTGGACTTATCACAAGACTTGTGAGGTGTGGCTTATCTATTATGTCAAGGTGCGACGTGTAAATTTCGCCTCCCTATAATATGACAACTCTTTTCACCTGGGGATAAGCCACTGAACTGAACTGCATACTACTTTATTGGACAGTTCAAGCTGAATTCCTTGAAAGCAATAGAGGCATTGTTAAAAAGAGTTTGTTTTTCGGAAAGAGCCATTAAAGCAAATGTTTTGAAAAGAAAGTGAAACTCAACAAGAATTTAGTCAGAATACCGTTAGCATGTAGAGGTGAGAAAATCAAACTGTCTGGGTCGGATCGGGACCGGTGGTCCGGTTCCCGTTCATAGAGGAGTGGTCCAGTTCTCGGTTCTAGGGTCTTAGGACCGGATTGTCTGGACTGGATCTATTGAATTTTAATATTACAGCCCTCTCAGAGTTATTCATCGTCATCCCCCATATATGGGTGCCAGGGCCCTTCCTCAATATACATGGGAATGCCACCGTATGGTTCTCTCTTTAATGGTTCCTCAATACCACCCTATGACGTTCCATTTTCTGGGGACTCATCGTATCATATTACAATTATGGCGATCGCCTTTCTGCTGGTAGTCCTTATAGACCGCTTCATCTATTTGGAGCGGCGCCTTATTCAAGTGGATCGATGATTGGAAATGGTAATGATTATTTTGATTTTGCTACGACTCTGGTGTTGTAAGTAACTAACTCTGCTTGTGTAGTGTCTTTAGGAAGTATCCACGAGATCCGGTATACTTGTCGATTGTTAATCTTGTCAGTAATGGCTGGCTTTTGTTCTATCTCGGGTGGAATGTACGGGGTGCCTCCTGTGATGGACAGATATGGATTGGGTCTTCCAATTGGCCCTAGTGGCATTGTATATATGAAATTTCTCTCTTTCTTCGGATCTTGCCGCTTTTATCTTGTCACTATAACGTTATATAGTGTTGCTCTTTCAAATATTATGCATGTCATTGTTTTGATAGTTATTCTCTCTGGATTTTTCCCGATGATAAACTGCAAAAGAGGGGGGCAAGTTTGTATTCCATGCATGGCTTATTAATGGAACGAGAATGGATCCGAAAAATTGAAAACCAGGACAACTGGTCCAGTTCTTGGGGAATAGAAACCGGGCCGGACTTAAATCCAATCGCCTCTATTGTCTTCTCATGTATTAAGTTACACCCCCGAATACATGCCTCTACCCATGAAAATACTAGTGAAGCAAAACTCATTTTAATCGGGTGAAGCAAATTCAATTTAACATGACTACGTCTTATGTTAGCATCCGGGCAAACACGTCACCATGCAAATTTATTTTTACGGAGTCTCTATTTCGTGTGAGCCCTAGTTACTCGGTCTAATTTTTTTTTTTTAAAAATTTTTGGGACTAACTTCTCTCGATGGACAAAGATCAAAATGCGCACGATTTTAGGTTTTCGTTTAGTCTTCAATTTGCAAACCCAATTTAGGATCTTAAGGAAAATTCTATCGTGTTTTTTGAAAAGGATACGCGAGTTTGTAGGACATTCAATTTCTCACCACCGTGAAAAGACCACCAACGCACGGTGCGTAATGGAGCAGAGCTACGTAGCACAAATAAATGCTGAGGAACATATACCGATCATTACTCTTTCGCCACAAAAAAGATAGTTTACTCCAAATAAGGTGCAAAATAAACAAAATAATAACGAATGGCCAAATATAATACACCGAGAAGCAAATAGATTTTGACTAGGCTAGGGTGGGGTACGCCAGGCAAGGGCTGCTGTGCAGCGCTCGAGCGACGCGGGAGAGGCCCAGTAGCAAGCTACAGTGGTGGCCTCTCCCCTTAGAAAAATAAATTTAATATCATGTGGGTCAATGGCCCACATATTATATATTAAACTGATAAGAATAGATACTGCAGTTGATCTTAGCCAAAAGGCCGAGAAAGGTATGCTTTGGAACGTCTCCTGGCCTCCTCCTTTGTCGCCTGCTGTGGTGCGTGATATCTTTCGGATGCCCAATGCGGGACTCAGCTTCCCAACTTCCCTATTTCTCGAAATGGCAGCTTACGCGCCCGTCCTACCTATTGAATAATAGATGTGAATGATCGTGAGATCTCTTCAACTTTCTGTTTGATTAAATATTGTTCAATGCAGGAAGCAGGGACAACAGAGCCACGAAGGACATGAGTTCAAATAG